>JAWWLV010000088.1:61980194-62056216 GCA_035041135.1 Platyrinchus mystaceus
AACAGAATCAAATGGAAAACAGCATCCCAGTGTAGTATCTTTCTGAAGTGTTTATGCCCAAAGTATATCTTCACACCTCTTTTAACAACTATATGGCAATGCTCCTGTCACAGGCAACAGTGTTTCCGCAAACCACCAGTGCTAGGGAAGAAGCACGAAGGATCTACCTACTTGATCACTGCAGCCAAACTAGCAAAATGCACGATTTACATGATGAGGCACTTTAATCTCAGTCTTTAAGTAAAAAATCAAATGAGCCAGTTCACACCAGAAGTATTGAATGTAACATTATCTCAAAAAAAACATTAAAACTTGAGCAGCAATTATTCCAGCTCCTTAGGTGTCACTACCAAGAAGGCCCTAGGACCAATCCAAAGTGTGGACCCAACCAGTGTCAGCAGAAAAGCAAGTAACCCTCTCCTGGCTGTCTTGGTTAACCCTTTCATATATGATCTTTGCATATCATATTTGATACTTGAGGTATCAGTTCTTTCCAGTGCTAGGAAAACCTGCAGAATAGAGCAGACACAGTGCTCTAATGAAAGAGGAGTCCACACTGAAAGTGACTGCCTGGTTGTGAGTAGAAAGACTGATGGGCAAGAAAAAAGGACCCAGAGGTTGAACAGTATCTCAACCTTCAATTTCCCTTTGCTTTACCTTTTCTTAAAATAAGATATTTTAAAAGATTTTATTATATAAATAGATTGGCAATCCTGGAACATATATTCCTAGAATACATATGGCTCCTATTACACCCTTTCATTTCACTTGGGCCTCACAATAGTCAACATATCATCTATTTCAGCCACTACAAAACATGAAAAATAGAACCTTCCAAAAGGAGGTTTTTGACCTCAGCAACAGCTAGTGCTTCTGCACTAGTATCAGTGAAACAAGGGTACAGGTTCTTGTCCCAGAACAGCACTTTGGAGGAAGATCTCCACACTGCAAAATGTCCAGTCGCATCTGGCACGCCTTATGCACAGAGTATCTTCTTAAAGGACCAAGGACCATGTGAAGCAAACCCATCCGAGGAGGAAGACTTTTTGGGAAGACACAGAAGTTTATTATTAGAGTTGTATTACATGTTTTCTCCCAGTTACATCAGAAACTCCCAGTTACATTACCTGCTAAGCAGATTAATAAAGGATAGCAGTCTCTCAGGTACCAACCCACCTTTCATAATGACTAAATCTACCTAGGAAAGGCACATTCACAAGTCTGTGAGTGACAGGATGCATCCACGAGTGCTGAGAAAGCACAGCAAGGCTGCTCACAATCATCTTTGAGAAGTCCTGGAAATCAGGAGAGGTGCCTGAGGACTCAAAGAAAGCAAATGTCACTCCAGTCCTCAAAAAGGGCAAGAAAGAGGACCCAGACGACTATAATCAAGTCAGTCTTACCTCAATCTCTGGAAAGGTGATGGAGAACTTCACTCTGGAGGCCATCCCTACCCACATGAAAGACAAGAATGTGATCAGGAGCAGTCAGCATGGATGCACTAAAGGTAAGTCATGTTTGGCCAACCTGATTGCCTTCTACAATGAAACAACTACCTGGATGGATGGATGGATGGATGGATGGATGGATGGATGGATGGATGGATGGATGGATGGATGGATGGATGGATGGATGAAGGGAGAGCAGTGGATATTATCTGCCTTGACTTCAGCAAGGCTTTCAACACTGTCTCTTATGTAATCCTCATAGGCAAACTCAAGAAGTGTGGGTTGGACAACTAGGCAGTGGGATGGATTGAAAACCGGCTGAGTAGCAGATCCCAGTGGGTTCTGATCTGGTTGGCAGCCTGTCACTCATGGTGTCCCTCAGGGTACTATAACAGGCCCAGTGTTGCTAACTAGTTTATCAGTGATGTGTATGAGGAGGCAGAGAGCCTCCTCAGCAAGTTTGCTGATGACACAAAACTGGGAGGAGTGGCTGTTACCTCAGAGGGTTGTGCAGCCCTTCAGAGACCTTGATAGGTTGGAGAGCTGGACAACAAAGGAAAATGCGGGGTTCTGCACCTGAGAAGGTTTCTGATTTCTATAGAGTTGTCCTGAGCACTGGGAACAGAGGTGTGAATAGCTCACACACCTCTGGGGGAAGGTCCAAAGAAGGCACATGCTCACCCCCAATTCTCTCACAGGTCCTGTCATATCTTTAGTATCCACATCCTGGACACCAAACCTGTGTGTCCTCCCCACCAGGGCCTGGAAGCCTTCATTGCCTGATTAAGTGGGTGCATCCATCAAGAAGCCAGAACTGCAAGGGTTAAAAAGTGGACATCTCCACCCAGAAGGCTGAACTGGCTCCTTTGAAGCCATTAGTCTATTGTATAAATCCCTCCTAGTTTTGAGGATTACAGAATAAATACATTGTAATGTCTCTGTAGGAACCTGGCCCGTGGGGTCACCCTGGCTTTAGTTTGTGTCTTATGCCCCAAGTGACAAAAATCGAAGCACGTTAAATGCTTCACGAATGTGAAATGTCCAGAGTTTTAATCTCAGGAGCTTTGCAGCCCTACAGTTTTTCTTGAATGCACCTAAATCCACACTGCAGACTGATTAGAGAGGAGCTGGCTTCAGCTGCCACATTTGCACCAGGCAAATTCAGACAGTTTCAGATTTAGAGTAATAAATTGGTTGGTGTGTATTGAGGTGGCGCTTATCTAGCTTTATGCATTTTAGTAGAGCACTTCCAATAAAGACATACATAATTTACACAGAAAAAAATTCTCTTCTATTAAAAGACAATCTTTTAAAAAGTAGGTTGGTCTCATAAGACACTTACAGACCCTTCATAGCTGAATGACACCAAGTAACTACACAATTTCACTCCACTTGCCTCCAGGTGAGAAAGATATTAATGGAATTTACAAGCAAGGAGAATAACTTATAAACTTATCACACTCCCTTCAAGGCTGTCACCTGACAAATCACCTTAAAGCAACTCTGCCCTCTTGGGTAAAAAAAAAAAAAAGGAAGGACATCCTTTCATTCTCCACACATTAATTTAGGCAGTGGAAGCAGAATTTCTTCAGTCTCTCTTACCCTCTGCTCTGACTCATTCTGTTTCTATTTTCCTTTTCTTTTTGTTAGCTAGCAGAGCTTTGTGTCAACTTGCAAGTGCCTGACTTTTCTAGGTAAATTCTGGCTGATTTTATTTACTGCTAATGCCATAAGTAATGCATACTCTGCGTTAGTTGTACTTTCCACTAGATATTTTGGTCAAGCTTGTTTGTTTGTTTTGTGGGGTTGGTTTGTTTGTTTGGGGTGTTTGTAGTTTTGTTGTTTGTTTGTTTGTTTTTACCAAGGGAGTTTCCATTCCTGGCAGAGGCAGAGGCCCCAACAGCACTTACTGAAGAATGAAGGAGAAAAGAAATATAAGAGTTGCTGACACTTAGTATTTGAAAGAGTTAATAGCAACTGAAAAATACTGTCACTTTCACAGACACACTAACATATGCTACAGTACTTGGCTATTTGCTTTGAGGGTTGTGTTGCATTTGTTAATCTTTTTAATAAAAGTATTCATAAAATTATTGTGATTTTTTAACTTTTTTTTTTTTTAATCTATCCCCTAGGGAATTATCTGCTGCACTCTGTCTCATAAATACCAGCCTCTGACATTTTGGAAGAAACAAGCATATATTCCGTTAAATTACATTTAAGGAAACACTTTAAAAGTTGAATTTCTCTTTTCATTGTAATACCAGGGTGCTTCTTTGCAACTGCTGAACACACATTTACATTAGGCAGTTTATAATTTTAAAGGAACTTCTTGAATTTATTCTCTATGGATTTGCTGTAGAAAAATAAGTATTTCTTCCCAAGTCAAAGCTTTGCAAAATCACTCGGCAGTGGATATTATCAGCCACTCTGACATCTTGCTACAATAGCATTGAAACATAACCTTATCCCAGTGGGGATGGGAATGTGCTAAAGCCTCTCATCACCAGAAGGATTCCCCCCTCTTGCCCTGATAATGAGTTTCATTCCATCTAATCTCCGTCTCTCAAAGATCCTATGAAATAGCAGCCTTGCTCAAAAAAAAAAAAAAAAGGAGAAAATTATGTCTTTATATCCCATGTGCACTGGCACAATGCCCCTGGTGCTGGGGCTGTACAAACAGGTAATGGCAGCCTCTTCTTTCCAGGCAGCTGCTGTCTAGTGGCTGAAGCAGAGGCCTTGCAGGTTTTACCAAGTCTCATGGTGTATCTCCCCTTGCAAAATGATGGAGAAAAGCCCAAGCAAGTGCCCAGAACTGGAGGCAGTGCAGCCATATTGGTGAGTAGACCACCTGGGCACTCAGGCTTGGCTTTTCTACTTTCTGGACTTCTGCTTCCACCTTCACGTGGCATTGCTCTGAGCTGCATGCCATATATTTCTACAGCTGCTGTGCAACATAGCTATACTTTGTATTACCTTGAGCAATTCTCTTTAGTTATTTCTAAAATTGGGGTAAGGACCTTGCTGGGCTTCCAGAGGCACTGTGAGCTTTCCTTAAGCATGGATAAGTGCCAAGTACTGCTCCCTGTGCTGAACAATGAGTACCCACCACACAGCTCACTGAGCTCCTATGGCTGCGAGACTAAGGAGTCAAGCAAAGAGCAAGATCACAAGCCTCTCACGCTGCAGTGATTTTATTTCAATCCATCGCTCCATTTCTCCTCTCCTCGCTACGGACAAGTCCATGTTTATTAAGGGACTCCATTAGTCTTCCCCCCTGCCTCCACCTAGCTGCAAAATGTTTTTTCCTCCAGGGCTATAGCAGCAGCTGGCACACTATTTCTTTCCGAGGTGTAGCCAAATAATGGCCTTTTGGAGGGGGATCTGTTTCATCTCTTTTCTCCATATGTTCCTCTCAACCGAGGGGCTTAATACACCCATTTTCACAGTAGTTATCTAAGTGTTTTTCCTTTTTTTTTGTCTATTACTGAAATGAATAAATGTGCACAGGACAATGAGGCACATGAGTCAGGTCAATATACTAGACCTATCTTTCAGAAGTATTTTTCCAGAAGACCTGGAGAGAGGGAGGTTCATCTTGGCCAGAAGTTGATCCCTGTGTTTGGGGCACGGGGAGGTTAGTAATGTTTATATGAAACATGAGAACAGTCTTCCACCAGCAATGCATGAGCACTTTTCCCAAATGGATGCAGCATAGCCGGTCCAGAGGACAGCATTTGCCACAGTAAAACTATTTCATTTGGGGCTACGATTTTTCACCAAGATGGCCATACAGCAAAGCAGATGTAGACAACTTGGCAAGCACTTAATATGTAAACAAATAGATAGCTGGATAATGCTGGAAATAATGGAGTAAGAAAAAATAATAAGTGAAGCCTGCAAAGGTGTACAGCTGTGCTGTCAAAGCCCTCCTGTTGCAGCCTGGCCTAGGAGACTTATTACAGCTGAACATGTTTCAGCATAACTGTATCCACACTAAGGGATTTAATCTGTTGAAAATATACATCACTGCATGCGAATTGCTATGTACCTGTACTTAAAGCACAAAAACAAAGGAGGAAGCCAGGGAAGTAGGAAACCTGAAAGAAGGCATGGAGAAGCAGGCAGGGGACAGCAAAATGTACACTGCATCCTCCTCTCCCCTGCCACAAATGTTTTGCTTGGAACAGCACCCCAGCAACAATGTGAACAATTTGGAGGAGCATGGATCAAATAACTCAGGAAAGCCATCTTCTACAATGGAATACAACAGAATGACACAAAGGAACACTTTGCCTGGGAATTTGGGAAAGCAAGATTCACGTGGTTGGGGAGTATCAGACCTCAGATAAACCAAAAGCTAATGACCAGGTGTCAGAGCTGAGGAAGCCTTGGGTGCAAGAGCTGTCACTTGAGAGATTCTCTGGTGTGCTACTCATTCCCTTTTCCTTCCATAACACCAGTGACACGGTGTCTCTCCTTCACTTGGACACCTATTTATACAACAACCATAGAAGAATCAGATCTTGAAGACACACACTGTTCTGTCAAATTCAGCTAAAATCATTAAGTGGGTTCAAAATTTAGACAGATGTATAGTGGTAATGTTATTTTCTAAGAAAGTAAGGTAGATCAGTGCAATGAATTAAGAAAGGGCAGTGAAATAAAGAACAAGTAGCAAGGACACTTGAATCTGATGTGACGAAGTATATAAACTGTGGAGGTATTTGAGGAGGAGATTGACATGGGAACAGAGCAGATTTCAGAAGATAAATCTTTGAAGTGATATTTTACATGGAAGGAATGTGAAAGTTGAGGAGGCCAAAGAAGAGAATGAAGACATCAATATGAAGGATTGCAGGACTCAGAGTGTCACTGTCCACAATGATGTGACCAAAATTCACAGAGTTAGATTTTACTTCAGAGTAGGAGGAAGGAAGTATTCACTAATCTGCCCAAAACTGCTGCAGCCTGCTTCTGGCAAGATGTTAAGGCACTCACTACCAAATGTCAAGTGTCCTGCTTTTCCTCTGCAGAACTAGGAATCACAGATCTTTATTTATGGACAGTACAAACAGATAACTTAACAATAGTCCAAATAGGGGAAAAAGCCCCAATTCATGCCCCAGAGAACTTATAGCCTCGAGATGGTACACATGAATGCCCTTGAAAATATCTGAGGCATGCCAAGATGCATTTCTTACACCATTCAGAACTGACTTCACTGCTCAATTTGCACTCCCTGCAGCATGGCTTGTGAAGAGGAAACAAATGGCATACCAGACCACACAGAGAAGCAATATGGTTACCAGCGAAACATTTATTAGCTTAGGAAAAGAAACACAAAGGCTTCTTTTCAGAATTTCACACTCTCCTTGCTATCCTCTCCTCTTGTACATCATTTTCCTTGCCTGGGCTGTTATTTCACAGCTATCTGCTACACAAACCTGTAGTTTATTTAAAGCGGCATTTTATAGTGAAATCCCACTCTCATTATTTAAAAGCAACTATCCTAATTCTCAAAAGCAAGACAATAAATGCATTCCCAGAACAGGCCTAACAATACCACAGGTCTTGAATTTATCCTCATCAGCTGAGGTCACCTCATCGCTCAGAAGAACTGTATCCAAGTGAAGACAAGAGGATGGGAAATATAGCCTCCCACAGCAAGTAACAATAAATTCAATTTTCTCTGCAGTGCTATTACATATTTCCCTCTCGTAGTTCATACTTTTCATTTATATTCCCTTAGCTCCCACTGACTTGGCTTTTAATGTTTCTTACACTGATGGTTCTCCAGACTTTTTTTGCTTTCTACCCAAACCTACCTGTTCTCTCTGTACCTTGTGCTCTCTCATTTCATCCTGTCCACCTCATTCTTCCTCTTTCTTCCTCCCTCTCTCCAGCTGAGGCAGCTCTTTCTGTTCTTCTGACACAGCATCACAGGGTGGAAGCTGAATAATAAACATGCATTACACACAAAATCACTACGTAATCAATGTACATGCTGTCAGTACATACACTGACTAGTCATCTATTTCCAGAGATCCTGAAACAACTAAGAAGGTTTTTGCTATTAATATACCCTGGAAAGAGGGAGAATACCCATGAGAGACCTTAAACTGCAACCAACCATCAGCCCCTTTCAGCCTCCATGGCACTTCTAGGGTTTGCATAATTTTCGAGTTTGTCCAGGTTTTACATCCAAGAGAAAGGTCTTGACTCCTGCTCTCTCTTCGTGAATAGAGCAGCCTGGAAGGAGCCTTCACAAACAGCCACACATAATGCCAAGGAGAGAGAAGAATAACCAAGGAGACAACTCACTGCATTGGCTCCTCTATTTCTCTGGCAAAACTCCCTGGCTTCACTCAGAATATGACTGACTTTGTTGCTTTCAACATTTTCTTCCATTTCGAAATATTTTACTCATTAGCAATCCTCCTTATGCTCAGAACAGGAGATAGCAATCAAGTTCTCCTCTTCTTAACTGCTAAATGCCTTGATGCTGGCTTCTGAAAATCTGCCCTTTTCACCATGCATATCTTTCCAGGATTTTTGCTCTTCTTGTTTCATCCTCCCTTTCTGGCAAATCTCACCTGCCCTCAGATGTTTGCATACTGTTTTCTAGGCTGATGATTCATACCTACAGCCTTTTGCCACTATGATAGTCTGCCATCCTCAGCCCTGCCTCTACATCACACATCTTCCCGTCAGCTATCACTTACCTGCCTCATTTCGCCTCTCCTGCTCCAGTTTCCTCCAAACTAATTTTTGGCTCACTCCTCTCTTTTTCTCCACAAAGTGTACCTGTATCCCAAGTCCTGGCACTTCTTCAGTCTCATCATCTAAAAGCCACCTTCTGGGTTTTATACTCACAAACGTGTTTCTCATTTGGGCTTTCATTTTTTCTAACGTGCTCCTGAAGGACCTTTGGGGCTCTTTCACATGTACTGCCATATTTCAGTCCTGACTAGAGAAAACTCCCAACACTCTTTCACTTGATCCTATTAAAATTACCTTCATCAAACCTCACTGCTCATTTCCCACATGTAGTTGGAACAAACATAAATATCTAATTTCTAAATTCAAAGCTTTCTAGCTCAGATTCTCCTTCAACTCCTTCCTCTCCTTCAACTTAGTTATGCCTCCTGGCATTCCTTCTCCACCAGCTACTGGACAGGCAATCAATGAAGTGCATGGTGCTTTGCAAGGTCTCCAAATATGAGAGGTCTCTATCTTTAACTTTTTCTTGAGGGCCTGTCTCTGTTGTGTTCCAATACATCAGTTGATTTGGTCCATGTAAGCTGTCCCTATCAAACCTTTCCTTAGCTCCCTCCTGGCATCTCCCATATTGGCCCACAGATTGCTTGTTGTTGCATCTAGTGATGTAATGAACATCTGACCCCTTAAACACATTAAAATCACCATCACTTCTTGACAGAAATTGCAGTAATGATGCCCTGCCCAACAAAACAAAGCCTACAGCAGGCAGAGGTATCTTCCCAAATCTACCATGAGCCAGACAGAAAAGCAATTTCTTACCACATTGAGAAACTGAGCCTACAAGAAAGACTACTCTATGGACCTGACTAAAGACAGCAGAATCCCTTTGGATGAGGACTAACTGCCAACCCAAGGGTGACAGTCACCATGCAGCAAGAACATCACACTGTGTCAGGAGTAAGGCTAAAAAGCCAGTCTCCTTTTTTTCTCTTCCAAGCAGTTTGCTGGAAGACACAGAAAAGATGAGGAAGAGGTGCGTGTTAGAGTATCCGTGATGTTGGCTGGATGTAACTGTGGAAACTGAACTGCATGGCAATCCAAGGACACACAGCAAAAAGTGAGTCAGGATCTGCCAATCATTTGTTGACTTTACCATTAAAAAAAGGCAAAGGACCCCCTCCCTCCCCTCCGCAGCACTGTCTCATGTGAGTGCTCTTGTAAAACAAATCACACAGAAAAACAGGATTTGTAGGATCAGGCTGGCTTGTTTCCAAAACACATACTCAGTGCAGAAAGCTGCAAGAAAAAGAATAGGTACTGAGAAGAACATGGTAGATTACTGCCCTGAAAAATCAACAAAGGGACAATTTGATGAAAAAAACCCCTGGTTAAGCTACTTAGGATAATTTATTGATATTATTTTTATAGGGATACTAAATAGATAAATATATCCTGGTACAACTTAAATAAAACTAGGAACTGCAATCCATGTGAAGCTATCAACAAAAAAACAGTGCATCACAGTATAACTCACATGCTGCTATCTCATTTCAAATATCAGAAAAAGCCCACATTATTGACTAATCTCTTCTGAAATGCAGTTTCAAAAAAAGAAAGCTGCATGTTTGCTCTACTGGAATGCAAAATAAATCTGCTTGAACTTCTCTTTTAACATACTTTTACAGATAGGTAACAAAAAAACTAAGGCCTTCACATTTTATTGAAGAAAACACTTAGGCTGAGAGTTTGCTTTTTGCTTTTTAACTGCCATGTTTCAGTAGAACAGTAGTTTTTATAGACAATATCAAACCCTCCATAAACACAATGCTATCAAAGGAAGCAATAATAGATGTCATCTTACAGTTATGTGAACACTATCATTTTGGGGATGGCACTAAAGCCCTCGAGACCCAGACAAAGATCTGAAAGGCATTTGAATCAGTGAGCAGTCGATGCATAACTCCCCTCTTCTCCCTTGGCGCAATACTCAACACATTGCCTCTCTCATCTCCCTCCTGAGTTTGACTCTGCTCTTCATATGGGAGCAGGATGACATCCAAGCTCACTCCAGCAGCAGAGCTGTTGCACCAGGGCTCACCTCCCCACTAGGCTCAGTGTAAACCCTCTCTTTACCCAACTCCATGGTCTGGCTTCTTTCCAGTGCCCCACAGAGTCATCCTATTCCGCACTGCTACTCCGATGGCTCTCACGGACATGTGAGCAAGCTGGTTATTTCAATGCTCCCCACCCTATCTCTCACAAGGAGGGCAATTAGATTAGTTTACTGCAGGCAAAATCAATAACAAGCATCTGGGGGGCAGACTAGCCATTGCTAATTAGAGCTTTTAGACATTATTCAAATAAAATGCATGAGGTTGATCAACCAAGGTGGAAAAAATCCATAATATTCCAAGTCTGCTCCTGGTCTGTCAACCAGGCTCATTTTGGAATTAGAAATATAATGAAATTCCACAAGTAAAGGTAAGCTTTTCTAGACCGGGATAGATGCAGAGAGCAATAGTGTTATTTATTTGCAGGGAGATGAGCATCTCTCTGTCAGGTCAGAGGTACTTCTAGACATTTAACACAATTTGTGAAATATTTGGGAGGTTTTTTTAATGAATCTCATAAAAACTAGAGTCATATATTTTGAGTCTACTTACTCTTGATGAATTATTTTAGTTACAGCCATTTATTTTTAAAAGATGTATTTTAAAACTGTAGAATGATATATGAAATGAAGCTGCTATAATTCCATGAAAAGATTTTAGCAAATTAGCCATTTATTTACATTAATTTAAATAGTATTTAATTTTTTTTAAATCTGCTACTACATTTGGTATGTAAATGTCTGTTTTGATGCCTAATTCATGCAGTAATTTTCAGGCCATATAATGTATTACTTTAATATCTTC
The DNA here is from genome assembly GCA_035041135.1 of Platyrinchus mystaceus. Classification (NCBI taxonomy): domain Eukaryota; kingdom Metazoa; phylum Chordata; class Aves; order Passeriformes; family Tyrannidae; genus Platyrinchus; species Platyrinchus mystaceus. Next base: position 61,991,281 of record JAWWLV010000088.1, read on the forward strand.
AGATTAGATTGCAATTAGATAATATGTTAAAATATGAACAATACATTCTCAGGGTAGCTTTATTTGAGTACTCACCTATAGAACATTTTGCTTGAAAGGAGTTTCTTCTGTAGACTATTGGAATTCTCATTTCTGGAAAGGATTATTTCTCCATGCAATTAAGTATCTTTCTCTCAATATAGTGTTCTTAAGGAGTGATTTAAAATACAACAGGAAAATGAGCATAACATCTTAAATACGAACATGAGTTGAGCACGTCATCTATAATACACTTGAAAAATGTCTTTCTGAATCTCAACAATAACCACAAACTTATAAAGACAGAAAAGTTGTCTTATTTTAATGTCTAAATTTAATTATATCTTCTAAGTAGAATTATAGAAATTGCAACATGCACAAACAAAGAGGGGTTTTTTTCTACAGAGATAGAAAAAGGAGTTATGTATTTATTTAATATTAGTCAGGGAAAATATAAAACAATAAAACAAAACCCTTTGTAGGACCGAGCTACCCACTTCTGAGATTGTGCAATTTGGCAAAATCAGTCTAAATTAACGAAACAATTCAAATAAATTGTTCTTAAACTACCTGGATTCAGGCACATCCTTACAACATTTGAACTACAATGTAGTTAAATTTTAAGTACAATTTCAAATGCTTCAGTTAACCAAGCTTTGATGATGAAGGAGTAAAAGGAAAGGAAAGAAGCTGGAGTCCCACTTGAGTCGCTGTTCTCATTGAATTTAGATCCAAGCCTAGGGGCTGTTGTTCTGCCCTGTTTGGATTAGGGTTCAACAGCAACACATTTGCTAATGTATCTTAAATCTTGGTGTAAAAGAGCAGAGACAACCCTGTTGCACTGTCACACTTGTGAATATTGGGAAAGCAAAACATTCCACTGATATGAAGGAGCCTTAAAGGACCCAAAGCTAACACTGTTATGTATAGCTTAAGTGTGAAAAAACAATCAGGCAGGCAACAAATTCCCTAATTCGCTACAATTCTTTGCCGGTTTGGGTAGGCAGAAGAGGATGGCTGCCAGTATGTAGGATGCCTGTCACTGTTAGCCTGAAAAATACACTGTAAAAAGGTTTTGTTTAAACTGAAGGTGGTTTTTCAGATAAGCCTCTGAGATCATATTGAGGCATGGAGGAGTCCTTTTTCTCACAGGTACAGCACCATGCAGGCCAGGGAGCTGCCACTCCTTTGCACAAACAACTGTGTAGGTAGGTACCTTTCACAAACCAAGCGATGACTTTCAGTCACAGAGGTGGCTGGAGGACAGGGAAAGAAGCACAGAGCTCCTGTCACATGCCATTCCCCATCTGCTGGGGCATCCTCTGCATCTAGGTACACACAATTTTTTCACTAGGATTTAATTTTTAAACTCTTTTTCCAATTCCTCCACCCTTCATATCATCTTTTAGATTGCAGCACCTTTTCAGCTATTTGCAATGGCGCTTTCATTAATACCTTCTCTTCTTTACAAAGCAGCAAATACTTTTGAACCCACAAATGCAAATACCAATTTCAAGATGGTTGAGCCCCTCTTTGGCACCTCACATGCATCTCATCTCACAGGGATTTGGTACAGACTGGAGGAAATCTCATGCCAGAGTAGAGTAAGGCCATTAACATTAAACCACTATAAATGGCATCAGAAATGTAATTTTATTAAAAAATACATTTCCATAAGAAAACAGTATCTCCAGTAACACTCTTTCTGCATATTCCATTTTTGTTTCATATTAGCTCCCTGCAATAATACAGTATAGTACTATGATTATTACTATATTTATGCCCTTTTCTCCGGCTGCACTACACCTAACAGCAGAGCTCTTGGAGAATTTCATTTCCAAAAACTGAAGTACTCAATAATGTGATGTATTCCACACTTCTCGAAGTTACACAGAATGGATATCTTTTTGAAACACAGTACCCAAGATGAATAAAACCACTGCCTTTTCTAAAAGCTGAACAGGGATCCCATACCGTTGGGATGCCACCTTGGACAGAGTCTGGGGACATGAGAAACTGGTGCTTCTGACAGTATTTTTGATGTCTGTTTGCAGAGGTCCCTGTGGCTGCCGGTGAAAGGGGTAAAGAGAACCTAATGTCAAGGATTAGAAAACATAACATGTCTATAATAGGCACATAGGGTTTACTCCCTACTGCAGAATCTTAGCATTTACCACTATATGCACAACATTAATCACTTTATTAGAAGAACTTTCTTGTCTTTTGGTAGCCAGACGTACATAATTAAGAGCAAAGGTTCTGGATTTGACAACTGAGTCAGGCTTTCCACCTTCTCTTAAATACACTGTTTTCTTGTAGAAGACCACATCCTCAGGAGTTTCTACGCAATGCTTGAGATCTTGCTTGAAACTTGGAAACTGTGAACTCTGGTGACCTAAAACTTTTACCTTCAGTTCACAGAAACTCTGTGCACAAAACTCAGTGATCTCTCAAAATACCAGGAGAGCAATACAAAGATAAACTCACTCCTCTTGTGACCACTGACAACCCATCAGATAGATTTGAAATACAACTACATAGAATTTCTCTAATTCAGTACAGGCACTAAATGCCTTTATTTGACAACTGTAGGAGATACACGATAACATAGATCAAAGCTCTGGAATTCCAAATAACTTCTTTTTTAAGTCATAGCAAATGCTTAAAAGGATAGCAAGCAAGAAACACCCCCACTTTAGGGTTTCACTTTTGTAGAAGACATCAGGGAACAGTTTCCCCATGCTATGAAATTTTTCACATTGTCAAAACATTTTCTGTGATAGGACATTCTGAATTCTGTTTGGTTCAGACAAGAATGTAAATCTGCCTAATTGTGAAGGGTTGCATTGGTAGTTGTTACACAACGCACATCCAATTGCAAAACCACACTCATCATACTCTCATTTAAAAATTATAAACACACTTGTTCTTCCTTGAAAAACCCTAAACCTCTCTATTGTCTCTTTCATCCAAAATGTTTCAGCTAACACTGATGATGAAAATCAATATACTAAATATTTTTAGTCATGTTCTCCATGGGTTTACTACCCATCATTTCTGAGGGTCTGCAATTATTCAGAGATAGTGCAGTAAAAATGAAATTACTGAAAAATACAACCTGGACACGTTTACCATCCTCTTTTGTCTTTCCCTTATTTGTCTGTGCTACGTGAAAACTCTCAGGAAATACTCTGCACTAGAGGAAGTGTAACATTTTCAAACAAGGACCCTGCAACAAGGCTTAAATGTCTACCAAATATTAAAAAGTGCAGACCCAACAGAAATACTTTTATAAGATCATAATTTTTCTCCTCCTGATGATCTGTGCCACAGGACAGAAATTACTTCTTCCCTCTAGTTTTCCCATAGGAAACAGTCACCTTACCACTGCTTTCTTTAATGGCATCCCCTCTGCTCCACAGGTGCCAACCACATTTTCTCTCAGACAGTTTAGCTGATTAACATTTCCAGTTAATCTCAGAGCGATTGTTCTCAACCTGGATTTCACTTTGATGTCTGCTGCTTCTCTGTTTTAGACCTGATTAAAAACTTCCATGTGCCAGAGAGCTGCTGCTTTCTCCCAAGAGGACCAAGCTGCCCACAGGAAAGGTCCCAGCTCTCTGACTGTCTTTCTCCTGTGCTAAATATCCACCACCAACACAAGAGGTGGCTCAGGTCCAAAGAGTTAATATGTCCCCTAAACCCCACCATGTGAAATGGCCTTTCACAAGGTCTAAGGTAGCATAAAGGCTTTCCTGTTGCTTAACTGCTTGCTGGGTAACTACAGCCGGCTCCATGGCTGGCCACCACACCATTGCTAAACTGAGCTGAAAGAGCGCGCTTCTCGGCATGACTTGGATCGTGTAGTTCAGTCAGTTCCCATCATCCCTTTGTCCCTCATATGTCTGACATGTGGATGAAGCCTTCCCTATTGTGCCTTCTCTTTTCTGGGAGAACAAAGGGGAGCTGACAATGAAGTGGCTGCCAGCCCATTGCCACAGTCCATATATCTACACAGCTGTCATTACATAGTCAAAGCAGACGTGCTAGCAGGGGAGAACAAGCGGCCTGTGTGAGAGACAAGTGGGCTTAGGGTTAAAAAAAACTATATTATCATCTACAATACACATACAGCTATTAATACACTATTAAAGGGAAGGGGAAAAAAATCCCCACATGTAACCCCGTGACCTCAGAAATCTTTGGTAGCAAAGTGCACTTAAAGAGCATGCTTGGAGGGATTCCACTGCATGTCCTCTGCCTCCAACTATCCTGAGCAGGCACCTAGCCCCTGCTCTAAAAATAAGCAAAAGCAATTGTGTCATTGCATAGGTATGTATGGCACCAACGTTTTCCATTGAGGTATGCATCATCTTGCTAAGGTAGCCAGGACTCCTCCTGTTGAGCGCTGACATGTCACATCAGTGGATTTCTTGTTTACAGAAGTGGCAGATTGTTAATGTGAAGGCAATTTCCTGCATTACAACAAAATCCCATGATATATTTCAGTTGTTGAAAACCTGGAATGAAGCAACAGCTCTGTGATATGGAAATGTCACTAAGAGCTAAGTAGTAACTGGAACTAAATTTTATGAAGTAACTAAGCAAAAAACCAAACCAAACCAAAACAAAACAAACAAACCAGACAAAAATAAACAAACAAAAAGAAGTTTAAAAAAAGGCGGCTCTCCATACAAAATAAGGTCTCCTCTTGAACCACTCCTAATTTCCATCACAGATTATGAAGATTATACAAGCCATGGGTTTGTTGTTCCTGGTTAAAGTAAAGAAGAATTGAAATTCACAGGACAGCTGTTCAGGGTTTACCAGGTTAAGGTGAAACCTCAGAGGAAGTTCTTGGTGAATTGCTCATATGGCCTTTCAATGTATATAGTTTGTACAACAAATGTAAAAAAACAGGGAGAAATTGAGATTGTAAGTGGGACTGAAGTCACTTCGGATTTCTGATGATGCTGTACAGCCACTTTTTCACCTTGGGAAAGTCATCTCAGCATTGAGTGTCAGTTTCCATCTGCAAGATGAAAATAGTGATATTTCTCTTTGGGTTGGATATTGTCTCTTTGGATTGCCTTAACATTTACACAGAGGCTCTAACGCTCTGGGACCTCAGGGATCTGCTTGGAGCCTGGCCAGAACTAACCCAATCACTCTCCAGCCTCACAGACATCTCACTGGGGGCCAGGGGGCAGCTGGAAGTGTGTGTGCTGGATTGCCTACTCAGTGCTGCTCTCTGACCCAAACAGCCACCCTGCAACCCTGGTTGGTTCAAGCAAGCCTAGCTGCCTGGCAACACCAAACCCCCATCCCTTCAGGTGCTTTCCAAATATTTCATTGCCAGAAACAACAAAAGTTGTTGTGTAAGCTCAGAAAAAGAAATGAAAAGCATTAAAATAATGCTCAGGCTGATCCTGAAAATTTGTGTATCTAGATAGGCTTTGGCACTGGTAAGAATTGGTGCAGGATAGTAGGACCCTTCCAGAGCTCATACTGCCTGAGTCAGATTTTGCATCATGCTCCAGTAGGGAACATAGGACCAAAAAAGATGAAAACATCCATGAACTAGACGCCCAGCTTGTCCAGTCCATTGCTCTGTTCATACCCCTTCCTTTTCCCTACAAAGTAAACTATGTTCTCCGTGTCTCTGAGCAACTTCTTAAAGATGGCTTGTAGTCTCTCCCTAGCCGTGCCTGACGGGGGTCTTAGTTCCTTCCTCCCCATCTATGCTGTCCCATCTGTGACAAAGATAGGGACTTGGATTTATCACAGCACAGGACCATTCAGCTGTAAATGCTTTTGACATCATCAAGCTTCCCTGTATATTTACTTGCTCAAGCATCCATTTGGGGTGGTGATCACATTGCCAGACAAAACCACTGTCCCCCTGCTGATCAGAAGTCTTCATTTGTCATGACCTTCCCTGCCATTTCAAAGTAAATGCCCCATGATCTCTTCAAGATTTTGAATTGCTTCATCCCCACTCCCTGTATCTTCAAGTACGAGCCTACCTAATGCCCCCACCTACCCAGGGTGAAAGAACTTCCTCCTTAAATCTCCTGCATTTCAGGCAGTTCTTCTGCAACAGAGCTGCCTTACCTCCCTGCTTCTGCCATAGCAAAAAATCTGTTTTATTCCTTGCTTCTAGCATCTCTTGGTGTGATTTTGTTCTATTTTGGTTTTTTTTCTAATTATTCTTTAGTGGTGATACTTCATTCAAAAATTGTTAAGTCAAAGCACATCATGGGAAATAATAACATCTTGCAATAATCAAGCTACTGCTTCAACAATGGAAAGCCCCCTTTAGGTGTTTTTTAGAAAGGGTTTTTCCAAGATCTCAAGGCAGGTATGAAGTCAACCCCACAACCCTAAAAGTAGGATTCAAAACTGTCCTGAGGGGATTAGCATCTCCGCTCATGTTTCAGGCTTATCAGGTTAAGTCCATCTTTGGCTGTGAGCTTCATTTTCCACACTAAACTCGTTTCTTCCCCCCTCCTTCCCCCGGGCCCCTGCCATCCCATTATTTGTCCAGGACGATCCCCAGCTATGTAACATCTTTGTGATTTCAGTAAACCCAAGAAAAGGCTTTATTTTCTTATTCCAAGTTATTTAAGATACAGTGAAATAGAAAATGCTTTGTGCAAGAATGTCACAGTGCCCTCCTCCAACCTCAGCAAAACACACAAGCACTGAGGTGATTTTCTTACCAGTTCTCATCTCTTTCTATAGAGACTTGCTTGCAAAACAAAGGCTGCTTCCAGAGGCTGGGATTGGGACTTCATAGGTTTCATTTGAAACTGAAGTGTGACCTTTTTTTTTTTCTAACAGTTATTCAATAATGTGAATTGAGAGTACAAGTACCTATTTGAGGGTGAAGGATAGTAAGAATGAGTCATTTAGTGGCTTGGATTTCCATTGGGGTCAATATGACCGAGGCAAAGCCTTGAGACACTGGCTAGTTTTAAAGAACGTTTCATAGTCTACTAGACAAATGACACATTGGTTGGGGCCATGTCAATTTATACCAGCATCAATAATGGTTCTGAGAAGTCTCTTTGGGAGACAGACAGAACTATCACTGGTGCTGGCAATCTTACCATTTGTGCAATAATATCGTAACGCAACACCCATCTGTGTTTCCCCACGAAGCCGAACCAGGCTAGCAATCCAAAACCACCAAAAGGGAGAATCCACTCCTCTCTGCCCCAGTTCCTCACATCAGCTCTAGCCCCCATCAGACACCTCTGTGAGTGGGTTCAGCTCACTGGCTCCACTGAAGACCACACCTCATTCCAGTGGACCAGTGGACTGAACCAGCTCACAGCGGTGCCTTGGGAGTACCACAGCTAGTGCAAGGACAGAGAGGGGACATGCTGCCAGGAGACAGAAATGGAGGGGTGCTAGGATTTACCTATCCACAGCATCCTGCTTCTGCATGCTGAACATTACCTTTGAGGGCTGTACTCTGTCTGTTACGCAGGAGGAAGGACAAATTTTCAGCCACACACCATGGCAGACAGGGTTCAGCTTTACCTGTAGTTTTTCCCAGAGGTGGAGCAAAGGAAGAAGAGAAAAAAGGATGCATTAACACAGAAGAAAGCCTTTGATACCTTCTTACAATCTCTGGTGACAGGCCTTTCTGCTACCTAGGTTTATTGGGTTTGAATCTGGGGTTGTTGCAGCTGTCATGTTTGGCTTTTATTTGTTAGAGCAACACTTTAAAAGCCCAGAGTGGTACGGATTCAGCAGAGGTCAAACAAATTGTTTGCATTTTTGCTATAAAAGGGGAGTAAGGGAGAGTGAGACAGATGGTAAATTGGCTGCTAGGAAGCAGATCTTGAACTTTTTCAATCATGTCTGCCTCTTAACTCACAGCTGGCGAAACTCTCAGTTCTGCGGCAGGTCTTTCACTGGGCAGATCAAATCCAGCAGCACAGAAAACAAAACTCACCAGGAGCCATACAGGGTGAGAAATTATTTCCTAATAAAACTGCATAGCCCAGAACAATAACTGGGCAACACTGACATGTATTGTTGGCCTTTATCACAATCTCTTTATAAGCCTAGTTAAAGAACAGAGATGCAGTTGTCCTTTGATGTCCTGGTTCAAAAAACTATACATCCACTTTCACCAGTGATAAGCTGGGGAAGGGGGAGAGGAGAGGCTGAAATACAACAGAAAAGGCTCAGCAAATAAATAATTTGTTATACTTCTGTATTTCTGGAGACATTACCATAAGAGATACAGTCACAGAAAGTCAGACGCCATTCAAGCAGAGCCACTTAAGCCTGTGGCAGCCACTTTAGATCCAAGAGCTTCTTGGAAACTCACTGGCAGTTCAACAAGGGAAATGTAGAGGTAAACTTAGTTGTGGGCATCAGGGTTAGGCCCACTTAAAGCCTCCCTAGAACTGACTTTTTCCTTGTTTTACACCAGCACATAGCTGGTGCTTCCCAAATACTCTCAAATAGCTCCGGATGCCCAGCACTTTCACAATGAGCTGTGGGAGAGCTCACCTATCCATAAACACAGCACCAGCACTCTCACATGGCTAAATACTCACGAGACATGGAGCAGAAGCAGCTTAAGGACAACATCTGAGTAAATCTCTAGTTTTTTCCGCAGTGACAACAAATGGCTGGAGGTTGCGTGAACAAGAAGAACATGGCGTTGTCCCCACCAGGTTCACAGTGGGACATTGTTCATCACTATGCTTTCTTCTTGTTCTGTGCCCCTGCTATGAGGCAGCAGCTTTTGGCAGAGATGCTGGAGGAGATAATGTCGGAAACAGTTAAATCTATCAAAGATCCTCAGTCAGAGCCCTGAATTTCATAATCAAAAACAACGTTAACACTTAACAGCCAAGAACCAGATGCTCTTGAAAATTCTACTCACCTCATGCACCGAAAAGCCTAGCAATTGCAATATGACACACTAAAAGTAATCTCTGATCTGGAGTTTGCTGCTGCTGCAGAATCAAGAAAAATTCCAGTTTGGCTCCTGCTCTTGTTCACACCACACTAACCCCATAAAATAGGGCATTGAGCTGCATTGAGATCATGGGGACTTTTTTAGGTAATGATCAAATTAGCTGCCACAATTTGAAGAGTCCAATAATCAGTCTAATCCCAGGTATTACCATTGCCATTTTATTCCAGACACCAAGAGAGCATACAATTTAGCAAAGGTCAGATGTGAAGTGTGTGCCAGACCTAAAAACTGAACTCATATATCCCAAGTTCTAACCTTTCAGAGTGAGCTCACCTCTCCTCAGAGAGGATGTTGGCCACAAAAATGTGGCCACAGCATGTGAAGATGCTTCACATTTATTATCGCATCATGGTTGAAACTTGGTTTTGAAAACTGTTCATAAATTAGGTCAAGCTTCCCAACAACATAGGCCAACCAAACAGATGTCACAGTTGCTTAAGTGTTTTCAGCATATCTAAACACCACGTGGTGATTAACACCAGCGGACCACACTTCCACATGTGCTTGGAAGAGCAGAGTCCAAGATGTGATAGACGTACAATGGAAGAATTTTGGAAAACGCACATGAAGTCAGAGAGAGAATCAAGGGCTCTCTCAAGTCTTCCAAATAACTGTCTGAGCCTCAGCAGCACCCAATTCAGAAAACAATTAAGACTGAGATAGGCACCAACTACAGCTCCTCTGTCAGGATCATCATAAGGTGCTGCCAAAAAATTAGCCTCCCTTGATTTCAAGCATAGCCTGGGGAATGGCAGAAAGACACCAAGTGCTCCAGTTTCTGCAGGCATTGGAGCACAATAGTTTGGAAATCCTGTTAAAGTCAAGAATGAGGATTGCAAGTTAAAGCAGTAAAATTTTATACTTCCTAAACAACAGGCAGAAAGTGGAAACGGTGGACCCTGGAAAAGCTGTCAGAGACAAAGAATGCACTATCTAATACTTCTGCTGTAGTGAGCCCTGCTGAGACCCTGCTGGGAACAGCATGGTTTCCCCTGAAAACCGGGTGCTTCATGCCAGCACTGACAGATATGGCATCGGTTCTGCTTATCCCACGCTCTCCTGCTCCAAGCAGCATCCTGCTCTTGAAAGTCAGTCTCCCTCTTCAGTCAGCCATGAGTCTCACATAGTCAGACATGCACTGTGGATAGTGTTAGCTTTATGATTAGAGCTGTCTGCTGTGAGATACATTTTAAAATTCATGACCTTTCCCATCAGGGTTCAAAACTGGACTGGCCTGAAGATGAAAGTCTGGCTTAGACTCCTGCTGTAAGCCGCTTCCCTTCTTTCCTCCCCCCAGTATTTCTCCTTCAGCATTTACTTCCAATTATTTTACAGACTGTCTTCCATTAACTGTGGTTTTAAAAATTGCTAATGAATTGAGGTAAATTAAAGTTCATCGGTATCTGAACCAAGCATGTGTTTCAACTTTACAGTCATGCCTGACTATCAAAGGTATCTTCTTTTGTCAGGTAGAAGATGCTCTAGGAAGCCTGCAGCTGGCCAAAAGAGATAGAGCAGAGTTTTGAAGGAAGAAAAACAAGAGGGAGAGTGCTTACATTGGCTGTGAAGGAGGTATTTGCAGAGGGATTGGCCATAATACCAGCAAGATGAAGGAGGGGGTGGAGGAGGGGGAGAAGAGAGGAGGAAATGCAAAACCAACCACAGCACACGCATTGGCACTTGCAGAGTCCTGGAGACTTTGCCAATGGAAATTAGAGGAATGTGTTTGCTCCTTGCCACAATTAGAAGCAACCGAACTGAAAAAAAAATACTCCTCTCAGTGGGATTGTTGTCATGAATTGTATTTTACCACTCTAACACACTCCCACTGCTGGCTTTTTCTCAAGGAAAATCCATGAGAATAAGAATGCATTTTCATAATTTACACTCTGAAAACCAGGATGTTTCTGCCAGTTCCCAGCAACTGCATGAATCGTGTTTCCTAGTCAGGCTGGCCAGAAAACAACAATTCATTTCGCGAGGCACTTGGGGACTGAAAACAAGGCCTTCCGAATACAAAAAGGGGATTCTCACTAAATCTAAACCACGTGGGACCACTCATCGCCAACCACCCAGCAGGGAAGTGGCTGCACACGACTGCCAGCCTTTGCAGAGATAGCCAGGGCACATGGTTCAGCAGCGAGGGATGTCCTGGGCCAGGGAGAAGCTGCACCTCGCTCTGGACAGCACTGCTGCTTGCATACTGCTCGTCTCCTCCACTGTCACCTCAGCCCTGGGAAAAATCTCCAGCCACTGCTGCGATGCCGCTTGCCAGCCACCTGCATGTGCCTTCCCAGTGTTGCCACTCCTCTCCTTTCACCTCTCACCATTTGCAGGCAGTGCCACACAGTAGCCTGGGCCCACCCCAGGCACAGCTCCTCCAGCTGATCCTTTCTTTGCCAAAGAATATGTCCATGCCTGTCACCTCTTCCTGGGACTACAGTTACTGCAGCAAGGTCGGGAGAGCTCAGGGAGGGGCCTGGGCAGAGGCAGTCACAGATGGTGGTGCCCTCAGGGCCCCTAAAATAGCCACCATTGAGATGTTGCAGTGTAGATCCATGCACAGACCACAGAAACAGTAGTAAATATCACTTTCATGGTATTTACCCATATCATGAAAGCCATTATGTGTGCACCTATCATCAGCTTTTGCCCTCTTCTTTGCTGGTCATGAAGCAAATCTTGACAGATAACCTCCATTACCCTTCTTAAAGGTAAACTACCCATGGTTATCTCTAGATGGCCTAGCAAGGTGCATGGCCATCCAAGCTCTCCATTGGTGTTGCATGGGAAAGAGCAGAGAAATGCCTCCATGCTGGCACTGGAACCCATGGAGATTAGCAAAGCCATTGTGCTGCTAAATAATGTGGTGAGAAACCATGGATAGTCACCCCCATGAGAACTCAGGCAGCCAAAAACTGCCTGGTGCCTGACCCTTGCATGCTGCTTAGTTGCTTTCAATGCAACAAAGCCTCACATATGCGTCTCTTGGCCTTGGTCACTGGTATTTTCAGATCCTGACAGCCTTGGCAGGGTAACCAACATTTTCTTAGCTCTGCAACAAATAACGCTTCTTCCCTCTCATCCTTTAAAAGCCAGCCTTCATGATTTCCACTAGTTTCCAGCCCTCCAGAGTTGCCAGTAAGACATGCCTGGAGGAATGAGAAGCGCATGGCTGTTGTACAACACCAAGCAGAGCGAGCCTTTAAGCACAGCTCATCTATTTAAAGTGAACAGCCATCATCAATTCCTCTTCTCCCCATAAAGGGCAAGTTCTTCCAGTTGGTGCCAAGGGTGGCACTCTTTACTCATAACCTCAAAAAAGATACAACTGGAAAGGGCAGAGACTGTTTGCAAAGACCTGTGTCTCTATCTAGTTCAGCATGACAAGCAAAGGCTGGCAGCATTACATATTGTTGTGCAGATGCTGCACAATGAGAGATTGATTCATGTCAAAGCAGGGCAAGTGAAAGCATTTCTTTACCTCAGCTGAGCAAGAGTTCCCTTGCCATTACTTTGCATAATGCAGAATGAACCTCTGGATAGGGGCAGTGACTGATGCCACAACATGCAAGAAGCTTATTCTCCTGGGAAACATAGAAGTTAAGGGGTATGGATTCACTTTGCTGAGTGGAAGTTCAAATTTATCACCCTTGATGTCTTGCCAGGGGTTCAGTGTTTGATTAATGAACATCCCACAGGGGTGGGTAGAGAACGGAGATGAAGGTCTCTCTTTGCATGCACTTTTTTCTGTTTAGTAAACAATGATTGGAGTTAATAACAGGGCCTGGTTTTGCTGTCTTGAGCTTCCCACAGCATTAGTTAGAGGTGGTATAGAGAGAAAGACCCAAGCTTTCCAGGATAAGGAGGATAAGGGTGGACCACAGACCATGGGAGCAGTGCACAGAGCTGTGTATCAAGAGAAGAAAAGTAGAAGCTGTGATATAGGGCTGCCAGTCTTTCACCCTCGGATTCACACACCTGCAAAAGCTAGGGCAAATTGGGGACATGACAAATGACAGGGATTAAGGGGCACACTGTACCTGGTTTTTGGTGCTCCTTAAAACTGGCAATAAAACCTCACAATCCCCAAATAAGATGCAACTGAAATAGGCAGGGATGGTTTGCATTGATATGTGACCCTGACCCTTCAATGTGTGAAGGGTAGCAAAGAAACACCCACAAAACAGGCTCTTTCAGTTCCCAAGGCTTCTTTTCAAGTGCCTATTACTTAAAAAGTGTCTGGCTCGTGGGAACAGTGGGAATTCTCCTCTGTTCCTCAGAGCCTCTTGCGGTCCTTGAAAGTAAAAAAAAAAAAAAAAAAAAAAAAAAGAAGTAAAAAAAAAATCAGTCCTTAGATGAAGGGAATATCCAATTTCTGTCCTGTAACAGCATAATGTTCACATTTTGAGACACATCCAGTTTCTGGCACTGCTATGGCCCAGAATTGATCAGTATTATTTTTGGCTTTCATACTGGTCCACCACAGGATATGTGGTTTGACTACAGACACCTGCTTGTTCCATACTGTGCTGTCTCGAAGAGGACAACCTGCTTGATATTCCAGCTATTGCTACTTTAGAAGTGTTCTTCGTCAAAGACCTGAGTAAACCCAGGATCTATCCAAATGATGCGACTGCCAACAACACCTAGAAAACATGTTTTCCTGTAGTTCTTCAAGAATGGCTTTGGATTGAAACTTTAGTGTCCCTAAAGTTTGACCTGGGATAATTGAGTTGGTTTGTATCAAGGTAGCTGACAGAAGGAAGGTCCCTGACAGTGTGACTCCTGAGGGACAGGATTTTCCTTAGCTATCCAACTGAAGAGAGAGTAACTGTAGGCAGACACCGACCCAAATTCCTGGTAGAAAGCCTACAAAAGTCCAGTTCCAGCAGTCATCCAGGAGAATGGCAAATGCCGTCATCTCACATCTCCTGATGAAGACGGATGTAAACATGTGACATCAAGAACTTGGAGCACAAATCTCAGAAAAGGAACAAGAAATGATCAAAGATATAATTATTGGGCTATGTGAGATTCAACTAGGCATGCCAATCAGCCAATACAGAATACAATACCAAATCTCTTTTGGGACTAAAGCTGATATTCAGTTACCCTCAGAACATTTCCTATACAAATTTGGCCCAATATCACTGACATACTTGTATTAGATGCTGAAATGTTTCTGATCTGATACTAGATATTTTACCAGGGATTTTATCCTACAAGTAATTGTACATGTTATTCTACTGGTTAGAGCACTGGTTTTTGGTATTGGATACACAGGTTTGCAATCCTGTCCTGAACTGAGCAGTGGCCATCTGATGCCATACCCTGACTCAGCACTGATGTGAAAGTGAGATAATAGAAATACATCATTCAAAAAAAAAAAAGGCAAAAAAAGTTTTAATATAAAGCTTACACCAAACTCACTATTTGCACCTATTTCTACCTAGGCTGAACATGGTTCTAAGAATCTGAAGACTTTTGCTGTGCAACTAAAAATGAGAAGCCACTTGATATCAAACCTCCTTAATCCACTTGCTTTCATGCTGCTATACTAGTGGATAATTCTATTTTAAAAAGATAAAAACGGGAAAAAAACCCCAAGCCACTAAATGGAGAACAAAGATGACACTGCATAGAGTTTTGAAAACAACCTAAAGAAATTCTGAACTCTGCAAGAGAACTCTATTAAACTCTGCAGGGAAATTTGAAAGTTCAACAAGGAAGTTTGTATCATTCTTTCTCTTACAGAATTTAGAGTGAGTTTCATAGCCCCTATTTAATTACAATACATCCCCACTGGTTTCTTCTTAATCATATTCAATAAACAATTTTCAGATGGGATACCAGCATTTCATTGCCCTTTCATAAAATAGCAAATTTATTGTAAATTACATCTGCTTCCCCCATTATGGATATTTGATTTACTAGAACTCACAGTACAACATACCATTACTGAGGAAACGGTTGAATTTGGTCTGGAGGATATCAAATGAGGCACAAAACATGGAAGTTCTGAGAACAACATTTTTTTTACACCTCTGTGAATGCCAAAGCACACTGACCTGACAGGCACAGGGCAAATTTCTTCCTCTCCTGTGCAGATGGGATGCACCAGATGCCTTGTGTATGCCTTGTTCCCTGTCACTCTAAACAACTCTTTTCAAGAGAGTTGCTACTGCAGGAACAGTAGCAGCCAAAGCTTTCTCATGCTGTTTGGCTGGAAGCCTTTGATCTGCACACAAAAAGACCAATCCTAAAATTCAAAGACCATCCCTCTATCTCCGGCTCCTCAGCAGGAAGCTTCTCTGCTCTGAAGCCAATTGCAGTGCTAGTCAACACTAACTGTGGAGGTTGGTGCAGACACCTCCACTGTGAAGAAAATGAAGGTGACCATTTACATCAAATAGCAAAATATTTCACCTACTGCTTGCACAAAACAAGAATTTGAACATAAACTTACTCTAGAAGGTAGGAGGAAATACAAAAGATTTGCTTTATCAGATGCACGTTACTCAGCTCAGCACATATGCATTTTTCAAGTCTATATTTCTTCTTCTAATGGAAACCTTCAGATTTTGTTTATAGACACATTGCTCATCTGTTTCCTCACTAGAGACCGAATTTGGGGAAATCTCAAACACCACTAGCAATCTCTTTCAGAGAGAAGATTATCGAAGGCTTTTCATGAGTTTGTAAGATTTCTCCCAGCTTGTGCACTGATTACTCACAAGGGCTCATTTCAGCTCCTCCGTAACAAGCAGCCTGGTGGACTCTGTGCTGAGTAAGAAAAAATGAGTAGCAGAGAAGAGATTGTCTTTAGTGTAACCCGCTTCATTTGCCATCACTCGAGGTCGTCAGATTTTTTTCCACTCTTCCCTTGTCTCCTCCTTTTCCACCTTGGAGTCTATTAACACCTCTAAAAGGAAGAAGAATGTCCAACTGTTCTCTCAAATTGGAACACACTAGATGAATACCTTGTACATGCAATATTATGCCATCTCCATGACCTCCACAGAAATCAAATGTGTCAAATTCTGCTTGTTTTAAAAAATTCTGTCCTCTTCTAATTTTATTAGCTAAATGTTAGCTCCCAAAGGACTTAATAAACACAAGGGTATCAGGGATTCCATACACTGGGAAACAGCAATGGGGAGAGCTGTACCTGTCTTTAAAAAGTGTACAAGCTCCAGCCTTGTTTACACTCTAGAGTTTTGCAATTACAGCAAAGCAAAAATGCAGTTTGCATTAGCAAAAAATTGTTCCAGTTGCAGCCAGTTTCCTGCACAGGATAAGCTAGCCTAGCTGGAGGCAATCTTTACCACTACAACCATTTCCGTTTTAGAGCCTGTCACAATTACCATTCAGGCAGCTGTGTCACAGCTCTGCTTTGCTACCCAGTAAGTGGCTGGGATCATATGATGAGTGTGTAGCAAGTCCAAGGAAGGTAGAGGGAACCGAGGTTGCCAGGGAGGCGGGTGATACCCAGCGTCATGGAGCTAGCCTGCAAAACCAGAGGTAGCAGAGCCCAGATCTCCTGGGCATCAGTTTGGAGGCACAGTTGGGAAATGCTTGCTCTCAGAAACGGATGGAGGGCCTGTGATGCAGCAATAAGATTGCAAAGGCAAAGGACTGGGAAAAAAAGAAGGAAGAAATCTCATTTCTCAGTTCACATAGCCAGATCACGCATGGCACCCTGCCTGCAGGGGCACAGTTGCTCTGGGCCTTGCACGGCTGGCCTGTGTGGGTGTGGTGCTTGGCACTCAGCGGTGCTCACGAGGAAGCCTGTGGTGCCTGGTGGCAGCTGAGCACAAGCGCTGCCCAAACCGGCACCATGCATGTCCCTGCTATACTGTTCTGCCCAAGCTGCATATTTCTGCTCCATTTCCTAAGTTTTAGCTTATGTCTGGCAGATAAGACAGCATCCATCAATCAAACTCAGCAAGGCTGTTACCTGCAGGAGCAGAAAGTCTCTCTCCATACTCCCTCCTCCAACTGCCCCCTCAGCCAAACCAGCTAAGCCAAACCATCCTGGAGCTCTCAGGACAGGCCCATATGCCCAGCATCTGGAGAAAGCATGCAGAGAGCACAGCCTTGTGCCTTGCCAGGGCCACAGTAGCTGCTGGAGGTTTTCTTCTCCAGCACAGTCTGATCCAGATCCTCATGCAACCCATCAAAACAAGCAGACGGCAGCCACCTCTAAGTCTCTGCAGGGGCTCTCAGAAACCTCAGGACGACGTGACAAATGCTGTCTGGAGGAGCATCTCTTCTCACTCTTTCCATAGAAAGGATCTCCAAGTGATGCATATCCTGAGATGACAGATAACACTGACTATTGGAAACTCTCCTGAACATTACACTACTGGGATCTTAATAATATTATCCATACTGTCTTGCATAATATACTTAACTGCACCCAAGAAAAAAGGAATACTTAGTGAATCTTGCTACTAAAATCTGTCAGAAAAATCATTAGGAGCAGTAAATTATAACAATGAGAGATAATTTTACAAATGAAGGCCTGAAAATGTATGCAATTTCATGTTATGTTTGAAAAAGTAACTGTAAATTAAAAATAATATGCTCATAAACTTAAGTCACAGAAAATAAAGGCTACATGGAGGTTAAATAATAATAGTATATAGGGGGAAAAATACATATGCACACCTCCTTTGGACAGGGCTAGCAAGGAGGAGTCACACCTATGGACAGGGCTAGCAAGAGGCTTAGACAAAGCAAGCAACTGCCTGCAAAATGACTTAGTAGTGTTACCTATCCTTTGCCCGTGTTAGCACCCCAGAGCCAGGGGGGCTGATGAGGGTTTGGAGGTGGAGGAGTGGCAACCCCCCAGCCAGTGGAACCACCCCATAGCTCCCTACCCACAGCAGTGTCTTCAGAGAACCCCCCCCAGCAGGCTCCATCCCTCTACTAGCTGTGTCCACCCTGCCTCCTCCCAGAGCTCCCTATCCAGGCCCCACTCGAGCTCCCATTCCTCACACTTTACATGGAAACATTCAATGTTGTCTGCAGCTGAGGAGTTTGAGCAATTAACCATTGCTATTTCAGAAATAACATTTGTAGTGTCGGAAAGCCAAAATAAACTATACCTTCCAAACTGATTTACTGTCTTTAATTTTTTCTGGAGGAAAAAGGCAAAGCTGTGCCAATAGCACATTACTCAGTGTTAAAACTGCTAGTCTGGTCACCATGAAACTTGTGCTCTTCCCATGGATTTGTTACTTTCTAACTTTGACCTTGGCAGCCTGTTTAATCTCTGTATTTTAACAAACTCAGCTTTAAAAGAGAAACTGGACTATTCACAAAAAGGGCTCTGCGTTTTGGAGATGAAGGCATGGATTAAGTTAGTAATTAAATAAAATTAATTTCTCACTTCAAAATGGAGGGGGCACCGACTTAGACAGCCTTACACAAATGCCTATAAATAAATACACGCACTTAAAACTCATAAGAGGCAGTTCAGACTTGAGTTGGAAAGAAAACAACAGTAAGAAGATCAACATAAAAGGGATTAGAAGAAGTTTGAAGGAAGGTTTGAAAAAGAAGTGTGATTGGCATGCAGAAGGTGGGCAGATTTTCCAGACACAGAAAACAGCATGAGAAAGACTTCCAGCGCCAAAGGAAACAAGATAAACGGCCTACCAAGCAAAGAAAAGTAAAAATGGGAGCTATGTTTCCAGCAAGATTGATGTCACTGTTGCTCCCACAAAATATGTGCAAGTATTTTGCAACATCTGTTCTCAGAATGTCACATTTCAGCAAGAATGGGCATTGCCCGCATGTGTAAGAACCTAAGTGTGCATATTTGTATTTTGCATGGGCTTGT
This sequence comes from Platyrinchus mystaceus, assembly GCA_035041135.1. Classification (NCBI taxonomy): domain Eukaryota; kingdom Metazoa; phylum Chordata; class Aves; order Passeriformes; family Tyrannidae; genus Platyrinchus; species Platyrinchus mystaceus. The sequence goes on from JAWWLV010000088.1 coordinate 62,010,156, forward strand.
CGTGTTGGTGCAACTAGAAGCTGATGTTTGAAAATTTGGCCCCAAATAGCTTCATTGGAAGCAGAATGCAGACAGATTTCTATGAATCTCAATGTGTTTTATTTTTATGGCACTGTCTTTGCTGAATCCAGCAGAAATACCATTACCATGATAAGCTCTGTCATGTCATGTGCCTAACCAACCCACATAAAATGCAGGGAACCTTTATGTGATGTTGTAATGAATTCATACATTAGCAGACTAGTACCTATACAGTTTATCAATATTTTAATCAAATGTGGTACAAGGACTACCACTTCTTGAGGTTGCCATTGCATCAAATGGAAGTGTTTGCTGGTCAGAAGGCTGGGACAAGAAACCATAGGGGGAAAAGGAGCAGGCAAAAAATGTGTTTGCACAAAGAGCTCATGGATCACAGCTATACAGAAGCCTGAACAGGATCAGAAAAAAAGGAACTGAACTGGGATTTTGTTGGACAGAGTAAGATATCCCTAATTTTATGAACACCTACCATGCTTTCTCTACAGGATTTCTGCCTCAGCTGGCTGGAAGGCACTGAGCATGAATCAAGATGGAGCAGCAAAGGTGACTACTGCTCGTATTGCTTCTATCTTGTCTGTCTCAAAAGGGGGTACTGAGACTGAAGGTTACAGAAGAAGAAAGCAGAGCAGACAAATACTTGCCTGAGGAGCTACATCTCCCTGCTGTGGAACCTGGGGAGTTTCTTTAGACCAAACAGCTCATAGGACTTCACCAGTGCAGAGCTCAGAGTACTACCTCTGAACTTGGCAGAACTATTTGCTGAGAAATAGCAGCCAAAATGGAAGTCAGTGGGCTGTATAAAATGTAGACATAGGACTAAGGTAATAAACATTATGTAGTCTGGAAAAAAATAATATTAGGTGTCTAAACCTTGCATTCACTTTGACCTTGATCCTGCACCCTTTGCTGTTGCTCTTAACTACAGTGTGAAAGCAATGCTCTTCCATCTTATGGTTCTACTATGAAAATAAACCCATTAATATTTTTAAAGCATTCAGGATACTGTCATGCTGAATGAGAGCAAAAAACCCTCTGAGGAAATTAATAACTCTGTCTTCAGTGTCTGAATAGGATGTTGGAATTAAGGGATCAGCTCCTCCCTCCCCTGCTAAAAAATGATGAAGAAAAACTACTGAATAGCTGCTTAGAGAATTAGGACTGTCAATCCCATAGACTGGATGAGGCACTGTCCTGTGATGCTCATTTGTAACTGTGTCCTTAAAGCCTGTACTATAATGTAGCTCCATAAGGCAGCCAAGTCACACTGGCAGCTCCTCTCTGGCCGTGGTCTCAGTTTGGACTGACAGGGAGGGGTGTGAAAGTCCACGTGCACAGCACTGGATGACCAACTATGAAAAAAACATTCCCATCTCCAACTTGGCAGGATTTAATTCTCCATGTTGACTTCCAATGTAAAGTGTATCATCCTTATACAGCCTATGCAAGGCTGCATGCAAAACACCCACCACACAAAACACAGCGAGCTCTGGAAGGGACAAGATAAGGCAATGGAGATGGAAGGGGATGAGTAGCAACCCCACCTAGCCAGTGGCGAGCCCCCAGGAGATAAAGTCAAGAGCAGCAACCCCGAGGCACAAATGGGGAAGCTCAGTGGGGCATGGGGAAAGGGAGCTGATGCAAAGACAAGGACCAGCTGTGTGAGCCAGTGCTGGAGGAAGGAGATGGTAGTAGCAGCCAACAGCAGCCACAGGGAACTTCACTGCATGGAAATAAGGTATGCAATTAAATCATGCCTGAAAAAAATTCTCTTAAGGGCCCAAAAGCTATGGCAGGGAGGGAGAGCAAGACCCCTCCTGTAAAGATTTTTAAAATTACTCCCATTAGTGTCAGAGCCATAAAACTCTACCTGTTGATGCTAAAACTCTGAAAGGGAAGGCTATGAGCACTGAAATCCAGGTGAGAAGTAACTGGCATTCAGGTGGAGGATGTCACCAAGCCAAATCTTTCCCTGGCATTCCTGGTATCCTTGAGCTCCTCTCCAAGGCAATAGATTTTTCCCTTGCCTTGTCCTGCAGGCAATAATGCAGGGAGCCCTACCTTGCACTTGGAGCAGGATGCCCAGCTAGTGCTGTCCACAAAAGAAGTCAAACATCAGACATTAGCACCCATGGAGAATAAACCACCACAAGCTGAACCGAAAGAAGCCACGACCCTGAGCCCAAAAGCAGAAAGTCATTGTTGTTTCAAGGGCTGGGTTTGTTCCCTATTGTGAGCATGGTGAATTTTTATATACAGATCTCCCTTTCAAAAATGCCAGCCCTTTCCTAGCCCTGCGCTTTGAGGTGATTGTTGCTATTTGTGAATGACTTGGGAATTAATTAATGTAAAGCCAACCGGCTTATAAATGGTTGGCATTGTGAACAGCCCCAGAATCACGGGGAGTGCAGTTTATGTGGTCAGAGCCACATTCAGTGCTGTATGTCAAGGGAGAAGATTTATTATCACAGTAGGTCCATTTTCCAAAAGTTTGCAAGGGGTGTTTCATAATGAAGGGGCACTTTTCACAGCACAGTCAGCAGCTATTTTTTTCTGGGGTGTATTATAAATCCCAACTGGAAAAAGAAGATGGGGGAGGGTTATTTAGCACGGAGGGCATGAAATCTCAGCACAGGAACAGCATAAATAATATATTTACTACTGAAAAAAGAGAGAAAATAGAAACAGAAAAAAAAAACCTTTTTAAAGAAAAATAAAACAGAATACAAAGTAGTAAACTTATTTCTAATCTGATGACAAGAGTTAAACTCCCACATCACAGCTAATTAAATTAAATGAGCCTACCAAGCTGGATTATAACCTATAAATATTTTTGGTCACTTGCCTCCCTCAGAAACTATCTTGGATCTAAAAATATCACAGAATAATAACAAATAGCTCATAATATGGCTTAGGCACTTAATAATTAGAAGTGGAAGGAAGGAAAGGCATATGTACTTTCATATAAAAAGCCAGCTGGGTATTTTTAACTAAAACCCAACCCTGAATAGACCAAGATAAAATGGATAGTGACAGTACCCACTGAAAACTTCCCCATCGATCTCCAAGTGAAGGACTGAGGCTGCGCTTCGGGCCAAATCCTTGTTGGCGGGCAAGGGGCTGGGAAGGGGCCAGTGTGGCTGTGGCCAGGCGCATGAGGCTGAACTGTGTTTGCTCTGGTGAAGAGGGACATCAGCAGGGTGAGCTGCACTTCTCTGAGAAGCTATTTCATCCCATTTCTACATGTGACAATGCTAACTAAAGGCCCAGTGGGTCCTGATGAAACTGGCATGATAGCAGGCATGGTAGCGTGCTTTCTGTGCCCATCTGTGACACCGATGGCAACATGGCTTCGGGCACATTCCCTGGTCTCTGTGCCTGGGACAACATCCTTCCTCCACCCTTTCCTGACTGTCTCCAATCCTCTCCAGATCTCGCCCTAATTTCTCTTGTGCTCTGCTGCCTGCTGTAATTTGATTCCATGTCCTGGGGGCCAGGGACGGCAAAAGGAGTCTCTGTAGCTCTGATCAGCCTTACCATCTCTGTTCTCCCACGAAGAGGCTGGTGGTGAGGGGGATAAAATTGCCATCACAAGCCCCTCTCCCACCAGTCTTGCATCCTCCCTGCAACTGGAATGCTGCAAGGCTCATGGACATCTGTCATGGGGTTTTACTCTGAAATTATAGTCTTGCAGTGATACACAAATCAAGCAGCTCTTGATAACTGTGTATACGCAAAGGTATTTATAAGGAGCATTCTATGATTTGCCTGACAAATATTACACCAAGAACAATATCTATATTTAATTCTTTCAGCTAAACTGCATGTGTGTTGTGATCTTCCCCAGAAAGCTTCGCTATTGTTGTGCTTTCCTGAAAAGACAATAAGAAACTATGATGATAGCAATAAAATTTATGATGCTGCATGTTCTCTTGCCTTTTACAGCAAAATTCCTAAAGCCATTTAGTAATCATCCCGTATTTCTACATAGCAGGGAAGAAAATGAAAGGTAAAGTGAAAGAAGCCAAAGAAGTCCCATGAGGAAAACTTGAAAATTCATGCTTTTACCAAACCACAAGTGAGGAACCAGATAGCGTAATGTATATAAATGAGAGCAGCAGCTCTATTTCATGCTAGTTAGACCATCAGATGTAGAGACCATCATTGCCAAGAACTCCCATGCAGTCAGTTTTAAAAAGAAATCTCATATATGATGAAGTAATTTTCTGAAAAGCTGTTTTTTGAATCACTTGTCTAGTGGGTTTCCATAGAAGCCATCCTGTTCTCAGAGCAGTTTAAGAGTCGTGTTAAGATCCTGACACCATTCACAAGTGACAGAAAATTCAGAAACTGAAGATACTGCTCAGTTCCCTGGGTCACACCATGTGCTCATACTTGTTTACTTTCAAATATTATCTCTCTTTAAAGGAGAACTCTTACAAAAGCTTTCCATCCCTCTCTGATAATGATAAGAAAATAGAGGGGAAAAGGAATAAACACTGTAGAGCTGAACAGCACGAAGGCCTTATCTCCTTCTTCAGACACTTTGAATTTTGTGAAATTTTCCTCATATTTCTAAGGGGATTAAATGGAGCACTTAAAAAAAAAACCAAAACAAACCAACACAAAACAAGAAAGCCCTTGCCACGCTGTATTTGTTTTCTTTGAGCTTTGTGACCAAGAATAAAACAGCACCTACCATGTCAACTCTTTTTACCAACAAAAACACAACCTTCCTGTGTCAGGAGCCTGAGCTACTGAGGGTTTTTTTCTATCTCCTTGAGCCCTCTCCTCTACTGCCCCTGGAGCAGGCCACCCAGCCACTGGCCCATTTGCTGCCAGTTGTGGGGTTTCTCCTCCCTACCCCTTGTGTCCTGTTACTGCTCATGGTGGCAGAACCAGGTATCTGAGACATGTGAAACTGCACAAACCAGGTCTTGTGAGGACACAAAATCCTGAGCGTTTCTGTGGCTCTCCTGGAGACCTGTGTCAGCATTTTACTGCACAGATGCAAGGGTGCAGCTTTCAAATGGTCTGTGGTGTCACAGGGAATTTAAACCAGTCGTTTCAATTCCAAGTCTCATCCTAGTCCCTTGGTGACCCTTCCCCATTAGTGCAGAAGAGGAAGAAAGGGGGAGTGCAATGACAGCCTTCAAAAACTATCAGCTCCTCTGCTGCACAGTCACCTCACTCTAGAGAGAGGAGCAGAAAATTTAGCTTCGTCCTGCTGCTAAGGAGCAAGTTCAACCAGCTGTTCTCTTATTAAAACAAACAAACAAATAAACAAAAAGGAAAAAGGAAAAAAAAAAGCAAGAAAGAGAGATTTAACTGGAGTATTATCAGATATTTGGAAGTATTAAGAGCCTGTTCAGATGTGCCCTTGCTAACAGGTGTCCCTAGCAGTGAAATGCAATTAATATGGAGAGGATTTCTGGGAACATGGGGATGGATAGGTCAGCCAAATAATCCCACATCAAAATTAGTGGGTTGTTTATAGCTAGCAGCATAAAAAAAAATATGATAAAAAATACATTCAGACAGCACTAGGCTTGCTGAAAGGTTTTATAACAAAATTATTAAGCTTTTCACATCATAGTGGCACTGACACTTCTGTAAAACCCTGGAAAGGTTCCAGCAAAGACAAAAATGCCCTGCACGACAACATTACATGCTAAAACCCACTCTTCTCCAGCCTTATCCCCGCTCCAACATCACCTTCCAGAGCATTCTGGTCTTTACCCTCTCTCATTTTCTTTGATGTAGTTCTCAAGAGAAGAACATCTGATACCAGTAATCTCAAAAGAGCAACAACAGTGGGAGGCCTATAAAATCTCATTTTCAGCTTGTTCTGAGAAATTGAGAGGAGGGAGAGGATGAACAAGAGAATCCCAAGCATGGCGGTTGCTGTAAATAAGAGAAAACAGAGGGCACATCAAAAAGAGAAGAGGTTGTTGAAGGATCAGTGGTCCCACACTAGAAATTATTAAAGGGAAAAGAGAGAGAGACAGTCCAGCTGGTTTTCCACCAGCAGCAAATGCTTGCGATGAAGAAAGCATGAAATAAAATGCAGGGCAAAGTCTGCACTAATACAACATAAAAATTGCAAGTGTGAATGCAAAGAGGCCTTTTGAGGGCCATCATTACACATCCTGTATATTAACACCGAAGTTAGACTAAAGCAGGAATTGGAAACCTGAGCCCTTTCAATTATATCCCGCTCTGGAGGCTCAGAGACACACCTCTACACCTGGGGCTTGGATGCCCTTAGTTCTGAACAAGCCACAGAAGCTGCAGAGAAAACACATTTCTACTCTGGATTCAAACATGGGCAGATACAAGGGACTACTTTTGGTAAATTAGTTTTGTTGTACAACATTCTTGGGGAGCTAACCTTGCTGAGCTAACCAGGTGCATGGGAGACAATAGGTTATCTAGGATTCCTATGGAATAGGAGAAGAGGGGAGGTGGAGAGGAAGGGGTAGAGAGGAAGCTGAAGCAAATTAATCCCTCTATACTGCTGTATTGAATACACCTATTTACTAGATGTTGGGAAACCAAAGCACCACTATGAATTCACTGAACTCTGCTCATGAAGCAATGATTCAGAGGAAGTGTTTTGTAGATTAGAGAAGGCCACACAGGTTACTTCTGATCTTCCAAGTAAATTTGGAGCTTGGATTACCTACACATTTGCAGATGAATAATCCTGGGAGGATCCTGACTCTGTGCACAGTCTTGGCACAAGACCTAAAAAGCCTCACAACTGGGACCCTGTCAGCACTTTCTCTCCTCCCGGGGCTGTGGAGATAGCTGATGAGGCTCAACAACTTCTAGTAATTAAAGAAACAGTTGGAATAACATCACACTATCACCCAGAAACTTAGCATGCCTCTTTTTATTCTGCCCTCATGCTCAGATGCTTTTCTTTTATTCCCCTCCTGTCCTCCCCCCCACTCCATATCTATCATGAAAATTTAATTTCCCTTTACTGGAGTTCACAGGCAGGAGGGGAAGTTAAAAATAAACAACTTACATGTATTCATTTGTACCAGGGAAAAAATCCAATAATTTCAGGCCTTAGTGCATCTAAAATTATGTAATCATGTCCACTAGCGGTGTGGAAACATTTTAGCTGGCAAAGAGGGTTGCAGAGCAGGCATACCACTGGAAGCTTGAAATAGCAAGAGGCAGACACTCAAATAAAATAACCATAGTGAAATGTAGAAGATTAGAAAGGAAAAGGACACAAACCAGCTATGACTTGACCTTGGTTTCAGTTTACTCCACATGAAATGACTGAGATACTTATAGCCCTAAGCCTCATCATTTAGTCAAGAATTGCCTCTGATGAAAGCAGTTGGAGGGAAACATTTTTATACACATTTGTCTGCTTTAATTTTCCTCCAGCTGCTGCCTTTCCAAATTTGATCTCCAGACAAACAGCATTGAGACAGGTGATTTAATAGACCAAGCTAAATTGAAGATATTCTGGCAGCCAGCGCACAGAAATGATATCCAGCTACCTCGGGTGAGGAGACCACTTGTGCTGGAGAGCTGGGAAAGGAGATGAGCTTTGGCTCAGGAGCCACGTTGGACACTCTACATTAATCAGATACATCGCAAGGACCCTGCTTTGCCTGCTGCTCACCATCCTCTTCAGCCCCATGCCCACCTCCCACATTTGGGGCCTCTGGGAATGGCTGCATTGCTTAGATGCACCTTGGGATGCAGTGTCACAGTCTGTTATGTCCATCTCAGGTAGAGCTGCTGTAGAACAAGGCAGTCCTGCACTCCCTTCTCCCTATTCTCTCCACCCAGTCTGCTTCTCTCCCCCATGACCTTCTCCTCACCACAGGTCCTTAGGACCAGAGTCCCTCCAACACTACATAGACTGTGTCAAGGAGCCCACAGCGGAGAAAACTGACCCTACAAGGACACTAAAAATGAGTTGGCCCTAAATAAAGGACACAGCAGGAGAGCTACACAGTGATGGGGCTGGGAGGGGTCAGACCCCCCTTTGGATGAAGGCATGTGCACAGTAAAACGGACCCCTTGACTTTCCACTGGAGATGTCCTGTGCTCACAGTGCAGCTGTTCTGATTAGTGCAGAGGCTAGGGCAGAAACATGAACACTGTCCATTCATCTGGAAGAAGCTTAACCTTTTTTTTTTTGTATAAATAGGCCTTGAACCTGAGCCAGAAAATGGGCAAATCCCTGATCTGAGAGCAAAGGATACTCAGAATCAGAGTTGCCAGCCTGGTGGTTCCCACTCTAGTGAACTGACTGTTACATCCACACACCACGTCACGAACAACCAACCTTGGCACTGGGCAGGAGGCAAGGGTCAGACCCATCAATTTCATAAACATAAGCTCACATTTCCCTCTCCATTCCTCCTGCCCCTCTGTAGCATCCCCTACTCTCTAGCAAAACCGTCTCCACACCTCAAGGCATTTGGGTATAACCACAGCCATGCTTGCTGGCAAGCAAACTTTCCGTAGGAAGTCCTTTGGCCCTGGCAATGGTACAAGCTGTGCTGTTTATCCCATGCTTGTGTGGGAGCATGTTTGCATTCTTAAGAGCAGTGGTGCAAGTCACTTTCCCTGGGTATTACCATAAAAAGCTAGGTTCCCCCCAATTGCTTTTCAGTGCTTCACAAGATTGCCACTTTGGGTTTTGTGCTGGGGCAGCAGGGGTGAGATTAGCTTCCCAAAGAGAATTAAATCCATAAAAGAGGTGGAGGAGGGCCTGCTGGTGCTATTCAGGGGCAGTGGGAAGATACACTCTTCTGCAGATGGAGCTTCAGAGCACAACACCCCTAACCTTTATTATTATTCTTTACTGCCAGGGAATTTAATTGATCAAAGCAACCCAATTCTTGGCACAAGTGCTTGAAGCTGCAAATCTGTTCAGACCTTGAGCTTACAGCCGGAACCCCTCTAAAGCTGCTAGCAGGTTTTGCGCTTAGCTTCTACAGGGAGAATGTCCCAGCACCACTGTAAAGGGGTAGTGACAGAAAACACTGAGAAAGAGGGAGGGGAAAGGGCTGATTAGACAAGCTCATAAGGATTTGATCTCAAGTGGGCCTGCTTGGCTCAGAAAGTTCGGACAATTGGGATTATCTCAGCCCTGCAAGGCAGAAAGCCAGAGATGGTGATGAAGCGCTGCTGTTTCCTCAGAGCTATGAAACCTCAGCCTTAACCTCCAGCCGGGCAGCACTGTTTTGTCACATTTGTTCTAGCACATGATTGGACAAGTCCCATGTAGATCCCATCTGGGATCCAAGGTCAGCACCACAAACGTGGAGAGGATGGCCGCTTCTGCTCTTCACCTGTTTTGAAGATGCTTCTCACACAACCTAAGCAACTAACTCAAAACCACGGGAAGAGGCACAAAACAAATAAACTGAGAAAAAAATTTCTATCTCCGGGAGCATCAAGGACACAGGTCTGTACAGCAGCACCACCAGGCAGGAATAAAGCTCCCAGGCAGTGCAGTCACTGCAAGGATTTGATGGGGAGCACTAGCCACCAAGCAGCGTTTGTTGCTGGTGTGGCAGAAGGCAGCAGCAGCCACTGGTGGCTGGGGTGCTGCCACCAACCCTTACCTGTTTCTGTTGGCCCCCAGTGCCCGCAGCCCTGCCGCGACATCCTGCCCGGGCTACTTTGATTGCTGTTTGGCTGTTGGAAGTATCTATAAAAACCAACCAAATTACAGTTCCCCTTAAAACCCCAAGCTGGTTACTAAAACAGCCCGAGATCAAGAGCACGGACCTGGCACAGACTTAGAAGTAATTGGCAGGGGCAAGCTTTTAAAATTATCTACCTAAATATGGATTTCTAAGAGAGAAACCAGAAGTTAAAAGAGTGTAAACTGTTGTCATAAATATTTGAGCAAGAAGCAGACTGGAACAAGAGTCTTTTGGTCTGTTGGCTGTAAAGATGCCTTTTACACTACCAAAACATCCTCTGTCACTCTCTTTCCCCGCCCGTTCACTGCTCCTGTGGCTCTTTCCAGCCTGACTTTATATAGAGCCTATGGCATCTGAAAGGAAAGCTGCCTGTGTTTTATGCGCTTCCTAATTTGCAAGAAAAACAAATGTAAATCACACCTCACATTTGCAGCACTGCAAAAGAAAATGTTAGATTTAAGGCTGTGATATGTACAACAGCAGAATCAAAAAGACTGATTGGATACCAGACAAATTATTTTTTATTTTTTTAAGGTCTGCTAGGGAAAAAGAAAGGTTTGAACATGAAATACCATTTTCCCTTGACTCACTTAGTATTGTTTTGCATTAAAAAGGAAAAAGCCGCATTGTATAAAGCATGCAGCAAGCTGTGTGAGTGGAGTGTGCATGTTAAAGCAACGTACTGAGCATCGGCGCTTATTTATTAAAATTCTGATGCAAGGTGAAACTCAATTTAGTTGATGTCAGCAAGCCTCCTAATGAGGCCTCTTTTTATTTTTTTAATTTTTTATTATGAAAGGGCAGCTTTGTGCCTCCTCTAATCAGCTTGACAAAGGACATATAAAAATGCAAAGAGACATAAATATTACTGTAATTACCAATGAGAAACACCACGGACAAATGCAGGAAGTAGCTGCAGATCTATTTGCAGACGTAATGGCTGAATATTGTGGGTTACTTGTTTTGCTCTGGAAAGGAAGGGCATTTCATAAACAGTAAACCACTTTGATCAAAATCTAAAACCAACACTAAATTTGCAGCTTTTTCCCCAGACTCAGACATATTCAGAAAGTACCTCTGACTAAGCATGATCTACTTGCCTGTTCACTAGTACAGCAAACACTGATGTGTCCCAGTTCACGAGCTTTCTGCGAGGCCCACATGGGGATTTTCTCCTAATGTAGCAGATGAGTAAAACTGTCCTTCAGACCCAAGCCCAGAACTCAAACTGCCAAGTCTACAAAGACCTTAGAGATGGCAGCAGCAACATCAAAGGTAGATACAAGGGAAGGTATTGCTACAAACCTAGGAGTTGTTATGCAAATGAAATGATGCAATGTAAGGGTATGTTAATGCCTGCATTAAGCCTCTGAACATGCCCAGTATGAACCGTTTCCAGAAGCCTAAGCAGATTCATTCTCAGCTGGAGGCCTGTATAATTAATAAAGACACCATGCCTTCTCTCCTGACCCAAGTGGCTAGGTACCAAACCATTTATAGCTTTATAGGTTAACACCAACATCCAAAAATGTATTGGCAACCTGTGCAGATCCTGGCACATTAGTGTGATGTGTTCCCAGCGTGAAACACTACTTAATAAGCGGGTCACTGCATTCTGCATTAGCTTCAGTTTCCGAGTGGGCTCAACGTATAGCCCCATGTAGAGTGTATTATGGCAACGACATCTCAAAGGGACAAAAGCACGGATAGCTGCAGAGAAGTCCATTCGGAAAAGAAAAAGTAACCCTTTTCTCCCTGGAGATAAAGGCATTTTGAAAAGGGCCCTGACACTGTTCAGGCACTCTGGAGGATTCTTCAATCTAACACGCTGAAGTAGTTCATGTGTTAGAGGGAAAGATGGATGCTTCTTCATATACAGAGCCCATATGGATTCAACCCACTCCTCCCACTGCAACAGTCCCAGATTCACCCACATGAAGAAGCAGCCCATCTCAAGCTAAGCTAGCTCATGGGACACTGCATCTGCACTGGAATAGAGGGTTAATAAGAGTAGAGAAGTGATTTATGATCCTACTGGCCCTTCTTCCAAAAGGAGATTGCGGCTTGACAAGCAAAACCTTGTTTTGCATGGGTCTCCATAGTTGAGTGCAGAGTCAGCCCAGTTTTTCATGAAGATGATCCCATAGGAACTAAGCTGACTTTGCAGTGTGATGTATCAGAAAGCTCAAAGAATTAATTACTCAGCTAATTCTGTGCAGAAACCACTGTGGAATGTGCACAATGCTTGCACTTGTGCAGTAACACATGGGCAAATGGAGATGGTACCTAGCAGCACACCCCAGTGTGCTTAAGTTTCCTGGGCCAGATAAAGTCATAAAGTAAAGGAATGATCTATTGCATATGTAGTGCATTAGAGCTCTTCATTAACAGGGGGACTAATCAATTTATGGAACTCATGAATCAGTAAAGCTATTACTTATAATGATTATTGGCAAATTAACATATCACAGTGTACTGACCCCGATTCATCTCCAGTGTATGCCTACCCATCCACAGCCAGCGAAGGGCCCAGCACTGTTTGTGCCCTTCCACTCCACTCAGCTAGACTGGTTCCACTTAACACAGAGGATAAAACACCACGGCAGAGTCAGCCTCCAAGGTTTCCACTTTGGTAATCATACATGTGTATTGATGGTACAGATGACAGTAAAATAATGCTAAATGTAGGAAAGATCACAAGCCTTGGCCTCTACGCAAGAATTCTAAATCCACTCAAGGGTTACATACAAGCAGACTCAGCAGTGAGGTCCAACTCAAAAGAAAGAAAGAGGTCCCCTGCCAAATTCTGATGCTGATCCAGAATAATGCCACTTAATACTTGCTCCTATTTTGGAGGTAACATAATCCAGCACATTAATTTGGACCCAGCTTCAACCCAGAAAGGATCCTAGTGAGGAAGAAAATCTGTTTGCACAAAAACCTCAGGGCCAGGCTGCCTGCACCCCAGCAGTGTAATGGCCCTACAGGCTAAATCAACCACAGTGGGACATATGCAAAAACCTCAATGCAGGATTAAAAAAAAAAAAAAAAAAAAAAAAAAGGAAAGAAAGAAAAAAAAAGGACATTATTCAACCTACACTCAGCCACAGAGCGCAGTAGGCCACATGTATGAAATGATTCTTTATTAGCGATCCTGTGGCTTTAAACCAGAGGAGACACAGGCTTTGAAATCTTACAGACAGACGATCATACCCTATTTAATTCTACCAGGCTTTTTTCACTGAAGCTTTTTACAGTCTAAACTGACATTCTTCTCTCTATTCATTACTGCATTCCTGGCCTAAAAATTGTATGACAAGGGAAAGGAAGTGGAAAATTAGGTTACAGTGCAAACAAACATACTGAAAACATTGCACATTTGAAAATAAATTAAGTTTAACTATACTTCCCAAAGGTTAACTTCATAGGTTTTATTATTAGAAAATATCAAAACACTGTTCATTTACTGCAGGGCTCTCCTGCCTGCTGCTTTGTTTCTGGGTCATGCAAGTGTCACAAAGGGTCAGCTCCACATTACTTACAAGCCATGGTTGCTTAACAAAGTAATCCACAATCTTTCCAACACTCATCCACTATTAAGCGCTCTCACACAGGGTATCATGGACACCAACGAGGCACTCAGGTTCACCAAAACAAGGAAGCTCCTGCCAGCTGAATCACTGGCTCTCTGAACACACACGCAAAAGGGAAGGAGACTCCAGGCCGCCTTAAATCAACATTTCCTTGCTGAAATCAGAGGAGGCATGCTGCTCTAGACCAGTGAAAAGCCCATCCTTGACATCGGTCATATTGCTGTTTGCTGAACTAATCAGAGGTTATCAGTATTTCTGCTAATTCATAATACCTTATTTTGGTTGTCAAAGCAACTGCCTCACCAATAAAAATAGCAGCCAAAACTTCAGGATATTAGTTCAGAGCTTTGTACACTCTTCTGATCTACAAAGATGAGTTTGGGATGTTAGCTATGCTGGGATGCACCCTCAAGCTCTGTGCTGATGCCACAGCACCGTGCAGTTGTAGCCACTCTCTCCTTACCCTTCTCCAGTTTTCATGGGAAAAACAGCCAGAGAAACTTGCATGACTTAGCCAGGTCACCACTCAGGAGATGACAAACACCACAACCCACTGTGGTATATCTCCATAGGTCATTTTAGAATCTTTGTGTCTCCACTTTCTTACATGTTAAATTTGCACATGTATATTTGAGGTTGTGCGTGCCTTGATGTGATGGGGGGAAAAGCCCAAGTTAGCAGTCTGGTTTGAGGCAATGCATCAGACAAGATGACATAATTGGAAAAAAAAGCTCAGTATTTAGAGCTTCAGAGGGTTATAATGGGTCTCATCTTTGTGTGAGAGTTAATTGTCAGTCCCCTGTCCTGCTGCCATCACTCCACAGCTTCGTCTTGCTGAAAGCTGTCCAGTCTCTTGACTAGCATGACAAACATGCACATGTTAATCATCACCATCTTAAATGGACTCTCCAGAGTAAAAGGCAGAAGCCCAGCTGCAATATTTACTTTTCTACAATGAAAGTCTCCCAGGGAAAAAAAAGGACATGGGGATGGGGAAGGGACCCTTTCTTTCCTCTGAGCACTCACTGTAATTACATTCCTAATGGTGAATTTATGATATCTTATCTTGTGCACAATGAACACTCTGTGTGAGTCACCAGATTTGATATGACACTAAAAAGAAAGAGTGGCTCACAGTTAAGCAAAGCTGGAGAACTGGATGGCCAAGTTTTTGTTCTGTCAAGCACCAACATTTCATCACCTTTAGGGCATTATTCAACTTGCCAGCCCTTTTGGTCCTCTTATTGGTAAGACATTTCCTGGAGAACAGGAAAGGAGGAGGGGAAGAGGCACTAAAACATACTCTCTAAAGACTTGAAGACATTTGTCCATTTTATGACTCTTATTTGTTCTTGCTCTCTCTGTTCTTCCCATTGTGCTTCTCCCCATTTAGATCTTGTTGACATCACTCCTTTGTTATCTTCCTAAATTAGCTGTAATGAAGTCCTTTGAGCTACATGTGCATGCCTTATTTTTTCAGTTTTTGCTTCTCTGAACTGTGCCTATTCACTTTCCCTCAGACTAGAGCCTCCCTTCTCCCAGTCCACAACATCCTTTCTAATCTACTTTTCATTTGCTCCTTTTCACCTTTGGTTACCCAGTGGCCAATAGCCAGAGTGCTTTACAAAATAAATTACGTTATAACTGACCCTCACTGAAAAGCGATAGGCACACATATGGATAAAGCTGAGCATCCAGAGCAGGAAACATCTGAAATTTCAGTGCCTCAAAATACAAAGATGGGAATCAAAAGGAGATAACACAAAAAAACCCTGAAAAGGCACTTATAATTTCTGGCACGTGCAAACAAGCCTAAGGGATGTTCATAGCCATAAAACTACTGGACTGCAGACCATGTAGCTGAACTACAGCAGCCTGTTTGGTCACCTGATCATCACTTGACTATATTAGAAGCTGGTTTTATGTAGCATCTTTTGTAATCACAGCATTTCACAGCACTTTACAGAATAATGAGTTGGCATACTACAGCTATTATGTACTTAGCAATAGTGCACAGACAACCTTGCATATCTAGAATCAATTTTATTGAAAAGCTGATGGGCAGGGCAAGCAGGTTATTCTCTGCCTTTTTGTTTTGAGAAGCACCATGGATCTTGAGCTTGCCTCTGGCAAGGCAATATAAAAAACTGGGCACACATATATATATTTTTTTCCCAAAGGAAAAAAGAAAAGGTGTGTTTTTACTGATAGCTTGCTTGAAGAGGGTTACAAGGACTCTATATCCCAAGAATTGCCTCCTATTCCCTATTAGAATGATGGGAATATTTTTATGATTAACTACTATGTCAAATAACGTTTTCATCATCCTGGATCTACTTGAGAATCTCCTCCAAAATAGACACAGAGGGGAATGACTCAAGCAGAAGACAGAGATGGCACTGTTCCTGAATGGCAGGTCCTAGGGGCAACAGCAATTCCCTACACAGTCTATGATTTGTCTCACTCTATTAGCCACCTTGATGGATATTTACATATTATTCTTGTATGCACAGGTGAGTGCACACATGTATCCTACAGTTAACGTTACACTGTGTGGCACACCCTATGAGCTTGCAACACTGGACCCACCCATCACAGAACCACTCTGTGCTTAGTGTAGGAGCAAAGCACACTGCTCTCTGGGATCCCTTTGGGAAAGTGAGTTAGTGGTAAATCCTTCTCAGACTGTTTCTCTTTCTCTGCAATACATTTGACACACCATCTTTGGGGATGGGCCCAAATTTTTCTCCTGGAATTGGTCTCAGCCTCACACATCTCCTCTGTCTGAGAAATTAGATGGGTTACCACAGACTACACCTTCCTGGCCACTGTCCTGTCCTGGCAAAGCTATACAGGACCCAACCAGCTGAAACATTTGCTTCAGTTGTAAGTTAACTCACAGGCAATAAATCAAAACAGAAACCACAACTTTCAGCACAGGGTCATAGTAGGACCCAGAATCCTTTTATCTTTTAACCAAAGTTCTTCAGTGTGTTTTTTCTTGCTTAAATGGAAAGAGAGGTCACCACTAGGAGCATGCTTTTGAATTTTCTTTTTTTTTTTTTTTTTTTTTTTTTTGAATTCAGGAGGTATCCAGAATTTTTCTTATCATGCCATTCCACAGTGGCTTTGTAAGTCTCCTTGGTGTTTCCCAGTAGAGTCATAAACACCTTGCAAGACCCCAGCAATGTTTGTAACAGTGATTATTGGGAGGGGACTACGACTGCTAACATTAGATATCCTTTAATTTAGAAGCAATAGACACAAGAAAGACAACATGGCCCAGCATAAGGGAGTTGGAGGGATTTACTCCTGTTTCTGTCCCTCTTCCTCTTGTACTTTGTCTAGCTCATCCATTTAAATGTTAACCTCAGCAGAACAGTTGTCCTCCTGCTCCATAGAGAAGCGAGCACATGGGGGCCCTTCTAAAGAACATGCCTTTAGCATGATAGAGTTTTGCAGCCAGAATGATGGTGTGACAAATTTCCAGCTACACTGATAGTCCACTTCTAAATGACGAATAATTCTTCCTGTCTATCTTGGATTACATGTAAGAAAGGTTATATAGTTACAGTGAAACTTTTAAAATAAATACAGCAAAGAAAGATGTTGTGACAAGTTACCTGCAAACCTGGAAGATAATAGCTCTCTAAGGTCAAACTACTGCATTTACCCAAAAGAAGCATTAACTCTTACATCTGATAAGAATATCAATGTCACTACTCAATATGTGACACATTCTCTTCGCAGAAATACAAAGACAATCCGTTTAGCCATTAGTGCAGGGTGTCACATCAATTACTGGGATAGATGCATCAGGGAAACTCAATTGCTCTCATAGATTTTTCCCAGAGTTAAAGTTGCATTTGTCTCAACTCCAAAGGAAGGCAGAGCATCCCTTGCTCATTATTTAAAATCTCCACTGCTGCATAAATTAGAAATCCCAGCCAGCTTTCACAACTCCATATTTGCAAAATCCCTCAGCAGTGCCAAATATGTCCTTAAACGAGCTGCAATCCTTGATGAGGTAGTTTCCCAGTTCTCACATTGGAGCATCCTCGGCAAGAGGTGAGCACGGAGAACAGTAAATTGGTTTGGAGGGGCACTGAAGCTGCACTGGGTCTTTCAAATGCTGTTAACCCAGCTTCATGGGTTTGGGAGTTATACTGAAACACCCTCAAGGGCCAAGGCCTTTGACAAAACCTGTAGTCCCTTACTGCCTCTCACGCAGCATCCTGGATCCATTTAAACACATTATTTATTAGCCTCTGGAATCACAGATGACAGAATATCACAAGCAAGGCTAACACTGCTTTTCCAGAACTGGCAGATGTCAGAAACTCTCAAAATCTGGTGAGAAACTTCCATCTCATGACATTTCTTCAAACCTGGGAGCTCTACATTACTTGTTCAACTTCTTCAAGCACAGCTCCGCTTTCAGGTCCTGACCTTGCCTGGAAAAAGGTACCACAAAGGCATATATGAGATGTAGTGTTTGAGAAGCAGCCCAAATTTTTCAGAGTATGGAAATACCTTGCTCACTCTGTGTTTGCAGCTTGTGCCTGTGTTTTATTCTATTTAATGCAGTTCACTAAATAGAGGGGGTTCATATTTTACAGAAACACTACAAAAAGACAAAGGCAATCTGGACTTGTTGATCTTTTCCATCCTATGTCTTTAGAGGAGGACTGCTCTCTGGAGAGTTTATTCATATTTCAAAGGACAAGTTGTGATTCCTGAGCTGATTTCAGTCTGTAGCATTTCGGTCCCAAGCGTGTTGGCATGGTTAACAAAAACACACCCAGCAGTAAGGCAGCTCTGTTGCTAACACTTCACCGTTTGTATGCGAAGTATGCACATGCACATTAGTCACACTGCTACACTTGTAACCTAGACGCCTGCATGGTTTACTAATACCAGGCACATTCCTTTAAATTTTGGACATTAGTAAAGTAATCCAAAAGATGCAGTTTCAGCTCACTTGTGAGCTCCTCTGCTTGAAGAACTGCTCCTTCTGGATTCCCTACCCCACGCACCCCCAGCCTTCTTTCTGAGGATAAAGAGGGGTGGAAAGCACATGAGAGAAACTGGAATGATATCGTGCCTCTCATCCCACAGTCCAGTGACTCAAGCAATCTCCCAGGAGGCAGGAAACCCACGTCCAGTTCCCTCCTCTGCCTCAGAGCCTGAACCACCTTAGATGATCCCATCCCAGAGTACCCAGTAAGCTGGTGGGTATTCAAGAATTCAAATTTGGTGTGAACCACCCAAATTAGTCCCCCTGCTTTATCAGGGCTGGCTGAACAGGGAACAACCAAACAAGGTTCTGCAGAGCCCCATTACTTGTATCTTACCTTGTCAAACACATTTTCTTAACTCTAAACTTAATTTTACCACCCATTTATCAATTATTGACTTCCTAAACAAGCACCAGCAAACAAGGCATTAAATAAACTGAGCAGTAGTACCAAGGCATTTGATAAACTAGAAATAACACATCAAAGGCTACAGTCTCATGGTAATACAAGTTCTAGTTAAAGGCCTCCCCATGCATATATGCCTTGATCTGTTAAGATTATTAAAATGGAAAGCACAGCTGTATTTTTATTAAAATAATTAGCTCCTTCAGTCTGTTTTGAGTTTTGTTCCTCATTTCAGATTCAATTTTAGCTCCATCCTATCCAAAGCAGCATATAATCACAAATTATCTCTATCACAAATGAAAGTTACAGTGGTATTTAAAAACTAATTATTAACTCAATATTGTAATGGCTTGAGCCTCTAAGGCGCAGAGTTCTTGAAGGCCATTGTAATTCACAGGCATCAAGGTGGCATACAGCCTCCCTGCAGAAAGCTGAGCCACAACCCTGCCTCCCATTGCACAAATGTCCCTAGAAAGCCCATGTTTGAAAGCATTTGACTCTTCCTATAGACAGCAGGCACCCACCATCTAGCACAAGTTTGTGAACTTCTCTGCAGCAGGGTTAGTTTAAGTAATAATAATATTTATATTCTAAGGAATACTGTTTAAATACACCTCCCACACAATGAGATTTACTGTTTTCAGAAGGAAGATGGCTGCACACCAGAAAACATTTATAGCATAGATCAGAGCAAGGAGTTTGAAGTTAAAACTCCATTTTTATGATTTTACTGGGGCTGGAGAATGGAATATTTGATTATTTTATTTATTTTTTTTTAGCTACCCACAGTTGCTAAGCAACTTTCACACAGAAGTCAGTAGAAATACTGAAATTCCAAGTGAACTTTGTATGTCTGCCACAAGCACTTACTACTGCTGGGCCTAGACTAAATGCCCAAAACACTGCATACTGAAAGTTAGCCCATCTGTAACATGCACATAACTCTGCCTGACAGAAAGGGATCAAATATAAGTTCCTCCCCACTGGAGTGCCTGACAAGCAGTTCCACATGCTGAACCACCAGCATGAGCGAGGTGCTACCCTGGGCTCATTGCTCAGCCCCACGCAGGGCTAGCAGGGTCTGGGGCACCAACGCTTGGAGGCATCCTCTGGGCTTCTCTGGCTCCACCATCCCACCTTCAGGGAAGACATGCCCTGTTCCCTCAGGTCAGTACTGAAGCATTGGCCTTGCACAGTGGGAGACCGTGGTGCTTCAGGTAAGAGGGAAGAACGCAGCTTGTGAGCTTTTCATGCACAAGAGCTTGAGGTGCTGCCCTGCACTGGGCAGAGTCACCTTCCCACTCCATCCTCCCTGTAAGGGGAAAGGCTATTCCTCATCAGTAGCATTATGCTTTGCCTTGGGCAAGCTGCTTCCCAGCCTACATGGTCTAGCCTTCGTGCTGGGAGGAGGAAAAAGAGCATTTCAGAAGTCCTACTGTACCCACTTTCTGAATCTGGGAGTCATTAGTTATTTTACGATAATAATGTCTGAGAGTCAAAGATGACCAAGAAGGCTGCTGAAATTAGAGGGTTTTATCACAGGAGTGAAATGGAGGGGTATTTAGGATGTAATTGCATTTAGATGTTCTTTGCTGCTCTTCCCCTTGATGAAGTTCTTTCCTGGCTTGAAGGCCACTGACCTTCTCTCATTCCTTGCAGGGATATGTGGCCATCACTCCCATGTCTGTAATAAAACCCTGCACCCAGGGCCTTAAACAAAAACAAACTCTTCACTTGAGCATAGCAAGTAATCAGTGCTGTATGAGCACTTTCCACAATTGGCAATTTTTGAACACTGGCAGTTTTACTCTCTGAGTCCAGAAGTAAGTCGTGTCTTGCCCTGGATAAGATACTGAGAAATATTAAGGTGGTTACAGAAATTGTTGAAACACAAAAAGTGACAGGTAATGGCATCAACATGAAGGTACAAATTTCCTGCAGACAGGACTTAACTAAAGAAAGGAAAATAGGATTTGGAATAAATGTATGCAATGAAAGAGACAAAGGCACAAGAAATGTTTACGTGCTCTTACAAAATCAGACCTGGACTTCCAGAATTTATTGAGACACTGTTTATATCTACATACTCATCTAAATTCACCTCTATACTGTAAGTATATATACTGTAAGTATAGTGCTCTATACTGTAAGTAGCCTGCCAAGAATTAATAAAAAGAATACATATATTTCTCTCTATTTACTATGTTCTGTCAGTATTTCACATAAACAAGCCAGGGGAAAGTGTGGGGGAAACACACAAATGCACAAATAAAATGCTTAAATACTGTGCAATCCTTTAAGCTTTTTGGCTTCAAGATCTTTTGTAGCTGCCAAAAAAAAAAAAAAAAAAAAAAGGCAAAATGTTTTCACTCAAGCAATCAACCAGCACTTACACCATATTTAAACTCCAGTGATGGACTGCCAGTAATGCAGTAATGCTCTGTGCTAACACCAAAGGATAGAAGACATATATAGATCTAAAACCCCACTGGTTAGTGTTTTCTCTTAACTGCTTGTTTCTCACCAACAGAGGTTATATTGCTCCTTCACATGATTACTGTACTCAACTTTTACATCTTCCTGCACCTATGAAAATGTGCACTAGCATTCAACCGCTTCCCTGTTGGTTATCCCAAGTGAGCTTGCACTGGAACTGATTTATTCCAGCCCTTTTTATGCCATTTCCCTGCAGACAGGCTGCATGAAGCTGTGCCAAGAGCTCCATTTTTCTTTGCACAACAGGTCATCAAAACAGCTTCTCAGTTTGTCAGCAGGCACTGCACATGTATCATATACAGTGGACTGGACTCGTCACATAAGGGAAAATGCTGAAAAGATCAGTTTTCCTTTTAGAATACAGCCCTGTCATATAAAACTATTGCTGTGATTATCTCAGAGGCCTGGGACCATGACACATGGGTTCTCCTCTGTATTTTACCACTTGGATCTTCCTGTCGTTATTCTTTCCATATCTCAACAAATGTAAATCCTCAGGAATGAAAAATACTTAGGGACTTGTCCCTCCTGAGTTCATGAATGTTTCAAAAATAAAAGACAACCCTGGTGAACAACTCCATCAGAAAAAAAAACACACTTCTCTTTTGAAGGTTTATGCATAGAACATGTTACTAGAAGTACGTTGAGGTAGGCAGGAAACATCGCTTCTGTGATGAGAGACTTCAAAACAGAGAAATATATTCTATTTTTTAAAGTCCTGCTTTGTGTGTGTGTGTGTGTGTGTGTATGAATCTTTCCCCCCATCTCCCCACTAAGCTGCTGCAATTCAGAGCTGTCAGCTTTGTTTCATTCATAGGTCCTGGCCCAGCTCTAGAAAACAGGGCTCTTTCTGGTAATGCTGGATACTTTTTTTAGGAGACATTTAAGAGCTCCATCAGGAACACAGTGGTCTGAAAGCTTGCCAAAAACATGACTGACTTTATAAGCTCTGTTAGTGGTCAGCCTCACTAGCAGAGTTTGCAAGCACTGCCAGACTGCTCTGGCTGCAGTTAGACATGCTGTGCTGGCTGCAGCTGATGCAGGCTAAGAAGTGAATCCCCCTCAGCTCTCCCCTAGCTTGTCAACACCTTCCTGTCAAAATTTACCCTGCCTCATATCTGACAGAGCAGCTTCACATGCAATCACGCTCTCAGCCAGCTGTGTTCATACAAGCCAGGTTGAAAAATACCACTATTAGAAATGCTTCAGCTAACTGAGGTCATATGGCCAGGAGTGGCACAAGGGCAGCTGCAAGGCAGACAGGTTGTTGAGGTGGTGATCTGGAGCAAGCTGAGGGACCAGGCTAGGTTTGGGAGCAGCGAGGAGCTTAGTGGTGAGTCCCATTTCAGGAAGACCTGAAAGGAGGGGGCTCTTCCACTGGAGGTTTCCAGCAGCTCCATCCAATAGAACAAGTCTTTGACCACTGCAAATGCCCCTGCTCTGCTGTTTCCAACACAATGGTCAAAAATACACAGCCAAAAAGCTTCACACACAAAGACAAAACCTCTTGTTATCTCCAGGCAATTTCGGACACCAGAAAACTTCCTTAAGTTTCTATTAATAGTAGTAACAGTTTATCTGAAAGGAAAGAAAGACAGCTAATACTAAACTTCGTGCATGGGTCATTCTGTAGATAAAACATATTGCCTGTTTTGTCGTACCGGTTCTAGTAAAAACACAAGATATTTAAAGAACAAACCTTAACTAACTGTGCATTTGGGTGGGATTCTTTTCCCTCTCACCTCCAAACATGTAGAGCTTTTCCAGAAATTTCAATCCTGCTGTTTCCTAAGATATATATTTTGGGGGCAGGAGGAGAAAAGAGGAGAGGCTACATGTTAACACATCAGCATAGCCCCAGGCAGCACATACGCCCTGGGGCACACAGTGCAGTCCCCACACCTGTGTTTTGACTATAGGGTGGGCTGGAGTGACTGAAGCTGTCTAAAGGCCCCCAAGGATATGTATCTACCACCGAGTGATCCTTTCCATCCCCTTCTGCCTGAACAGATACTTCTACAGAATTAGCTCTCAGTCTTTATTGTGACACTGTTTTAATGAAAAAACACGCAAAGCAGACAGATGATTCATAAGAAAACCTCCCCAACAATAACAAATGCCCAAAGGACATTGCATGGACTGGCCATGTATCTCAACTATTAGATCCTTAAAAAATAATAATTTAAAAAACCAAAACAAAACACAACCAAAAAACTCCAAAAAAACCTACGTTTGAGAGCTGAGATGCCAGCAGCCCCCAAAAGCACCTTTAGAATCTCCTCTCACAACCTACCACAAGACTACTGTGGCTTGATATATTTAAACTGGTGCTTGGACTCATCTTCCTTTTCCTCACCACTGAAAAACTGAAAAAGAACAAAAATCCAGCAATATCTTGCCGCTGTGCCTCCCCAGAAGAGAGACCGATTCCTGTCATCATTGGAAAAAGCCAAGGATATTATACAGCTAATGAAGGTGACTGCTGCATGGAGAAGCTCTTCCCTTGAAAGACCCTCATGGGATGTCACCTGGCAGTGAGGTGTAACCTGTTTCCACAGGACCTGATTCTCACAGTAGAGGTACTACTGGGACTAATGACCCCCAAAGGTACAGCATCCTACCAGCCATCTCACTCCATCTTCCACCTCCAGGATCAGCAGCCTCCCCTGATGGCCTTCCCTCGTACAGAACAGCTCGGTTTGGAGAGGACCACCTCTCCCCAGCAGGGAATCAGTGAGCCATTAGCCCTCTCACCTCTTCACCACCTGAACAAGGACAACACCTTCCTGGCACACAGGAGAAAGGAGGGAGGCCTGCGATTAAGGAGGTGAAACTGCTGTACTGAGTCCTGTGGTACCAAAAATCTCACAAATTTGTGGTTCTGGTGCTAGTGATGGTACGACATGTATCAGCACATCCAGCTGCATCAAAAATGCACTCAGAAACTAAACCTCTGTGAGCTATGAACTGCTGTTCTCTTCTCAAGATGATTCACTCAGATGCTAAAACTTTAAATGTCACTATTGTTAACACACAGCTCAGAAAAACATGCAAGAAAGACTGAGAAGGGATGGATTAGGAAAGTCTGCGTGATTAGCATGAGTCACAGTTCATTTTGGCACCACCAGTGAATAGGCCACGCACCCACCACTTCTTCATTGCCTTCAAGAATCTGAACCCCAATGCAGGTCATCTGAGCCCATCCACAAAGCGCCTAGGCTTCAAAGCAAAGCCAAACCAAAGGAGCCAAGCAGAGCTCATGGGTATATTCCAAGCCCACAGAAGGAGAGCTCAAAGGGCTTGAAAACATTTGCCCAAGACAGTTTATCATAAGAGAAACATGTGATTTTCCAGCTGTAGCCATCTTCATGGAGGTTTAAGGAGCTCTCATTCACAGAGCCTACACTACCAAATGCTGGATTTCTGCTCCCCTCCAAGTCAGATACTTGTAACAGCTCTGTCTTTGCTGAGCTGACTTCTAACGGGACCTTTCCCAGTGCAGATACTAAAGCGTATGTCCAACTCCAGTCTTCCCTGAACCAAATTTGCATCTTATATCAGAAAAGAAGGTACAGGCTCAATACCCACAATGCTGGATGGAAGCTGAGTTTGCTAAGCTGACAGTGTGCCAAGCATGCATGGTTTTGCTGGGGAGAAGACAACACAATGCCTGTTGCTTTTTGTTGAGTACGGGTGAAAAAGCAGAGTGGAATCTCTGTCAAATACAATAGACACTGAAATTTTCCGGCAATGAACAAGGACATTATTGCTGTAGGCCAGAGACCAAAAATTCATACCAGGCAATGGATGTAGGGTAGAGCAAAGTGCATGGTTTGGAGAATATGGAAAGAAGACAAAAATTTATGTTAGCTGCAGGGTATGCCATAGAGATGGGAGGACATGGACAGGAAAAGTCCTTCATTCTTTTTCAATTCTAAGACAGCTGCAACAACAATACAATTTTGCTTAACAGTACAGCCATATTACCAAAGGGACTGGGAACTTGGAAAGCTTAGAAAGAACACAGCAGTGACATTCTCACATTTTGAGTCTTACCATGACCATAGAAGGCTGTCAATAAATAAACTGGATATGGTATCACTAGGTATGTCAAGGATTTAAGAAAATAGGACAGGAGACAAATAAATGCATACACACCTGCAAGGGTGTACAGCATTCCTGAGTGCTACACAACGGTGGGACTGAGCCTGCAGGTCCATGGAGACCTGAATTAGTCTAAGCCAGGTTTGTGGCATGTCAGCCCTCCTCCTGCTTCTGCATTCCCCCTTTCTCCTTCACCAGTGCTGCGAGTTATCCACTTACGTGGCAAGCTGACTCGCCACCACCAGCAACAAACTCTGCTCCCTGAAGCAGCCCATTCTGCAATTACAGGAAAAATAGTGTGAGTGTTAAGCTAGAAGTTAGCTGGTGAATACTTCAGTTGTTATTCCAGAAGGAGGTAGTACTGGAGTGGAGTGAACAGGTCTCTGAGGTCACCCTTTATATAACTGCAAAAAGATACTTCCTAATGAAAAATAAATGTTGTTTAATAAATAAATAAATAAAAACATCCACTCAGAAATAGATTCCCCCCAAAGCCTTTCCTTGACACTGAAGCATGATATTCAGTATTGCCCTTTGCTTTTTGATATGCTGGGAAGAAAGAAAACGGACCAAGAACATTTCAAACTTGTTTCCTGCACAAAGTCATGTAGGCACTGTTGATATCTATTGCAGATGTGCAAGTTATGTTTGGATACAGATTCCAGTGCCTCACAGCTTTCAGCCATACACACACTGACAGAGTCAAAATAGCTCACTTTAGTTTCCCACAGCACAAATGTCATTCACACTAGCACAGATGATCATTTCCCCCAATTCCCAAGCATCAGCAATACTCTTACAGAGCTGAACAATCCTTGTGACAAGAACTTGGGGAGAGAGGATTTCCCCAAATCCCACGTGAATTTTGGTGCCTGCTCTGTCTCTGTGTGTACCTGTCATCAGTTTCTTTTTCTCTTTAGGGTAGCACAAACCATCAATATGCCAGAAAGTTGTTGTTACAGCTCTCTGCAAAGGGCTGACTTGTTCTCTGCTATGTAGACCATCAACATTGAGCTAGTGAATCAACATTGAGCAGGTGCAGACCAATGTCTCTTGTAAAGAAGATACCACCATCCCCCAACATCTCTAAAGCAAATGCACATAATAAGGAGCTGCTATGCATTGGTAGGGGGTGGGGAAAGGCAGGAGGACATTTATTCTATGTTGTTAAGTCCTATAAAGGCAATTGGTTAGGTTTATCAGCAATGGATGGATTTGGGGTAAGGATCATCAGGACAGAAGGATTTAGAGAGTCCCTTATTTCCAGTGTCTTTCCCCTTTTCTTTTTGGTCCCCTTTTTTTTTTTTCCCCACAAGTAAATTAAAATTGTTGCTGCAGTATTGCTGACCTCTTTCACACAGGGCATCAAATCTCCAAAGAGTCCCTTAAAGCCCAGTCCTTTCCCAGTGCTGTATCCTATTAGTGCACTGACCCTTTGTGCATCCAGCAGAGCTGCTAACCAAAAATGCCTTTGGAATCTGAAAGCTACAGCACAAAAGCAGCCCTGAGGTTTGAATAGGGCGGAGTGGAGGGTTTATTCCTCCTTGGAGTGAGCTCTTCATGGCATGGGAGTTACAGCAGAGCAGGTGAGGGCAGAGTTTGGGCTCTTCAGCAGACATAAATCTCTTACAGAAAGGGAAAAAAAATTGGAGTCTATACCAAGGATTTCCCAAAACAGAGCTCTTACCAGCTGACTTTAGTTGTATAAGCAGCCTCAGACGTAGACAACTTCCCAAGTCTAGGTCACCATGGGGGAAAAACATCTGTAGAAAAAAAATTGGGTTTGAATCTGGATCAGAAGAACAGAACGACATCCCATTCAGAATGCAATAAAGGGAGCATTTGAAAAACAAAGCATCTTTCAGGTATTAGAGATATGAAAACTTTTTTTAAACATACCTTGAACTTAAAAGTTAGGAACAGAATGCCTAGCAGTTCTACCAAGCTAATTTTAAATAAGTTGATGTGAGTTCATTTAGAAAGCACCTTATTCCTTCGTGTCTCCAAAAGTTTTGAAAAGGAGTGGGAGGTGGCTACATGCAGAGAGCAAATAGATGTCCTGGATTATCTGGGACAACGTCAAAATACAGTGACTGTTCTGTTGAGGATAGCCAACCTCCAGGAAGAAAAGTCCAAGATGAAATGACATCCCGGAGTAATGAATTTGCTCTTACAACCCATGTCAAGTCAAATGCCCAGAGATGACTTATTTCCAGTATCACAGTGGAAGACTGACAAGACAGAGACACTGAGCATACTCCCACATCTTGAATGCTTGTTTTACTTTCCCTTCACCCACTCTACCAATGAACTCTTCGTGCAAGATTTTTTTCCTCAGTAAGAAGTTTGGGATAGATTACCATCCTGTCACAAACAAATGATCACATGAACAGAACCATGTTTAGCATTTCACTTGAAAGTTTTTGTACCTGTAGTTTTGTCTCGGTTATGTTTCCCCTTCGATCCCCACCAACCATACTTTGTTCACAGATCATTTAAGACTTCTAATTTCTCTTATCCCTCAATTAAGGTACTTAAGATGGGAAATAAAAACATAAAGATTGGATGACTACACATATCACAATACTTTCCATGATCTGCCTTTATCACCTTCCTTCAACAGGTAAGTTTAGGAAGCCCTGCCAAGTCTTCAGCCAAGTTAACAGAAGGCTTACAATGATACATCTGTCACTACTACTGGAGTCAAAACAGAAGTCTGTTTTTCTTCCTTTCTCCACCCCAACACTTATTTATGTATATAACTAACCTACCCAGCTGACCGGCTGCGCCTGCCTCAGAAAACAGGGATTTTGGTGTCTGGTCCCTTCCCTTGGTGCAGCCCAGAGGAATCCTGGCTCACCAAATCCCTGAATCACCTTGGCTGCAAGGGAAGCATAGGGCAAATCCCATGAAGCTAATACTGAATACACAGAACTCAGAAGAGCATTTTGGGTACAGAGGCCTTGAATTTTCTGTAAAATATTTTTACAGTGCTGCAAAAACGATATTATTCTTTAATATTTAATCAACTTTGGTAACAGTGTCTCATCATCAAAATAAAAATGAAACATGAATGTCTGTGGATATTTGCAGCTATTATTTGCCTCCATAGATGCAGAGAAAATGAAACAAAAATATATACTGTGGCCCCCCCATGATCTAAAAACTGTACTTCTTATTGGGAAGTAAACGGCTTTAAGTGGAGACAGGAAAGATACTGATAAAATAAGAATATTGAAGGTAATATAATGAAAATAATTGATGGTTTCCCTCCCTTCCAAATATTTCTACTATCAGCAAAAAGGTTAAACTTACGAACAGATAGAAGGAGAGTTAGTTATGCCACTACTATCACAACCTTAATATCTGCACAGATCAACTCATAAAAATCTTTCCTTACTGGTTTCTCTTAGTAGCAGACCTTCTGCCCTTACAGGAAAGGTCTGTCTTTTCCACGGATCTGTGCTCATGTAAACCTCCTCCTACAAAGAAAGGCTCTGCTCCCTCAACTATTCTGGAGTGTTTCAGTCCTCAAAAGCAAAGGGTTTGGACAGAAAGTGACATGTTTTCAGTCTTCCTTTTTTTTTTTTATTTTTACTGCCTACATTAGTCAGCTGTGCCCATGCAGCATGTAACATTCATATCATTAATAAAATAGTCTGCTAACATCCTTGGGGGCGGGAAAATAAACCTGAAGCGTTGATTTCAAGGTTCAGCTGGAACAGGCAACCAACATCGACTGCACAAAACGAAAAGTGAAAGCCAAGGCCTTCGGCAACATGCACACAGCAGTGTCTCTAGAGGAGGATTTCCCACCTCGTTACATTTGTTACCCCAGAACCACGGGACAACAGCATCTCCACTGCTCTGGACTCACAGTGCTAGCGCAACAAAATCTACCATTTCCATAGCTGATTTTGCCTACAAGCACCAATGCTGGTCCACCCCTCCCTTCCAGCTTCCCCACTGCAAGCATAACTTCAGCAAACAATACAACTTCACAGCCATGCTGAGGTACCTAAAGAGCTGTGATCACATTCAACTCAAAGCATAAAGTTAAGAACCGCAGCTAACAAAAGCGAGGTGTTTTACTCAGGACTAATATGATTAGAATATAGCTCTTAGGAGTAATTTTTCCTCCATTTGGTCTTCTTATTAGGCACTTACAAAACTGATGACCTGAGCAAAGTAGAGAGCAAACCCACCTCAAACTCACCTGCACCCTCTATCTAGCAACTGTTCTACCACAGCTCACTGTGTTAGCAGTTCAATATTTCCTTCCTTGCTAGAAAACAGATGTATACGTTTTTGTTATCTCAAAGTAACACACTTGCGTTACGCTGATCTGAACATACAAAGCAGAATGGTAAACTGAGGCCTTCAGCAACATCCACATTTGCTCAGAGCAGAGGGCTCTCACCTGATTGCATTTGTTACCCCAGAACCACAGGACTCATTTTGCTTCATTTTCAGTGCAGTCAGTTCATTTAGGTCAGCTGCAGACAGGCAGCACTGACCTCGGTGTAAAACTAGAGAGCTTTGTTGTCCCTGTGCACCAGGACATGGACAGGCCATATGCACCGTTACCTTGGGGCTAAGAAAACAAAAAGATACATCCTGTGTGTCTTGATTAAGAGCAAAGAGCCTGCCTTGGAGCAGCTTCTCCTTACTAAGCTACAGAAAAATAAAAGAGGGGAAAAAAACACAGAGAGAAGCCCTAGTAAGGCTGACAGAGGAGCATCTCGGTGATCAATGCAACTGTAAAGGATGAGGCAGTTTTCATCACTTTATCGCAGAGCTGGCTGCTGCAATCAGCGGTACGCTGTTCAGTCCGTCACTCTGTGAGAGGCCTCATCTTTGACCCTCTTCTTGGTAATTATCCCCTCCTACAGCTCACATGAAATGAGACTTATCAGGTTCTCCAGCTGCACTCAGTCACCATCTTCGTGCACACATCTTATGACTCCTTCCGAGGACAAGCAGGCAGAAGCCAAAAATAGCTTCCTCATCTTATTTACACAACAATCATGAACACTGTAATAAACAAATAAGCTCTGATGAAGCTGCTTTATAAAATTACTTCAAATTTAAATATTTTATCTTCCACCAGGAATGATAAGCAGAAGTGCTAGCACTGCCTTTAAAACAACAACCAGAAGAAAATCATAACTGCTCAATTGTTTATTTCTAATGTGTGTGTGAATATTGACGATAATTAGGAGCTTGTAAAAAGAATTTTTTCCCTGCTTTTTTTTCCCCCTTCAGTTCTTACTAAAAAGCCTCAATCAAACATGTTTAATTCTTTCCCTAGTTGGCACAACATATGCTTAAGTTTCACTGAACTTAATAAAATATAGGCAAGAACTTGTTTTATCTTTCAGTTGAAGTGTTACCCTCAAATCAGAGTGCATAACCAAAAGCAAAATTAAAGTGCAAAGAATAAACTGCAATAGACGTATGATCCTGAGAGTGAAGGAATTGAGTCCTGGGGGACTTGTTCTCTGGTTTGTCCAGTAAGTCAGATCAATGAGCTAAAGGTCTGCAAGGGAGATAGTCATTATGTCCCTACTGTATGCTGGAAAGCTTCAATTTAGTTCTTTTGTTTAATGCTACTTCTATCAAGCTTACATTTCAAGGAATTGATTGTTTTTAAGACCAACATTTTGGAAAAGAGGGAAAGAAGCTCTCAGCCACCTGTTTGTTCTCACAGAGACCTATGATGACTAACAATGCACGGCAAAGGCGACTGGACTTACCTTACTGGGTAAATCTCTTCTGATGTTGATCTGTTTGGTACCAGGACTGTGGTGAGCAAGCTGCTGTAAAAGACAGGGACACTCCTGCAGCTGGAGAAACTCCACTCTGCACAGACACAGTGGAAATATCACATCAGCTTGGAATGAGTATAAACACCTGATTTTTTCCCCAAAGGTGAGCAATCATTAAAGCCATACAATATCTGAAAGTACCAGATAAACTTGTGGGAAGATCCTCATTTTATTTGTTGTTGGCACTATGAATGTCCTGGTAAGCCCTAATTTAAAAGAAATCAACCTGCTTCCCATATGTACTCTAAAATTGGAAGCAGACTGGCAGGAGATTGTGGAGACTGCATTTACAGCAGCTTTGAGCTTTATGCCAGGGAGCAGACATGGAGAACTCCTTTTGGTGGAGCTTGCATGGACATCTGCTTCAAGGAGAAGGTCCTAACAGAGGAATCAGGTTCACAAGTCGCAGAACCATTCATTTCCACTTCAAGTATTTCCTAAAATCTGAAAGTCTCAGAAACTGAGCATTGCGTTTGCACATTTCTGTGCCAGCACAACATAACATATGCTTGACACATCTAGAAACATTATGGTGCTGTTTCCATTTCCTGCCAACCACTACAACTCTTTCTTTTCCTTCCTGATTTTATGTTTTGTGAATTATTTCAGTGAAGGAAGAGGAGGAATAGAAGAACACTTAAGTACCTGGGAAAATAAAGTGTTTAGAGGAAAGAGGCAAAGCACGTGTTCTCAGGATCAGTTGGAGGCAGAAAATACCACAGTGCGTGACACAAACTGAGAAAAGATTTTGTACTTGCTTTTCATTTGTTCCCACAACAGATGGGTGCTGGCCTGACTCAAATACTCCATGAAGTAGCAGTCATTGCATATGCTTCCAGATCTGTGTCAGCCTAGCTGAAGGCAAACGCGCCACTAGCTGAACACAAGTTGAAGAATCAGCATAGCAGGTACGACCAGGATGGTTACAGATCCTCAAAGTCCCAAAGGGTCCTCTTCCAGTTCTTTCAAGGCTCAAATTGCTTTTGGTTATCTCTGCTATGAGCAGCACTGGGTTATGAGGTACATAACAGTGTTGATAAAGTTGGTATGCAATTTAGGAAGACCACAAATCGAGGATCCACCCTTTAAACAGGTTCAGATTTGGGAAACTGTCAAAAATCTGAAAGATTTGATCCTTATCTAAAAAATTCAAACCATCTGAGCACCACTCAAGTCTGCACAAATGGACTGAACTCCCTAGGGAAAGCCCTTTCTCATGCAAGTTTGAGTATTTCCAACCCTGGCTTGGCAAGAAGTTAACATGAGAGCAGACTCCCTTGTGGTATTTTGGTATTTCTGATTCTAAAGACAGCCATAAAAACAGAGCAAGAAGATGGATTTTGATACATTAGCTGAATTTTTAGATATAAAAATTAACTTTTTTTTTTTCCTGATTACAAACTCTGTAATGTTTTTGAGCAGAGATCCCACAACCTTGGCCAATGTGGTGGCTCAGCTTTACTGTGAGCTTTAAGCCCTGACTTCTAGGCATTGTTTGTTTCAAAAATAAGGGCATCACATGGCAAAGATGCTCTCTCTTCTCTTCTTAAAAAAATTATCCCAAGACAATGACAGACCACTGCTCAACAGAAGGTAGCAGTAAGACTCTGCTACATTTCTACAAGAAACTTTGCCTGTTACACTGGCAAGGTAGATCTAACAAGGGTTGGTGAAAACCATGTACTCTCAAAGGTCAAAGAGAGTCTGTCTGTCACCTTTAAATCTCAGGGGCAGTTTAAACAAATTAGGAAATGGCACAATCTCACCTACCAAGGAAGTCAAAACCAAGTGATATTTCTCCCCAAAATAAAACAAAGGTGCAAGCAAAATCAGAGATTAACACTCTGCTCTTGATTGGCTATACAGGAAAAGCCACATTTTGGAAAAGAACGAGAGAGTGTGTGTATTTATATCCAGCAGCTACAGGAACAGAAAAATGGTATTTTACCCAGAGTCTGATCCCTGAAAAGGCCCACAGTGGCAAAAATAGGATAATTGTAAAATAATAGCTCACGGTGTTCTCACACTTTTTTTTCCATGCTGCTAAAAGCAATTCACTCAATCAGCAGTTGGCTATCACCAAAATTCCCTCCTTCATCTCTGTATTCCACTTAGGGAGTAGCAAATATAGGGCACTCAGCTCATAACTTCTGTTTTTTTCAAGCAAGAAAATTCTTACAAAAATGAAATAAGTCTCAGCTTTAATGGCCATCAACTGAGCACAATAGCTATGCTGGGAACAAGAGATCTTGAAAAAATTCCCTTCATGACTACAGGGCTGATTCCTTCATATTGAATGATTGTGGCATGATTCCAGATGCAGAAAAGCCAACTCCTTTAGGATGGTTTGTTCTTGATTTTAGTTAATCCTCCCAGACTGCACAGTATTCTGTAATAAACCAATCAGCAAGGGGGCCCCCAGAGTGCAACACCCCACTTCTCAAAACTTGGATCTGTACCCAGTCACGCAAACTAGTCTGATCCTACACGAAGGCAAAAGTTTGTGCACCCACTGCTAATTTCCAGAAAACCTTTACCACGGATGTTCTGGGAAAGTGGTTATCCTCCATCTGCAGTTTCTTTTTTCAGCTGGTACTCATAATCAGTTGGCTTCCCTGTACCCCTGTTGATCACAGTCAATATTTCTGCAGCACGGTCTATAAGACTGCTTTAACCTGGCATGAGCCTGGATGTTTTCTAGTTTTTCCAGAGCCTCTTCGACAAAAGGTCATTCTTCCCAAAATATACCAGGATGACCCAGCCTCAAAATAATTCAGGACCCAACCATCTCATTAAAAACAAACAAGACTTCTTAAAAAATAGAAAGAAAAAGTAATTATATCTTGCCCTTTTTTTGTTGCTATAAACACATCCAGCAGACACATCTGCTAACTCAAGGCTAGAGAGATTTAGTTTGGGTCTATACAGCAAAAAACCTTCCTACAATTACAAAGACCAGGTCTTGTATAGCAGTCGTCATCTATGGCTCTCTCTTCAGGCACCCTGTCAGTAGGGCAGTTTCTGCTTTCTGAAGCTTTCTTCTGACTCATTGAAATAGCTGTAATTCTACTATGTCCTCTTGCAGTTTCCATGGACCAGATATTCCTCCCCTCCTCCCAAACCATTCTGGGACATGATTACACACAATCAGTGTGTTGTGCTCTATCTTGAAGTCAGCTGAGGCCTTTGAAGATTAAGAAAAGGTGCAAGGTAACTGTTACATATTGTTATTCTTACTTTAATTATGTGTCCATCTACTAACAGCCCATCACTGATAGCATGAATTTAAAACTGGATTCTACCAACTTCCTCTTCTAAACTGCCCATTGTCTTCCAGAGATATCAGGAAATTACTGGAGCCTGGGGAAAGGGGGGACAGGGGAGGAATCTTTGACCACACAGCAAATATTAACGCAGAGAACAAGGCGCTCCTTTCAGAAGCAGCATCTTGATTTTGTGGATCTTAAGTGTTTCAGCTCTTAATGTTTCATCTCTTAATGTTTCATCTCTTAATGTTTCATCTCTCCCTCATTCTTCAGAAGTTCCAACAGCTGAAATACGTCTAA
Source organism: Platyrinchus mystaceus (assembly GCA_035041135.1). Lineage (NCBI taxonomy): Eukaryota > Metazoa > Chordata > Aves > Passeriformes > Tyrannidae > Platyrinchus > Platyrinchus mystaceus. Next base: position 62,044,897 of record JAWWLV010000088.1, read on the forward strand.
AACAAGGGATGCATGGCATCAAGTCATTCTTCCACCAACAGCTCCAAATACTGCCAGCACAACACACCAGAGCTGTCAACATTTTGCCTTTCTGTCCGTATTTCCTTCATGACAGCTCGCCAAAACAGAACTGTTTCTGAAAAGCCACTGAAAAAGACCATGCTAATGGAGCAAAAGCCCCAACTGGAGCACCAGCCAACAATCCCAGAATTACCACCTGACCAAGCTGATACGCATTTCATTTGAGCTAGCTAAGTTTACCCATAATTTGCAAACATTCTCAATTCATAAATCAGTAACAATTCAGAAGTGATTATTGCTGCATTACATCATTTTCTATGAACAGCATCAATGCAGCTGCTTGCTACATCTGTTAGTATTTAATGGATACTATCCACAAGTCAAGATAAAATATTTTCTGCCAGGACCCACCAATTATTAACATGCTAAGAGAGTAAAGGTAAGCTAAAATGAGGATTGCTTTACCCTCCACCTCTTATGAGTTACACTTCTCTCTTCTTACATTTTCGAGTGAAAGAAGCCTGGCACACTCTTTGAAACAGTTCATTTGAATTTCCATCCCCAAATCCATCCTTTCCAATTTGGCACGGTGGAAAGATTCTCTGTAGAGGTACAGTACGAGTTGCTGCAAATCACAACTCAGGTGCTTGGCAGGTATCTGCATCCAAAGTTCAGATAACACCTGGCTGTATGGTTCTGCCTGTAGATAGAATGATGATTCTCTATCTATCATGAATTCAAGAGAAGCAAAAACGCAGATACCCAGATAACAAGCAAACAGCAGATTTACAGGAGCCACTGGGTCTTGAAATATTGTAGAAAGCACTGAAGCAACCAACGCTCATGGTGTGGTGAGGAAACAATCAGCTAACATAGCTATGCCCCTTTTCTTGCTCTTGGATAATCTGGTTTTCCTATCAACTGTTTTAATAATCTTTGCTGAAAGAAACATACCAGGTTTTCAGGATTTTGTTTTAAACAGTCATATGATTTCTGTGTCTTTTTGAGGTTTAGCTATGTAATCCCCCTTGGCAATTTTTCTTTTAGAGGTTCTAATACTTCTGGACACAATACCAAAAGTATGCATACACTTATGATTATGTACAAAACTGGCATTATACAACAGCAAGTTTGTAGCCAAGAGAATGGAAACTCCCTAAACCAAATATGACTTAAAAGAAGTAATTCCCTTCAATCACATAAGATCTGGTGCATCTTAGGTTTTCCACCCAGCCCTTTTTCCACCTAGTCCTTCTGCTTTATGTCCTTCCCCTATGGACAGAAACAATTGGGCCACTGCTTGATCCTTGTACCTCTGTCCGTATATTTAGGCTGCCATTAGCATCATGTAAGAGACTAGCTGGAAGAGACACACTCCAAGGAAAGAGGAGCCAGAACATCCCCCTCTTTTTTAGCCAAGTGCACCATACTGCCAACACATCTGCTTCCCACCAAGCCAGAAAGCATCAAGGTTATTTTGGGACCTGCATCTACGGATGGTGGCACAGAGCACCAGCAGTATGAAACACAGTGAGGACCACATAGCTGAAACCTGCAATTCAGGGACCAGCCAGCACCAGGGCAACTAACCCCTGCAAAACCAGAAGGCAGACATAGTCAAGGACATGAGACCCTGTGGGGTACTAGTCCCTGATGCATTGAAGTGGAGCAAGCAGGCACAAAAAACCACCATAATGAGGATGTGGTAGTGATGCTATGAGGTCCTTCCTCCTGCAATTTTGGCTGTGCCTTTATTGCAGCAAAGCTTCCAACAAGAAGACATGGCCATGCAGTGACTTCAGGCCATCAAAAACCAGCCATGGGGGGAGCCAGAGCCTGGCAGAGAGGCAGTGGGCACCTTGTAAGCTGCCTTTGCACAGGGAGAACAGGTAAGGCCTGCCACCCAGAGCTCATCCAACCCTCACTGAGGTATCTGGAAAGGGGAAGAGGTGTGTGTGATGCTTGCATGAAGGGGGACAGGGAGAGTTCGGCATGGAGCAGCCATCCCCCTGGGTATGAGAGGACACCCGGGCCAGGCAGCAGCATGCCTGTTCCCTTCTGGCAGCCAGAAGGGCTGCCTTAGAACATCCACACTTTCCATTTATTACTGTTTCTATCATTTATTTGCCGTGGAGGTAAGGAAGGCTGGGGTCAGGTGCAGCTTTCTCTGAGGGCCCATCCCTGATGGGCACTCAGCCTCTGACTGCACAGGGAGTAATTTACACCCTGTCATGAGGAGGAGCTCTGCCCTGTGGGCAGCCAGCACTGCTGGACCCTGGGCACACACCCTCTTTTTGTGACAGTCCCAAGCACAGAAGCGTTTAGGGCTAGTTGATACCCCAGTGTGCCACAAACTTATCTCAGTCTCACTGTACCAGCCGGTGCAGTCTGAGCCCTGCCGGGGTCAGCACCTGGTATCACACAGTGAAATACAACTTCGGTGGTGAGGAGGGAATTGCGGGGAGACGTGTCAGACACCATGGCTGACAAACCACACTTAACCACCTCTCTGAACAGAAAAATGAGAATTCCACGGGAGGTTTAGATTGGGTGCTAGGAACAATTTCTTCACTAAAAGGGTTATCAGTCACTGGAACAGGCTGCCCAAAGAAGTGTTGAGTCACCATCCCTGGAGATATTTAAAAGATGTGTATATGTGGTGTTTGGTTTAGTGGTGGACAGTCTTGGGTTAATGGTTAGGCTCAGTGATCCTTGAGGTCTTTTCTAATCTAAATGATTCCATGATTCTATGAATTGCTGTAGCTAAAGCTGCAGGGGGCTTTGCTCTCTCCTACTAGAAGTTTGCTCTGTCTCCTCCACGCCCAGAGAAGCATGGGCTCCAGAGCACACCTGGCCATCTGCACATGGATACAACCTTCACCTGCAAGAATATGATTCAATAAAAACCTTGCTCATTTATGGTCTAGCATCCATCCCAGCAACAATGCTATTACTAGAACTGTTTACTCAATTGTGAAATCAGTAAAAAGACAAAGTAGTGAAAATCCTGAAACATGACTGCCTTAAACTCTAATAAAGTTCAAGTCTCAGGCCCTTCTGCAAAGCTTCACCAGCACATCAAGACGCACAATTACCGAGAAAAGTTAAAAGGGTAGAAGATACCTAAGGAATAAAAATGCTCATTTAGGATTCATCATCAACAGCTTTTCACATCCCTCAAATTTCCCTGTGGGTTACATCCCCCAGTCAAGATCTTCTCTTCTGTGGGTTGCAGGAGAGAACAGTGGAGGCGGTGCCTGGCTGGAACCCAGCCCTTGGACAAGATTTAGGGCATGCAGGTCTCCAGCCACAGCTGTACCCACAGCCTGACTCCTCCAGGGAAAACTCTGATTTTATAGCAGGTGATATTTTAATGGCACATTGAAACTGTATGCAGAAAGCAAGTGTTCTGCACTGTTACTTATGCAGGTACTGAAAACACAGGTCCGCTCCCCCCCCCAAAATATTTCTACAACAAAATTGCTGTAGCCTTCCTATGAAACCCACAAAACTAGTACTCCCCACAAAAACAAGAACTGAGTTGGAAACTGTTTAAAACTTCAGTTTGTAGTTACATTATGTTATTGGAGCCATTCTGTACATCAAGACCTGATCAGATCACAGTACCTACCTGCTGCTGGATAGTCTGTGGTTTACATGTTACTGTTCAGGGACACATAAAAATAAATACTAAGACATGACTCAAATAAGCTTTGGATTCTAGATGTTTAAAATTTAGATGCCAACCTAAATAAAACATTAATGTAGCAAGAATTTATATCCAGTCTATTGTCTGAATGTCCTTTCATTCATGTCATCACCTGAACAGAATTATGGCTTTCATTTGTCTTGGGGCAAATTCCAAAAACCTACAAGTCACAGTTCTACCATTGCATCTTGGACCATAACAGTTTATAATTTAAAATAGTTTCCATTTTTTTTTCACTAGTGAAAGTATACTTTCTTCTTTTTTTTTCCAGTCCTCACCTCACATATCAAATGGCTTATATAAGCATTACAGCTGCTGATTGACTAAGAATTATGCACAGCAAATAGTTTCCCAAAATATCCTGGGTTTTTGACACTTCTCAGTTCCACTCAGTTGTCTGTCACTTAGACTTACTCCTGGGGCAAGGAACACTTTTTAATATCCATACAGAACCAAGGAAAACAGAGGCTCAAGGCAGGTGGATTCACTAGGCTCTACTGCAATATGAACAGCTAACAGCCTAAGCCTCCACCAGTTGTCACATACAAAATAGAGATATGTCTCACTAACAAGTATCAGCTGGGGTTCTCATCCAGGGAAACATTGCCAGGTATTCACTTATTCATCAAAAAAACCCAGTTTTTTATCAAAAACACTTATTTATCAAAAACCCCCGTGTTATCCAGAAGTAACTAAAAGGGAAACTTTGAGGAATGGTGTTTAATTCTTTCAGAACTAGCTGCCTATAAAAGAAAACCAGTTAAACCCTGGAAGGTCTCCTCGTAAGGACTAGGAGTACAGCAAAATCACTGGACTTGACATGACAGGAAAACAAGCAGACAAAATTACTAAGACGACTCCTGCACCCAGCTCTGATGAACTGTCACAGGGGAGGTCAGGTCATCCTGTCGCCAACAGCATGCCAATAATTTCATTTAAATTCCAGTGGAAAAACTCAACATCCGGAGGAAAAAAAGTTTCCTTTAGCTATTGTTTCCTTTCCAAAGATCACTTCTTTAGCTAAAAGGACGGGAAAGAGGAAATAAATAAAGGGACTGGGTGAATAATGCTCCGTGACTAATAGCCGTGGTCTGACCAGTCTGAAACAGCTTCAAGTACTCATGACCTTTTGAAGAGCCACAAGTTAGACGCATAACACAAACTCTCACACCCCCCTCCTTTTATCAAATGGGTGTTGAGATGAATAAGCTGACAAAAACAACATGGAAGTAATCTGCTGAGTAATTCCTCTAATATTCCACCGTGGGTTGGCTCTGAGAGTTTGAGGCATACAGCTAAGAAGGCACTGTGCTGACTGTATTTCAGATGACAAATTCTCATTAATCACGCACAAATACTACGCACTGTTCCACAGCTTACACAAATGTCCTCCTGAAGCAGCACTCAAGTCATCAACAAATTGCCAAGCCCTCCCATATATCTCATTACACAATTTCTCCGAGAGGATGTGAAAGTTCTCACCCAACTGCTCCACACATCCCACTCCCTGTTGTCATCCTATGGGACTTCACTCAGTGCACACATTCCCCACACCATTTAAAGGTCTTCAGTATAAATCTGCTTTCAGGAGGTGGCACATCAGTTAACTCGAGGGGTTGTTTCGTGTACCTCTTCTATCAGTTAACACAAATCCACCCCCACGTTGCAGCATCATTAGATCAAGCTTGGCAAAAGCAGATAATAGTAATAATAACATACAACTCTTAATACAGTATTTTAGTACTTTTCATCTCCAAAATCACTTTTAAGACATTGAGCTTAACCTATTAGTATCTTCATTAAAGTACACAAAAGAAGTACACAAAATGCTATTTTATTTCTTGAGTAGACAAGTACACAATTCTGGTACAAATACTAAAAGTCACTGAAACATTTCTTAAAACAACAAATGTCAGAAAGCAATATGATCCATTATATAGAGAAAAAAATACTATGCTGACTGCATTTTGAACATACACTGCCAAATTCTCAAATAACAGCACAATCAGAAAAAAATGCACACAATTAGCTATAACTAGTTAGTAAATATAACTCAATAAAACTTCATAGGAAGTGTTCAAAACTCCCAAGTAAATCATTTTGTTAGCTGTAAAAATCAACTCACATTTGAATAGATGCCTAAGTATTATTTAGCCAGCACTCAATTTAAGAACATTATCTATCTTGGGAGAAAAGCAGCTCAGGCTAAAGCAAGAACTGTGAAATGGTTGCCACCCAAACCTTTGGGGAAAGTCTGGCAGTGCATCCAAAGTTCACGCCTAGCACATGCTTATGTAAGTCAGAGTCCTAAAATCTGGATGTAACAGCTGAAACTGAAGGAAAATTTAGATTTCAGACCATCCCCATCTAGAGGAAAACTTGTTTATAATTGTGAGAAAGGATCATAAAACTATGAAAAGGCACTACATGAAATTCATGCAGCTACAGAATTGATTATAGAAGAACAAAGCAGAACTTCGAAGTACAGCCTGAGTGGTCAATACCAGAAGCCCAGACCACTCCAGTCCTGGGGAAAATTTACGCAATCTAAAACAACATGGTGGCAGCACAACAAACTGTGGGACCCTCTCAACTTCAGACTCATGGGCAGGAATAAGAAGCAATGGATGAGAACAAAAGAGGGACAATGAAATGAATGTCTTAGCCACTGACAGTTCTGAAGATGAGAGGTGACAGGAAAGATTTTGAAGAGAGAAGTAAACAGAGTAGAAGTCACAAAGAGGAGAGCTGACAGCCTGAAACTGTTTGGATTTTAAATGAGCTCAGTGGACAGAGAAGGGGAAAGATCATTGAACTGTTACCCATGAATGACAAGGATGGAAGAGGAGTACTGTGAGAATGAAGACATCCAGTATAGTTGGCAGCAATAGCTTTAGGAGGGTCTTGAACGGGCACACAGTGGCAGCAGATCCTGCTTAGTCTCTGACATGTATCAAAGAAGAGGGACATGGGGGTAAGTGGAAAATTGTCCAGCCCAGGAGGAGAGATGAAGAAGAAAGAAGCACCAGAAAATTCAGCAAAGAAAGAGGAAAAACCCTTGGGCATGTGCAGAATTGCTGATGAAGTGTTTACTGATGAGTGGTGAAAGGATCTCATCATGTCAGCTCAGCAAGCTGGGAAAAGCACCTCAAGACTGAAAAGGGGCAGCAGCAGTCCCTAGCACAAAGGCAGCAAAAATGAAAAGGAGCTCAATGCATTCCTAAGACAGCACGTTTAGTACAGTATAGGGAATCTGACTGGGAGGGGATGTTGCAGCAGAGTCCTTAGAGGATACAGAACCAACTCTGTTTTTCCTGATCTGCAAAAGATATGTTTCTCCTCCCACCCACCCTAAAGATCACCTTCTAAATTTAAGATTAAGCCTCTAAATGTTTAGGGAGGACATCAGGAATCTAAGGAATAAGAGGACCTAAGAAAACTCACGCACTATGTCTAAAAGCCTTACTAACTCCACAGGAGAAGTCTTGGCAAACATAATCTAACAAAGGCTAGCAATAGCTGGAAGCATATGCAATGCTCCAGCTGACCCACCACAGAGTGTTTGCTGAATTAAGACACACATTTCTCAGATAAGATTTGCCAACAGGTTTCACACCCAGTGTTTGTCCCCTCAGAGTAATTTCAAGGTGATCCTCAGAAGGTGGATCACAAACAGGAGGGCCAAGACCACCAGTCTCCATTTTCACCCTAGGTTCTGTAACATGCTTTGCAGAGGAAGAGCCAGGAGGAACCTTTCAGCTGCCATCAGGCCATTAGATACTGCATGACCACAACAACATTTTGTTATTTTTAAAGTGCATTAAGACTCCCCTGCTCTTGTGCTTCTAGCCCTGTGTCTATTCAATAGCGAATGCTACTGCTTCTGGCATTCGGTAATTCTGAACCTCGCTTACCTAGGGCAGGAGGTTTTAAGCAGTCAGTGAGAGGGGAAGGGCAGGGATGGCAGGAAGACGAGAGCTCTGCTTCTCCAACAAGAATGCCTAAGTGTTAGCTGCTACATCTGAAAACTTGGCTCATATTAGTCCACTGGGAAGGTCCAAGGGCATCAAACCAGATAAGGCATCTGCAAACACAACCACACTAAAATGTCCAGGCTGAGGCACCTAAACATGCCACACAAGCTGCACTGAGCTGTAGCAGTTAATAAATCTTTCCTGAGTCTCACAACCTCTCATGGCACCCCATGCTCACCATTGGCAGGAGCCTCCTCCAGGCCAAGCCAGCAGACCCCACTCCTGAGCAGTCCAGAGGGCTTGCTAGACACCATGACACAAGGTGCTCCGTCCTCCTCCCCATCACAAAGGAACCACACCACGCTGAGCTAGGGAGAGCAGACACTTTTTCCATATATAACGGAGCCTCTCGGCCTTATATGCATTAGGCACCCTGTAAGAGGAGCACTGGAAACTGCAAGGTGGTACTGTATTGTATTAATGTCACTTAATGGTAACTGTCAATGATCGTGATGGAATAAATATGGAAAAGGAAATTACTGTAATTGATTGACAGTCTGGAAACTTCCACATATGATCTAATGAGAGAGACCTGTGAGAAGCTGCTGTAGTAGAGGCCATTAATGCAAATCATATGCACCATGCCTGCTCTCTGAATTATGCAATGCCATGTGAATGTCTAATCCGTTTCACCAAGCTTGTCTCTATCCAGAATGAGTATTCTACTGACACGCTGATTAGTATATTAGGGGAGTTTCAGAAGTTCAGTGCTAGAATGGGCGTCATTACAGTGTTATTAGTTTAGTTCAGAACAAAACAAACAGGTCTGTAAAGCCATCAAAATCACTACAAAAGGTCTACAAGATGCGTTTGTCATGGCCGATGGGAATTTCCAGGAATGTCTTGTGATATATGGTCAGACTTTACAAATAGATAAGGAGAGTATCACTTTTCTAGGAAACTGCTGTTGAGTACTCAGGAATTGAAGACAAGGCAAAAGGCTTGATATAGCTTCATGATATTTTGCATGGATTTCCAGAAAGAACACTGTGATAACAGAAACAGGCAGGAAATCTGGAAGAGTTAGCTGGCACATTCATATTGCAGTAATGCTATAGATACAAAAGCTATCATACAAACATGTTGGAAGATGGTGTCTGTCCCAAGGTTTCTAGGTTAATGCCATTGTATTTTCCCTCTAAAAAATATACTTAGATCAAATGCCACTTAGATCAATGCTGGAAATTATTTTGATGGAGTCATCTTGGTCCCTGGGGAACACTTGTTCTTTGTGCAAAGCAGTAACACAATTAACACTACAGTGTCTATTAAAGGCAAGCACAGGTCTGCACCACAGGAGACTTCACACAGTTTCAGATTAAGTTTGGGGACGGGAAGAAAGCTTGCATAAAGCCTCCTATGCCTATGCTGGCTCTCTCTCCCTCATTTCTGCCAAAGAAAAAAGCATTCAACTTCAACAAGGAATTGAGAGAAGGCACTGCAATGTATATAGGATTCCTCTGTACTTTCTAAAAATAGCCATTTTACAATCCTGAAACCTAAATAATAAAGCTGAAAATTAGACCTGAGTCATTCACTCTAGCTAAGATGAACACTCAGAGCAACCATTTTCCCTCAATACCTCTTGCATCAAAGGTTCACAGACTACCTATGCCTAAAAAAAGCTGGAGAGCCCATGAACCCAGTAAGAAAAGTGAAAAACAGATGAAGAACAGCTTTGTCTCAAGACAACTGCTGCTCTCCTCTTATTATGCCAACAAAGTCCTGGCCCTGCGAGACACCTTGGCCTTTTATACCCATGTAGAACTTGCCAGGAGACAGGAAGGATTCATTCAGGACAACTGCAAGGACAAGGAAGGCTCAGGGCAAAACCAGGCTTTCCAGACAAAACAGTGTTGAAGGCACTTGCCTCGCCTCATGTAGGGTCAAGAAAAGCGTGTTTCCCACTCCCCCTGGTCACAAGAGGCCCCAAGGCACCTATGCACCTCCTATGTGGAAAACAGGACAGACACCATGGAAGAGATCCTCAGGATCCTCTTCAGTGTTCCATACTGGATCACTCTTTCCCACTAGTTTGTCTGCAAAGCACAATAACAATAAACCTTCTCTTTTGAGCGAGAGCTAAGATTTCATAGAGTTATTACTTGTGCAGCAACATTACAAAACAGCCCCATTACTGTTTAGGTTTTATGGACATGCCTAGGGACAGATGCTGACAGCGGCCTGAAAATAAGCACAAGGAACTAGGCAGGGTTTCATATTTGGCCATATTTCCCCAGCACTGGGGAAGCAGGTATCCATGCGTCATTATAACATCACATACTCTTGTAGGGGAAAGATACCTGCAGCCCCCCTGGATTCAGACATTGCTACTTTATTAGGTTATTTGCAGTGCCACATGACAACAGAGGCTCAGCCACATCAGCTATGCAAGCACAGCACCAGGGAAGGGAGCCCTTGACCCAAAAGACCTGCAAATACACCAACAGCTCCTCAGTAGAGGACATCAGTTTTCTGAGCTGGATGCAATGATCACCTCTGAGAATTTGCATTTGGGCATTACTTCTGCAATCAGATGAAAGGCTGCCTTCAGCCACACAGGGAGCCCACAGGCAAGGATCAGGTCGGAGGCAAACACCGAGCAGTTGCACTCAGCAGGATCCTGGGTGCAGGAGTGCCCACCTGTGCTCTGGGACTCAGCAGCATGATGGGTGGCTTCACACCCAGCCCTAATGGACTACCAGATACATCTTTGCAGGGAAATTTCAAATCTTTTCCCTTGGGATAAACGTATTTGGCAGCCAGTGGTTTCAAATCTCTTCACAGTGATTTCAGAGAAGAGATAATGCGTTTTTGTAAGCTCTCAAGAAATCACTACAGCTTCCTGGCAGCTACACAGCTCGCAAGGAGGCTGCAGGCACCCTGAGACCTGCACACTCCCAGCTGGGACAGGAGTGCCTACACTGGCACAGCGTGTTTCCCTGGTTTTTCCTCTTTTCCTTACTGCCCCGCCTCAGAGGTTGCTTTGGTAAGGCAAAGATTAAGGATGTTTTGATCAGACTTGCCTTGCTAACGGAAAGGATTAACTCTCCATGTCATTTTGATGTTTTGAATTCACACCATAGAAATTTATTAATTTTTCTTGGGAGGTTGGATGTCTGGGAGGGATGCACAAGGCAAGGATGGGGAGGGGTTTTGCAGGAAAAAGAAGGCTTCTCTGGCCTTGGAGGAGTTATTTCCCACCCAGGGGCCAATACTCAGATTTTTTGAGAGATTGATGCTTTCAACATGTAAAAAAACTCTGAGAGAAAAATATTGTGCATGTGCGTGTTTTCAGCATCCATGATTTCACTACTTTGTTTGCAGAACAGCCCGATTCCTTCTGTGCCCATTCAATGCAAAGTTTGCTTTTGGGTAGGATAGGCCAGAAAGGCAAAACCTGAGTCCAGGTTTCAATTGTTCCCAAAAGTTCAGGCACACGAGGTCTCAGACTGCTGTGTAGCTAATAAAAGGTAAACAGGTAAATGGCCAGTCTTCGCGAACGAAGATCTGGGAAAGGTGTTTTTACCTTTCAAGCCTGCGCAATGGATTTTTT
>JAWWLV010000088.1:62063399-62110734 GCA_035041135.1 Platyrinchus mystaceus
TCAGCAGCATGGCCTCAATGCTCGTGACTGCTGCCTGTTCAAGGACAGACGTGTTGGTCACATAATCCGTCCAGTGGCTGTTTAGGTTGTACAGAAGAAGTCTAGACCAATAATATTGCAGTTTCCTGACACAAGTTACCAGGAGAATATGTTGGCCAATCACACATAAATCCTATGCCTGAGAAGCAAGAATTTCATCAACAGACATAAAAGGGGGAAAAAAAAAAGAAAAAAAGAAGTTGTTCAAACACACACCACTGCAAAGTTCTGCTCACCATTTTTTATGGTAACAAGAATTACCCTAATCCAATAATGCAGCTCAGCAGTATCTGCAGAGATACCAATATCAGTAAAGATGCACCCTTGCATCTACTTCAGTTTTTTCACACACTTCTGAAGAAAAACAGCAAAACCCACACTCAGAGCTCAACTGCTAAAGAGTATTTCTGCTTGGCCATTAGTAAAAAGATCAAACTGGAAAGTCTAAATGTGAACAGCCATAAAAACATGCTCATGGTTTTTGTCACATAGGTGCCAAGTGCTGGCATCATTAAAATATGGTTGGTAGCCAGGTGTCCTTGACATCACTGCAAGATAGGCAAGTAGCCATCAAGAAAGGCCAGAATCCCACTGAAATCAAGTTATGCTATTGAAACAAAACAAGAAAAGAAAAATTAACAAATCTACATTTCAGTGGATTTGAGATTTCACAGGAAATATTTCCCTGTGACTTGCTATATTATTTCTCGTTTACTTCAGCTTACCAGGGACAATATGGCCAAGAAAAATACCTGCATACAATGAAAGTCAACAAGGAAAAGTTTCCTTGCTTAAATGAGGCTTGAAAGGCAGGAGAGGGCAAGCAAACTTTTTGCTTCTTACTACTTCAGATCAGACAAAGCATCATTTGCTTTCTGCCAGTACTCACACCTCTTCGGACCCTCTTACTACCATCAAAGGAAACCTCGGATTTCTAGATGTCTGCTCTGTTTTCTAAAGCATTGCTCACTTCAGTGACTGGAAGAAAAACAAGGGGGGAAAAAAGGCTTATTTCTTTGCAGAGTTCTCACCCCACTGCTCCAGCTGCATGCTCCGCTGGCACAAGCTCTGCCAGTTCATCCTCAATCCTCCCCCATGGTTGGTACCTTATTTTCGCAGAAAGGTCTTCCCCACTACTCAGCTTCTTACAGCAGAGGGATGTCTCTAGTCTAGGTGACCATAGCTGGTCTGGCAGTTCCAGCACACTTCCTCAGCTGGGAGACCTTCTCTTAATTGCAATCATTTTTGTTGTAGTTACCTGGTAATTGAACAAACAACAAAGTCAGAGTGAGATCTCAGATCTGTTGCCATACCCTTCCTACCTCTTGGCCTCTGCTGAGGGAGTTTATTTCTCGTTAGAACAAGCACCTCTGACCATCCATCCACCAACCATCCTTGTCCTGCACAGGGCCGATTTAAAGGGGAGGTGAGCAATACCCAGCCTGAAATGCTATTGCTGCTTAGTTACAAGCTGCTTGGCCACAATCTTACCCCAAAGACCACCGTGTATATTGTTGTGGCCCAACCACCCAGACCCCCTCTCTAACAGCCACCACACATCCCACTCATTGTCCCACTGCCATTATCCCAGTTCTCCTTCTGCAGAACAGCCACAACAGCACTTTTCATCCTTGAAATGCACCACACAAATGAGGAGCACAAGTCAAACAAAAGCTACAGCCGCTCTGTTTACTAGGGAGAAAGATCAATGGGCTTCAATGAAAGGACAGGAAGCTGATGTTCTCACTGGAACTTGTTGGTAAAACAGTGAATAGTGCTATCGAGACTGACAAAGTCACGCTTTTTCCTCCTCTTAACTTTTTTATAAAATGAAGAATCCAATGAAGAGTGTTACCGGGTAGTTATCAACAGGCCATGAAATGGGGAACATCAGCAAATGCATTCAACTCCTTTGTTTGCTCTTTGAGAGCATTAAGCAGAAGCCTCAAAGTGCACACAATGAAAAAAAAAATCAAGCCATGATAGAAAAATACAAGAAAAATCGCACAAGCAAAAATAACAAACTGCTAGGATTTAAAAAAAAAAAAAAGGGGGAACACAGACCTGAGGGATACGTAACCATGTTTGTTCAGTATCTTTCTTGTGTTCAGGGTGTATAAAGCATACCAAATGGATTGGCAAGGAAGAGCATGGATAACCTAAAGAAAAAGCTAACCTTTCCTTACATCCTACAGGCCACCGCTGTGACAAGCCAGCCCTTAGGGCCTATAGAAGTATTACACCTGATGTTCACATGATTAGGACCTTCTTTCAGGTACATCTAAAGAAATCGTGGGTGCTCTAAGTCTAATCACTACCTGCAGCTTGGCATTTACTGGATACCAGAGGATCCAAGCCTATTCATAAAGTAAGGAGCGTGTTGTCCTTCTACAGACATGGCCCCTTCTCTCTTAACCAAGGTTACTCCTGCACAGTGTAACAACACTTTGCAGCTATTCCTGGAAGTATTCTTAAATCTCTGGATGTTGTAAAAGTGAGTTAATATGACTGACATCAAAAAGGATACCGTTGGAAGAAGGGCAGATGTGTGCATAGACATCATTTATCTCAGCACCTTGGAACTATGGGAATCTGTCATACAGCCTAGACATACTTTTTCCTTGTGCATTAAAAATAATTCACCTGAATATTTACGTATGTCCCATACATTGTGCCCATGATATGCATCACATGTGTGGATAGATCTGCAATGCTGGTGAACAATTAAAATGCTATCATATAACTAATGCCAAATGTTTTGCAAACATTTTTTGCTCTCCCAGGACTCCTTCACAATGTCCTAAATAAAAAATTTCAGAGCCCAAATTCAAAGTGAAGTTTTGCACAGGGGAAATGGTGATTGTCCTTGAGGGCTCAAAGGAAAATTCAGGATTATATGAAAAATGAGGTTAGTTATTAGTAATGTTCTTCAAAGGACTATAGAAACTGAGAGGACTGAAGTCATGGGAAAGCCAAGTAATTGGTGAAAATGTTTTTAAAGGTTAACCTTTTCTTTTACTCCTTCTGAAGAACTGTAAAGAGACTTGGTAATATTTCCTTCCCACTTGTTTTGTGCCAGAAGTATGATCCCTTGGACTTACTGCTTGCAGTGAACCTGTTTTCCTACTTGAAGTTCCTCATTCCCATTTTATACATTGCTATAAATCTGTCTATCCAGCAGCCCAAACACGGCAACACATCAGCAAGAGCTGTTCACTGAGCATGCACTGTCTGTTTCAAAGCCACTGAAGAGCCCAGCAGTTCACACTGAGCCCCAAGGCGTCCCTAATAGCCAGGGCTGCTGACATAACATGGGGCGTGGTCGCACTTGTTCACGCCATGGGAACGCTGTTTGCTGCATGATGTAAAATTGAACTACAAGCATGTAAGTCTTGCACTGTTTGGCTCTAACATGAGCATGCTTGAAAAGTAGATGGGACATATGCTGGCCTGACAACTGCCCTCCACCTGATTACCCTCTGATGTTGCTGAGCCCACTTGTCTTGCCCAAGATGCACATGGAAGCATGGATGCAAAGGCAGGTTGGATGTAATCTTGCTCTCATTCCTTTTTGCCCACCTCTGCTTCCTGTATCAGACCTCAACAGAGCCAAAATGAAAGGAAAACCGTGCTGCTCCCTCTGAATCTGTGGCATATGTTCATGCAAAAGGGCAGCCAGAACTCGGTCCTCTTTCTGTTCCTTATTTTAATGAAAATTGGCAAGTCAGTGACTCAATCAAGGTGACTTGCATCAGGAATTGATAACATTTAGCGGTGAGTCACCCCAAATAAAACACACATAATCATTTTATTTTACTTAATAAAAACATTGGTTATCCTAGCCTTAAGTTTCAAATTCCATACATTCCTTTGTATGGTCCTGGTTACATGTCGCCTCAGTTTTTTCACAAAAAAAAAAAAAAAAAAAAAAAAACACAAATCAAAATTATCTTCCAGGTATAGTTAACATGCATTTTGTGTCTATATATAAACAGTGGCAAAAATAGCAATCCCTTAACATCTCTGAATGTGAGTGCGCCTTCCAGCATAAGAGTTTACTTGACAAGGTATTCAGCAACAGTTATTACACTTTAAATGCATATCCTGCCTTAATCCAACAGAACTTTCAGCCTTCTATTGAAGGCATAACAGTTGAATTGATCTTTTATACAGGGGGACAAATTTAATTTTCCGGCTCCCATTTGGAAAAGAATGCCTATTCAAGACAGCACTTAAGCCTCACGGAAGTCAATGGGACCTAAACACGTGTTTACAATTAACCATGTGCTTAAGTGGTGGTCTGAACTGGGTGAATAAATGTGAAGTCAGTAGGTCTGCTTGCATAAGAAAGAATTACCAGTCTGGAAGAGAATTACAGAATTTGGCCATAAGAGGCTGGAGGATTAGTAACAAATGTGTCATTCCTGTAAGTAATTTACTTAAACCAAAGCCATGGCAGAACTGTTCAAAGTATGCACTCAGATTAATTTGAGGGACAGACTTAGAACATAATTATCAGCCAGGGACAATTGTAAATTTGTAATAACATATGAGAATCACCAACTGACTTTCAAATGAAATCTACAGAACTGTATATCCTGCTTAGATTTAATGAGTTCCAGCCCTTTCCAGAGCTAGGTTGTGACTTCACACAGAAAGCTAAGTAGCAGGGCAGGCCAAAGCAGTAACTGTGACTCCAAAAAATGAAACCAAAGAGCATACGTAAGAGTCTCCAAACTCTTCTAAAATTATTTTTTGCATTAGCAGTTTATGAGAAAAATATGAGAAGCCATCAAGATATCTTAAGAGGTTTAAGCTCCCAAGTCTCATTGACCAATAAGGGTCCTGTAAACTGTCAGACATATCTTAAGATACTTAAAAGTGAGGATAAATCCCTTTATGGCCATATTTAAAGAAATGTATTACGATTTCCAGGCAAGTTTATCAGGTACTTCACTTACTCTCTTTCTTCCCAGGCTTTCTCAGTATTACTGACACATGAGTAGCTGATATATCTACATTTGATGAAGCGCGCACGGTTCTATGTTACATGTGAGAGGAAAGGGAATCATCTCCAGATGTCACTCCAGTTCTTTAAGATCAATCAGAAGTTTAACAATTAGCAACACTTGGACCAAATAACCCTTACTGACAGGGCTGGGGGTTTTTTTGTTTGATTGGGGTTTTTTTAAAAAAATCAGTGCTCCTATTGCACTTTCAATGCAGTACAGTCATAGCTGGCTATGGAAGGTGACCCTCCAAACTGGACTGACACCAGTTTTTAAGTGCCAGGAGCTAACATTGACAACAGTAAGAATTTGAGGATTACAAGAATTACAAGTCACTGTAACACTCCAAGGCAAGACAGGGCTTCAGCAACTCCAGCTCAGCTCACCTCAGGGCAGCTGCATCCCACTGCCCCCATGCCAGAAGGCTGCAAGTCCCCAGAGACCCCAAGGGTAGCAGTGAGAACCATCTCATCAGGACGTTTTCCCTCCTCTTCATCTTCAAGAGCTACAGAAACAGCAGGCCAGGCATCTGTGCCAGCTTTCCCCTTTACAACAGATAACACTGCTCTCCTTGTGCTCACAGAGCTGTGTGTGACTATTCTAAGGCTTTAGAGTTGATAACACAGCTTATTAGGAAGTTACTAATGAATTCACTGCAGCTGCTCTGCCTTCTTCATTTACTAGTAACTAAATCTGGCAAACCTGTGGATTGTTGGGCTAAGGAGTAGAGGACTCTGAGGTATGAAGAGGGATATGCTATTTCCTCAATTTTTCCTCTGCTCAACTCAAGGTACAACTCTCCAGAAAGTCAACACATTAAAAAAAAAAAGTTCTTTCAGATGCATGCCAAGAGCCTATGTACATAAGGAACAGCATGCACATGAGCAGGAGTGGCATTACTGCCACTGACATGATTTACATTCTCCAGAGCACTGGAGGAGCAGGGCTGCTGCTACATTTAGACATGGCCACATCTCTCTGGCTTCCCAGGACAACCTCTCACATGGTGTTCTTCCTGGAACCCTCTCAAACACACCCAAGGGGCAGACTCACTGCCTACAGACCCTTTCACAGAAAGGGGACTGCTCAGCTCTCCTGGGCTCCCAGGAAAAGTACTAACCTTCCAGTTGCTAAAACAGGTTTTTCCCCTAGAATTCTGACATTACACACACAGAGAATTACAGCTGGTCTCAGAAACACAGGTAGACTGAAGCAGCTGATACTCCTGGCTTTCAGTAGATCAAGACATACACCTACCTAAACAGCAACAATATGCAATACCTAGTTCTCTGTTTCCATTCTTTCATGACACTGAAATGCTTCTGAGGCTAACATCAGTCTTCCACAGCACTGGAGACCTTTTCTCCACCACACAGGTCCAATCATCCTGCTAACTCAGTGTAATGCCAACCCCCGCAGCCACCACACTACCTCTCCTAAAACAACTCCTGAGGAGCCTTTTTTAAAACGTTACCACCTCTGTTCCAGCTGATCCACATGATCGGCATTAACAGGTGATCAAAGTACCAGGCACATCATCTATTGCTTAATTACCACCAGCTCAGGCTAGGAAAACAGGTCAGGATGCCATTCCTTTGTCCCAGCATGCTCTGCCCAGTGTCTGATCATCAAAACATCATGACCATCATTGTGGGCTTCAGGACAGGTGCAGAAAATTCTCCTGCTGTTTGCTATAGGGTTTAGATCAGCACAGAGTCAAAAAGCAAAGAGAGAAGGTAAGGAAGGTCTTAGCTTAACTCTGGCTTTGTAATCTGACATGAGTGCACCCAGCTCAATATCAACCTCCCCAGAGCAGTTCCCCAATTTGCCACACTGCATTCAGAACAAACCAGAAGTCTGCAAAGGAGGCTCTACCTATACCCTCCCATTTTAGGGAGTCTTTGCTGGGCTGGGGTGGACAGAGAGCAGTGTAAACCCCTCCATTTATGAGCTGATCCCCACACCAGGGTCAGTCTCCTCACTGGGTACAGGATGTGACGCAGGATGTGAACATGGGGCGAGTCTCTGCCCTGCCCCTGCATAACCAGCCCAACCTGTGTGCTGCAAGAAGCGACAGGCAGCTGTCACAGAGGGGCATACGCTCCACAGCCTCTGGCTGGCTTTGGATACACCAGATGCAGCTGGTCAGCAGGCTGATCAGCAGTATTTGGCACATGAGCTCCCAAAGCCAGAGAGAAACCACAGAACAGTGCTGGGAATATATGAGTTGTCAGCACCGCAGCAGGAGAGAAAGAGACAGGGATGAATGGAGGCCACTGAGCCAGTTAAGT
This sequence comes from Platyrinchus mystaceus, assembly GCA_035041135.1. Classification (NCBI taxonomy): domain Eukaryota; kingdom Metazoa; phylum Chordata; class Aves; order Passeriformes; family Tyrannidae; genus Platyrinchus; species Platyrinchus mystaceus. The sequence continues at coordinate 62,070,739 of JAWWLV010000088.1, forward strand.
CCATGCCTGCATGCACAACGCCTGCCAGAGGACAGACCAATATGGGCCAGGAGAATGGGGCACAAGGGGTCAGGCAGCTCAGCCAAGGACACGTGGTGAGTTGGTGGCACAGCTGGGCCCAGGAATAAAACGATGGAAGGAATATAATTCTCCTGGTTTTGAGTCCCCTCTCCTTGTCCTTACACATAACAGCCCCTGTGGTCATAGCATGACTTTCCTGAGTTCACTTTCTATCATCCTCTTTGTAAGACAGGGTTCTGGCTTCCACAATGCAGTATCTCTGCTCAGCAGATCCCATGCCCTCGGTTGACTGCTGCCTTGCAAAACTATCTGTGCCAGAATGCCATGCCGGGCGTGTCCTGCTGCCACAGAAGCTGCTGTCATCAGTGCTGTCTGTCACTCAGCATGAGCAGCAAGCAGTGGTAGGCTTGTGGCAAGCACAAAGGGAAACAAAGCAGGGCTGGAGTGGCAAAGCAAGCGCCTCTGGGAAGAAGACCCTTCTTTTGTTGGGATGCGACATGTGGCACTGGCTGCAGCGTGGTATGGAAGTAGCAAAGGACATGCCAACATCAAAGGGACACTCATCAACTCAGAGTGGATTCTTGCAGGCAATATTCTCATTATTCTCTCCTTTTTTTTTTTTTCCTTTTTTATTTTTGGCAAAGCAGACTTCATGATACATGGCATAAAGTGAGCCAAGTCACTCCTGACATGATCGGACACCTCCTAGAGCTCCCAAGGCTGAGATATCTTCATATGGTCCGAACAGAAATGCAGCCCAAGGACTGTCCCACTTTGTGCTCTTGTGTTATGCAACTCCTCTGTACCCAGATTCTATATGTAGATTCTCCTGCAGGTGCACAGTAGCAAGGTGTTTTGTTTGGCATCAGCTGACTGGGGTGGGAGATTGTCTCCTCTGTCTTCTCTGTATCATTATTTTGGATGTTTGTGTCCTTCTCCAGAGGATGGATGTAGCACTAACACACTTTGGGCAATACAAGGCATGCAGACATCCATTGATGTTGGAGCAGAGGAACTCCTTGTCTAACCCCTGATACTGTGGGCACCAGGGGTTGGCATGGGTTCAAAAGGCAACCAGGGAAATTCATAGGAAAGACATGCATAGGGGTCTAACAGCTACGACTGTGTTGATCCTTGGTCTTGGCAGTCCTCGAGTCACAAATAGTTGGCCACTGAACAAAAGCTGTGCACAAGTGACACGATCGGCTCACCAAGTCCTCCTGCTGCACCTGTGCTAGCTGTGCAGAGACTGGACACTGAGCTAGGTGGACCACCGCTCTCAGTGAGGAAGGAGGGCCAGTATTTTTCCAGTTAGCTCTTGTTCCAGGCAGGTGTCTTATCCCCTGGGAGCCCTGGGAAGCAGGGTAACTTTGTAGTTCTGCCAGAGGCCCAGTCCTGCCAGCACAAGACAGGGGAGAGCGTGCCCCTGCGCATACCTTCCTGCTGTACTGTGCCACCGTCTCCCCTGGGGTGGCCAGGGATGCAGCTCCTGGAACCTCTGCTGGCAGGAGGATAATGTGGATGCGTAACACTAAGGACTGGCTGGGGCAATTTCTCAAAGCTCTTTGAGGCAGCTCATGTCTTGTGAAGACAAAAAAGAGACTCAAGACATCAGATCACCAAATTTAGGGCCTGACCTGAGCTTTGAAATAAAGCTTCATCCAAGGGAGAAAAGCAAGGGAATGACACAACTCTGTGCACGCACATGTGTGTGTGTGTGTGATCCAGGAAACCTCCCTTCGCTTCAAACCGCCAGCTCTCACAGGACATCTCACTGCCCAGCAGGATTAGGCACATTTGGGGTCTTTAGGATTTGCATCAGCCATTGGGATGTTTTATGAAGTCAAGTCAAATTTAAGACGCAGCCCCAGGCTGTTGGCATGGTCCCTCCCCTGCTGACTTGGGGGCTGGCAGGCTGAGCAGAGGCCAGGGATGGGAAGGACCATGGAGAATAGACCTGCCAGATAGCTTTCTTTTGAGTCACTGCTGAGCACATTTAACACTCCAGCATTTGGAAGGAGCCCATGTGGCACATACAGGCTGTGTTAGAGATGTATAGAGCAGTTTTCTGACCTGCCAACAGGCACAGTGCCAGTGCTTTTATATAAATTTAGTTAGTTAATTAGTTAGTTAGTTAGCTAGCTAGCTAGCTTAGCTACTTATTTACTTGCCTGGCCCATTTCTGAACGGGATCTTCTTCTGAACAGTCACTTGCAATAACCTTGAAAGGCAGGAAACAGCATGTTCCCACACTGGAAACTGACCATTACATCACACCAAGCAATAGGAAACACTCCCCACAGCTGCCCCAGTAGCTCCACACTTCCAGCACACACAGACCAGCCCATTCAGTGCTCATCTGGGTAACAAGGAGCCTCCCCAGTCACACACTCACCACAGCCCAGACTAAAGAGACCTGGCAGCATTTTGTACAGATGTGCATTTTCTACACAGTGGGTGGAAGCGAATTGCAGGCTGGAAAGCCCCAGAACATCAGCATCACAAGCAAAAGCTCCTGCTTCCCCTCCTGCCCCCAAGGGGAAAGACACAGAGGTAGTGAATATCATTTATCAGTCAACTTGTGCTGAAAGATACTGTGTCCTCCCTGTTGAGCAAAGACAGCACGAGACAACTCAGGAAAGAGGTATACAGAGGTATAAAGATGGAAATAGCCTGGAAAGCCTTTCAGTGGCGAGGTTATCATTTTGAATCTGAACCTTATCAAGTGTATTCACTGCATAGTACTTATTTTATGGTCATGAGTTGGTCATCAGGCTTTTTAGGTAGCAGCTGTTCACACTATTAGAAATACTATGGGCAATCCTGGCCATCTTAGCAGAGACACTGAGGATTTAATTGGAAAGTACACCATAAATATTCTCCTTTTGTCACTGTAGATGATCTGCCTCAAACAGGCCTAAGGCATATTGATAGAAAAGCTGCTGCCACCCTACTCAACATCTAGTGAATTTAGTCACTGGAGTAATGAAAGCAATGCATCAGTGATCAGTCTCAGGGAAGTATTTGTTTAAATGGTAAAGAATCCCCAGAAAATGATTACCTAACATCTGCTGAACTGCTGGCAGCTTGATTTATCTCACTATTTAGAAAACTGTATATTTAAGAAAAAAATATCAAATGAGAGCTGGTATGTGAAAATACTGAAACTGAGGCTTTGAGCAGCAAATTTTTGCTACAGAGGACAGCTAGTGCTTTTTCATAATTATACAGGCCATTTTTTTTTCTGCAGCTCCTTCCCTAGCAATCCTGGAAGACTACTCCTCAAAGAAACCTTGCTCTGGTAACAGTGAGAGTTAATATGTTTTTTTCACTAGAGATTCAAGTAAAGTAAACTTCCAACTCATGTCACCTTATCTTTTGCAATGTGTCCCACTTAGATTTCAGCTCTTACACTTGTTCTTGTCTTGAATGCTCAGAAATTTAGTGGTCAAAGATCTGAACAAGCAAGTTGGGAGTTTTCTCTCTACAGAAGTAGCCCATACCACCCAGGACACTGTCTGAGCCCAGAGCTTGCCTTAAAATCAGTAAAATCAATGCAGGACCAATACATCCTGACCTGGCACCCCCCATCTGCTGGCATGGCTTCACCTGCCACCTCAGACCCCAGCCCTAGTCACCCACTTCTTTCACCAGTATCCATCACCTCATGATGCTCCCTAACTGTACTGGGCTGCTGGGGCACCAGCACTACCAAATCCCTCCTTTTCAAGCCCAGAATTTGGGCAGGGACCAGGCAGTTGCGTTTCCATCACATGGCATGTGCAAGGGTCACACTGGGCATGATGTGCAGACCAGGACCATGATGGAAAACTTCCCCCTCTGGTAAATTTGCATTCATAGTCTAAGGCACAACCTGCATCCCATGTGTTTATGGTTGGTCTGCACAATGACAGTGGAAAAGGATGTCTGTGGATATTGCTTCTGACTTAGACAGATCGTTCCAGCTACAGATGCTGTTTCAGGGCTGCATTTGCCTACATGTGATGTGGACAAGCTGAGACTATGTTAGGCTTTGAATGTGTTCCTGTGCTACAGGGGCAAGCCCTAAAGTCATGTATTAGAGCATCTGTCCCTGACACTGAGTTGAGGCTAGGTATTAACTCTCAGGCCCAATCTTAGATGAGTAATCTTAGGTATGTTCTGCCTTGTGGCAATTAATGGACACAACACAACCTAGGGAAAGAAAACAGAAAATAAAAGGCTTTAATCTTACTGTAAACTAAGCCAGACAAGGCCAACACTGTTCCTATGAAGGAGAAACATGTGCCCTTGTGGTTGATATCACCATTGAGACAAGTATTCTTAGGAAGATGACAACTTAGTACCAAATCCTATTTTTTTTTTCCTTCAGCCGTATCTTGCCTTTCCATATGCTGAGGACTGAGATGAACAGAACCCAGTTGTAATTATCACCCAGCATCGAGCTCTGCTTTTGAGATGAAGGTGAGGAAACGGGCTGGCTATTATGCGGAGACCACAGAGTGAAGAAAGAGTCACACTAATGAAGACAGGAAAGATGTCAGACTTAGGAAAGTGAATAAAAAGCATCAGGCTGGAATATCAGCAGCAATTTTACTCTAGTTTATTCTGAAACCAAAATTGGGATTAAAAATATGTTTATAATGAATGACACCCCCTCTGCAGCCCACTGTTGTTATGTGGAGAACAGATAGCAGGGCAGGATTATTCACCAGCAAAGTAAGAGTCTGCAACGCGTGGTGGAGCCCCACAGACTCTACTTAAGGCAAACTCCCTCAAGAAAGGGCAGAGACATCACATCACAGATTGAGAGCTCTCTCTGTGGCTTATCATCAATAAAATGTAAGAACAATAAAAATGAGGACAGCAATTCATGCATTCAGATTTTCATTCTGGCCGGCAATGTCACAGGGTAGTGAACAGCAGTCCCAGCCATAAAACATGAGTTGACCCAAAAGGGAACTATTTTCCTTTCTGCTTTTTTCTTGGCTGAGACACCTACACAGCAAAATCACTTATCTCCCCAGCTGCCTCTGCTCCAGCAAGCAACAGAGTTGGCAATTCTTCTGTAGGCATTAAGGTCCTGATCTTGCTCCCAGCAAAGTCAAAGGCAAAATTCCCACTGTATAAAGGATCACAACTAATTTCCTGCAAGCTCAGTGAAGTTGTTGGAGCCAGCTTCTCAAAACAAGCCAATGCATTTTAAAAACCACAGCTGGGGGGTCTACTGTATTATAACATGACCCCAGAGAGAGTAGAAATTGCTTCGAGGTGAGTGCTCATGGCTATTGTTTTAGGCTGCTGACTCAGGAAGACAGGGCCACCTTGTTTCTCATCTGAAAGGACTTTTTTGTTTGTTTCAGGACCACACAGGCTAGAAATGACTTGGAGTTGTTGGTTTGTGGGTGGAAGGAGGAGTGGGAGGTTTCCTCCATCGACACAAATTCTGAGGAAACTCAGGGTTCACTAGAAGCAGCTTTCTGGTTCCCCAGGACAGTGGGAGGCCATCAAAGCTCTTGCCAGGGCTCCCCACAGGCACCAAGGCTGGAAACCAGGGTTCCATGGTGGCAGGTGCAGCTGGCAGTGTCCCCAGGGCAGCTGAGTTGTGAGAGAGACCTTCTGGAGAAGGTGGGAACTATATCAAAGGGCACTGCACAGGAAAATGCTGGGGGACAGCCAAGCTTGGAGAGGAAGCTGGGGCTGCAGTGGGCATCATGTGATTCATCTGAGCCATTAATACATGCCAAAAGAGGAAGGGAGTTGAGCTGGGATGCTGATTAAGGGCCCCCTGCTCCACGGAGGGTGGAGGAGGGACTCTGATGATGCACCCTTGGTCTGTGCAGGTCTAGAAAGCTGGCTGCTGATGAGGTCGAAGCCATAGTGTGTCACTGGCACAGCCCACTCCATGCTTTCTTCAGGTCCCCCCAGCATACGGACCGCCAGCAATTCCTATTGATGCAGGGACCAGTCAGTCTACTGCAGCCACAACTACAAATGTTGCTGAGGAAGCTGTTGCCTGAGTCTGTCTGACCAGTCCTGAATTAGTCCCCACTTAAACACATGCAGAAGTAAAATGAGCCTATCACTTTCCTATCAGCAATTTATGGAACATTAGAGTCTGAATTGGCAAAAGTCCCACTTTGCTGAGAGCAAGATCAGGCGCTCGCGCAGCACTTCATGTACAATTACTTTTAATTCGGCTCAGTTACCAGTGAACTATTATATCTGCGAGAATTTTTAAATGGATCATTTTGTCAGTTTTTCTCCTTACTCTTGGTCTGCCTTAGACACTTGTCACCAATTTTATTTAATTAGCACCACAATTGTATTAACACCACATTTTTTTTAATTTAATTATGCTCCTGCAGTACCCCAGCTTGTTTTGTGCAATTAGCGCTCTACTTTCATACAAATTAATCTCCCCGGAGAACTGCATCGAAAATAGAGAAAAAGAAGAGACCTCATTTAATGGAAATAACAACATCAACTGACTATATATGTATGTAGCCCTCATATGTTGCCAAACATGCAATTTGAGATTTGTGCCTCCCATACACGTGAAATGATCAAGCAGTTTTCTCAGGAGTGAATTCAGTAATTTAATTTTGTTATGAGCTTTCTGTCCCAGTCATAGCACAAAGAGTTAACTCTGTCTTCTGCTCTATCAGGCAGTTTAATCTAACGAGGACAAGAGGAAGACTGGTTTCTGTATCTGGTAAACATTTGCTTTATCAGGGAATGTAAGAGTACCTCTAACAGCCCTTTCTCACTTCAGCTGCAGCCACAGAGAATTTGGTGCGATTTTAGGGTATTTAAAGCCACTGACCGCTCGGTCTCTGTGATGATCTTTCCCTGCTGAGTTTTGTCTAGTGTTTTGACTGCCCTCCACATAAATTGTGACAAAGCTGAACCACTAACTTATATTCCATCTTGCTTATACAGTGAACAGCAAAACAGCTAATCCTGAGGGAGCAGAAGAAGCTGAATGGGCCAGCTTCACTCATTATCCATCTTTGTGGCATGATGTCAGAAGTGAGTAAGAAGCATGGCCCAGGAGGGAGCATTTTGCCCAGTTATTTGCTTTGAATTTCTTTGTACCAACTTTTGTATTAATCTGCCATCCCCTTCACTTAAAAGTGTTTCATCAAACAGAAAATTTGTAGAAAGCCAGTATGAGAGCAGAGTACAGGGCCAAAGAGGTGTACACACACCCATGCAGTCAAGCAGGTGGAATAGGATGGTATAATTCATCTAGAGTACCACAGCTAAGGGACACAGCTGAGTATGTGGGGACAGTCTGCAATGCCAAGGTAATGAAAAGACAGCCAGAGTGATGGCATGGTGACCAGCCAGTTAGTACCCATTCAGTACAACCGAAAAGCTACTTCTGTGTTTCATGAAAAAATCTGAGAAATTGGACCTAGGGTGGACACTTGAGACAGGAATTCCATTTTGGGGAGCTGTAAGAGGCTTCTCCTGCAAATGTGATTTGTGTCACAGAGGAGCTGAAAATAACTGCAGAGAAGGGAAGCTTGGGCAGCTCAGATATTATCCCAAACCTTTTTTGGCCTTTGGAATGGTACTAGGAATTTTGCACAAAGATACATTTACCATTTGACAGAAATACTATAAAAAACACCTTTGCTATTAATGCTTTCTCAAACCATAATGGAGAACAGATACATTGAGAAAAAAGGCACAAATGGAAAGCTGATAAAAAAGTGGGGATGAGTCAATCAGCCACACAGAACTGAGAAGAGATCAAAGGCTGTATCAATGATTAACAGGAGTACATCAGGGGCTTTTGGTTTCTCAAAGCTTACTCTCAGCCAGCTTAAAGTGAAATGTGATGTGCTACAACCTTCTGGTGTGTTTTAGAGCAAAAGCAAGTCCTACTTAACATACATTGGCAAACTACAGGCTCAGTACTTCTTTTCACAACTGACTTCTTGAAACTTTACCCTTTAGATAGTCAAACAGGCCATTTTGAGCATCTGACAACCCTGCCGTAGCCAAATCAAATTAGCCATCAAAAAAATAAAAGCCCAGGACTTGACTGGACATCTTCCGCGTTCTGGTACAGCTGGACATTAAAACAATGCCAGAGTGGCACTTGACTTCGTCTCGTTGCCACCAACCTATATTCTGTTGGTTTGGCATCTTTCACTTTCAGGTATATAAGACAAAGAGAAACTTGGTATCCCCTAGTTTACTTGGTGACAGACAAGCTTAATAAGGTAGAGACATTCAGACTGTGTAGAAAAGCAACCAGAAGTTCAGCAAATGTCTCCCTCACCATTCCTAGATACTCCCTGGAGGACACAGGAGCTGTGAACAGCTTGGAAAGAGCAAGCTGCGAGCTATGCCAGCACCACTGTGTGGATGAGCCTTGACTCCTCTAGCACAGTCTTTGCATGGCAGTTGCCTTTTGCCTGAGGTGGAGGCCAAGGGGATGTTGGCTGCCCACCTTGGGAACAGACCTGCAATTATGTATGCATTTCTGGCTTTAAAGCCACTTTTGATTTTGTGTTCCTCACAGGCTATGCTATGGCTTGACTTTAAATCAGTCTCCAGTCCTTCTGTCTCTGTGATATCCACGATAGATCTAACACAAGCAGCTTCTCCCTCTGTTTTACAGTCCTCTCTCGGCCTGCAGCAGGGTTGCCAACATGTGTTTGTTAAAAAGGGTCGTGCAAGGCTTTTCTGCTCCTTGCCAAGGTACAAACAAAGGACCCGTTTTCTGGGATCAGTATGAAATAAATTATTCCCATGTTTCTCACTGTAGAAGTGTTATCTTTTTGAACCTTGTTACCTGGTATGTTTGAGTGGTCCAGTGAAGGGCAAAATGCCTGCATGATACTGGCAGAGCCAACATTCCTAGAATTACCTGGCACTTTCAGAGGTTCCCTGGGTAATGACTCTCCATCTTCCCCTATTTACACCCTCAGGGCAGCACTCACAAGGATGACTGTGCCAGCATTGCCCTCCCTCGGGGTTCTTGGTGGAGGAGAGGTGGGATTTCATCCTTCTTTGCTTGCCAAGCTGAGGAGGAACACATTACCCCTGCATTCCAGGCAGCTTGCTTCCCAGGACTTCCTGAGGGCACCACTGAAGACAAAAAGCTGTGGCTAAGTGTTACAGTTTAGCTGTAATTATTCCCAGGAGAAAATCCATAAGGGCCTCATCTATCCTGGGCTTCTGCCTTGGTCACAGACAGCAGTGATCTCACCAGCAGCAGAGGTTTCCCAGTGTGCAGACGCAGCCATGCCAGAACACCATTCGCACCTCCGTGGTTCGTCTGGCGCGGACAAGCTACTGGGTGAAAGCTAATTTTGGCAATCCCATATCAGGGATCCGGTGTTAGACAGAGGAAGGCATCAGCGTTGCCAGCATTGGTGCCTGCCTCCCCCCAGCCCTGGCAGGGATTTATGCTTCTGATTGCTCAGATGCAAAGCGCTGTGGGGGGGTTTCTGATCAAACCCTCATGACGGCCAGGCTCCTGCCACCCTCACAGGTCTGGCATTCCAAGGCTCAGCCACACGACCTGGGTGGTACCTTCAGCTAAAGGGTTTCCTCCTAGCACATTAAAGCCACACCGGCTAAAAACCCCTTGTTAGCACTTGCTGCACGGAGCAGTTGATCACTCCAGCAGCAGAACAAGTTACTTTGGAGATTAATGACACGCTCGTTCAGCTTTGTCCTTTCTATTTGTTAACTGGTTCCTTCTGCAAATAATAAATACGGAGAGGGGAAAAAAAACCCAACCCTGTTCTCCAGCACACCACTGTGAGGAGACAGGATTAGAATGACATCAAGTGGCTTTCAGCGTGACTTTGTGCAGTGTCAGGGTAGACATTCATACTGCAATACAATTATTCAGTCAATCCCACTCCCTATGAAGTCAATGGATACTGAGCCAGGGACTTCAAAGGAGGAAGGATCATGCCCTCCTGTGCATTTTAGGGCTCTAACAGAGATTGCTAAAAGCAGTTTTTAAACAAGCTAATCCTATTTATTTTTCACAGAAGCATGCAGAAACACTAGACTTGCTAGCTGCTAAGGGAATTCCAATTTCTCCCCACTTAGTTGTGTTCCTAAGCAGAATGAGAATGAAAACTAAGATTTTTTTTTTTTATCTTCTGCAAAATGAAAATTCAAAAAACTACAAAGTTCAGTTTGGATCAATTAAAACCTTGTTTTCCAGCAACATCAAAACATGCTTTTTTGGTTTGGATATCTGCTACGTAAGAGATTGTGCTGTGTCACAGAGCATGCAAAGTAAAAATTTCAGTGATGTTTTAGTTAAATGAGACCCAGAATTGTTCAGTCTGACAAGGTCTGTAAGGAATGTCTGGACTACATTACAAACTTTTCATTCTGCTGTGTTTTATTTGCAACTGAAATCCAGAATTAATCGATTTTTCATTCTCTGATTGATAGAGAAAAAACAAAGTTTTTGAGTAGCTCTAACCATCATCTACTAACTTACAACTTGCCATAAGGGAACATTTATAAAGAATTAATAAATGACCAAAAGATACTACAGATTTGCTATAGACATGAATATTATGTATTATAAATGCTCATATGCACACAAGGGTTACAGAAATTGAGAGAAGCCAGTTGACCTCCTGTCCTCTACAGTAATCAATTAACCATACACTAATCCGTCCATTTATCCTGTATAACCATAGGTCCAGCTTACTGTGTTGATAAAGCCTACCCCTCATGTAAAATCATGGCCATTTTTGTGAGAACTACTTTGCACCAGCACCCAGGGTGAAATTCCAGATGTGAAGGCCAGCCTCCACAAAGGTTTTCATAGAATCACTGAAAGATTTGTGTTGGAAGGGACCTTAAAGATCATCTAGATCCAACACCCCCGTCATGGGGGCATGGCAGGTGAAATGCTCCAGGTGAGATGCCAAGTGCAGTACCAGGAGGTGTTTATACCCCTGCTCACATCGGGCTGGGCATGGCACTGGAGGAAATAACAAATGCAAAAGGAATGGGAACAGAAGGGAGATTTATGCACCCCCAGGTCACAAGGCTGGTAGTTCTCACGTTGTCCAACTTAATGTCCTGTTTAAAGGCCACTGCTTTAGCTTCATCTCTGAGAAGCAGAGCTCTGATGACAACCTGGGATGTAATAATTTATATACTTCTAACACAGAGCCAGCTCCTTTCAATCCCTCTTTCAGATACTTCTCCCACAAAAATGGAAACAAAAGATGATTGCAAAGCCCAGGAGGCTATCGGGGCTCTGCTGTTCAGAACAGCCATTTCCTACCCCGCAAGAAAAAGAGAGCTAGAGAGGGAGTGGGGTGGAGTAAACACACAGCACAATTTACTGTCCAAAACCAACCTCCTCAACTAAAGGCACAACTGTAATCATTGGTGTGAAAATACAGTCCCCGGCAACATGTGAGAGTGATTTACAGCACGGCTTCATTCCCAGCAAAAGGGCTTTCGGCAGCCAGGAACACTGGGCACAACAGCTCTGGGCTACAGTGCAGGGGGTTGCGTGCAGGTTAGAGGGTCATCTCAGAGAAAGATGGGGTGCTTTCTCCTCTAGTAGCCTGATGCTGTACGGATGCAACATTTCAAAATGCATCTCATTAAAATACAAATGCAGTTATGATAATGGCAATGAAGAACAGTGTGCTGAAATAGTTTTAATATTTGAGATATCCCAGTGAATGTTTCTGATATACAGAAATCTTAAGAAGCTTATTGTATTAGTTCTGTTTCCTAGGTTAAGCAAAATCAGCTTTAAGTCCCTCTTCCCCAAGAGAGGCAAATGGAAAGTATAGGTGGTGTGTATTAGAGAAACTCAGATTTTAGCAAAATCAGTTTAAATTAACTCTTAAATTTTATCACAAATGTCTGCTAACTGATCTAAAGTGAAGCATGTATCAGTTTAAATTGAGTTCTCATAGAGGCTTGCTTCAGAACAAGGTAATACCGAACAAACTAATCAAATAGACTGCCATCTATTCTAACAATTGCTAGCATTATCATTACTTCTAAACTGAACAAGACATGCCAGGCTCAGAGTTTGATCTGCTGCTGAAGATGCGAGATGTCTAATGTCATCTTTCAATATTAAATACCAAAGACATAAGGTGGGTATCTTGAGAAGGGATTGCAACACATGCAAAGCTTGAAAAAGAGTCCCTGGACGGAATTAATTGTATCAGGCTTTAGTTTTCCTAACCTAGTCTCTGGCTGCTTTGACAATTTCTCTGGAATTCGTTTGTGCTGATCTTCATGTGCTCTTCTGCTGATCTGTAATCCCTCTCCATGCTCTGGGCATCTATTGCTGGCACTAGCATTGAACTGGTAGAGATGAGATGGAGTGAGAATATATATATATATACCTAAGTGTCCATACATTCCCCCACAACAGGCCTGTTATAGGCCAATCAAACCATACTCTGGCTAAATCTCTAACTTATTATGCTGCAAAAAAATTCCCACTTTTCTACAAAAGGGGAAACTGAGTTTTGGAAAGATAAAGAAAGGGAAAAAGAGCCTTGCCCAACCTCCAAGATTGCACTTCAAAGAACAGATGGCATGTTTCCAGTCCAAGACACAAAGCTTACAAAAATTATCCATATACATTATTATTTCAGAATTTTAATGACTAGTCACTGTTGTTATCATTATCATGGAAACTATTTTAGTGCCATCAGTAAGTAGCAGAAGTGGTCCTGAAGTGCAACATCAAGAGGCATCAAGACAAATTTGCTAAGAGTGTGCAATGAGTAGAGCCACAGCTCCATACCAGACCAGAGATTCTAGTCCAGTATTTCCCATTCAGTTTGCTGCCTTTTTCTAGATATTTCCTGCACAAACACAATCATGTGTCATTCACCTTAAAAGTATTTTTTTCTATTGATCCATTTATCATTTGTCTTTCTTCATGAAAATATTGGGTGATTGGTAATTTGCAGTTACTATTAGGAATGGGTAATCATCCCACCAACAGAGCAGAGGTGCCTCAATAAAAGATGCAGCAAACAGAATTAACTGGGTCCTGAATGAATGAATTAATGGTTTACTAGATCTTAATGAATCATCTGCTACTTCCTCGTATATGTCATGGGAAAAGCTTTAGAGATGCCTAGAGGATCAGATTCCCTCATCCGTGGTAAAGACCACAACGAAAACTACTTACAGGTGAAGGTCTGGGAATTAGAGTAAGTAAGTAAGGCTGGGTTACCACCTAGGGCCAGCCGTATTCAAAACTTGGGAGATCTCCAGCAGATGCCTGCCATGTGGCTTCTCCAGCCTGCTGGGAGGTGAGGGAGGAGGAAGACACCTGTATGGCATGACTGGACTCCAAGAAGATCCTGGCACCTTCCTGCATCATTGGGAAACGCCGCAAGAATCAAAGAGCCTATCACTAAAGTGAGTACGTGCTGACTGGAGGTTAATTGTGGCCGTCAGAGATGAGTGGTTACATGGTTGTGCCTGTTTTAAATTAACGAAGCAGTTATTAAGTTCTATAGTTCTTTAGAGAAAAGGTTGTAGAAAAGGATTGAATCTCTTAAAAAAAAAAAAAATCAAAACATTGTTTTGTCTGCTGAATGAGAACATGAAAAGTAGGCAGGAAAACATATCTGCCCACGAACAAGAAAATTCACTGAAGATCTCAATGGACTTAAGAAAAAATGCTGACCAGAGCCCACTGACATATAAAATGTGTGCTATTCAAGACACCCAGATTATTCTTCTTTCACATCACATTTAGTGCTTCTTACGAGCTTACAAAGAAAGCAGAAAAAAATGGACAAAAACCCTGCTGCCATAGCTCCTTAAAAAGCATCCCTTGCATTCTGTGAGCTAACTGTGGTGGACATGGCAGCAGTTGAACATCATCATAACCACACTGGTCTCCTATGCAGCCTGGGGAACCAAGTCTTCTTGGTGCTGTTCCTCGAAGGAACAAGACTTCTTCCTCCTCCTGACCAGCAAATTGATGCCTGCTGTTGGCAAGGCAATGGGTGACTTGCTAGAGGGTGAACCAGTAGTTTACTCAGTCCCGCTGTGCTGCACAGGAGAGTGATGCTCATGTGTATATACAAATGAAAGCTTCACTGCCTTGGACTGCTGCTGAAAATGAGGAAGATATTTCCATGCAACCTTTTAGACTAGCTTTCTTTTAATGTTTTAATTCTGTTTGATGACATAAATCTAGTCTGCAATTTCATGTTCCTGGAGGTACTGTAAAAGTATAAAATAAAAAGACGGGCCCTATCTCAAGGAGTTTACAGTCTAAACACAAGTCAAAACGAGAACAGATGAACAGACAGAGTAGGGAGCAGGGCTGAGATTAACCAGGGATAAGATACAACAGAGGAAGAAGTGGGGATAAAAGAGACAGCCCGATGAAAGTTGGAGGAAGATAAGAAGGTCCTCCAAAGGATGTGCTGAAGGAGATTAAAGAGGTAGGAGGAGAGGCAGGAAATGATAGCCCCATGGAAGCCAAAGCAGAATAAGGTTTCCAGAGAAGCAGCCCTGACTGTCTCGACTGGGGCACATTTTTTCGGTGAACGTTCAGGCGTATCTATTGTTACAAACCTTCAAGGGGAAAGGGGTAGTTGGTGTAAGGGTTTGGTTTTATTCCTCTGTAACAGGGATAGGCCTTGAGAGATTCCCTAGAGCATACTTTCTTATAATCCTTTTGGGATTAAATAACTCCAGACACATTTCCCTGAGGGCTGGATCCCCTTTCAGTTTGGCAGGCTGGATAGGCAGCTGCAGCCTCTCCTCACAGAAGGGGAGGATGTTAACTATCTCCCTGCCACAGATTGCATGCCATGCCTGATGTCCCTTAGGCTGGGATCAACCTGACTTTTACCCTCTAGGCCACCTTTGACACACAGAGCAGCAGAGGGGCGTGCTGCCACCCTGTGAGAAGGATGAGGCTCCAGAGGACTATGGCTGCACCATAGCTGTTCAAGGAGGGGAGAGTGTTGCTGGCTAAAAGAGCAAGCAAAAAAATGTGTGTACATGAACACTTCCTTCTGTAGTATACATATATTCAGGACATCCAAACTGTACTAAACCTCTAGAAAAATGAGGCTTGTTTTCTTGGGATGTGGAAGAGAACAGAGAAATCTTCTCTCCTGCCCTGACAAGACAAAACACGCATGAGAATGTAAGGCCGTATAATCTCATCAGATATGGATGCTTACCAATGTATCCCAAATTGCAAGTGTCCTGGTTGGGATGCTCTGCTGCATGGCACAAGTACAGTCCATTCTCATGGATTTCACAGTGTAGCTCACAATAATTTAGTCCACAGGGAGCAACTTGAAAGCTAAATTTCCCCAATTCAGAAATCATCAGATTTATTTCCTGATTAAAAAACCAAACTTTTATTTGCTTCAATGAGGAGAAAGCCAGTATAGACCAAGTTAAAGCCTCCTCCATGTTATTTTAGTCTTTCTATTAGTAGCTTTGTTTTACCCCTCCTTTCAAGAAGCTCTGTCTTACCAATATGTCCACTTACTAAGTTTCAGTGTTATGTGTGTTTTATGTAGGAGAAGGGAAACATGAAAAACCAGCAATGGTGATACATTTCATTTTGCAGGGATATGATGGGTAGTGGAACAAGGGGGAATTGGAAAATGCTCCTTGTGGTCCCTCAACATGATAACTTGAGGGGAGTAGCTGGTATAATAACTTCCACAAGTCACTAAACTTTGTTACTGGAAGAAAAAGTAAATATTGGTAGAACCTGACCAGATCCTGCTCTTTGCTGGTTTCATTTGGAGAGCACACAGTACTGGAAAACAACAAAGCAGAAGGCACATTTTTCTCATCTGAACTGGAATGTCCCTACCACATGGGGACTCACATCTTTCTACTTGCTTAAGCCAAGCTCTCATGCAGTGTGTGTGGGAACTCAGCTATCGCTGCTTCCCCTTTACTGCCAAGATGGGGGGAACCATCTGCAAATTTATAAAAAGATTAAATTAAGGAAATACATGTTTCAGCAATACCAGCCGTGCTATGTGAGCTGTCATGTGTGCATGGCCCAGCATCATATCAGTCATTTGCCTGATGTTCCCCTTAGTCAGCACGAGCCCTGTACATCTGAAGCCATGGGGCTGTAGCTTCATCCTGGTCCAGCCACGCTGGCCAAAAAGGCTAGAATTCCTTCCCAGAGGGAGGTTTTTACCAGGCCAGCTGATTCTGTCTTATGTGCTTTTAGGGAGTCAGCACACTTGAGCCAAGAGGGGTAAGTTCTGCTTGGGAGAAAGGACAGGCTGAATAGGGTGGTGTGGGTGGGCAACACAGCCTCCACAGCACCCAAAGAGGACAGATGCCCACAGCTCATGCAGCCTGATTTGATGCATAAGTTTGGTGCAAGTGCTTGGAGACGGTGAGTGCTGAAGGCCACGGGGCTGCCTTACTGCAGCAGGGCCTGCTCAGTCCTGCTTCGCGTTACAGACTCCCTGCAAACAGCATGATCTTTGTGGAAATGGCAGATATATCTGTTTATCCTCTGTGGGCACGGAGTAAATCTAATTAAACCAGCAGGCTTCCAAAGTGCCATTAAGGCAAATTGGTGAAACGTATTAAATTACGCTCCCCCCATTTTCCTGTGGTTTTGGCCTCCCTGTCTGAGGGACGGGATTTTAGAGCACACAAACTGATGGAAAGTTCCTCAATCTCCAAGGAAAGATGGAAGAAGGAGTGGTCTGTTCACATTTTCCCATAAGTATCACAGTAGCAGTCTGTTAGGGAAGGGTTTATTTTAGGAAGAGCTATTTTGAAAGCTAAAGTGTCACATCCTGGCTGGCTCTTCTCATGGTGTTACTATAATCATCCAGTTATGACAAGCTTAATGCAGAAAAAGCAACCTTTTTTTTTTTTTTCCTTTCTTTCTTTTTTTGGGAAAAGAAACAATGTAGTTAGCATATTTTTGGACAAAGGCTGTCATTTTTTTTCTTTTTTTGGTACTATTTTTGCTTTTCTCTCTCATCTAACACTATTTATAAAGCACCAGACGCTAGATCGAGGAACTCTCTGTCCTCTTTGATGCAGAAATCAATGCTTGCAGCTCTGCCTGGCCCTGCACACTTGAGCGGGTTTTCTGAGTCTAATACAGCAAGCACTTTTCTGGCTGGCACACACACTCCTGAATTCCCCTGCTTTCACACAGCTGTGGCCAGGGGTAGGAAACCACAGGAGGTGATAACTCAGCATCTCCACTGTCTGAGTCAGCACTTTTCAATTTTAAACAGATGCATCCAAATATCAAAGTCATCCTGCAGGTACCTGTGTCTCTCCTCAGGGAGATACAACTAGGTGGGCAGACGTCTTGCTGTGGATTCTGAGCTGGAGGAGCCAGTCTCAGCTTAGCAGGTGTGAGAGCTGGGCGGTGACCAGGCTGGCTGATCCTGCTGGTGTCACACACAGCAGAGGCCAGGTCTTACACTTTCCTCCTCTGCTCTGCGCTGCAGGCTGGAGTCTAGCTGAAGGCCAGAGTAGCTTGAAGCAGGACTAAAAGACTGGGTGCTTTCATGAAATAAAATTATTTTCACAGCTGGAGTTGAAGCACAGTAGCTCATTCTGACTTAAACTGCATTTTCTGTGGAACAGAGGCACAAACAAGGCAAACACAGACTGTGTCTTCTCTTGCACTTAAGTAGCTCCTGCTTTGAATTCAAAGGGCATAAGTAGGAAATTGATATACTTTCTAATTTATTGGAGAGAAGATAACTCTCGGAAAACCAAGGAGACTGCTCTCAATTTATGGGAAGCTGGTGCTTTTAAACACTGAATGAGCAAATGTTGAAAGAGTCCTGCCTATAGAGCTTCATGCATTTAATATTCAGAAGATTCACAGGAGATGCTAAAGTGCCCTTAGCTCAGAAAATTAATAAAATATTATCTCATGAGTGAACTTCAAAAGCTTTGGCAGTTCCATTCATTCCACTTCAGATAAGCAGCCAAAATATTGCAATATCCTGCTAACCTGATATGAAACATCCAGCTTACCTTGGCCAGTAACATTAAGCTGGAAATGTGTGAACAGTCTTTATTATTAAATATTTAGCCATTTCATCTGCTCTGTTGTGCCTCCCTATGCCTGGGTCCAGTAATTACTGCTTCTAAAGGTGAATCTAGGTACAGATACTCTGTTGGGCTTTGACAAAACAGCAAGCATCTGAAGATGCAGGATTTAAAGACTGCTTTTGGCAAACCTTGCAGCTCTGCCTTTAAGGGGTGGCCTGTCCGGAGATATCTCTCTCTCCGCAGGAAGACCTTATTTGGCTGGTGGGTAAAATGGCCAAGTCTGCAAAAGACATGGAAAGAAGACACCATGTGAGGAGAGGACACTTTGGGGTGATCCTACGCTTTGGTGGCTTTGTGCTGTCAGCTGTCTGAGGAGCAGCTCGGACAGCCTTTGAGTTGGGCTCTCAGTTATTTCTTTCTCCCTTGACAGTTTTGGGTTTTTTCTTTTGTTTTCCTCAGGCTTCTTTTGCCATAACAAATTACTGATGCTGCTAGAATGTAAGCTATTGGTACAAGCCAAACCTTTTAATTTGGAGCCATTGGGTGGCCTTATTCTCAGGCCAATGCATGCCAACACGTGGGGTTCATGCTCCACAGCACTGAGGCTTGGCACATGCTGAAGGTGTAGGTGGGGGCACTGATGCTGAGATCCCAAATTCACCTGACGCCTGTGGGAGTCAACATGTGCTAAAGTCTTACCTGCTGCAGCAGCAACTCACCCAACCAGCAGTGGGATGATACATCTCAACAACATGCCTATGTGAAGCATGTGTGTATCAGCAATAGTGTGGCCAGCAGGACCAGGGCAGTGATTGCCTCCCTGTACTCAGAACTGGTGGGGTCCCACCTCAAGTCCTGTGTTCAGTTTTGAGCCCTTCACTACAAGAAGGATGTTGAGGTGCTGGAGTGAGTCCAGAGGAGGGAAACAGAACTGGTGAAGGGTCTGGAGCATAAGTCCTATGAGGTGCGGCTGAGGGAGCTGTGTTGTTTAGTCTGGAGAAAAGGAGGCTCGAGGTGACCTTATCACTCTCTACAACTACTTGAAAGGAGGCTGTAGCCAGGTGGGGGGTGATCTCTTCTCCCAGGCAACCAGTGACAGGACAAGAGGACATAGCCTTACACTGCACCAGGGAAGGTTCAGTGTGGACATCAGGAGGAACTTCTTCATGGAAAAGGTTGCTAAACATTGGAATGGACTGCCCAGGGAGGTGGTGGAGGTGTTCATGGACTGGACATGGCACTTAATGCCACGGTCTAATTGACAAGGTGATTATCAAAGTCTGGTCTTGATGATCTCAGAGGTCTTTTCCAACCTAAATTATTCTGTGATCCTGTGATCACCAATGAACGATGTTTTAGTACTTCAATGGCACTCTGGTAGTGTAATCCAGGACTGAGATCCTGTGCTCCTTACCTCCTCTTCATTACTTCCTGGATGCCACTTCTCAGAGAATACAAGCATTAGCTGCTTCTCTCCACTTTCTGCTGGAAGATAACACAACTTAAGCAGTGGTGAATAAATTTACATAAATTCTCCAGTCCATGACTGCATGCTGCTGGGAAAGAGGATAGAGATCCATTTCTTGGCCACCCGTTCAACAAGAGGCAATAACAGCTGAGAACCAGCATTGTCTCAGGGCTCCCTGGTTATCCATACGGCGTCAGTTATCTCTGTTAGCCCAGATATTCACTTCACCCCAGCCCAAACTGACACTCTCATCAGTGTAGTCTACAGACAAGAACAAAAATCCCTTCGGCATCTGATTTTCCTCTCATCTCTGCCACCAGCCCCTCCACATGAGGAAGGGAGCCCAGGGGAAGCTTTATTAGTCTGTCAATGAACTTAAAATGATAGCACTTGCAGAACTGTCAATCCAGCACAAGTAATGAGTTAAATATATATATATTTATATTTAATTGCCAATTCATCAGTAATTCTCGACAGATGGAATCCTTGCATTTCAGGTCAACTTGACATCACCAGCACTCAAAGGTCCAAGTGAGCATTGCCAAATTTAATGAGCTGCAGTAACAATGTCTCCACATTATTGGACTAATTACTAACTTCTGAAAAGAAAAGAGGAGAGGGGGAGGAAGAAAAAAAAATCCTCTAAACAGACGAGACTTAATTAACAGCATTTTGAGATGTTACTTATTACAGAACAAATGCCACTTCAAAGTGAAAATAACCTCTAGGTGGATAATAAGTCTAATGAAAGGTACAGTAGTCATATATACGGCTTTAAGTCTTCAGAATAACCAGACTTCATGGCAACACCCAGCACACACCACTCCTTGTGATGCAGAGTCTCTGTTTTCATCAACCATGGACCATCCATCAGGGTTTGGCATGAGGGCAGCCTGCTGCAGGTGTATCCCATCTACTGAATCAAAGTACAGAACATGGTATAGCTGGTGGACAGTGAGGCAAAGGCCTGGCAACTTGAGTGGCTTGTCTTGAATTTCCAATGCAAGATTTTTACATTAAAAAAATATTGTTTTGATTAAAAGCAGTGGCTACAACCTTGGACCTCCAGGTTGAACGTACATGTTTCATTAAAATCAGTGGAAAAGTTGCATGTCAAACTTGTTAAAACTTGTAGTAATAGAATTCAGCCTCAAATGAATGAAGCAAATGCAAGACTAATTTTTTCAGCACTTTCAGCAACTTCTGTTCCTCTCTCTCATACACACATACACTCATTCATTCACTTATCTAAACAGACATGGAAAAAAAATAAAAATGCTAGCCTTCAAACCAGTCAAAATATTTTTCCTGTGAACTGAGCAGGAAGAAAAGGAAGAGGTTTGTTGCTATTTCTATTTTCAAATACTGAATATTGCTTAGATCTGCCACGATGAGAGGCCATGTCAAATTGGCTAGATCAGGAAACAGCAGGCTGGAAAAACCTCTCCTTATTCTGTAGAGACCTTCATGAATCTATTCATACCTTGCCCACTTCACTCGCCAGTGAAACCACCTTTATAAACCCCGCTGATGGGAACTGCAACCACAGCAGCTCAAAGCAGGCTGTCACCCTCCTGCAATAAATTCCAATGATCCGGGAAGTGTAAATCACACCGTTTTGTGCTGGG
The DNA here is from genome assembly GCA_035041135.1 of Platyrinchus mystaceus. Lineage (NCBI taxonomy): Eukaryota > Metazoa > Chordata > Aves > Passeriformes > Tyrannidae > Platyrinchus > Platyrinchus mystaceus. Next base: position 62,091,892 of record JAWWLV010000088.1, read on the forward strand.
AAAGCTCAGTGGACAAAACAATAGTTACGTGCATTTAGGTGCATCTCCCTGACTGGGACCTACAGAGTGAAATTCAGTGCTCGTTGCCATCCTGTGCAATCTTACAGGATTCACCCTGCCAACCGCTGCCCCTCAGGCAGGAGGCAGGGGATGATAAAGCTTGGCATCATCTGTCTGTACAGAATGCACGCTTGCTGCAAATTGAGCTTAAATATTGCTGGGTGGTGGGGGAGGGGAGAGAGAGGGAGAGGGGAGAGATATCAGATTTGTTTAGGCATAAGGACATATCTGAATTTACTCCCTGGTTGTCTTCCCACTCCTGCCCCTGTAGGCCCATTATTTTCCATTTCAGAATTAGCACCTTTGCCAGCAGAACATAAAGTCAATGGCTGAGGAAGCTGCAGCCTCTGCCCTTGGAGCATTTTCTCCCCTTATGAAAATACCTTAGAGTTGAAGCCATTTAGAAACAAAAGAGCAAATGCCCTGCTGACAATATATTGAAAACACAGGGAACTCTGAATCCATGTGTCCCAGGAGGCTGTCAAAGCACCCAGCCAGGCAGGGTGAGGAAGAGTGAATTCCACATCCCCAGCTCCAGCAGGGACCCTGCTCTGCAGTGCTCTCCTGCTCACCTTCTGTGTGGCCTCAACTAGCACTGGTCTTATTGCCTTAGGTAGCTCTTACCTTTTTTTTTCCCTTGCACAGGACTCTGTCCTTCGTAAGCAGCATGTATTTAAGTCCCAGCAAACCAGATAAGCAAAATTTCTGTGCTTTGGTAAAGACCCAAAACCACACCTACAAACAGGCTAGTCAGAATCCAGAAATTTAGTAGTCTAGTATGGAGAGTTAACTTTATCATCACCTCTCCCACCTCTTCCCTCCAACTAAAACATGTTAAAAAAAAAAAAAAAGAGACAACAGGTAAGAAAGAGGCTGGTGGCTATGTTTAGCTGGAACAGGATTTGAGATTTTGAGGGAAAACCCCTGGCTGTGAAGCACTTGGCTGATGCAATTTGAGGAAGAAATAGGCTTCTACCTATCAGAAGAGGGATCCTGACATCAGTGGGTATGCAGCTGCTCGGTTACCGAGAAGAAGAGAATCACAGGACCCACAGACCAAGGTGTACAACGGGAAAATATACCACAAAGTGTGCCTGTGTTGCAAGGGGAGCCTTATTGGTGCCTTTCATACTACCAAGCTGGACTCAGATCATAGCATACGGTGGCCCTCATGGCCATCTCCCTCCCTGAGCCTCCAAAATAATTCTTGAGTAGGTCCTAGTCAACTTAAGCTACGATTTTCCACATAACAAAAAGATGACAGCCACCATTTAGCCATGTGTGACTTGATTCCTGCTGTGTTCCCAGGTTCAGCCCAAGCCTCTCGCCCAAGCCATGCCAGCCCAGCTTTGACATATGAACCCAACCTTTCCTTCATCACCTGACCTGGGGGCTTTTGTAAGTCTTCATGCCAGTGCTCTTGTGTACACAGGAGTTTGTTCCTCTTCCAGCCATGCAGTCTCTTCCAGCACTCTCAACTTTATTTTTGCCTGTGACCTTTAGGACACCCTAACCACCGCAGTAGAAGCAGCCTGTGGGGTCCAAGCAGCTGGCGGGTTTCCAGGCTTGTGGATGACATCTTTTGTTACTGGAAATGCCCTAATTAGTTCATAATGCACTGCATTAATGTGACAGCCAGCCACCTTAGCCCATGTCTGTTGGCTTTTTCAAGGCTTTTATTTATAAACAAACAAACTAACAAAAACTCCCATTTCAGACTGCAATCACCTTTCCCAACGCTGTTCTCCTTGCTCTGTGCACAGCTGAAGATAGTTCATGAAGATTCTGCACAAGCAGTGGGTTTGAGTGGAGAGCAGGATGTGGGTCTGGTATCTCCTGCATCTGTTCAACCAGGCCAAGTGGCGAATTTACTTTGGCAATTCCCTTTCCCTGCCCAAGAGCTGGTGGGAAGCAGGGGATCCTGGATGGGGAGATCTGTAAGGTGTCCTGAAGGTCCCTCAAAACACCCACTCAGAATCTTCACTACTGAGGCATCTTCTCTGCAGAGGAGGTCAAAACTCACCTAGCAGGAGCACTGATGAAGCAGGCAAATTATGTGTCTTAGAAGGTATAAGCAGAGGCACTGCTAAACAACCAGACAAACTTTAAACCCTAGGACAATTAAGGGTCCTGTACTGTAGAAATATCCTGACTTGCAGTTCTCTTGTACTTCTTTCTCCACTTGATACACTCAGACACAAAATTCTCACAGCACAGAAGAACAACATGTGAACAGCCTTCTCTTGTTCTCACTATTGATGCTTAAAAGCAAAATAAAAATTTACAAATTCGTCACCCTCACCAAAGAATGGGAGAGAGAAATCCCCAATGCAAAGTGTTTCTCCCAACCCTCTGGTATCCATGAGGCACTGCCCTGCCACAGGGGTATGAGCTTTAGCAGCTGTTTGCAAAGTTTCTCCCTGGACCCAGATTCATGTTTCAAGCTTCTCTCAGAGATCATGGGTCTGAGACATGGATTTGAGTCATGTCAGTAAGCTCTTCACCCCAACTTGCTACAAAAAAGGGTAAGGGATAAGATGGATCAAACTGATAACTTTGATAGAGGAGGTGCCTGCACCTTGATTTACTTCAAATCTTTGAAAGCCTGTTATTGAGTATAAAGAAAATTAATAAAACACCAAAAAAAAAAGTAATAAAAAGCAACTAAGGCATTCCATTTTTCTGGCCAAATATTAAGGCACTGGAAGGCAGGCTTTTTAATGGCTATCATTCCTCCTGTGTTATTTGAAGATCCCCTTGTAAATGGGAATCCTGGGTCTGTTTTGCCATCTGTTCCCTCCACTCCTGCCTAGGAATCCTGAAAGGGTATTTATTGTATACGCAGGTTCAGTGAGGCCCACTTACTATAAACAAATACTGCATGAAATATGGTGGGGCCAGCTTTTTCTACAGTGCCTGTATTTATGAGGGAACAGTATAAAAACAAATATGTAATCTGGAAATAAACCTGTTAAATGAATAAAAAGTCCTATGGAGCAAAACATAATGATTAGCAGAGCCATTCAGGGAAAGACCCTGTTAAGGGAACACATCTGCTGTCATCCACTTTGCATCAGTGCTTTTCACCCCTGATAAAAATCCATTTAAAAGCAGCCATCAGAAAATCATGGGGGAAGGGAGAGGGGAGAAGGAGGAGATGATACAACCTAAGAGCTATAAAGCCAACCATGGCACTTTTGCTGGTTCTTGAAACGCCTCTTGAATCCTGCACCCTGCTGTCCACCAAATATAATCCATGTTATTTACAGCATGTACTAGGTACAGATTACAGTCACTCAACTGAAGGGGGGGAAAAAGGGAACAAGAAGTAATAATAATAAAAAAAAAAGAGCAGCAAAGCAATTGGAGGCCAGCATGGTGTGCTGAACAAAGATTCAAATAAGGAACTGGCAGTGCAACATGTTTGTGCACACATGCATAGAAAATCATATTTTGCTTTCGACCAATTGCATAGAGCCTAAATGTGGGCTATGTAGATGAGCAGCACAAGATAAACCTGCTATGGTAATGCAACTGAATCACGACCTCTGATTGCCAGCTGCTCCTGCGTGCAGTATCACTGCTCAGATGCAGGAAGTGCTACTTTAGCTACCTGTTCCTATTCACTCTGTATTTACAGACCTCGAGTAAAATCACAACCTACTCTGCAACCACTTCACCCACCCACACAGGCAAATCCAGCTACAGATGGGCAAGGAGTTACACTTGTTGACACCCTCTCTCGCCATGATTTACATTTGCTCCAAGATGTTCTGGGTATTTCCTATCTCAGTATCTGCTTTCCACTGTGGGTTGCCTGACCCTCCCCATGGAACCAGTTATTAATACTCCAGTCTCTACCAACAACGCAAACAAAATAGGTACAGGCTGATGCAACTCTGGAAAGTGCTGTACCAAACACTGATGCAACCCCACCTGAGAGCTGTGATTACTCCCCCAGGGTGTGTGGGATGAGATGTCCTGCTTGCTCTCAGCTTGACTCTTGCTTTCGCCTTTGCCTGCCAGCACAAAACCTGATGTAACTCATGTCTTCTCAGGCTTCAGAAAGCTGTGTCTGTACCCTGTCTCTAACTGTTCCCAGGTAAAAGCATTACACAGACAATGTGCTTTTCCTTCGTCACACGTGTAACTTCGCAGTCAAACCGAAGTGCATTGCCTTGGTCCTGTTTGCAGCATCGGGATCATTTCTGCTTGTTACCCATCAATCAAAGTAAAGCAATAGAACCTTCAACCTCATAGCAAGGAAGACAATGCCTGAGCACTGGAGACCCAAGTAGAAGATGATGGACCTGTGGCTTCTCTTCCCCATCCAAAGCATGGGGAGTAAGGCATCACATAACATAATTTGAGTACTAATTGGCAAAACAGGAATAATAATTTGCTTGAACGTGCACTACGTTGCTGATGTATTGTTTGCAAATTATTAACCAGCGTTGACTTGCTGCCTTCAGTGTACGTGAGCTATACGTAAAAGCTTAATGGATTTATATCACTACAGTTACTACTACTGCTCACTGACACACTCTAGTATTTTTATTGCTTTTTCATAGCTGACATGATTCTGATGGTATGTAATTAAATATTTTACAAAGATAGGGTCTGATCCAACAACCCTTATGCACATGAATAATCTCATTATGTTCAGTGCCTCTACTCACGTACCCAAAGCAGGCAAGTCTGGGTTCCTATTGTACAAAAGTAATTTTTTTCCCCCTTCTATATTCCTCATCTGGGATTTTGATGGAATTAATAATGGGGGGAAGAAAAACTCTTAAAACTCCTTCATATTTATTTTGTGCATTGAAACCTTCACCTAGGATTTAAAGAAACTACAAGAGCACCGTTGTGGCAGTTATGCTTGGCCAGGGATGGAAAGAAATTAGAGTTTGTGTTTTGTCAGAGACTGAAAGACATATTGCTTTTTTGCCAGCCTATATCTCAGTGTGGTTTCCTGAGACTGATTAAGAGTTTGAAGGGGGGATTTTTTTTCAAGAATCATGACTCACTTTAAAAATGTGGTGTATTTCAGGCATGAGGGGGATTGCCCAAATGTTTCTTTTTTTTTTTTTTATATTACCTGCAATACTTGTCACAGTCCTATGCTTCCTTCAAATTGATACATGTGCAAAATGCTCCTGCACCAGTGTCATACAGGCTGAGAACATCCTGTTCCCCACTGACACATTTACATGTTCATGTGGACGTTTTGCTTGGCTCCAGCAAGAGACAAACCTGACCCAAAGCTAAACTGGGAGCTGAAGATCTTACTCTGTCATAAAACCGGCTTTTCAAGTTTGGATTCAGATCTTGAGCCTACAGGCACACTTGTCCCAGGTGCACTGTCATCCTGGCACCTGGTGCAACACATTGCTACTCATCTAGAATAGCCAAAACAGTCAGACAGGAGGAAAAAGGCACTGGTGGGTCTTGGGATTTGAAGATTTGGATTCATTTAAGGAGACATATTTGAAACATTGCAGCCATAACCAAAGCACAGATGAAATGAGAGGGCATTTGGGCCACTACGAATCCCATGAAAAACACCAACCCTGAACAAAACTTGTCACTTTGCAATGCCTGTGCAGCTGAATGAAGGTATTTTTCTAGTTTTCCCACAGCAGGGAATACAGGAAGGCTCTGAGCTCAGCCAGCAAGCCTCTATGGTCATTTTATGCACACACCCTTATTTACTACTTTGTGGACCCCTGAAAAGGCATCTCTCCCATCTTTGGGCAAAAAGGAAACCAAATATGAGTTTCAGGAAACAAACAGTCCTTTTAAATTAAAACCTACAAAATTTTTATCATTGTATGAAGCCAATATATTGCACAATTACACCTGATCCGTGACCAGGAGGCATTAAAGCTGATCACATCCTGGCCCAAGCAGAAGGACAGCCATGTGGCTTTCGGGGAGCTCTGCTGGACTAGTAATTTTGAGCATCACTAAATCACAAGCCATGACAGGAGGTGAAAACTTCCCAACACATGAAGTTCAGGAGAGCTTTGGTGTCAGGACAGGGGTGCAAAGCCCTCTCCTGGTTCTGTTTCCATAGTAGAGGTCACACCACAGGCAAATCCATCACCTTTCAGCTGCTGCACCCTTTGCAGCCATTTACTGTTGCACTGAAGGTGGGTGCTTTAGAAACAAGTCTAACAACTCCACTCATGGCAAGGATCACAAATTTGTTTCAAGACTCAAACTGAAAAGGCAAAGAACAAGAGGTGGTTTATAAATGATCTGATGCAGCAACTTGCCAGCCATACAGCAAGGGAGCATTACCCTGCCCCAGCAGTCAAGCCCAGAAAGAGGATGATCTTCTGGAGATTCATCACCGTGGAACTACTGAGCTCTCTTCCTCCATCATCAACTGTTTTTCCATGATCTGTTTAGAAAAAACTAGTCTACCAGTCCCCTTCTATCTTGCCCACCTTTATATTTTGGTTGGTGTGGGAAAACAGGCTGTCAGACCTGCACCTTCTCTCCTTCCCTCCTCCCTTCTGGACAGAGTGCAAGCTTGGGCTTCAAGCCTGCTTCCCTTGGCCTGATAAGCTGCTGCCAAGCTGCCATCAGGGACAAAATCAAGAACACCGAAATGGCAGGAGAAAGCTGACCCCGCATGACACATCAGGGAAGGACAACACACACCAAGGCCTCTGGAAAACAGACTCCCTTCTGGCTTCCCAGCCATGTACACATTTATGAGGTTTGAATAAAATTCAGCTGAAGTATGCAGGCCAACTGCTGCTTGTCCAAAATGAACTCAGTTGCTGGACTTTTGTCCACTTAAGAGGCAACTAATCCCACTCTGCACTGCCTAGGTTAAGCCCTGTCAGCATCTGAAATACCTCAAATAGCATCAACCCTTCTGATAGCACTGCAATGCAGTGTGAACCTTTCAAAACACCTTTTAAAACGTGATAACACACAGATCAAGACACTACAGTGACCCCAGCACATGGATGGGTTACAGCCCTTTGACAAGTCAGGAGTGGCACTTAAGAGAAGTGGAAGCGGGTAGTTAGTGAGACACAAGGTTTACTTGCCCATGTGCACCTATGAACATGAACATATGGATTTCTTTACATCTTGACCCCAGAGAACGGGCATAAAACTTGAAAGTTGCCACCTGGTTTCTGAGATTATTTTTCCATTTATGGATTAAACAACATCTAAACCCATGTGTATGTTGAAAATAGGCAGCACAGACAGTTACAAAGCAAGGAGATGGGTGTGAGAAAGAGGATTTCCAGTGACCCAGAGGAAAAGAAATAAAGGGATGAGTCTGGGCCTGCCAAACAGCTGGTTAAACTTCAGAGCACAGTTTAAGACTGTTCTGAGGCTTGTCTACCCACAGCAGAAAAAGCACCTTCTCCTCTGCCTTTGTTTTTGCCCAGTTTCCTCAACCCCAACAGGCTGTAAGCTGCTCCATGCAGCAAGATCAAGACTTGTCTCCTCACCTGACTGAAAAAGCAGTGTGTTTATAGACGCTGGTTTTGGACAGAGGTACAGAGGTCTAGTCAGTTGAGTGCTCAAATGCTTTTAATGTGTTACCACTCCTTTTTTCTCAGCTGTTGCTGACTACTCCCATCCCCCTGGGCCTGTACACACTGCTAACCCGTCGCAGTGCAACCTGCGGTGGGGTTATTGAGCCCATCTCGGCACAGCGCCAACACACCACTGCCTTCATCTTGGCTGGGGTCCCAAGAAGAGACTGTAATACCTATTAATCATAAACCCTGTTGATTAAATCCACCTAGCTATTTCACTTAGCTACAAGCAGGGTCGAGGGCTGTCCTGCAACCAGCTCTTTTCTGCAGTCCAGCTGCCTGGCCATACATGCAATGCCCAGGAGAGATCTGGGTCTTCATCTATATTGAATTTGCTGCTGGTCATGGGTTTTCCACCTGCATGTTGCCATGGTCTGACATAGCCAAGTGTGAGATTTGTCAGGATTACAGGAGAAGCTGAAAACTTCCACCAAGCCCTGAAGAAGCCTGTTAAATCCTTCACTGAACATATGCAGGGGTGAGTAAGGAAGGATGGGCCCTGTTCCTGTGCTGCAGATGCCCTTCTTCATGCCCTGGGAAAATGCCAGGATCTCAAGCACAAGTCCAGAGCTGTTTAGAAAATTAAAACGAAAGGTCCCTTGAACATTTTTTTGTTTCTATTCTGAACCACAATTTCATTTGCATTGATGTTTCCTGACCAGTTCTCTCCTCAAAATAATTGATGGGGAAAAGATCAAGAGATGTAATTAAAAGAGAAACAAACAGAAAACAAAGGAAAGAGGGTAAATGGGCATGTGACTTCGGGTCAGGGAAGGAAGAGGAGCAGGTGGTGGAACTGATGAGGGAGATTTAATGAACTGCAATTGACTTCGAATAACAAAGGAGGAGGAACCTAATCCTACCAGTTGGATCTGTACACATATGGACTTACCATAACAAATGGTAATCAATCCATCAGCCTTAAATTAAAGATAAGGTGGGCAGGAAGGAAGGGATGGAATTTATTCCCTCCTTCCTCTCCCTCCCCCCACCAAACTAAATGTTTGCATGTGTCCGTGTCTCCTTTGTCAGAATTAGAGTCTGTCTTCTCTCCAGTCTCAACCAAAGCAGTCACCTTCCCATGCTTCACTATGCCACTCTGGCAGGTCTCTTTAGAAGCTTCCCCAGGAATTTAGGATCCTGCTTACTCTGATTCTGCAGTGTATTTCACTCAACACTGATCAAGGCTCAGTAGCCTCAGAAATATGCTCATCGGGCTTTGTGTGTAAACGTTCTATGAGCTTTAATCAAATGCACATCACAGAGAGTTCTGTGTGACAGAAAGCAGAACTACCAGTCCTCAGACCTGCCAAGAATAGCTTCATCTGCAGTACAAGCGCTTTTTCTCTTTTGTGTCATTTTGGCCCTCACTTTCTCATTCTAGTACAAGCTGCAGAAATATTCTGGGTTTTATATGGTATCTCCTTATTTCAAGCTGAAGGCAAGTTCACTGCATTTTCTAAATATATACCTAGGTTTTATGTATCCTCATTAAGTTTTCTAGGATAAAGTTTCTATTTTAAGGTCCGGATCCTCCAAAGAGAGCTGCACAGTTGGACACCCCTTTCCCATACATTCAGGCAAGCATGGCTGTGCACATCATTTCCTTTGCAGGACTTGCCCTGCATTTGGCCTGGCACAAAGTTTCTACCAAATAAAATGTTTCTAACCTGGTGTCTCCACGGTCAGCACCTAGTACTTATTTCTCCTTGAGCCATGGGCAGCAAATGCATGAGCAATTCATAAAAAAAGTGAAAGTTTGTGATTTGCAGGGTAATATCAGGAGCTAGGAAATACAATTTTCTGCTTCTGCCATAACCTTCCTATGTAATTTCCCGGCATGATTCATATTTCAGTATATTCCAGTTATTCCAGAAAAATACTGCCAGCTGAGCTGAGAGGCGGCAGGGAGGAGGTGCTCAGACACACAGGGGGGGATCTATATGGAGCTGCAGTTTGGGACAGGGGCTGGGTGTCCAGAAGAATATGGGGCTGGCAGAGGGAACATGTGGAGTACTTCCCTTCCACAGACATTTCTGCCACAGGTACTATTTGAACAAAGCATTTGTCAATTCAAGTAATTCCATCAGATATCCTGTATTTCAAGGAAAGGACAGGGCAGGCACAGACGGACAAGGATACAATGTTGAGCCCTGCCACATCAAAACAGGAAAGGAGGAAGAGGAGGGTAAATGGAAATCAGTGAAATAGCCACCAAAGTTAAATTCTTCTATTTATAACTCTGCAGGAGGAGCAAGAAGGACACAATCCAAGCATGAGCTTAAGTGTAATCTTTCCCATTTCCCTGCTGCCTCAGATCCTCTTAATCTGTGCACTGATGTCCAGTGTTCCAGCTTTACAGCAGCTGAGGAGCCCCCACCAGAAGCACCACTGGGGTTGCCAAAGCGAAGAGGAGCATCCCTCACCCCCAGCACGCCAACAAGTACTCAGGTCTGTCAGTGGGGGCCTCCCAGGCCGAGCAGGTTCCCCATGCTGAGCTATTTCTATGCGGCCGTCAAGACAGGGACTCGGAATGTTAGGTGGGAGTTGTGGGAATTTGAGATACGGTAGGCACACGACAAGTTAGTACAGTCAAACACTTGACAAGTGATAAGCCACAGCGCTGTGGTATCTGGTCTCTGACTTCCACATCCCAAATGACACTGCACGTGGAGCATGGATTTGCAGTGCATGGGTGTCTTCATTGTTTTTTGGGTACTATGTGGGTTGATGGAAAGCTGACATGGCAGACTCCATAACCCCCCTCGGGGGGCTTAGTGAGGGCTGCCTGCCCTGCTCTTCAGCCTGCTGCATTCTGATCTCATTACCCCTCCACCAAAGAGGATGGCTCCTCTCAGGATGCTGAAATGTGACCACAGAGCATCCCGAGAAGTATCAGTTATCACCCTCAGCTCTTCAGAAGACAGACACTTTCCAACAAGAGCGCAGTGCAGCATCACTCCCCTGCTCCCACAAGAACAAACACCAGGGTTTCTGGAGGAGCCATCAGGCACATCTCCCCACACACACATTAGTAAATGACCAACTCACCACCCTCTGCTTTCTTCTGTTGGCAACTACAATTTTACTCAGACTTTATGCGAAAGGGATTTTTCTCTTGCTTATTGTTCAAAGGCAGCCTGAAGCAAAGTGTGTCAATGGTGAAGAAGGAGGGAGGAGGTCGAAGTGGAGCTTGGTGGTGCACAATCCCCCTCTCAGTCTGGCAGTTTTGGGACCTCTCTTGTCTTCTTTTCACCTATGAAAACCTGGCTGCTCGCCACAGCATAATATAGCAACAGGGGAAAGAGAGGAAGAAGGCTTAACTTTTATTTATTTTAGTGCGATCATTAGGATTATGTCAGGGGGAAAAAGCATTAATACATAATCTTTTCCCTGTGCTATACAACACTGGCTGCTTTTAATTTAGAATTAAATTGAAACACTCACTCAGAGCAGCTTTGAACAGCAGCCAAGGCCTTCTCTTGTATTGTGTGAGCAGCTGGGTAGCCTTTGCACTCTCTTTTTTTTGGTCCATGGTGCCCTTTTCTGAGACCTGTGCTGAGGGTCAGTCACTGAAGACGCTCATGGCCCTTTCACAAATGTTAAGGGTCCCCTTGGCTTGCAGCTGGCACAGCAGCCACAGAGAGAGGAGGAAGCCCAAAGCATGTGAGTGGAGTGCCCAGCAGACTGAACCTGAGCAAATAAAGCTGCACAGCTACAAGTATTTCACAAGTTAAAGCAATAAGAAACATATCAAAAAGCACATCAAAATGTACATTTTTTAAAAAATGCTAAATAGCAGTGATTTTTCTCTATGGCACACATTGTTTTGTACGCTTTGTCACACGTGATGAGGCAAGTTCACACAAGAACACGGTTTGGAGGTATAAACAGGACAGACAAGGCTGGGTGGGGTAAAGCCAAATTTAGTTAAGTGAACTGGTCATCCTGTGTTGTTCACGCACCAAATGTGCTCCAGATGGTTCTCACTAAGCTGATGAGAAAGGTGCCTTGGTCTCCCTGTTCATTTTAGTCTATAAATACTAGGTTTTGTCAGGCTAAAGAATCCAGGGCAGACTCAAGCGCTTTCCTTAATTATTGGTATTCACAGAAAGAAAGAGTAAGTTTAAAGGGAAAAAAAAAAAAAAAAAAAGAGAGAGATTGCCACCCTTTGAGTGCTGCTATGAAGGGAGCTCTGCTTATCACAACAGGTGCAAAGGCCACTCACAAAAACAGAAGCAGTTCAACACTGAAAGGCTAAGAAATTACTTATTCTCTTTGTCAGCTGCTCATACAAGCAGGGTAAAGGCTACTTGGAGGGAGAGAGGGTAAAAAGAAGGGTTAAAGTTTGTGAAAGAAAGAAAGAGAGAAAGAAAAAAGCTGAAGTACATGAACCCGCAGGTTCACAGGAGACTCTGGGAGATATAATGACCTTAAAAAAATATATAGAAAAGAAAGCAGAAACAAAACTACGTCCCCCCATAGAGCAGGAATGAGCAGCACCAGCAGTCTGGGGACAGGGGAAATTTTAACAGTCTACCACTCCAGTTGAATGGTGAGGGGAACAATGCTGACTGAAAGCACAGCATTCCTGCCCTTGCGCCCCCACAGAAAGGGGCTGTGCACATCTTTCTGGGTCTTTCTGATGGCTCCCTCTAATTACATTTCCTTGTGTATGGCAATTCATGACCAGCTCTGAGAATGTCCTCATTCCTTGTCAGAGGGGTGATTAGTATACCACATCTACAGAGTCAACAAATTGAGGAAAAAGTCATATAAAAAAAATTAAAAAAAAAAAAAGAAAGCAAGCTTCTCTGATGAGGAGCCCACAGCTTCCAGGGTACTGTTATCCCTTGGTTCTTAGTTGGATTTTATTTCTTCCACCCTTCCCCTTTCAAGATAAGGCATCAGACACAAAGAAAACTAGAATCTCATTTTATAACACGCCTCCATTAATCCCTAGATCTCTCTCAAGCGCTGCATAAATTTCACCCTCTCTTCCTGGAGCTCACAGAGGTTGTTTAACACCTGGTGCATCTTATTTTCTAAGAACGATGGTTGTGTTTATTTTAACCAGACCCAGGATGATGTGCAAACCAGCCATGCCTGTTAGATGCTGAGTGTTCCCAGAACCAGATGGTCAAACCTTCCTGTTTTAAGACAGCTGACTCAAAAACATAAAAGAAAACACCAAAAATGAAAACAATCATCAACGACAACATCAAAAGACACCCTGTGGTAAGAAATAAAATATTTCAATGTTGGCACTGGGAGAGAGAAAAACCTCAGAGAAAAGCAGGTAGTTTCCACCAGTGGAAGGTAACAGGAAGAATTCCCTAGCTTAAATATGACAGATGTTCATACCTCTGCTACCCAGAAGCAGTAAAAACCCCCTGTGGTTATTCTGACTGCCCTGCTAAATGAATTGTGAGTTAAGAGTACTAATAAAACACAGTGATGCGAGTTGCCACTGCCAGCACCTGCAAATTCTCTGGTACCCACTTTTGGCTTCACAATTTACAGATGAACACAAAACACTTCATTTTAGCACCACGAAGAATCTCTTGCCCTCCTCACGGTTCTCCTCTCTTTCTCAGGCCTTTTCCATTGACAACCAGTCCTTGTTTAATTGGGCCGCTTTGCTCTAAGTCTGTGGAAGCCACTGAGGTGGCATTACTGGCACACTGTAAAGAGAATCACAGCACGTTTTAGACAACCAAACTTGCCTATGGCACGTTTGAGGCAGCCAGGGTTTCTGTTCATAAAGCTGCTCCAGTCTAACTAAGAAATCCTGCATTGAAGGTTAAATCAGTCCAACATCAGGTTTCAGGCAATCCTGTGTATGTACAGCCAACAGGTTTGTTCTGATATAATAGAACCAGTTCCCCACAATCACAGGGGGAAAAAAAATCAACATACATTTTCACGCCACTCTAACTAAAATGAAAAATAATTTAAAAGAAAAATCCATGTCAGGTTATGGACAGAAACAAACAAGATGCCACAAAACAGCTTGTGAAATTTCGATACAAAGCTATAAACATAGAGCACATCAGATGCTCTGAAGTAGTGGATGGCACACCCTGGTAGACATTAGGTAGTTTTTCCTTCTTTTACTGTCTTTCACTTCTCCAGGGGAAAACAGACAAACAAGCTGCCTAAAGACCCTGAAAAATCAATTTCTCTTTAATCATCATAAGAAATAAAGAGCCGTGCAAAGAGATGCCTGTATGCTTTTCACCAACTAGTTTTCCTTAACTTTCACTAATATTCTGTATGTGATCCTGACACGAAAAGATTTTGTGAACATTTCAAGAAAGAAAGCCCATTTCAAACATTACAAGGAGAGGATGGCCTTTTTTGGAGTTTCTCATTCAATTTTCTACAGTTCTTAAAAATGGTAAAGTCACAGTTAAGAGATATGTGCTCTGCAGAATGATAGAACTGTTTAGGTTGGAAAAGACCTTTAAGATCGTCAAATCCAACCATTAACCCAGCACTGAAAAGTCCACCACTAAACCATGTCCTTAAGCACCACGCCAACCTGTCTTCTAAGTATCTCGAGGGATGGTGACTCCACCACTTCTCTGGGCAACCTGTTCTTCCACTCCTGTGTCTGGACTATTGCAAACCTCATCTAAGCATAGGACTAGATTTAACAGAAAAGATCACTTACAAGGCTGTTTATACTTGGGCTAAAATCAGTTTTTGAACTAAATTAAACTGCAAAGATTAAATACACTCTCCAGGCCTCAGCACCCTAGGTTGTAGAAGACTTTCTATTCACATCAAAGAATTTTGGATAAGGCTGTTAAGACTCACTCCTGCTCACAATTAGTTACAGGTAGAAAACCTGAGCTATGTATCCTTCTGCAAGTAAGCACTCGCCGATGATAATAGCAGAAATAATTTCACATCCTCATTAAGTATCTCAAGGTGCATTGTCATTTAAAAACAAGACCCCAGTGCATGCCAAGTAAATTGTGGCAACACAAAAAGGTTAGTAGATAATGCTGCTGATGATGTAATGTCTGCTCTGGACTAGGGATGGATGTTCTTGATGTTGTCAAAGTTCCCTGGACAACTGGACTACAAGCTTCTTGCCACCTCTAGACACTAGTATGACATAGATGTTTAATAACAAGGATCACATACCTGGTGGCAACAGCACTCATTCATCCATGTCCCATATACTAAAAAATATTTTCTGCACTAATTTGCAAGGACAGCTGTTAAACTGCCACCCCTTACAAATCTCAGCAAAATCCACTTAGCTTTGAGTCAGGCATACTTCAGAAAGTATTTGTCCCCTTTGCATTGGGATTGAAAGGGACATACGGAGGGAGAGATGAGACAGAAACACTGGAAGTATAGGAGGGCTTGGGTAAAACTTCATAAATCCTGTAAGGATGTGAAAGAAGCCACAAGTCCTGCACTAAGGAGAACAACTGGTAATTAGAACCTTTATACAGCAAGTCATTTGAGTTTATTTAAATAGGTACTTAAAGATAAACGGAAAGCATTTTGCTCAAACATTTTGAGGAATATGATCCTTAAGGAAGATTAACAAGTATTTAATAACACTTGTGTTATGAAATGTCATTATAATCAAGCAGTAAATCAATAGTACAGTAGCACATGCTGCAGATCACAAGGGCTGTATTTTGTGGAACAAAAGAAAGGACAACCTCCTCACCTTTTATGACAGTGATACATATTATATATACACCTACACCTTTCTCACAGTGACATTTTTGGCACCTCTAATCACCCAAGAGGCCATCTGTCTGCATGGTAAGGGGTATATGGAAAGGGGGAGCAATTTTTTGCTTCAAATTACACAACCTTCCAAGCAGGTTAAAGGCAGGACCCATCATTTCTGAATGGCTGCCTACACCAGTGTGCTTTCTTGTTTTACGTTATAGCTGCCCTGACCTCCTCTCCTTGCAGCAGCAGCGTTCAGACCTGGCTCAAGGCTGCTTGGAGTGCTCAGTGGGCAGATGAGCCACAGATGCTCCCCCAGCTCAGAGCTGCAAGGGGCCAGCTGTGCCCATGCCAAAGCACCAGTGGGAGGATGCCCGGCCAGGGACAGTGGATGAGGGTGAGGGCAGAAATACAGGAGCAGAGATTTAGCCTAAACTAGAGCTGTCAGAGCTACATCCTGGTGAGTGAGATAATACATGCACTCCCCTGCCTGGCTCAGACTGAATTAGCACATCTGGGGCCCACATTTACCACCGCTTTGGAGCACCTCTACCATTAACACTAAAAACACATCCTGGAGGACATCAGGACTTGAGATGAAGGAGGTGAGAGGGGAAATAAGACACCTTGCCTCCCCCCTCACCTTGTTCCTCCCTCCTCCCACATGGCTCCGAAACACTTTGCAACTTGAATGCTGTCAATCTCCTTATGGGAGAAATATATTTATAGAATCTCATCACTGTGGCTCAACACTTTCATGAGACCAGATGTCGGAGAACATGAAGTTGATAAAAAAAAATGCAGTCCAAGAAAAGGGGTCAAAATTATGTGCTTCCAGCAGTGAGAATTACAGCTTCTCCAACTTCCATGGAGCAGTGCCACTTTACCTCAATGAGAAGTGGGGTTGGCAAGCAGGAACAGATGTAAATAATTAGTCTGAGTACGCTGTCCAACCAACAAGTCATCTGTCCTTCACAGGACAGATTTTTCTAGAAAGGGTTAATGTCTTCTCCTTTGAAATACAGCTTGGCAGCTGCAGAACACATCAGATTTTCTGCCATACTGTTTTATATCAACACACACAAAGCATCCAAGGAAGACCAAGCACGGCTTGAGACTGTAATGAAAGCAATGGTCAGCATTATCACAATAGGTGATATCATTTAGAGATTTCTTGATCATATGGTTGTGTTTAAAAATAGGGGTATCTTCAAAATATCAAGGTATATGCAGATGGAGCAAAAGCACCAAGGTTTCAGACACCTTTCTGGTAATCAACCCACAAGAAACACACGGATCTCAGGTACACATGTGAAACTCACCTGCTTTCAGCTAAAGCCAGCAGCTCAGAAAGATGCCAGGGTACACAACTGAAGTATCTGCATAGCCATATTTTGGCACTATGCAGCAAAGCCAAGGAGAAGTAGGTTAATTAAAATTCATCTGTCATTTCCATTTCCTCTGCATGTCTACAAGACTGTTTATTCTCACCATCTGAAAGAGATTCTTGCCATCTGAAAGCGATATTAATTGCTGCTCTTGGTTAGTGAGTATAAACACTACAAGAGATCAAGTTCCCTAGTGAAGCCTTCTTGGTTTTGCTTTTAAACCCAATGGAACAGCTTGAAAGGGCTGCTTTTATCTGCACAGCAATTGGCTTAGGATGCAAGCCAAGGGTGAAGTCCATTACCACTTGTCCACCAAAGTTCTGCTGACAAACACTAGATCAGCATTTGTTGCCTGTTTCCATCAGTCACAGCTCAATGTAGTAGGAAGATTTTGTCCACAGATTAGGTTTAGGTGACTTGCTTCAAATAGTCCCCTTTCTTCATCACTTGTGCCAGCACTGCAGCAGTTGAAGCAACCAGAAACTGGTAGGATCCCAAAACAGGACCTGGCACACAACCTGGAGAGACACAGTATGGAAAGAATGCTCCTTCAGCCCTAGGAACATGAGGCCAACAAAGCAGGACAGAATCCTGAAACCAAGGTTCAAATTGCCTACTGTTAGACCCCACTCCATTTTACAGTCATGCTGCTCCATATGCTATTCATCAGGGTCTAGGTGGAAATGGTACGGTTGGGGTATGGAACAATACACCCACAGATTTCACTGATTCCTGGCAGAGGGCTGATCCACAGCCCTGTGACCCACCACAGCAAAACAAAATATGATAGGAAAAACTAATGTTCACAGCAAAATGAGATGCTGTAGAGTAAAATACAATTCTTGTAGGTTTCAACCAGCCTGAGGAAGTAATGTATGCGTGCTGATAAACTACCCAGCAGACAGCAGGAGAGAGTCTCTATACAACAGGCCAAAAAATTTAGGTTACAGTGCTCACAGATCATTGTATTTCACAGAGATTTGAAAATGAACACCCATATTATGAAAGACCTAGCAGCAGGTGATGAAAGAGACTAGACAGCCCCTCAGCAACAGAGGAAAGATTAGACACACAAAAGAAACAGGACTATGCTGCTCATGTGGAAGTGTAAGGAAGCTGCAGCATGCTTGCACCTTCAACAGGTCTGCAGCTCCTAGATTGGTTTTGGCAGGGCCATAGGTCAGGCGTATATTATTTTCAAAAAGGAAACAACATTACCAAATAGTTAGATGAAGTGCATGAAAAATAAGCAAACAACCAAAATATATTTTTCAAATTTGACTGACACTTGTCTATGAATATACAAATTCGAAAGTTGGTTGTGCAGTATCTGTTAGCCACTTGAGTTACACATGGTGTGGGTGAAATGGATTTCAACTAAGCATAAAGAAAAGGAATTACTGTGGTATTCTTTCAGCCAAAAATTCTAGAAGAGTGGCAGAGATTATAAGTAATGAATTTCTAAGGAGAGACAGTCTGAGAATACTTCTCAGTTGACAGTTTTTCTTTTGTCTCTCAAACAGTTATTCACCTGAACACTTTAGTTCTCAAGAGATCTGGAGTGATGCAAAAAACCTACCTCTCTTGCAGCATCTGTTTACAAAAGCTGTACCTGCTGCAGAGACATCACAACAAAACAAATTTGGCTTCAGTGCTAATTTGCTCATTTTAAGTGTCACTTGAGACAAAAGCTCGACCTGAAGTAATAGACTGCAATCTTCATAATTGTATCCAAACCAAATACTTCAGCAACATGAAGGCTGGAAAAACTGATAAGAAAACACACACAAGTTATAGTATCATCTTTTGGGCATTTCTGGGTGAGTCGAGGTATATGCAGGATCTTCCTGCTTCCCATTCTTTGGGGTACCTAGATTACCTTCATTTTGTGTACAGACCCAATACTAGACTGGTGCTTTACAACTCATCCCTATTTTCTTGCATATATTGGCTTTCTACTACTGCAAAAATATTAGTCTGACTTGATGTGGTGGGGAAACAGTACTTTGTACCCACCTCTGACCCACAAGAAATAAACAAGATTTTTGCCACTGACTTAAAGACAGTGGGAATACGTTCTTACTGAGAAATAAAGAGATATGTCATATTTGGACACCTGT
>JAWWLV010000088.1:62110834-62127784 GCA_035041135.1 Platyrinchus mystaceus
TTTTGCCACTGACTTAAAGACAGTGGGAATACGTTCTTACTGAGAAATAAAGAGATATGTCATATTTGGACACCTGTACCTCTGTTACTCTGCCAGTGTAAATTGCTGCAAGTCTCTTGGGTCTATTTCTAATACAAACACATGACAATCAAAAAACCCTAATAAATCCTTAGGCTTTGAGTAAAAGGAGAGCACATCAGTGATTTGCTAATGAGTGCATGGACCCCCTTGTGAAATGTTAGGATCTCTCTGGAAACTCGTCATGTCTACTTGAATTTTCCCCAAAAAGTTTTGGCTATGATATGACATGTTGAGAATATGAATATATATTTATGTCTACACCTTGCAACAGTGCAACTGCCATTACTGGCAGCACGGGAATCGGACACTAAATCATATACGTCACTTTGAAAATGTCAGTCTAATACCAGCACAACAGCTCCAATGCACAGCTGCCCCTGGAGATACTCTAGTCCTTGTACAGATATTTTGAACATCCACTTCGGAAACTTCCTCTTCACCTCAAGTCAAACTTGTGCTTATTTATTATTATCTTTAGACCATCTCAGATAAGTCATGCTTTTTATTTTTTTAAGCACAATGCCTTTGTCTCCTAGAAAAAATTATAGTCAGAGATATCCCAGTCCACAGAGAAGGTGGTGGTCACCTGGAAGCCAAAAAAGATGTGACATTTCCAGAGTACCTTCCCATAAAGTTCCTGATTGATGAGCACAGTTACTTACATGACTTCAAGGTATGCTGCAACAAAACATATTTTCCCCCTTGACCAGTGAAACATCTGGGCTTGCCCCCAGGTGTCTGTAGACACCAGGTCCTACACCCATCGGAGCAATATTATATGCATGGCAGAACTCCAACAAAGAGCACCAGGAGCAAGGTTAAATATCAGTCAGGGAGGTGCAACACCAAATAAAAGGTGAGATCCAGTGGGAGGAGAAAGATTACAGCAGTGAAGGATCCTGGGGTGCTCCTGTTACACACACATCCTGAGAGCTCCTCTGTGCTTTTGGTTTTAATTAGCATTTGTTAACATATGGAGATATTTACCCAGAAGGAAGGTCGGTGGAGCGGTTAACAGAAAGAGCCTCTCTCCCTTTCCCCCATCCCCTTCCCACTAGGGCACAGGGGCCAGATCTCCAGCTGGTATAAATCTGTGGTGCTCTGCTGATTTACACCAGCTGAGCATCTGGCATCAAGACATTTCCGATTGTTTATAAAAAGAAGAGCAATGTGGTTTGCTACTTATAAATCTCTCTCCGGAGCCAAGGCTGTGGTCCTCACCTGTGTCCTGCGTGGCCGTGTTGCCTCATCCCATGCCATGCCATCACATAGACACAGCCAGGCCCACTCCTGGCTGCTGTCACCTGGAGAAAATAGGCACAGGATCCTATCTCCCATCAAATCTATACAAAATGGAGGTAGAAGAGGTGACGGGAAAAATCCCTGCCTGCTCCTTCCCGCAACCACACAGGCAGGATTAGTTAGCCAGTGTTTATAAATCACTTTGAAGCGTTCAAGTGTGGGAGTGATTGGTGTCAGCTTCTCAGCATCAGGTTTAACACCTGACAAAGGGTTGCTTTTAATTTCTTTTAATAAAAGAGCAAATGGTACCCAGTACCCAGCCTTCAGCTCACAAGGGCAAAGCTTGGCCCTGTGCTGCCATCCCTTATGGTGCAGGAGGCACCGCCTGGTCTTTGACAGATTTTGGGAAGAGGCAACACAGCCTCAGCAGAGAGCACCCACTTCCAGCTCAGCCCCACTGCCCCTCACCTCACCCAGGCTTGCTCAGCTTTCCAGCCCTTTAATCTAATGCAGGGGGATGTCTTTCCCCCTGAGCCTGATGGGGCCGGTGTGCACAGGGGAAGGAGCACTTGGCTTGCCCTCTTCAGTCCTCGCCACTTCGCATGGCTCAAGCCACGTACCCACCACAGCCATTTCAGTTCAGTTCGTGCCCGCAGTTCTCATAAGCGTTCTCCCCAGCGACAAGTAGGAAGGTGGGCCATTCCCTTTGCTTTCCTGCAGGCCACATTTGTGCCTTTGCACCAATGTTCTTTCCAATCTTGCCCTGATTTTCCAAAGAAAAAGTCATCCCCTTTATAGCAGCTAAAAAGCATTCTTCAAAATTGTCCAACAATCAAGTCTCCAGGCTCGTCAGGCTTTTAAACTGACTTGAATTCCTTTTTCTGCCTGTCCTTTATAAGGAAAACCTGAAATTTATACTATACATATTTCATTTATATTTAAAACTGCATTAGTTTCAAATATATTTTCAGTGATAATGAAATTAAAATAAAACTCGATATAATAGCAATCTTTTTGCATTGTGGACGCTGTGTTTTGCTGATCCTTCTGCATTCCTGTGACAAAGGTGACCAAGCCAGGATAACATAAGATCACCCATATGGCAGCAACCACTGCCTCTGGAGGGAGGTACAGAAAAAGAGGAATTGTCACAGGTGAGAGCAAAAACAGAAAAATTTACTTGGCCGTGGTGGAAATAGTTGGTCTGGCTGGTGCCACAGCCGACCGTGGGGCCAGGAGATGGGCCCATGCCACCCCACTCATCAGAGCAGGTGGCAGATCTTGCCATGGATTAGGCTGGGAAAGAATGAGTACCTGAACCAGCTTCAGATATCAACCCCATCTTCTCCAAGGCCACCAGAGCAACTTTGTGTAGGTCTGCTGTGGACAGAAAGCCAAGGTATTGCCTGCCCTCTGGATCCCACAATACTGGGGCAGCTATGCACTGCCAAAGGTGGTATCACAGTCCTATCACTTAATCCATCTTGTTTCCTCAGAGAGGTAACAAGGTATTTGGCTTTAAAGCAGGCAAGGCTGCAGCCTCAGCCCTGTGTATCCTGATGTCTTTGGGAGTTTTGCCGCTGGCTTTAACAACCAGGTGGTTGGGGTCAGTGTGTGGTGCTTCAGCAGCCCCCCTCTGGAATCACAGCCCTAGACTGCAATTAGTGCTGATTTATTCTGGGTGACTACAGTTCAACACAGACCAGTGCTGGTCTGGCTGCCACAATTCATCCTTGAGATTTGCCAGTAAAGGCAGCAATTCTTTTGATCTTCCTAATAGAGAAAATTGGAGAGCATACAATCAGCCTTTTTTTTTCCCCCCACTGCCATTTGGATATGGCTGCAAGTAGGCTGAGTGGAAGCTCTGCTTGGAGCAGACTGTTCCTCCAGTCCCACTGGCCACAAAACAAGAGAAGATCTAAATGCTCCCAACTCCACCCCTGAACATGTCAAACGTGTGTAGGGAAAAGGAGCTTGAAATAAGAATGAGGGCATTTGCCTGGCACAGAAAGGATGGAGTGGTAGAGGAACTCATGGTATCATTTGACTGTAAAACAACTTGTTTTACATAGCTAGCACAGCTCAGTCTAGCAGGTATCAATGCATGACCCAAATCATTGTCTATGATGAAGCACGCAGCAGGGTGACAAAAGAGCCCAAACCTGTCTCCAGCTCCTTTGACTTGGAGCTGCTTGTTCGCTGCTCCTCTGGTGCAGCTCAGAGAGGCAATGGCTGCGCTGTACTGCACCAGCTCTGGACAAATACAGCAGCAAGTACTCAGCAGGATACAAAGAATATTGTCAGCAGGAAACGAGGGATATCCAGGACATGTATCCTGTAGAAAGGATCCGCTGAGATTGTGGTCATTTATTCATGCTCTCCGCATTGTCCTTGTCTTTTGAGGTGTTTTGTATGTGCCTTTGAGTTCGGCACTCATTCAATCTGCAGACAAGATGTGACTATATGGCAGTAATCGCTGTAATGACAACTCTCCTAGGCTCAGAGTGAGGGATCACAAGCCCCTTCTGAAGAGGACAGATGGAAGCAGAGGCAACCATCCCAAGCAGGGGATTAGGCAGCAAGGCCTGAACAGAAGCACAGCCACAGGAGTGGGGTGTGAGTTCCTGCAGCAAACTCACAGAAAAACAGTTCTGTCCTCCCACCCTCCAATATGGTCATGATTATTTAAAAGCAGGGGCATACCAGCCATTACGTCTGTACAAACACACTATGGGAAATCAAACTGTAGAGACATCGGCAATCAAGACCAGACTCTTGGTTTGTTTGTTCAGATATCAATATCCACTCAAGACAGCCCCGATCCTGACTGTAATTGGTACAGCAGTGAAGGCTCCCAAGGCAATGGGGAAGGTGAATAGGCCAAGGTAGGCAAAGAGCAAACCCAGTTACTGTGGGATCCCCTAGTCCTTCAAGAACAACTTGTGAACTGTTGTGGAGCAGGGTGTAAATAAATTAGTCTGGCGGAGAAAAGTGCCACACAAACATGTCCTGGTCAGTGTCATTCACTCTGTCATTTCACTTGACATTTATCCTGAAGTTCATGACAGGAAGCTGCCAGAGAAACCATTCAGCTACAAACTCCTCTCTTCTCCTAACAACATCAAATAACGAGAGCATTACTTGCAAACAGAACTCTGCCTGCTGTTCCTCATGAGTCATGCAAAGTATAAGACATACTTTTCCCACCGACAATGCTAAAGATTGGTTTGTTTGTTCATTGGCTTCCATGTTTAAACATTTATCTTACAGGGGTTTTCTTCTTTGAAGGTTAAAGTAATTGAAGATGCCAGAATTTTTTTTAACAATTCACCTAATGGGGCTCAAATGTTCATGTATCATCTCTGTCCTTGAATCTTGGGTGCCAGTTGAACATTATACCTACTATAATATACCCAGTTTTAATATAAGCATTATAATTTAGCACACATTTACTCAGAAAAAACAAATATCTCTACTTCAAATCTCAAACTACAAATATCTCAACTTCAAAAAATCCAGGAGAGCCTCTTTTAAAAAACTCCAGGAGGAGACTTCTTTTAATGCTCTGAGTGCCTTCAAGTCATTCACAAGTTAACAAGCACAGAGCATGAATAAACTGAGTAGCTTAAGAGGGGCAGGGGAGCAGAACCCTGCCTTTCTGCATTAGAAGACCATTAAAAAAAAACAAACCCGAACCACAAGGCTGCAGGGAATGCAGCGGCACACTTTAGTCCAGGGTCTTCCACTGTCACAGACATCCTAAAAATAAGGGCAAAATTCTGTTTTGTCTTTTTTCATCCATGCAGAAGAAAAACCATCTCTTACGCATGCTGTGTGTCTTTATAGTGCATCAAGCATTAGCATGCACAGGCATGAAATACAGTGATAATAACAACATGTATTTGTTACTACAAATGCATTCTTTTGCAGCAAGACTTCAAGTAAGTTAAGCACTTCAGCAAATATTTATGAACATCCTCAAGACAATGGGACTTAGGTGCCTTCCCTCACTGGCCCCTCAAGGCATAAATATAAGCTTTTATTTGATCAGGTCCCAATATCAAGAAAATAGTAAGTGAATGCAGAACTCACCAGATTTCACCAGATCCCACTACCCTATAAACAGGAATGCTCTTGAAACTAGCAAAGTTTAAAAGAGAAGACAAACTAATTTTTTTACGGAGCAAGTAATGAAGTTCTGGAATCTGTCCCTGCTTTGTCTTCTTTCCTGCCCTATCTGGGATGGAAGCAATGCTGCTTATTGGTTAATATTTCCCAAACCTCAGCTATCATCATTTTCCAAAGTAGGAAAACTCATACAGCTGAGGGGAAATGTTACCAGAGAGAAATCTCAAAAGTCAAGTCACTTCAAGAACTAAAAAAGATAACAAAAAATAGATACAATAATACCTCTTTTTTGTTTTGGATGCAGGGGGAGGAACCTAAAAATAACAACAACAACAAACCCTAAAACCAGTTTGCTCTAGTTATGATAATCCAGGCATAACATTTATATGAGAACATAAAATACAGCACACAGCTGTAAGTAAAACAATATGTGTGTTCCTGAATAATGGGAAAATCGCTTGCCAATAAGGATATATTCTGAGCAAATCAAAGATGACCTGGAATTGACTCTAGAGTAACAACTTGATTACTTATAAAAATAGGAGGTAGGGGAAGAGAAAAAGGGAGAGGGAGCAGTGGTTGGGAAGAGCTTATGTTATGTGGTATTTGATGTATTTACTTTGAAAAGTTTCCTTTTGATGAATAATAAAAACAACGCTGTAACAGCCACCTTCATGCCAAAAAATAAGATTGGCTAGGGATTTTACAGCTAATGTGGCTCTACTCACCCAGATTCTTCATGTCAGAAGGCCACGTTTAAGCTCAGATGGTGAAATTGAAGCAAAAGAGGTTGAATAAAGAATGACTCCAAAGGTGAAGGGAGAGAAGAGCATGTGGCACAGCTCCTTGAAAGAGAGCTTACTGACTCTGCAGCCTGCAAATTGTTTCCATGCTGGTGTGCAGAGCAACACACTGGTGTGCCTTGGAAGAAACCCAAAACACTCACCAGCTAATGCATTTCTTTCTTTCAATATCCAAGGTGAGCGCAGTGTTCATAAAAGCACAAGACTGCCAGGCTTGTTGGCTGAAGCAATCTGCCACGCTGGTAACACATTTACCCCCCCCCCCAGGCTCTAGGTTCTGGCAGAGCTGCCAGGTATGTGGCAGGGGGAAGAGGGGAGACAACACAACCTCACACCAGGTTATTGCAAAGAAAGATCATTCTGTGCACTTGCAAAATATTTGGGAGGAGTGTTGTGATGCAGGGCCCTGGAAAAAGCAATAGGCAGCACATTCCCCTGTATCTACTCAAGTGATTATGGCAAGACTACCCCTACTATCTTTGAGGTCCTCAGCCCTCGCAGACATCAGGGCTAAGGAGGACATACATCAGGGCTCTGTGACTCCCTTGAATTCTTGTCTTTCTGACAGTGCCAAATGCAATGGTAATTTCTGGAACAGAACTGCTATAAAGCAAGAGAAAGAAGGAAAATCAACTAATTTTACAGTAGTTTTGAACTCCTCTACAGTTAAAAAAAACTTTTGTGCGTTTCTTTTAACCTGTAGTTGTGCATTCTGATTTCTCCCCTATGAAATAAACACCACTCTCATCCTTGTCCTCTTCTCCTTTCCCATATGTGTGACCTTTTCCCTTTGCTGGTTCTCTCCACTTACAGGTCTTCACCCATCTCTCTCCCTCTTTCTCTCTCTCTCACCTTGTGGGACATTTCCTAGTTTTTAAATATCAGCCTAAAAGTCTTTCTCTCCAATCATTGAAGAACACAGTATTGAGGTCAATTGCAATACATTTCTGCCTAGCTCAAGAGCTGTAGGGCTTCCTTTAAAAATACTGCAGATAATTGCTTTCATAGCAATGAGGGAGCAAACTTAAGGCCTTGTCTTGACTTCCAGCTAATCCGAGCTTACATGAAAGCTCCCTGTGATACACAAACAAATATTTACTATATGAATTTAAGCAACGTTTCCTGCTTTGCAAAAACAAAGTTAGTGTTTGAGCTAGGCTTTCTGTCCAGTGGGTTTCTGATATACGGTGCTTGTTATGGCATCCTGACAGGTTTCTTCTTCACTTTCTCAGCTGGACCTGTTCACAGGACACAGGAGGGACAAGATTTATGTCAGCATTTTGTTGCTTTACATGACTAATTCAGCAAAGGTCAAGCAGTGAGAAGCAAAGAATGGAGGAGCAAGTATAGAGGCAAAGCGGAGAAGTGAACCCGATTAATTTTTCCCCTAGAAATACTAGAGAGATGATTGCTTTCCTTGGAGAACATGAGTTTGTTAACAGAGATGCTGCCATCCTTAC
Organism: Platyrinchus mystaceus; assembly: GCA_035041135.1. Lineage (NCBI taxonomy): Eukaryota > Metazoa > Chordata > Aves > Passeriformes > Tyrannidae > Platyrinchus > Platyrinchus mystaceus. Next base: position 62,118,549 of record JAWWLV010000088.1, read on the forward strand.
TGGGATGACAAAAATGTGGAGCGCAACTACTTCATCTTTTATACAGCTCTTGTCCACAGAGGGTAAAGCTTTTAGAAAGCAATAAGCCAGCAGAAAGTCATAGTTATCAATCTGGGGTATTTTATCTCTTTTCTCTGGCTACATCTATTTGCCATGTATGTGACTCTTTAAACAAAAGCCTTTCTTATGTCCTCTTCTTATGTCCCCCTCCTTTGTTCTTTTATTGGTTTAAGCTGTAAATTACCAGGTCAAGAAAATAATTCTCATTTTTATTGCAAGTCTCTATAAATAATAAGTCATACATATGTTAGGAGTGAGAACAAGAAGTAATTATTTGCCAAGGTCTGTCTTTCCTAGCAACAAAAAAGCAGCCATCAGTTGTGTAGGTTTTTTTAATAAAGTGGGTATCACCATGTTCACTGGGCAGAGAAAGGCCTCATCATAAAGAAAACATATGGGAAGGAACCTGTTGGCACCTTGGCTTCAGAGAAGCCATATTTCAGAGGGTTTTTCACCGGTAATTACTGTGGGAAAAGGGCTCCAAATTACATTCATTCTCAAATCACCAATGAGCCCTTATCATTCACCTTGACGTTAGGTTTTTGATTGTTTTATAGGATATGGGATTTCCTTATAATTCATTCCAGAGGTCTACCTGAACTCCCCTTGTAAGAGTAGTTTATGAGATAAAATGTTTCACTGCACATCTGAAAGAGCAATGCAACTCAGATTAAAATCTGGACTTTCTTTCCAGTCCCTGTATGCACAAGTACATCTCACGGGGATGAGACATGGGTACCAGGAAACATTCAGATGACAACTGTGCTCAGGGGCAGCGTCCATCTGTCTTCCCAGTGGTGACCACCCTCTTCACTGGTATCTCCTTTGCTTTTTCCCCCCCAACAAATTTGAAAAGGAACAACCCAGTTTTATGCACTACTCCAGTCTTCAGGATCTCAAACAGCACTCTTCCTTTCCTGAGTGAGAACCTATTTAAACCAGCTACTTTAATGTGGTTTGCCATTCAGGCTGTAAGCCTCTCTCTTTATTCTGCCCATTGGCCACCCCAGGGGGGATGAGGACCAATGGTAACTGCAAAGTTATGTCAAAGTGGATCTTTGTCTTTCCGAGTGTAAGTTTCTTTGGTCTCCTATCAGCCACCATTTCCCAAGCTTCCATGGAATGCGCAGGTCAGCGAGTTTCCATACAGAAACACCCAGCATGTCTCTCCAGTATTGCCCTGTTGCTTTTTTATTTTTTAATATTTTTTTTGTTAAATTTTACAGCATTTTAGAACACATACATTGCTGCTACATTGTGGCAAGCTTTTAAATAGTAAGGAAGAAGCTTTTACAATTGTGTTTCTGAAAAGGCTCCAATTTATTTCTCATAAAGATCCTTGGGATAAAAAGCAGATTAACATTCAGAAGTAAGTTAAATGAAAAATTGAGGCTTCTCAGAGGGAGATATATTAAAGGCTGATTGGCACAAAAGGGTACTTTCTGGCAAACTTCTTAAAGCGCTAAAAGAAAAGGGTCAAAAGTCATCTGCTTAAGTAATGATCTCCGAGGCAAAAATATTGGCTGGCCCAACCCATAACTACAATACACTATTATATGTATGTTCTATAGGCTGAATGCATCAATTATACTCATCATGTGGCTTCCTGAACATGCTTAACTTGCTATTTCCTTTTATTTAATGTGATAGCACATAAATTAATACAAAGGCATACATGAGAGTATTTTATACCTTCTCTCCTCTGTTTTAAATTTTGAGGATCAGTGGTTTCACTATGAATAATTTAGAGGGAAAAACTTTCAGAGCTGAGGGGGCTGGTAGGCCACGTCTGTGTCTCTGAGAGAAATTCTGTCCACTAACCAAATTTATGCAGGATGGGAAACAGCTTTGCCAATCAATAGAGCATCATAACTCGCCTTCTAACAGGAAATGAGGACTCAGTGCAATACTGCACTTTTAATTTTAATGCAATTTAAAAGAAAAAAACACCCAGTACCAGATGCTCATCAGAAAACCATTAAATGTTATTACTATATGCTGTTTCCCTTAGGAACTCTCATGGTTAAAAATCAACAATAAGAAGCAGTCCTTACCCTTTTACAGTGAATTTCTTCAGCTGTAGTTCAGTTGAGAGGTCTGACAGGTCACAAGACTCATCACAAGTTTGATCATTTCTCAAAAGGCAAGCTGAGATGAGGATAATTGCTGTGTTTTTACAGACCTTCTCACCACCAAGCCACTCATGCTCTCCTTCCTTCAGCTGATGAAAACTGGCTCAAACTCAGCTTTGTGTCCTCTCTGCTTTTTTCATTGTCCTTTCCCAGGTACATGTTCTGTTTCATTTCTCACGAAGGACTGAGCTCTGGCCCATTCACATGCATGTGGCTTCCGGCAGGAAAGCAACAGCCTCAGAGGATGGATGGATGGATGGATGGATGGATGGATGGATGGATGGATGGATGGATGGATGGATAAATGGGTGGACCTCCAAGGAGGGCTCCTGCACAAGCAGCCCTACTTGATTGCCACCACTCTCCTCCTTCCCCATCAGATCACAGCAGAAGGAGCATTCCCTTCCACCACACACCACTCAGCTCTCCTAAGACGGAGTCAGTGCTGGAAAATTGGTTGTGACAATGCTTTAATTTAATACAGCAATAGACTCCTAAAGTTTCATTCACTGGTAGTTTGATATTTTTCTGGGAGAAGAAACCAAGATCATTCATTGCCTACAAAGCTGCTGCAAACTGAAATCATGGGAAGACTTGTTGCTGGTTTCTTGGAGGGTTAAGTTAATGGTTTACCAAAAGTGAGGAACTTCAGAAGCGAGGAATGGTGGTCAGGACACACAGCAGTCAAAGCTTCAGAAAATTCAGGTGACTGCAGCCACTTAGGACCCATCACTCAACTGTAGCACTCCTATGGACTAACAGTGTTATGTGAAAAAGGGACATAAGTACCTCTCCATGTCACAGGGATGTGAGGATGGATACACTAAATTGTGCAGAGTTCAAAACATAGTGATCCCAGAAAAGCCTTACATTGACATAAAATTATCAGGATTTTTTTGGGGTCCACGTACTCAAAAAAGGCAATATAGAGTACCAACACCTCAGCTGTAAATTTGGAGAAATCCTTAATTCAAAAATACAGATCTTCTCAGGCCTCTATAAAGTTTTGGGGACTTAAGTAGCAATCATGCTTCACCAGTTCACGCTTCTTTTTCTCAGTCTTCAAATAAACATGAAATATATGGACCCAACAGTCAGCAGTAACTTTCCTCCCATAAGCCCTTGGAAATGGAAGGGTAGTGTACTGCATGCAAAGAGAATGCTGAAATCTCTTGACTCAGCAAAAAAAAGAAGAGCCAGGATTCTTACCATCCCTCCTAAGCACAAAAGCACAGATAAACAGACAAAGACTCTCTTCTTAGGAACTGGCAGCAACACAGTACAACCAACTCACAAACTGGATAGAAAGAAGTGGTTTGCAGTGCTGAAGAAGCATCTGGCACTGCTTTCTGTGAGGAGATCGGTGTTGAAATAGTACCAGCTTCATTTTCACAGCAGACATCTTTAAGCAGTCAGATATGTAACCCCAATGCTACAGTGACACTGCTGAGAATCTTCTAGGAAATAAGTTAAACAGCTACAGCACCTCAGCACTAAGGAGTAATTGAACACTTTGATATGATAATTGATTATTGTGCATTGATTAAAGATGACAAGAGAGCATACACTCTCCCGATGGCTTTCAAATTACAAAGCCACAAACTTCAAAGTTTATTTGGATTCACACAACAAAATAAATTGTGTTATTTACAATGTAAAAAAAATGTATCCTCTTAAATGAGGCAAGAATTTTATAACAGTGAATGATGAAATGGCACAACCTGAAATAAGGAACTAATCTATGCTATCAAATGTCTTCAATCTCTCCTGAGAACTCTAATCATATCCAGATGATAACATGGGACTGATTGGGTGTCTCTGGCAGCAATTCTTATCAAGGCTTGATTATAACAATGGCAATAGGAGAAAAAGAATTTTTGGTAGAAAGTGGTTAGGAAGGCCTGAAGAAATGTGCAAACAGTTGCTTAGTTCAGTGTAAAACTACCTTGTCTGGTGGTTGCAAGTAGGAGCAGCAATTACTGTTGGCCATTTCCAGCCATGCTGAGATGCTTTTCATAAATTCAGCTAAACACACGCTGGAGAACAGTTTTGCTTCATAGTAAAAGCAAACCAATTTGCAACCACTTGCAATTTCTACAAACTACCAAATCATCAGCAAAGCATCTTGACTTGCTTCCTGGATCTAAAAGCTTTTTCAAGCTCTCCTTAATTGAACATTATTTTAATTGCCATGATTCTACCTCTAGAGCTGTAAGGGAACCGTGCAGTTGTTAGTATTGATTTATATTACTGCTCCAGAGAGGAATCAGGACCATGTTTTCCTTGTCATAGTGAAAAACTTTACAAACATATGACCCTGCTCAGAAAGCTTTATCTAAATCTGCATGACCAGAAGCAACAGGTGGCTGCATAAAAAATTGACAGCAGAAAAATTGACAGCAGAAAAATTGACAGCAGAAAAATTGACAGCAGAAAAAGCAGTGGGCTCAGTACAAAGTTCGAGCTTCAGTCCTATCACTGATGCAGTGCTACATTTCTGGGCTGAAACCTGATACCAGAGCACGCAGCTCACACCATCCAAAATTTGGAGATGACCCAGCTTTTCTGAAGTTTCTTTAAGGTTAATCAAATTTCCCTAGGCAGACCCTGCTTTGCTCAGTTGTTTCACATTGTGTCAGAATAAGTATTCCCTGCAATATGGCCTTGATGCAAGCAGGTGAAATAAGGTGTCTAGAACGAAGCTGGGATTCATTTGTACTGGAAAATCAAAAAAACCCTCAAGATACACAAAGTAATTCAGAGCAAGTATAACTGAGAACTCGGAGTTATGCCAGTGACAAAACTGCACTTCTAATTTTTAACAAAAAGTTACTTTCGGAATGAGCACAGAGGAGACCATACACAAACCACGGAACACTTGCTGCTTAGTGAAGGTGCAAAATAACCACGTAAGAAGCGTTGTGGGCACAGACGACTGGCTCCAATTCACCACGCTGTCCTATGGGAACACAAGCACTGCTCTTTCCTTAGGGGAGAAACTACAGATGTTTTGCAAGATGCTTATGCCAACTCTGCGAGCTTCAGTTTCTCCACCACGCATATGCTGCTTCTAAGCTAGGTGACAGGTTAAAGGTTTGATTTGGGACAAGAGGTGAGACAAGAAGACCAAAAAAAAAGTATTTAGGGAAGGGAAGGAAAATCCCACTCATCCCATTGATAACAAACATTATCTTGTCTAATAGGAGTGTACTACTGCTGGTCTATCGTGTCCCCAGATGGTTACATCTTTGTTTCAGAGGTTTGTTCTATGGGGTGTCATTCCTCAGACAAGGACACAGCGACCTTCTCAGTGTCCAGTGAGTCAGAGATGTTTGGCTGTGAGGGAAAGCTTTTCCAAGATTAAGGAAAAGGCTGAAGCTCCTATTTACAGAAGACAACAAAATTTTAAATGCTTCCTACCTCACATGTGTGAGACAAACACCAGAACACTATTTAAATTCTTGTTTCTGGCTTGATGGATACATTTGCTGGAATTTATTTTATGAAATTTCCTTGTGTAGATGTCATTGAAGAGAAAGACACAGAGTCAGCGTCACCACTGCATCAGTATGGGGCAGTCCTGGCAACCGAAACAGAATGCAGTGGAATAGCCATGGGATAAGAAGCTAACCACATCAGGTGGCATTCTCCACCAGGACCCAGTTACCCACTGGTGTGCAGTAATGTGAGGGTGAATCCATGCTGTAACAACTCACTCTCTTTAACCACAAACGAATCAGCACTTGCGATGAGAAACGATTTTTAATTACTCCTTTCTCCCTTCATTCTTGTTTCAGTCATACCTTGTGCAACCCAGGCTGAAATACTAAGTCAGAAAAGATCTGCACATCAACAAAATACCTGTGAAGCAGCCAGTCTGCTCATCAGTCACCACCATTCTCCAGTATTAGGCAAAGCATTGGTCCCTTCCCTGACACAAGTAAAAGGATTTACATGTCATGACTATTGGAAGTTTTTGAATCAAAAGCTTCAGGCTTATTGTAGCAATTAAATGCAGGAATCCTGTATTCACTCATTTGGAAAGGTTCCTGCTTTGCCTTATTGCTCAACAAGACTGTAAAAGGCATATTACAAGGAGGGAATCTGTCCCAGGTGCCTTGGGACAGATTTCAAACCCAGGCTATTTAAAAATACATGAGTTCCTCCTGTGATGTTACCCAGGCTCATACCACTCCCTGTCTCCTCATCTAAAGTGACTGGCAGATTTCCACTGAAGATGATGCTGCTGTACATCCTCGTCCTTATGAGTCCTAGCAGGACTGCAAAGAAATTGCTTGCCTCTCCCACCCTTACTTCTACAACCCCATCCCACTCTGTGAGGATCTACAGAGGAATAAATGCATGACGTGCCCACCCCACCTCCAGGGCCTCGAGAGCAGGTTGAGCCCTTGAGAGGAGAGGCAGAACTGCTTCCTCCTGTCCTGTGCCTCCATGTGCCAAAAACCCATTACGGTTATGAGGCTGTAACTCTGTACTGCTATACAGGCTGGAGAGGAATAAATGCAGCTGGATTTGGGAGGACAAAGAAACCTGGTGTTGTACTATGATCAATGGTCATTGATCTGATGCTAATTAGTAAGAAGAAAAAAATCTTTTAAAATATTGGAATTATATATCATCATTTGATTATTCATTCTAGCTTAGTACTTGTTTCTCATTGTATTTGACTCCAACTGCTAGCAAATATTTCTTATTAAGCACAATGAAAAGTAAGCAACTGAACAAAATTGCCACCTCTTTTTCCTACCTTTGTTCAGCTTAGCACTGCACTTTGCATGAAGAGATGCTTTGCATGAGAAGCTTTGCATGAGCTTTGGGATTTGGATCCCTAATGTCATCTCGTCTAATGTAAACATCTAAAACCCTCTAATCTTTTCTTTAATAAAGCTTCTTACAGACGTCTCAGAACTGATTGTGTCTTACGAAAGTGAGTCAGTTTCCTGTGTGAAACAAAATGTTAACAGGTCGCAGTGCCCTGTTTTCTATTCTCTGAAAGTTTCTGATGTTGGTTTCTGTATGAATGAGTCCTTAAAATGCCTCCTTAACCTGGCTTCTGGTGTCCTTTCTTACCCATTTCCTTTGTAACCAGCCCCAATCTTTACAACTCTTCGTTCAATTGGACAGTGCATGGAAATTATATACCTCAGGACAGCAAGCACAGTAGTATTCACAACCCTTTCAAGAGGCCAGTGATTATTGTTGCAAGTAGTCGCTATCTCAGACAGGTATCAATACCTGAATGAACATGGTGTTCTATTCCTGTCTTCACAAAAACATTTTTCTTCCCCATCTCTCTTAGTGTCCCGCTGCCCCACTCAAAATCTCAGAACTTCAAGACGAAAGAGTGAGGTAGGAAAAGGGGCAAAACCAGCAAAAAAGGTGCCCAAATAACAAGACCAGTTTTTTACACCCAACTCAACTAAAAGGGGCTCTGCAAGCTCTGCACTATGTGCTCTAGCTATGAAGGGTCTGTGGAAGGTGTTGAGCTCCTGCAGAACAGAAGCTCTTATGATGGGCATCAGCTGATTAGGTAAAGAGGTGGCAATGATCAAAGCTCCAGAACTGTAAGAACCAGCTCCAGCAGACAAGGAGGGTAATGAGAATGAAATCCCTGAAAGTAGTATCTTTCAAATAGGCTAAATTTCTCACAGGGCATAGAGTGGTTGGAAGAGGCAGTTCTGCAAAGTTGTAAACTCCAGAAATAAGTGAAAGACAAAAACAAAAACAGAATCCAAAAATCTTTTCTTTGAGCCAGAACTGAAACAGAGGCCTAAGGATTACTTTCCAGAGACAGCCTACTGTCCTGCACTCTACCAGCTGAGCTATCAAATGAAGGTAAGGGAATGCCAAGAATGAGTCAAGACTGCATCAACAATAGCCTTAGGCTTTAATGGGCCTCCATATGTATTGCTTTTCACAACAGAAAAACAGTATCCAAAAAAAGGCACAAAGCTAACTTTCCTGCAAAATTGGGTTTTGGTTACAAAACTGCCAGTTTTCTGCCAAATAGTTCACAGCTCTTGTAAGACTGCTGCTGGTGGTAGCATTAAGGTTGGAGTTCCTGTCATGACCCATATGAAATCTGTCTACTTCTTGACAAAGAAATTTGCCCACTCTTGGTGACCTTGCCACATTTCCTATGCCGAACTAAGAGAAGAGGGAGAACTCTCCTCCACACAATTCCCCACAACAGTTCTCCAGCCAAATCCAATAACAAAATAGCAAACAAATCAGTTAACCCACTCCCTGACAGCTTCCATACTAATGTAGAGGAACAGAAGAAAAGAAGAGAAAGAAATAACCACTGAGGTTTTAATTTAAATCCCACCAAATCCCATGGTGCATGTAAGACCCCTCATGCACAGACAAGGCTGCAATGTCTGGCATTGCAACCAGTGGCCTCCCCAGCCCATGGGCCTGGAAGGCTGAACCCTTTGTGAATCATCTGTATGAGTGCTGCAGCTCACAGCTGTGGCAATTGAAGGCAAACTATGCTCCTTTTGAATTACAGTGATTCAGGAGCATTTGTCTGTCTGAGCAGCAGGGTGGGGCAGAAAGCTGTGAGCAGACACCCTGTTTGCTGAAACCATGCCATCCTACTTGTGATGGGAGTGTGTGCAGCAGTGTTACCTCAGTGCCCTACAGCACATCCCTCCTTAACCCAAGCTTACCTTCACCTCCTCCTTGTGACTCATCCCCAAACTGGGCTGTTGCAGCAAGCATGTAGCCAGCAGGCTGAGGGAAGTGATTATTCCTCCATATTCAGTGCTTATGAGCTTGAATTAGGACTGCTGTGGCCCACCTTGGCTCCTTGGTACAAGACAGACATGAACATTGTGGAGTGAGTTCAGTTGAGGGTCACCAAGATGACGAGGGGGCTGGAGCACAGGGTAGAGGAGGGAAGGCGGAGAGAGCTGGGCTTGTTCAACCTGAAGAAGAGATCCATGAAGGGGGATCGTGCTTGCAGTGTGCAACTACCAAATGGGAGAGTATGGGGAAGGCAGGGCCAGGCCCTCCTTGGAG
>JAWWLV010000088.1:62127884-62154685 GCA_035041135.1 Platyrinchus mystaceus
GAAGGGGGATCGTGCTTGCAGTGTGCAACTACCAAATGGGAGAGTATGGGGAAGGCAGGGCCAGGCCCTCCTTGGAGAGGACAGGAGGTGACAGGCACAAGCTGTCGCCAGAGAAAACTTGTTGAGATGTAAGGAGAGAAAAATATCATGAGAGTAAAAATTTTCCCCATTGCAAATGTTGTCCATAAAGTGGAATCGCCAACGCTTGACTGGACACAGCCCTGAGCAATGTGACCTAACTTTAAAGTCTATCCTGTCTGGAACAAGAGGTTGGACCAGTTGATCTTCAGAGGTCTTTAGTAAACATACACAACAGTGACCTCACAGAGCAGATGAACTCACAGCAGAATTATCACGACATACATCTCTGTTTGGAAAATACAGCTCTTTGACCTACAATAAAACTCAGACATGCCCATTTTATTTCTTTTCGTAATAACAGACATCTTAATACTCCTCTACTGCTAAAAGCAGCACAGATCTTGAAAGAAACACAATAAAATATCTCCCTTTTTACTACCTACAAGGTACTGTTGCAGTTTCTCAGAGGCCTAACCCTGGGACTTTTGATGTGTCCTGACAGTAACCCACCACCACCAAATCAGCTGATATTGTAAAGAAAAGCATATGGTGAAGAGAAACAGAATTGATGTATGCCTGTCAGGGCAATACCTGCACTCTCTGGGGTCAGATGGTCCCATATGCAAGAATGTGGGGTTAATCTTGTACTGTAAAAAGAAGGGCACAACCTATAACAAGGACCCAAGCTCCTAAATCAGAGCAGATAGCATAGCCCCAGGGATATGATCTTTTCCAGTTTGCAATGCCCACAGCACTTTTCAGGGGCACTTCAAGCTCCTTTCAAGCCAATTTAAGCCCATTGTCATGAGTCTGCCTTATCTGAGTTACCTTTCACAGACCCCTTAAAAATAATTTGCTAGTCTCACCCACGCATTCAAGGGCCCCAAAATTGAAAATTACTGCTCTACCCAGTTTAAGTCGTCTGCACTATCATCTAATCCAGTGCTGAGGTAACAAATACAGACTTTAGGGCAAATATCACCATCTCTTTGCTGTCAGAAGTTGTTACTGGTGAAGATAACTCTAAACAATTTGTACTTTCCTGAAAGAAATCAGTACCAGTTTAAGTCAAGATAAAAATTCAAATGGATCAGATAAAAAGTGAATGCTGTTACTATCTATGCATGAACAAATGGATGCAGAAACCACAGTGTTGCCTTGACAATAAAAAGCATTGGAGATCTCTTTTTGTGGAACTTGCTAGCAGTGATGTATGGGTGATTTGTGAAAGATATTCTCCTAAACTACAAATGTACCCTCCAGGGCAGCTTTTCAAAGTAGATATTCCTAGGAAAAATTAATTAATTTTTTTCTTCATTTTTTTTTAACTTGGTAAGCTTTGAATGCTTAATAGAATTAAATTTTGGCATGGTGTTCATGAAAGATCTCTGATTATTTTGATTCTTTTAACTGATTAAATGAAGATACCAAGCTTTGAAAGCCATGTGACTAGAGCCCTGAGCTATATAAAGGGAACAGCTCACCTGTTTCATGTGGTGTAGAATAAGATGAAAGGAAAGGATGTAGCTTGAAAGCAGGATGGAGAACAGCCAGAGGTAAAGCTACTAATAGCTGGACTGTATAATTACACTTGGTAATGCTATGTGTTTTGTTAAGCTCAGATTAGCATATGGCGGTCTCCAGTGTTTTGTATACTTACAGGCTGATTTTCTAACGTGGTTTTAAATGGTTTAAAGGTTTTTGGGTTTGATTTGTTGTCTGGGGTTTTTTCCCCAGTGAAAAGCTTTTAAAATTTTGGTAGATTCTGTGGGACCTGCAGAAATTGTTTCCTTTTGAGATGGAAATACACACATACTCTGAATAAGAGCATTAGAGTGGACTCGCAATAAATGTGTGAAATCTTCGTGTTCACTTTATTTCTGCCCGGTGTGTGTTACACACCACTGGTTGACTGCTGTGGTCTCTGCACCACCAGCTAGCGATGATATCGCTCAGGATATCTCAGTTTGGCAGCTTTGTGTGATACCCCTGCAAGAGAGGAGGAGGTTTTCCTAAAGACTGCTACTCACAGCAACCTAATTTAGAGTCTGAGGCATCAGGGAAACAATCATCTCCCTCTCGTCTACCTGTTAAAATTCAAGATAGAAATCTCTTTGTGCCAGTGACTATCTTTGTACTTAAAGGCTGAATAGGAGCTGGCACAACAGACCCCCAGCCCTGTCTGATGCCCCAAGGCTCTGTTGTGGTGTAAACAATATGTACGACTCCTTGTGCCAGCTTCAGAGTCAATTCTAATAATAAGCCAGGGTGAATGAATGCCAAGGGGCAGGAAGGTGGGAATGTAGAAAGCAAAGAATTGGGAGACTACATGAAGGTTTCATATAAAGGAAGTTTGATTGCATTGCCACAGTGTGGGCTGTATTTCAGGAAACACAGAGTTTACAGGACATCACTACAGCTATCAGTTTTCGTTGTGCTCAGAGAATCCATATAATACCTCTGATGCTGCTCTGTTACCAGTAAGAGACATCCAGAGAAAAGTATCCTCTGGGTATTCAAAACCTAAGCTGTATATGCTTATCATATACACGTATGCCCAGATGAATTTTGCTTTATAACAACCTTATAGGTCTGGGGTGGCTTTTAATTAAAAAAAAATATTACCTTTGCAGGTAAATTATTTCATTTCAATTCAGTTTTCTTCCTATGTACGGCCAGTTCCCTAAGCAATTAAAGCACAAAAGCTGAAGTCTCATGGCCATGCCCAGGTATCAGATTCAGATTGTGCAAGCCTCTTTAAGACAATAGTTTAGCACCAGCAGCCAATAGCGACTATACAAGTGCCTGAGAGCTCTCCCCATCAGCGGGCATCGGAAGAAGTACCTTCCATGCCGTTGTCACCTATTCTTCAACAAGTTAAACGTTCAGCCATGTTAAGTCAAACTATAAAATGCAGTGAGCAGCATTCCTGTCTTCTCTCCTGCAAAGGGTTCCAAGTCTTGCCCTTCTCCTGCTGAAAGACAATAACGTGTGAGCTCTTTGATGATGATCAGCCCAGAAAGTTTTGATAATTGGGTGGCAATTAACCACAGTTGGGACATGACATTGTTCAGATACAATAGACCAGCTCCTAGCTGCTGCAAATTGTAAGCTATCCGAAAGCCCTGACCCCTATCTAAATTAGCTTAGTTTCCATCCAACCAGTACCACTTTTTGTTTGTTTGTTTGTTTAAGCTGTTTTGTCCCTCTGCGTGTACTTATTGCTTGGCAAAAGTGCTTGTAAAGGCTGTGGTCTCACTGGAGGCTTCAGTGTCAGCAAAACCCCGCATTATCTGAGGGAGGGCAGTAGTGCAGAGGACAAAAGCAGCACTATTTGGGATACAGGAGAGCCCTCCGCCTCCTGTGACTGCTTCCCTTCAGGTTGCAGCACACCCACCCAGCCACCTCCCTTCCCTTTCTCATCAGGCCTCTCAAACTATAGAAGCCCTAATGAAAATGAAACATGCATGTCGTATATAACGAGGAAAGGCTCAATTGCTGGAGAAAAAAAAAAGTGTGAAATTACAGTATCAGTGTGAGAGAGAGAGATATGAGCCCTCATTCTCCAGGAGAGAATTTGAAAGTGCATCATTTTCTCCATTCACAAGTGGCATTTAAGGAGCAGCTTTTGGAAGCTGAGAGGAAAACCGAGAAGAAAAACAGCACTTACAAGTGGAAGGAATATTGCTGCCCTAAATATTTGGAACTCTTTTTTATATAGGAGCTTGTTTTAGCACTGAGAGATGTGCATGAACAGACCTGATGAACTTGATGTGGTTCCTAATGTATTCTTCTACCCACAGCTGATACTTTATCTAGTCTTTCTGAAGACCCAAGAGCAAACCATTAGGGGTCATTAAGAAAAAAAAAAAAAGACTGGGATACAACCCTTTGGCTGGTTTTCCTTTTTATGGAAGAATTTAGAAGTCCTGGGTGAGGAGGAGACGTGCCTGTGTCAGGTCTGGCTGTGGTAGGGGATACTTGTCTCTTACACTCATGAGAATCTAATTTGTTTTTAAAGAGCACTTTAATATAGCAGAGCAATATTACCACACATCTTGCTCAAGCAAACATTTTTTCCAATCTATATTCAGCCAGGTAGAGTGACTATAAAATGAGTTACTGTACCTTAAATTTCTGCCTTGGCTATAGTGGCAGGAAGCTAATTAGACAAACTCTGACCATGTCTTCTTGATTCAAATCCACATTACTTGGACATATAAGAATTACCAGCTGCGTGAGAGCTCATGTTTCTGGAGGGAGTTGGACTTAAAGGATGGAATAACAGGTAAAGGAGTGGAGAACGATGGCCACTGTGGGGCCCAAACCAGTCAAGCAGCAGCATTTAAACTCTTCCAGCTAAAATTTAACACCTCACACTGCAGCCAAAATATGTTAGAAGCATGTCTGAGGCATGAATGCTGGCTCAGATCACATGTAAAAGTAAGCTCTAAACACAGGTTGGCTTTTCCAGGTTATTCTTAAATTCCAGAAACCATCATATTGGAGCCAATTGCACATACTAATCCTGATGGAGCAGACCATACATTCCATAGCCCATGAGGCTATTGACCTTCTCAGCTCTAGCAAACTTTGCTGGGCCTACTGGGGCTCAGCAGCCCAGGAAACAGTGGTTTCAAACCTTGTCTTCACTTAAACCATCAGAAGCAAAAACCTTTGGTCCAGCATGAGTGTTTCCTGATGCCTCTTTTGCAAGCATCGGAGTTTCTGGGAATTTATTCTTGAAAACTACTGTCACCTTATAAAAAAAAAATCATCCATTCTGTTCTCACTTCCTTATGAGGAGTTGGGCTCCAAGCTATGGCCAGATATCACATGGTCCTCTTTATTGGTATTCCCACCTCTACATAGTCAGACCCAACATTTCAGATGTCACCAAGTATCAAACAGGGAGAAGGGCAGGGTTAGTATCAAATTTAGTTGCAGGTCAAAAGATCCTTTCTGAAAGGAATGAGCAAATTTCAAAAGGTAAGAAAAAACATCCAAAGTAATGGCTACATTCCAACAAAGTTGCACAATCCTTATTTTTTCTTAGGTTAGGCTCAGATACAGCACTCAGAAAAGAGCTGGGCTGAGGGATCTGATTGCTACTACTTTGTGCATATTATTTGTAATGCTGTAGCATTCTGGGACTCCAAATGGAGATTGGTGCCCCATTGAACTAGGCACTATAAAAACAAACACCACAAAAACAGGTCCCTGCCCCTGAGAGCTAATCTTTGGCCATTTCCCTGAAGCATCTGGGACTAGAGCAGGGCATAAGGAAGTGTATTAGGGTGTACTGCATGGACTGAATTTAATCTTATTTCTGTAACCCTTGTCCTTCCTTAACCTATTGCCCCATTTCTGTTTGTTAACCTAACTCATCAACTCAGTCTAAATTTAATTTGTGAGCTTCTTGGACAAAAGTCTTTGTGTCTTTTCATTTCTTATGGTTGTTGTGGGTTGTTTTTTTTTCCTTTTGCATGGTTTTGAGCCACAAAAATTAATATACACTATGAAAACATGAAAGAAAATAACTTCCTTCCCTCTCTAATAAAGAAATGGACATTTAAATGTGCATCTCTAAAATGTTATGATTTTGTACCTCTATAGAGTCTGATGTAAGCCTGTGGATCAATGGGTAACACAACTGCTATGGCAATATAAAACAGAAGTCTGGCCAACATGTATATATGCACCAAGTACTTCTCCAGACAATATATCTGCAAAATAATTCCTACAGGTTAAATACAAAAAAAAAAAAAAAAAGCTGCTGGTATGCTGCACTGTGATTGATAAAGTGGATTTGCAGGTCCCCATAATGATAAAGGAATGCGACAGAGCCACGCAATACAATCTCGGCATCTCCAGAACCTGGAATAAAATATATTCTCCCACCCCTACAGTCATTCCTCCCAAAACAGCCTCACGCCTGTGGCATCCTATTTCCCCACCCGTAGTCACTACAGCTTCAGTTCTATCAAGGGACTATTTCTTGGGAAAGGAGGGTGTTGGCGCATGGGCAGTTTCTAACCTTTCCTAGGAAAAAGGGACTGCCTGGACAGAAGAAGCTGCAAGGCAATAGTTACAGCTGTGCAGTAGGCTCCAACAGCTCCACCACCATCCATCTATCCAGAATCTTACATAACTTACTCGTGAACTAGAAGAGGGGGAAAAAAAGAGGCATTTGTTTAAAAGGCTGTACTGAAGAACTATAAACAATATGTTGTGTTAGTTTACACAGACAGAGTAGTGGGGAGGGTATAGACAGTGTAATGGGTGCAACTCCGTTTCCCCTCAGGGCCACGCGTATCAGCCCGATTGACACCTCTAAGTACAGCGACTCTTGCTGCTGGCGGAGTGCGTGACAGAGTCTCCAGAGAAACGAAGGATTCCCTCAAATATCACTCCTTTTCACAAGCAGCACAGAAAGAAGGGGAATCAAAGCTTTTGAAGGCGTATCTGCAAGCGAGGGAACGAGAGTGAACTTTGTGTGCGCTGCCTTCCCCGGCCCGGAGCACCGCACACGTGGGGAGGCACGGGGCGGGGGAAGCCCCTTCACAGCTCCACAGTCAAGGCTGTGAGCTATTTGGATTAGATGAGGAATTTCAAGTGGAAACCATCCGTGTGTGTGTGCGTGCCTGTGTGAAGTTGAACTGCATTTGGAGAAATCAAATGGCTTCTTATAGTACCTCAGCAAGGTCCGGTTGTAAAGGGGGTATTAGTAAGTCTCTTTTTTCCTACCATTGCAAACTTATATGGGATCATGTGGGGGATTTTTTTCTGATCTGAAAACAGAGAATCAGGAAATACCCAGCAACAGTATGAATAAATTGGCAAGATAAGCTGTAAATAGCTTTGATGTTAAACAAAAATAAAACAAAAAAAATCGTATTGCAGCCATTTTAAGATTTCAACTTCCTTCTTTAGCCCTGCCACTAAGCAGGCTTCCTCAACATGTGACAATAAGAATTCAGAGGGATGCTTGCCAAGTGTTTTCTGACCCAAATCCTAGAGGTGTCCTCCATCTGCAGCAACAGACAGCTTGCTGTGGTCTGTCATTACCTTCTGTTTGGTTTTCAACACCAGCTACCCTAGTTAATTCAAGAAGATGCAACCACCGAAGAAAACGAACACACAAACGTTTAGCAACATTTCTGCGAAGCTTTGAGGAAGACTTCTCTAATCTTGAATAGGCCTGAATGCAGGACAATAATGACTGAGGCATGAATATGCAAGTCCATTGTTTTACCAAACTCAGCTATTAGGAAACAGCTATATAAAGCCTGGCAAAGAGGATTTAAGGACAAGAAATGAAGGGCAGAGCTAAACATTCAGTCATTCAGTTTTTGTCACAGCATCACACCTACCTACCTACTCGGCCTCTATCTGCAGGCAATAAATTTCAGAACCTGAAAGAGCCAGGCAGTTAGAAATATATTTTTCTATAGGACTGAGACACAGCTCCACAACCATGAAGTTCTTCTATGTAAATATTTGCATGCGGCCCTTCACATCTAAGGTTTGTAGCAATGCATGGTATTTAGCCAAATGCCATTCCCCTAAAGGGTAGCAAATTTTGTTCTTATAATTTTGCATGGAAATTACAACGAACATATTTTAACATGGGAAAAGAAAACACTTTTGCCCCCAGCTAGGCACTGCTGCATCACTGTGCTGGTGATGATGGTGGTGGCCTGATATTTTTCTCTGCATATTCAGAAACAATTCAGATGTAACAAAAGCCCATTTACCTACCACATAAACATGCTGTACTTAAAATGCTTGTCGTTGATAAACCATTCCCCCTTTTGAGGATCCATTAGGCCCAACATGAATAAAGCCTAAAAAGCTACTTAAGGCTTTTGGAGAATTCTTTGGATTTCCAGCTTCACATTGTAGTTACTGCGATGTTTGCATTAAGATGCTTGTCTGAGTTCTGCCCTGCAGGATTCGGAAAAAGAAAAATGTTCCTTTTGTACTAACACAACCGGTAGGTATTTAGCTATTTTTTGTGTATTATGACAGTACCATCTGGCATTCATCTGCCGGGTACCTCAGGAGAATGTCCCCTTCCTACTTGCCTGTATGATGTCGGCCAAAATGACAGAGTACACCAAAGGTTAACTTCCTGTAATACGGTCTCTTGGCTTATCTGGAGTAAGACAATAGTTCCTTTATATTCTTAACTTTGCATTTCACATGTTCCCCTGCCTGCCTAGAAAATAGGGTTGTAAGAGATTCTTATGGGTCAGACACCTCCTAATGCGAACCCTGGGATAATCCTAACTAATTTAGTAACAACAATCTATAAGGCCAGTTGGCGCTGCATATGCAGAAGGAAATGTAAAATTGAAATGGAAATTTGCCCCGTTAGGTTTGTTCTGTTCCACTGAAAAGCTTTGTACAGTGGAAGCATAAACAAACCACTGCTCTTAGAAGTCATGGTTCACCTGCTGACTCAAACACTCATGTCTGTCAGCCAGCATGAGAGGCCAAGGGGACTATCTGTTTGGGTTTCTCTTTTGGTCTCAGCCTAATCTATCTTGTCAGTTCCAAGATCTCCATTCCGTTCTTGAAAGGACTATAAAGGAAGTTTGGCTTAGCCGTGCCCTCCAATTATTTGATTATTTTTAAGCAAACAAACAAGAACTTAGCATGGACCAGTTCAGATTGACTAGTTCAGCTCCTGAGTAATGTCTTAAAGCTATTTTCACCCTAGCCACTTCATCAAAAGGCAGTTCCTTCACCCCTTTCAGAATACACACTTTAATACTCCCAACCTGCTTCTTGAAAACAGCCTTTTCAAGAGAAACAAGCCAGTCTTGAGCAATTAAGACCTATAGATCTCCCTTCACTTCCTTCAAAGCCATTGCGGAGGTGCAGCTGAAACCCATTAAATTCAATTGAGCCCAAATGGCCCATAAGTCATATGGAAACTTCCTCTGGGCTTTTAACAAAGAGCCTTGCTTTAAATTCCAAATTACAAACAAATTCAGTGTGTTCGGCTTTCACATAAAACATAAAAATATAAGAAAACATACAGACGAAAAGTTGCATCAAATCACAGGGAGCATTATAAGAAAGTACAACCAGTTGCTCTTGTTCTGAAGTTACATTCTTCAGTTAGAAATGTCGTATTAATTCATGGCAATATTTTCTTTAGTCTAGACTGGAAGTACGCTTCATTCAGCGTATGAGAAAGTAAAACTGGGGGCATTCACAACCACATGCTGTCCTCTGACTTTTCTTAACAATAGCTAAAAATAATATATGTTCACATATATATACATAATACGATGTGTATATATGTATAATTATATTTTATTACATATAGCTACCAGACTAATCTCAGGTTCATATATAATAAGTAGATAATAAACATTTATGGACTATATATACTCGACTTTAGGTTGCTTTATTGTGGGTCAGGTTTTTATCAAGTTGACAAATTTATTAATGTGGCTTTATATTGAAACTCTCGATCTGTCTAAGATTAGGGATCAATATATGTGCTGCAGGATCGTAAGTCAGCTAAACACTGAAAAGATCCAGGCAGATAGTGAACTTGAAAATTATACAGCAAAATTGTTCCATAATACATCTTTATTCAGAACCCCATGGGATTTGCATGCTGTAAAAGCCTTAGAAAAGCCACTACTTGAGGGTTAATTTTACCCTAAGGGCTCTGAGAATAACTGGAGGCCCAGATCTTTACGACTTTGTATCAATTAATGTTTTTTACATTCTTTTTAACAAGAACTTGATGAAAAATATCCTGCTCTACATATTCTATTTGGCACCCAAGTTACGAGTCATTAGCAGTATCCGAATCAGTTTTAAAAGTGCTGTGGAGTGATATTTTCTAATGGTAATGGGTCTGAGACAGCAGACACACGCCTTCCCGAGGCACGCGAAAACTGAAACAAAAAGCAGTGGCTTTTGCTTTCCTGGCTAACCAGGACCGTGCCGAGCACTGCTCCGAGACGTGAGGGCTCGGCGGTGGAGGTTCCCGGGCAGATGCAGTGCCTTTGCCAGGGCGGGGCGAGACTCCTCAGGCACAGGAGGAGGAGGAGAGTACCGCTGTCCCACCATGGACTGTGTGCGCCATCTCGGTAGGCCCGTCAGGGTGCTGCGGCACTGGCCCACAGCGACTGACGCAGGGACTCTGCCCCCTTCTCATGTCCCTGTGGCAAATGCAGCAAATCCCTTCAGCTGGCTTTGTACAAACCTATTGTCAAGGGCAGTTTGGATTTTTATAATTAAACAGGCGGCTCTGTTTCTCCGCTCCCTACTCTTATTCCTCTCCCTCCCCCAGCCCCTTCCCCTAACCGTGTGCTGTCGCTGCTCCCTCTGTGACCACTTCAACTCATTGAACAGGCAGAAAGAACAACTCAGCAAAAGCAAAGACTGTAACAGAGCCTCATACAACAAGCAAGGAGGAAGACAGTGCGAAGAAGGTGGGTCTGTGAAACCAGGAGCAGAAAAAGGAGAAGCAGGACTGAATTGTGGCAACAGGGAGCAATCTGCTTCATGGAACCACATCTGAAAAGCATCAGGCTTCTTAAATTAGCAAAAGGCAGGATAGCTGAAATGTGCTAGCCTGCATCTAAGAAAAAAAAAGGAAAAAAAAAGGAAAATAGTTCAGCATAGTATATTTTTATATACATAATACACTGTGCACAGGACATTATATATATTTTATATACCTAGCAGCTTGACTCTCACCCCACTCCTTTCTCAACATCTCTAGAAATTCATTGATATTTAGATGTCTATCCTGGGACAGTGTTAACAGAAAAATACAGAACTTCTATGACGGTTACTGAGGTCTGGGTGTATTAAACAGACAATCAATTTCACAACAATGAATGAAGTAACACTCTCTGGGAAAGTTTTAGGGTGGCAGGGGGCTGGGAGGGGGAACAACTGAAAACCTAGAAAGGAAAAAAGATGCTGAAATATGTGTTTGGAAGAAGTATGTTCTCTGGTTTATGTTTTTTGATATGTCTCAAATTGCAGCCTCCACAGGAACACTGTAAATCTGAAGAAGTGTGGACAGGACATGTTGAATTTCAGGTAAGAGAAATAGGTAAGGGAGAAGGAGAGGGGACTCACTCACTTTCTGATTATTCTCCACTGCCAAGGAATAGCAAATTAAGACTGCTTGAGAAACCAAGCATGCTGAAATCACCTCTTCTGGTGAATAAAGTTAACTGAGAACAAATTCATCCCCGTAGTTAAAATGTGGTTACACTAAGCTTCACGACTGTGAAGATGGCAAGAATTAACGTAGTAATAAAATCCCCCCAAAAACACAAGGCAATATTCTAGCCACATGGAAGGAAATAGTTCAGTATAATTCAGTTGATGTTTAAGACAAAAGATGGGAAATCTCAGGGTGAGTCTGCAGCGTTAAACAAACCAACAACACAAAATGCAGAGATGCCTGCAGAGACAGCACATCCCCATCTCAAGCCTAGCTCTTACCCAATTTGTCTTGGGCTGACCCAAATACAGAAAAACACTGGCACCTGTCACTAACAGGATACTTTTGTTTACAAGCTAATTTATGAGTTCTTTTCAACACACTAATTTAATTTTCTTTCCTGGGCAAAACCCATGACTTCTAATTTGAAAGGGGATTTTAAAATGGTTGTGATTCATGGGGATTTATGGATGTTTCCCAGGGAGTTTCAAAAGCCTGAACTTTCTTCCCACAACTCCCAGGAAATGCAGTTAAAAGTCTCCCATAGGTCATTACTCCAGCGGGTTTGGACAGGCAGTGTGGAACAGTCACCTGGCAGTCTCCGTAGAAAACTATTCCCCAACATGGATGCAACCAGCATTAACTTGGAACACAGTTATGTGTCATTTCCATTTCTGTATGTTGCTAATTTATAGATAAACAGGATAGGACTGGAGGCCAATGGAACAAAGTGGGGGAGCAGAGAGGATGCTTTCTTAAGGGAATGAACATCAGGAAATTTCTGAAGCCAAAAGCACATTGAGGACACCATTATTTTTAACCTAAGAACTGTTTTGCATTAATCCTGATTTAGCCACTGAGATTTTCAGCTCCAACTGGTTACGGTAAGTAATGCACTGGAAAGCCTTAGGTGAAGCTTTCTCACTCATCCCCTTCACACAGTACTCACTTCCAAAAGCTCTTTAAATGTCAGTCCTTGAGCAATGGCTTTCATACACCAGAGCCTTGCACAGTTTGAAGGGAGACCTTCTGTGTTTTGCTTTCCATCTTCTTTTCTATTCCCCCTGAACGTTGCCTTCAGTGATAAAGCTGAAAAACTCCACCCTTGCTTGTTATCCTGACAATATTTAATTCTGACAGCACATTCAGTATGCTTCATGAAATATGCAACCCTGTGACTAATGAGGTATTTGCACTTAAGGGCCATATACAGTAAATTGCAGGGCAATAAAAGTAAAGGAAAACCATGAACTGATCAGCCAGCTGTTAAAATGATGCAAAGTGTGCCTTATTAAATGTGTTGTGTTATATCCAGATGCTGACTAGAACTCAGCCCTGGCTCGCTCAGTAAAGCTTCACCTTAAAAAAACTATAGGTTTCCCTTTCTGTTATTACACATTATCTTCCTGCTTTTCAAATAGTAATGGAACGGTCTTCCTCCTTCCCACTCATCATGTAAAGGGAGCACTATTTTGATTTTATGCATGAGATTGAGTCTGCTCCAGTGCTAAGCATCCTATCAGCATATGACCAAATAGCAAAGCTGACATTTTTGCCATGATTATCCACGAAAAGTGTTTCCTACCTCTGATTTACAAGAGCCCTATTCATGAGAAATGATTAATAGCTCACTAGTACTGCCAAAAAGCACATAAATCCAGACATCCTCTATGCTCCTGACATGCCACTCATCTTGTAGATATGTTCAGATCTCTCTCTTCCTCTCTCCCGCTTATCTATGTCTGATCCCCAATGGGCACACGCTCATGCTGATTAGGCAATACAGTTGCTGACTGGGACAATTTTAGGCTTATATTACTGATGGCACCCAATTACAGGCTGCAGAAAGTAGTGTCCTTCCCGGCTTGTACTAGACAAGCATGATTAAGTGTTAAATGCCTTCTAAATTAACTGGCAGTATCACCCATGTGTCTGTTACAACTTATCAGGGTAAGAAACCAGGTTCATTGCCAAGTTCTCTCTGTTCACAGTTAGTCTCCTGGGCTGTAGAGTAATAGAGTCGAGAAGAAGGCAAGCTGCACACAAGAATATACCTGACTCAGCTGATGCTTAACTTATTCAACAAAATTTCATACACTTGGCATTAAACACGCCTCTGAGTGCCCCACTCAGATGTCATAGATTTAAACAAGCGCTGTCTGAACCAGGGCCCATAATATCATTCTCCATCCCCTCACCACCCCACTCCCCCCGCCTAATAAAAGCTATTTCACAGTTCTTGAGCATCCTTCTTCTGAAGATCCTAGAGTGTTTTGCAATTATTAAAAAACAGATCATACCATGCCTACCCATTTAATTTCATAATTTCAGTGGGGCTGCTAGCACAGCAAGACACACACACACACACACACACAAAAGTAGCTCATTGTGCCTTGTACGTGAAGAGAATATCAAGGGCTGCAATGCTTTCCTTATATGTATCCACTATAATACAAACCTTTAATTGTTTGATCATGTTTTACTTTACAATTAATACAGGGTACAACATGCCTTTTTCTCACCGATTCTGATGCAGACGGGTTACAGCTTGCCACTGGTTTTTATTTCTGTATTCATGATGTTCCCTGTTGTTGTAATACAGTGCTTTTTAACTTAAGATACTAGCATCACACCTCAGAATCATGCACAGCTCCCACAGACATCTCTGGAACCCTCAGCTATTATTCCAGCTGTAATTAAAAAAAAGATCAGTATTATTAATAATAAAATGATTATAAAAGAACACTGTTTTCTCTAGGTGTGTTTCGATAAGATTATTGGCACTCATGTTCTGCTCAGTATTTTTCCTTCTTAACTTCCTCATGAGTAAGTTACTGGTCAAAGCTTACAAGCAGCTCTCATTTTTTGATTGCACCCACCCTGAATTTTGCTGGATCGTACATTTTCAACAGATCCTGTTTGCAGTTGAGTCATTGCGCTTTAGTACTGCATAAACTACTTCTCTAGTAAATACCTGGAAAGAATTGCAGCAATGTGAAAGGATGTCTTGTCTGCTTAGACAGTCTTTAGAAATGTAAATGCTGCTCGATTCTCGATTCTCCATATACCTTATCTTCAAGCTGTCTGGTTCTTTTCCTAAGTAATAAACATGCTTCCTTAAAGCAGTGCTCAACGGTTTCTTTAAAGAATTCTATAATTTTCGTTTCTTTGCCAAGGATAATAAAGTTATTGGTGTTGCTTCTCTGGCTGTTGCATCTCAAATTCTTTCAGAAGCAGAATATTTCATCACTTGAAATGAGGTTTGCTGTGACCTGGTGTCAGGTATGTATCCTTCCCAGCTGTATGTGCAGCACTAGCCATGGGCTACATCCCCGAGAAAGAAGCAGCTGATGATATGCACAGGTGTTCATTGCAGCTGTATTGTATGCAATGCTGTTTGCAACGTATATAACCACACAAAGTAAAAAATCAAACAACAACAGCTATTTTCATTGCTCAGCATGCCCAAGCCTCCCTGACCAGTGAGTCATAAGATCCTAAGGGTCTTGACACTCTCCACTTACTCCTAAGTCATGCTTGCAGCTTCTTACCTGACTTATTTCTTCTGCTGCTTTTGGAACAGGTCTCTCAGATTGAGCAGCCAAATTCTGCTCAGCCTTTGCTTTGCTTGATTATTGCCTTCCTACAAGCAGCTAAAGCGTTTAAATATTCCTATCATTTAGCCTGAAGGAAAACTGTTTAGCACATTTAACATCTTTACCCGGAACTGAGACTTCCTATAGATGTAAGAACCATCTGATGGCAGCTACTAACACCTTTCAGTATAAAAAATAATTCTCTAAAAGAGCAGCTACATGCAACGTAAATAGAGAATTCTTCTACAAGACAACACAACTTGCTGCCCCAAGTGCAAAAGGAGATGCTTTAAAAACAGTAAGTTGCAAATAGTGAAGAGTATTTTTCACTCTCATTTCTGTGATGTGTGCAAAGAAGAGCAGTTAGGACAAGGTGTTAATTTTATCATCTTCCAAATGGCAGAATCAAGGCAAATGGAAACTGTGATGAAAATCCTATCTATGGGGTATCTGTCTACCCACCTCTCAGCTTTTCAGACAGTGCAAGCCCCTTGTTCTTTACAACTGTGCTGAATAACCTAGGATTGATTGGATAGATCACAGACAAGCAGACCCAGACCAAAAGACTTTCCACGTATTTTTATCCATCCGTATCTTTTCTTGGCCAGCTGTTTCACTGGAACAACACAGCAACTTCTCTGATGTAACACCCCTTAGTACTGCATGCAGGAAACATTATCTATGAGGGTTGGCTGCACTATCTAATTAGAGATCTCCCGACAGCTCATCTTTACTAAGTTTCATAATTACATGTCTGAGCGTCAGAGATCCTCACTCAGCAGTTCCATGGGAGCTTTCTTGGTAGACACCATTTATCATACTTTCTTTACTCTCTTTCTTATTTCACCATTTGCAGTACTCAGAATAGTTTTCAGGTACCTTTTTTCCCATAAGAGATGTCGCTTGTTGCTTTAGAGACTCATATTGGAAGCAGAGCAGAGAGGAATAAATGATATTTGGGGTATTTCATTACAGCTATAATCTCAAAAGCAGGAGGAAAGGAGAGAGAAGTTTAAAACAACTTTTGTTCTTCTTGTTCACAAAAACATACTGTCAAATTACAAATTTGTGCTCTGGCAGTAGGCAATATATTTACAAGAGCTTTTCTGCCTGTCTTTGTATAATAAAATGCTCCTACTCAAGGTTCAGGCTATTACAAGAATTGTTCAATTCAGACTTATTCTATGGTTAACAAATAAACGATTCAACAAAGGAATGTCCAGAAATCAACACTCAGCTTGACCCTATCTTCCTTTGGCAGGTGCTGTACTTTTACAGACATGAACATGGCTAGAACAACTCTCACGGGAAAAAAAAAAAAAAAAAAGGAAATTATTTTAATGGATCATTTACCCTAACTTTCCAAACTCAGATTTATTTATTTATGAATACAAGTACAAAACAGCATTTGAATTCAAATTAGTGACATAAAGAACCATGATACACTGAACTTTCTTACGGTATTGGGCATGTTCTGGTTGCTGGTTTAGTCATTCTTAAGTCTAAAGACCAATCTATCTGAAGTTCATGATCATGTTGTGAGTAAAGAAATCAATGGATACCATACCTGTAAAAACTGAAACGTAGGAAGCAACTTTCTCTACTACTGCTCATTTTCCAAGAGTATGTGCTTAAACCTCAAACACTTAACAGGAGCAGTGTATGCTCTCATCTGCTCAGCATAGAGAAATGAATACTAAATAAATTGTGACATGCTTTGGAAGAACTGTATCATTAAACGTTTTGCACACATCATCTTGATCCTTACACAGCTTGACCGAAAAAAAGACCCAAAAAACAAATGACCAACATAAAGGGTTTTTTTCCTAAGCGAAGAAAGTCTTACTTGACCTAAGATCTATTTTCTCTACTTAAACAAACAAACCGAAAACCCAAATCTTGATCTTTCAGAATAAATTAATCCTATTTAAGCAAGGAAAGTAAAAGTTGGGTGGTTCTGGCACCAGCAGAATCAAAGCACATTCCATTATTTAGCTAATATGAGCAATTTTGTTAAACAAACTATACCTTTGTTCTGTAAATACTGGAAGTTAGGCTTTGGACAGATGTTCCCTGCTGGATACAGACATGCTAGGAGAAGGTTAGAGCCCCAGCTGTTGATCATCACTTCTTTGCAGAGGTTACTGCCCCCTCACATTTGTTGGCAGAGCTTGCTTATAGAAACACTCCCGGAGCCACTTGAAGTTGAAGTGAGTGGCATTACTATTTAGACAGTTTAAGCTAACTAGCACAGTTGCTGAAAGAGTTCGTGCCTGTCTGTACCTTTAAACTTCCACTGTTCACAAGACTGCAAGTTTTCACAACTTCTTGTCAGGGCAGAAGCTTTTCTCACCTTCTTGTGTATCACCAGAGATCAAATCCCCAATGTCACGCTTGTATATTTAACCTTAAATACCTCCTAATTAAACACTGACAATTGTGTTAAATGTGCTAGCTAGCTACAGTCCTGTTTCTCTGTCTTTCTGCTTTGATTAGCTTTCAAATCACTTTTCCACGAAGTCCATGCTCTTTGAAACAACAGTAAAAATCCATGTTATTTCACTGTGTGAGGGCATCCTGCAGACCTGTGTGACACATCTAAGGATACACCATCGAAGGATACACGAAATTTAGCTCTGACACAGTGATACTGGGAAGCACCAGGCTCTGGGCAGAATACAGTATGTTAGACATGCTGTGATGCTCTAGACAAGCTCCTCACCTTTCTCTACTATTTTTCCACCTAAAAAATAGTGAAAGTTTTGTAGAGTTCTTTGAAAAATGAGTGAAAAGTGCTCTGTGTTTGTGTATGATATATGTTGTTAAGAATATAGATCCACTATTCCTTACCTAGTTAACAACAAAAAGGCATCATTCAAATATTTCATCAACAGGTAATTAATATTGGTATATGAATAGTTATGAAGTTAGAACAAAGCAAGGTTTATTTTCTCACTCTTTTATAAGTAATACGTATCTATGAGTAAATTCCAGCATATCTCCAATTAAGTGATGCATTGAATTTACAACTGGTTTTCAAGGGATTTTTTTCTGGGTTTTATTTCTGGCAGGATATTGATTAAACTGCAATAAAATGTCATTCACAGCAGGCTATTTATGTGATGGTGTTTCTATCCAGGCAAAATTGCTATGTCTAACACCTTTTTCCAAGGAAAAAAATATTATTTTGCAGACCAAATAGAAGTTATCCAAGGTTTTAAGAAAAGAATTTTCTGATTCTTTCCTTCAGCGTAGAATTACTTTATTTTCATGCATTTGTCTACCTCCTCTACTGCTTGAGCTACAGATAATACCATGTAGCAAATAAGCCAATAATCATATTAAAAGAACATTACAGATACAAAGTCAATCACTCAAAACTTACAACCTTACAAGATTTCCCAGACAATTGCATTTCAGGCCCCTTGGCATACACATTGCATGCAGGACTATGGATGACATGACTATTTTTTTCCTAAAGCCATTTCCTCATTCAGTGAACAGACTAGATGCTAATTATTATACACATAAATGTGCAACTTTTTTTTTTTAATTCTTACTGCTCTCCGTGAAGCACCAGATCTTTTTTACTGACCCATACTCAAGTCTTGCTGTGAAGACAGGCTAATGAATGTGTGTTGACTTTTCTGTCATGCCATCCTTGTACTACTCAAGTATTTTGCAGGCAAGATTCTGTGAATGGGATGAGCTTCCCCTAATTTCTGCAGATTAAAAAATCACATAATGATTCCCTGCAAAATATTAATTATTAAGTAGCTTCACTTAAATCTCCACAATTAAATAATTTCCACCACATCCCTTTTATGTTTTAACAGTTCTTGAGTTCATCTTGCATGTGCATTAGAACATTTGTATAGCCTGGACTCTAGAAACATTGGGACACATTGCTTCTACCTCCCAAGTATTGAATTCTTTCTCTAGACTGTTGGATATACACTTATTTTTAGGACAAGCAGAAAAGCAGCACATTTCTCTTTAACTTGTTCTCATGGGGAAAAAAAAAAAAAGCCATTTTTTTCTGAAACTTTAGCTATTCCTCCAGATGCAGTCTCTCAGTCTGTACATTTTCAGTCCAAATAATATACATTTGACAAATTCATAAGCCACTGAAAACGGGGTCTTGTGATGAAAAATGTCAAGCAAGCTTAACTATAGGTGGCATTCACAGCTTCACCTACAATTAATATCTCCTAAAATGAGTCTGCTGGTAATCCAGATGAAGCAGGCAGCCCAACAACTCTCTACATACCTACACAAAAGACTGAGGCTGTGTTAAGAGGTCTCATTCATTCCTCTGATCATCTGAAACAAACAGGCATCAAATGATTTATACCACGCAATCAGTGTTCACAACCTCAGCAGAGTACCTGAATACAGCACAGAAGCACAAATGAGCATTTAAAGCCCCTTCTTGACATTTGTACATACAAACCAGTAAGTTGGTGACTTATCACTGCACAAAGGAAGCCAGAAAATAAAACTCACTTGCCAACAAACCAGCTCTAGCTAGCTCAGAAGAAATCTGTGACTTTGACCCATTCAGTTCTTACCCTGGTGAGTCACAGCTAGATCTGTCCTGATACAGGCAGCAGTAATTACCAGACATGTCTTCTCATGGTTGACACTAGTCCTTGAAGGAAAACACAGGAATGGAAAAGGCCTTGTGCTTAATAAACTTGGCCATGTGTCATTGTAAAGAGCACCTTAAAATGTGACTGACATCTGCATTTCCCTTTGTCTTACTCTGCTAACGTTTCTAAAACCAGCTTCTCTCAAGCTTGGTTTTTATGTGTGTCTATGGACTGCATGAGTAAATCATTGCTCTATCACAGCTCATTTACTCAATATACTACAATGTATTGTAGTCCCATAAAGGGCTAAGAAATCCTTGATCATTTGAAACTCTGTAGTATACTATTGCACTTATAAGAATCACTAAATAACAATAAAACAAAATCTGTTGTTAACTGAATAATTATTTCATTCCCCCTCACCCCCCAAGGAAGTGGAATGAAGCATATAAACAGTCCATATCTTTCTATGGAAATGGAGACTAATACATTCAACTAACTAGGGAGGGGTTCCCACTTTGTTAAATCAGAAAAATATTTTTAGCACTTATTTATGTTTTCACGATTGTCTTGACATCTGTTCTTTAAAAAAGCTCAATAAAAGGCATACTTTTAACTACAAACACTGATAAAATATGGTAATGCTCTATTTTTCCCTGCTGCAGAACTGCCAAGTAATAAGGATTTGCATGACTAAGCTTCTATTATGCTGACATGCAAAACTGAGGAACAATCATTCTTTCTGGTTTGACAACACTTAGAAGGGAAACACTCCTTTTACTCTCCTCTAGGACATGTTGGGCCCCAGACAAGATGAACAGCATTATTCAACCAGATCAATTTTTAAATGGACATTTAAATGCTGCGTTCTCTTCAGCAGAGACACTTGGATAGCAGCCTTATTACGTGAGGTAAAGGTCACTAGGGGTTTGACTAACACTTGCAAACACACAGTATTTCATTTCACATGTCTCTACAAATGTGTCTCCACCACACCATTCAGAATCCACTTCTTCAAACCTAAATAAAAGTTCAAATAAGCTTTGCAAAACTCCCAAATCAATATATTGGACTACGACAATATCAAGCTAAAGGATAAAAATATTAATAAATATTTTCAAACTTAGGTGCTTAAAGTTATTTTCACAACAGTAACTACCACTGGCCAACTTTCCTCTGGGAGCAGGATCTGCAGATCCAATTGACTTGAAGTGACTGTCAGGTACTCAGTTGCCCAGAAGAGTATGATTTATCAGCCTAATTTAAAAATGTTGCCCTCTTTCAGAAAGAAATTTCTCCTTCTTTACGCAGTATCTTCCATTGTACTGCACAGTATATCCCAACTTAGATTTCAACATAGATCACAACGAAATGTAAATAGAATGTAATTCTGGGCTAAGGTTCCCAAGGGTGATGAGGCACCCTTTGCTTCCTAGACACTCACTCCCTACCGCAACTTTCAGCATACATCTCCTTGAATGGCAATAAACTTGGATGTGTATATCTTCAACCTATACAGAGCATTAAAATACCACATACAAAATAAGACATATCCTTACCATTTCTAATTTAAAAAAAAAAAGGTTATACTTTTAAAGAAAGTCAGTTGAAAAGTGTTCAGAAACTGGCTAACAGAGTACAACTATTATGCCATCTTTAACTGTCTCCCAGACAGGGTGGATAGCTTGTGGAAGACTGTGAGAAAAAAGCACTTCCAGGGAAAGTATATGATGCTCATGTTTGTAACGATGCAGAAAGAGAGCTACGATTCAACACACATCAATCTCAGCCTCCTGCAAGGAATTAAATGGAGTTTGGATGGTGAACCCAGCTTAGTCAACAATTTTGATTGTTGACAAAAAGATATTGAAAGTTACTGGAATTGTAATTAAAGTGTGGAGGTGGGATGAAGAGGCCACTGCCACAGCCATCAAATGCACTGCTGGTGTTGTTGCACCTTTGACATCTCATTGTTGCATTCTGGGTAAACTTTCATTAATGATAATCACCAGCAGCCATATTCAGCTTAGTTTTGTACATAATGAGGCTTAAATGATTGTGTTATCTGCCTCTTTCCATCTGTTTACCTCTTCCCACTCGCTCCCTCTCCCCCAGCCTCCCTCACAGAAAACTTTCAGAGCTCTTGGCCAACCCAAATCAGTGATTGCTCTGAGGGAAAAGTAGGCAGAGCTCAGCTTCTACAGTTGGCAGCAACCAATTGCCCAGCTAGTACTGGGAAGAAACGGCATTTCATTAAAGAGCTGGAGAAAGGTCAATATAGTGCACTGACAAGGGGAAGGGACAAAGGACACCGTGTCAACAGAAACCACGTTTTATTAGTCACACTACTCACAGATTGACTTCTTTCCATGATGATTCTCCCCTATATGGTCTATTTGCGTTTTGCATGTACCCACAGATAGCACTGATACTGCCAGAGCAGAACAGGGGAAAATGCACTGATGGAAAGACAGATTGTTTCTTACTAACCTGTCAGAGGTCACCTGGGACAAACGAACGATGGAGATGACATGAGGAATAGCAAACAAATTTAATAATTACATGGTAAGGAAGTAAGCAAGGAAGTGCAAGTCTTTCTTAAGTAACTATACATGTACATACAAAATTAGGGTAGTATTCTGCTTACTGGTTATTTAGCAACTCAGCAAGTATTATCTTAATGCTGAGAATAATAATTTCCATTACAACTTACCAGTAGCTAGCAAGTGTCCTGAGGAAGACACACATGTCCTTCCTCTCTCTTTGTTCCCCTCCAGAACCACTCTCCTCTAACTGGGAGTCTTTTGTACTAGGATTTGGGCTGAGAAAGCCACACTCACAATCACAAGAAAATCAGATAAATAAGTATGGAATTAACCCCTGATTTAATTATTTGACAATACTGTCTTCCTGATTAATGTCTCCTTTGGATTATCTGATGAATGCTGCACTTAACTTTCTTTTGATCCTCCTACTGGGAAATATAGAAAGGACGAGATGGTGGGGGTGGATAATTATGCTCAAGAAGATGACAGTATCTGATCCTCCGTACTAGGAATGCTAAACTCAAGTAGTTCCTTCTCAAGACTCCTACTACAAACTAGAGATGCCAATGTGAAGCTGTTTAGCCAGTTTCAAATTGGTAGATGTTCTCATGTTCTTGCGACACCTGGCATATGGTGAGTGCATTGAGACTTGTAAAAAAACAGTGATTCACTGTTAATCATTCAGAAAACAGCCAGAGATTCATGGTAACCCTGTATTTCTGGAAAAGTACATCTACACCCCAATTTTAATGTTTTATGAGACAGAAACTGCAGGTCAGGTTGAGAACAGAATCTGTATCCTGATCTGTTCTACAAAATTTTGGGGCGTGTATTACACATGGTGAGCTGTGGATATTCAAGAAGTGACCTCACATTTGGGAAGATCTTCTGGTATGAACTGTGCACTTTTCAATGGTGGGCTCAGCCTTACACAAGCAGTTTCATCCATCTGTTGAATTGGATCTCTTCTCTTTTTCATTGTAATGGCTGGATTCTGATATCCTAGTTTGACACAGCTACTTTTCACAAAACCTACACATTTCATGTGTGCCTATTCCAGGAAAATATTGATTTGCCTTTGCATAAGGAATATTTTAAGTAACTTTTTAATTGAAAACTTGCAGTTTCACTCTCCCACCTGTGATCTTCCATAGTTAAATCTCAGGGTCTGAACTACTCACTTCGATATCTCCAACAGGCCATTTTATCACGAAAAAAAATGCATGTTAATTACTTCTCTTGTTTAAAAAAACTGCAGTGCTACTCCAAGCTTAGCAGGAGAGATATTCAGATTCAGCAATGACTGCCACTTTCTTTCTTCCTGTCTCATCACCTCTGCTTAGCACCAGAAGTGAGCCAAACTGAAGGCCTACCCTGTGAAAGAAGTGGACCTCATAAAAGACACAGAAGGGGTAAGCACAGCACATAGAGGACAGGTTGATTGAGCTGGGGGTTGAGCAGCCCTTTGATGAGTGGAAGACAGTTGGGAGTATCTAGTGGGCAGTATGGAGTGAAGACCTAAGAGGAGAAAGTATGCATAGCTGTGTAGTGGGAAGCCAAAGTGGATGAAGGTTGAATTGAAATGTCCATTTTTGAAGCTCTACAGCAGCGAACTTGCCCCGTGCTAACCACTGAGTGACACAGACCAGTCCTCCAGGCTTGTGGCTGTTCCCTCTGTCCTGCAAAAGGATAGCATTTCAGCATCAATTTATCAGAGCAGCAAAGGCTTGAAATGGAACAGCTACCAGGCTGCTCTTGGGAGAAAATGCAATAGCACCTGGGGTTCTCTTTAGGAGGTACCACCCGTGCTCTGGGAAAAGAATTATCTCCGACGAGACACATGTCCACATACATCAGACACAAAATGTGGAGCTAAGCATTATGTAGTCTTGGATCAGGATGGGTAAGCCCTCGTGAATTCTGGGCAAGTTGTGGATTTCAAACTGAACCTCACTGGGCCCAGGATGATTTCTGCTGTAAATCAGTATTGAGGAAACATCACCAAAAGATAAACAACATCACAAATCCTGTTGTTTGGCTCCTCTTCTCATTGCAGCACGTTGCATGTGGCACCAAAGTCACTGAATAAAAATGCACCAAAAAAAGAGGATAATAGTCTTGAAAATTTTACTCCTCCCAGTCAATCAATTATCAATTAAACTAATAACATCCTCAGTATGCTAGAAGACAGAGCTTTCTTTAAGTAAATGAGATCTTAGCTTGTTTTCAACAAATTAAAGCATGCCAATAAATAAAGGTATCATATAGGGGCCAGCTATAAACTTCATTGAGGCCAGCAAAAGTGCTATTAACCATGACTAAATTCAGCCCCAATGTGCAGAGCACTGCCTGTATTGCTTTGTATTTTGTTAACAATGCAAAATATTGAGGTTATTGTTTAAACAGACCTTCCAAAGAGTACAGGAACTATTGGATAATCTAGAGATAGATGATGTGGTAGGTAAGAAGTTTACATTTAGATCGGTTAGTCACACTGCACCTCCTGATTCTCTGGTAAATGTAAAAAGCAGGCAAGAGAGTTACATGGGGCAAGATAGCAAGGAGCACATAAGGCTGGGCTTGTTCAAAAGTGCTTCCACAAAAGAAGCAGCCATATAGCTATCCAATCCAACTTCACATCTGCTTCCAATTTCATAGTCTTCTGTGTCTTTGATGAAAACCCAATTTTTCCCAAAAGGAATTGCAGCACAGTTGAGTAAAGAAAGGTCTATTGATAAATCTAATGCATCTTTTACAGTGTGTGATGCTTCAGGGGTTTCGTGGTGGGGGGAGAAGGGGTTTGTCTCTTAATGTTGTGCTGCATCTCTAAAGTTCCCTTTACATGTCACCACCTTCTAACCTAAGAGGCAGTCTATTTTGAGCAAGACTGAACTAGAAGCTCCAAGCTATCTCTTTTTTTTTTTTTTTTTGTCAGAGTCCCTAGGTATCTTAGACACTCGCCTCCATTTAATCAGACACAGTTTGAGATTTTTTTTAGCACACATTTTTAAGCAATGGGAGGCAGCACAGGTCCAAATCTACTTGACACCAGCATGTCCTTTTGACACCCTCTCCAAAGAGAGCAGCAAAAAAAAGAATAATGTCAACAATAAATAGTGCTTATTTTATTCTGTTTCTTTCATAGAAGCTTAGGAAAAAGTTCCTTATCCTAGTATAAGCACTGCTCCAATAGTTCTTACAGTAATGCTAGCCCTAGCTATGGGCTACTCTGCATTCCAGCTACTTATATTTAACTCTTGGCCCTTTCAAAGTTAACAAAAATCAACCGGGACAAGACAGACTGCTCATGTTTCAAGGCACACAAAAACTTTGGGGTCTTGTCTGTCATCAGCCCACTATTTTCTGCTCTGCAGCCTTGTTGTCAGAAACAGTCCCCAGGCTACACAGGACACATAGCTTTTCAGGGGGACATGAAAGCTACTATAAATTGCCATCTGACACAATTGAGCCTGAAATCTGACTTGTATAAAGATGCAAAATTCCACTGAAGTCAGGGGGCCTGTGCTTATTAATGTCAAGGCTTCATTTCACCCATTAAAAAGTGAACTGTCAGCTAAGCTAGGCTCTGTGAACTCTTGTGGGATTTCCTGCCTTCTTAAGTTACACATTTCCAGTTTACCTAGAGTCCTGTCTAAATGCATGAATTTAAAATAAATGCATTTCTACAGACATGGGATAGTCTGTCTACATCACATGGTGCTTCCACTGTCAAAACAAACCCCAGAGAAATATAATGTATTTAGTGTAAAAGCACACCTATCCTCCTAACAAACGTGTGTGGAGGGAAGGCAGAATAGTCCTTGATGAGATAGGAAGGTCAGGTCAACTATAGACAAATGCCTTAGTGCTGATCTGGCTTTTTTTGCAGTGTAAATCTTCAGGGGTTGTAATAGATAACCCGATGCTTAAGACAGACAAAAAAACACATAGCAAAAAACCGAAACCCTCAACAACAACAAAAAAACAGGCCAATAACTTTTTCCTTTTCTGCAGCCAAGACTAAGCCGTGAACGATGCGCTACTAGTGCTAATTTACTGAACATAGTTTCCTATACGAGCACCTGTCTGGGGGTCTGTAGAAGCATTGGGACTGGCTAATCCGCTGAATGATCTTTAATCAGACAGTAATATTAGGTGCTAATAGCTCTGATAAGGGGGCTGTTTAACCCAACTGTTAACACAAAGGCGTGCCACAACGACTATTTCAACAATGCATTTGCCAGTCATATTAATTAAAACTAATTCCTTGCAGGCCACAGAATGCACTGAGTAAACCCACACGGAAAATGTCTAGGTTCTACCATGACAAATCACATCAAAGAAAAAAATTAAAATTATCCTAAGGCAATGAATTTTGTCTCAGAAAATATACTCTCTTGGAAATTCTCAAATTGTAAATTCACAGCAAAGCTGAAAAGGCCTTTAATAGAGTCTTTGGAATGTGTAACTATATATCTTTGGCTCTGTCCTGTGACGTGACTTCATAGAAGTCATTAAAAGCTTCTAATAAGTCAAATACAAAGCATTGAGCCTTGCTGAAGGTCCTGAGGAGACAGTCACGTGTCACTTAGATTATTGTCCAAGGCTAGAGTGGATTAAGTGAAGCAACAGAGTTAAGACTCCTAGATAGGTTAGCAGTATTTTATATTTTTCTCTTTCTAGAGAGTTTAAATAAATTTTATATATACATTTATCAGGCTATAAAGGGGTAAAATTTTAACTCCCTGCATACAGATTTCAGGGATAAAACTTA
>JAWWLV010000088.1:62154785-62324919 GCA_035041135.1 Platyrinchus mystaceus
TTTTATATATACATTTATCAGGCTATAAAGGGGTAAAATTTTAACTCCCTGCATACAGATTTCAGGGATAAAACTTACAACTAGTTAATCTGGAAAGTCTTAGTTAATATAATATAAATGATGGCTTATTCTTTAGAAGTATTTAGTCTTCAGAAAAGTGTTTATCTCTCAAAAAGTCCTAATATACTAACAGGAATACAAGAAAAAGACATAATTTAAGGGCTTCAGTATTCAATCCCCAAGGATATTCTGGTTAAGAGGTAAAATGCATCCAGATTAACTCTACAATTCATTTTCTTCTGGAGCCTGTGAATGGGGAGACAATCAGCAAGCAAAATGAGAAGTTTTTATCACTGTGAATATACAGCACCAAAGTTTTACTCAGATGTGATAGCATCTGCCAAGACCTGTAAGAGTCATGACCTGAGAGGACAGAAGAGTGTTATGAAAAAACATACTCCAGAAATCTATCCAATGCTCAAACATTCCTCTATTAAAACGGGAGCAGTGGACACACGCTTCCAATATCGATGTCTTAAACTTTTCTTGCTAGCAGATCAGTGCCAAGTTATGTGTATCTATTTCTGGGGCTAAGAAGATTAAAAGCCATGTGGAAATAATCCTGGACAACCTGCTCTAGGTGACCCTGCTTGAACAGACAGTTCAGACAAGATGACTATTAGAGATCACTTCCAGCCTCAATCTTCCAACTATGAAAATATATAAAAATAAAAAAAGGAAGAATAAGAAAATAAAATCTTTTAAGACCCACTCAGCTACCTCAATGAGAAGTTAACAGGAAATAAGTGTGCAGTTTGTTTTTCAAGATGATGCAGCAATGTTTCTGGACCTCCATTCACTTTCATCAAGTTAAATTCCAAGTCGTTAGTTAGGAATGTGAGAAATCTTTCCTTTACAGGATTTTCGCAAACCTTTAGCATTATCTTAATGCAGTTTTGTTAAGCAAATTATTTATTAACTTGATACTGTCATTGATTCATACAGGGAACTCCCACAAAAACAATCAATTGGGCTTCTGCATGTAAATCAATAGTAAACATTTTAAAGGATATTATTCCTTTGATGCACATAGGAAACTCCCATGAAACAATAATTGGAAGTGCACAAAGGCTTATCTTGCTAAAAATCATGCAAGATAAATACAACCTTTTACTATATCCGTTTTGGTGTTGTTTTAAGGTTTTGTTTTTAACCTCATTCACACTATGCATTACTGAAAGTTAGCCTGAACTCTGATTAAGCTTTCTCACAGGATATAATCTGCTCTCTGACTGGCATTACCAAGTTCTTCTACAGTTTCTTTGACAATGCATTTATTCTGGGATCATGCTCACTTCATAAAACAGAGTATCTGTTATGGGATTTAAATAAAATATTTACTCTGAAATAAAGCATCCATACAGGAGACTGTTTTGTAAAGTAGTTTGTCTCATAATAGCTGTGTCAATTACTTTCCCCATTTAGGTATGTCCTAAGGTTAGCTGAGCAGAATTTTAAACTCACATTAGCAGAAAGCCAGGCTTTATTGTTTTATTAAGGTTTACAAGCCAATCACTTCCTGGTTCTTAGTAAATTTACAGCCCAACATTCAACGGACTGTAAACTGCTAAATGGAATTACATTAACCAGGACCTGGATTAAGCTATTTTATTGCTTGGGAGACAAATTCATTTTGTCCTGGAGTTGATTTTTTCCCAAGGAAAATGCATTGAAGCCACTGGAACTGAGGATTAAATGAATCCTTATATCTGTCAATAAGGTTGTGCAAGTGTTGATGCCTTATGGAAGCAAACCTTTGATGGAAATCTTGTTGTCATATATTAAAAAGAAATAGTATCTTAGAAACTTAAAAAGCATTCCAATTTTCCAGAGCACTTTGATTCAAGAGACATCAAATTACTCTGCATTTTTTCTTGATACCAACATAATGCTGGTGAATTGTGACTATAATCCTGTGACCACAAACAATTATCTGTTATGATAGAAACATTTCAAACAGCAAAGGACAGAGAGCTGCTAATCACCATGGCAGAAGGTTTTAGACAAAGGGCATTTCTTTAACAATTATTTGAACTATGGCATTTAAACTGATGGACATTTTCTTTGTCACTTTATCCTCCAACTTTATCAACATTCCAAATCCTGCCTGCATTCTGTATGGAGCCCGGCAATAGTTAGATCGAAGACATTAAATGAAAATCCACTTAATTTAATGCGACAAGAGTGGCTTTGTGCTTAGGCTTTGCATCCAGTCATTTACTTACTTCCTGTGTGTAAAACTTTGTCTATTAGAACAAGAACCTCTTCTTATCTGCGTATCTTTCTGGTATCTCCTCATTTTCCAAAACTGTTGTCATTGAATGTACTGCCATCCTCATATAGGCATTGGCATCAGTAAATCTGATCACAGATCCACTCCACTGTCCCCATCAAAAAAGGGTTGCAACATGGAGGAAGGCCACACAGATGATCAGGAGGTTAGAACACTTCTCCTGTGAGGAAAGGCTGAAACAGTTGGAGTTGTTCAGCCAGGAGAAGAGAAGTCTCCAGGGAGACCTCATTGTGGTCTTTTGGTACCTAAAGGGGGCCTATAGGAAAGATGGGAAAAAACTTTTTAGCAAGGCCTGTTGCAATAGGACAAGGGGTGATGGTTTTAAGCTAAAAGAGACTCTATTTAGATCAGAAATATGAAAGAATTTTTTTTGTAATGAGGGTGGTGAAACGCTGGAACAAGTTACCCAGAGAGGTGGCAGATGTCCCATCCCTGGAAACATTCAAGGCCAGGTTGGATGGGGCTCTGAGCAACCTGATCTAGTTGAAGATATCCCTGCTCATTGCAGAGGCCTTGGACTAAATGACCCTTAAATGCCCCTTCCAGCCCAAACTCTTCTATGATTTTCCTGCCAATAAAGATGCAGCCACACACTGTAAAGAACTTGTGTAAGAGAGCACTCATATTCTCTTGGGATCACCAATGAATTACACCTCACCTTAGACTGCCACAACCCACACCCCCTTTTTCCCTCCTCTGTGGCACAGAACAATCTGCTGTCTAAGACCATATGGAAAATTTTATTGAGCTTTGACTAGTGAAGAAACTTATTCATCACCCTGACCTTCCTTACTGCCTTCCTGTAACACATTATGCTTATGTTATGTACTGTTGATCCTAAGCTTTCTAAAGAGTTCTCAGAAATTACTTCTGTCCACATAGAAGTAGTGTCACAGGACAGATTTTTCTCTGAACCCTTCTGGAATAAAGAGCGTATTTATGACCAACAGCTTGCAGAACCTAAACTGAAAGACTTTGACTCTTACCTATTTCTGTCACTATAAAGATTTTCTGGGTATATCAACCACAACTCTTTGTTTTAATGGCACGTTTCAACATTGTGGTAGATATAGAAGTACTCCTTTTTGGCAACTGAAATTTACTTTGTTTAGAGAGATCTTTGCTTTTGTTTTACAGAGAAAAGCAGTGTTTCAGGGCAGAATCTTCATTTTAGTGGATGTTCTCTTTCAGGGATTATTGATCTGTTAGAAATTTCTAGCTGACAGTGAAGGAGGCAGGGACCATAATGTGGGAAGATGGGAACACGGAGGATTCCTGTTTGTAATATGAGCCTCTGTACCTTTTTTTGAACCACAACTTCCAGAACATAAACATAAAAAGCTATTAGGGGAAAAAAAAAAATCTTCTTTTTAAGTCTGAACAAAAGTGATGGGAATTTCTCTTACTAATTTCTATTCTTCTCTATATGCCTTTGCATACCATAATTTGGCCCCAGAAATTGATTAGAAGTGAGGAAAAAGGTACTTTTCAGAAGCACGTATATCCACAAAAAGGAGAAGAAAGCAAACTTAACTGGTCAGCTTACAGTCCTGTTTCTGGACTCTATAACCAGAAGCACTGAGGAAAATTTTGTAACAGAGTGACTTCTCATGAAAACACTGTAGACAAAGACTAAGGATAACAGGCTTCCTGGTTCTTCTGGCTCTACATCATCTTGCCAGGTGGG
Organism: Platyrinchus mystaceus; assembly: GCA_035041135.1. Taxonomy (NCBI): domain Eukaryota; kingdom Metazoa; phylum Chordata; class Aves; order Passeriformes; family Tyrannidae; genus Platyrinchus; species Platyrinchus mystaceus. Next base: position 62,158,826 of record JAWWLV010000088.1, read on the forward strand.
CAACTGGAGACTGTATTTCATATATTAAAATTATGAGGCATGCCAGGTGTGGAAATGGTTCTGTATTTAGTAGTTGCTGTGTTACAGAATGTACAATAGACAAAGTTATTCCAGTGTGTTTTTCCCCAACTCAAATTGAAAACCTTTTCCAAAGCCAAGCATTTCCTTTTTCTTACTTATAGTATACACCCGATGCAGAGCCTTCTCAAAAGAAAAGCATCATTGCAACAAATAATTTCACATTTTGAAAGGGGACATTTCCAATCCTGTCAAATTCAATTGTCTTTGTAACTTCCTGGACTTTCATCCCTCTGGCTAAGGGAGTCTCAAAGGCTCAGCAGGAGACAAAGGCGAGGTGCTCATGGTCAAGCACTGCCATCTAACAACTCTCAGGTGACAAATGAATACCTTATCTTAAGTCATCCTTCCCTTGGGAGAGTTGGCTGTATGGATGGCTGCTCCTCCGGGAGGCCTCAATGAAGTTAAATCAACATATTCTTAGAATTAACATATAAAATCTAGGTCAACATAAGGTATTCCTACATTACCACCACACTTCAGTAGATGATTCTGCTTTTTGTAGTAAAAGCAGATTCCTACGGCATAAATGACAGAGGTGGTGCACTCATTATCTGAGCACACCCGTGTACCTGGGACCTATCAGTGGAATAGCAAAGAAAGACCACTTAAGATTGCAGAGGTAAAGAAACTGTGGCTTACAGTCTACTGCACATTTTGGCTATGATTTCAGTAATCTTGATTCCATCTGCCCTCTTTAATTTCCAAGATAAGATTTTCATATCTCTGTACACAAATATATGTGTAAATTGGTATTACGAACACACAAAGGTTGTGTTGAAAGCTGTCATACTGTTTTTGTACGAGTATATTATGAAAGTAATTGTTTTCTTTTTCACATCCTAGGAAAGAAAAAATATACATACATATATGGGTCAACATTGTGGAATCGTAGCACAATTCAGCTGCTTCCTATCACTCCATTGATACTTCTTTCAATGAAAGACAAATTAAGAGATGCTTGGATGTATCTTGAAAAGAAAAATATAAATATTTAAAAAAATATATACCTGCAATGATACTGTATGGTAACTAGCGATTTTGATTGTGAAGTTCTCAGTCATTTCATACTGCAAGATATTTCTGCCAAAGTAGTGTATATCCCAATTGTGGAAGTTATTCTGAAATTTTTAGAATCTGTTAATGGGAAAGAGTCTAATTTTGTATCCTTGCTGATGATAGTATATGTATTGTCCAAAATACACTGATAAATATTAAAACATAGTTTATTTGATCAGAACGGAAATATAAATGAAACGTGTGGATAAATTAGAGATAAATTTAGTTATCCCAGAAACAGGCCGATTTTTGTTTTAGCATTTTTCTGTCTGAGATCTTGGCTTGTTGTAAGACTCTGCAAGATCAGGGTCTTTGCCCTGCCTCTCCCTTTTCTTTTATGGTGTGACTGCGTTATACAAAGTGATATTTGTATGCCAGGAGGTAATATGTTTATGTAGTAGTCACCCAGACCTGACAAGTACTGTAGTGTATTTCTTTTGAAAATTGCCCAAGGTGGGGTTATTTTGCCTGCTTTGACAAATTCTACACGCACTATCCAAGTTATGCTGTCACATCTACCTTGGGTTCATCAGCATCTTATTACCGATGCTGTTGTTTTCAAATCTAAATACAGTACGGGGAAAGCAAGGAAGCACACAAACAAACCTATCTTAGCAATCATTTTAAAAACAAAGCCTGAAACAATGACACTGCGCAATAGTCTTGAGTGATTTTTTCATTATTATTTTTTCATATAGCTGTGTTCTACTTCTTCAGAGAACAGAAAGGGGAGCTTTGAAGAGGTGCTAATAGACCACGAATTTGCAGCAGTGCAGTTCACAGCTAACTAAGCACACTCCGACTTCAAGCTCGTGCTGGAGAAAAAATGAGGGCACCACAGAAGTGAATTAAAATCATGCAAACAGTCCCAGCAACAACCAGGGCAGTAGCAGCTTATAAGATCAGCCTCCTTTGGCAGGATGCCCATCTTACCATGACCTAAGAGGGCCAGGGCAGGAGGATATCTTAAGCCTTGCAAAAAGAGGATGGGGCAGGCTGCCAGGGAGAGGGATGGAAGCAAAACATCTTTTAAGTCTATGTTGAATTAACTTGTTTTACAGAACACTGACAGCAAAATTTTAGATCTTTTAAATGTGTTGGGAGAGCTCTTCTGTAATTGATTTTATACTGCAGACAAATATTCTTTCTAGATCAACTGCCCTACTGGGAGAGATTGCTATTGCAATGCCCCTCCTCCTGCCTTGGGGTATTGTCCCCTCAAATCACCCAGAGATGCTCATGTGCCTTCTCCAAATGTAGCCACGGTTCCATGACAGTCTAATCTGATCTAAGATGGGGCTGCCACAGTCTCTCCTTCCCCAGCTGCTGCCCTTTCCTGTGCCAGCAAGGATGCTTGTCCGGTCTCACACAGAACTGGTTCAGAAAAGACAACTAATCTGAAAAATCGTAACACTTCCCTGCTAGTTCAGCTCCCTGTGGAGTCAAACAAGCACCAGCACTGGTGCAAGAGATGGGATGGAGTACACGAATCAAAGCCAGGCTGCAACAGCTCTAATTTGGATCAGCTTAAACCATCTTGGAACCACACTCCAGGCTGAGCTACAATTCACACTGCTGGTGATGATCCAGTTCTTTCTGCCTGGTCCAAGTCTGGGAGCAGTTCTAAAAAGAGCTTCTTCATCAGATCAAAAGGGGTGGGCAGCCTGCCCCTGCTAATCAGTAGCCCTTTCCTCAGACACACAGGCTTTTGCAGAAATGGCCTTGTGTGATCCGTGAAGACTACAGGGAGTTCTTGCATTCCTGTGTCAGGACAGGCATTGATGAGCAGTCCTCTGTGTTAAGTCAGGAGAAGCTCCTCTCAAGGCCAAAGCCAAACTCCCAAGCATCCCAACAGCCAGGGCACTCTGAGAAGCTGATGAACTACCATGATCCAAGCCTAATGTGACATATTATTTGAATGTAAGGAGATATCAAGGAAAGATGGTAAAGGAAGGGACACACCAAAGTCTCTTTGAACTGGAAACTGAAACAATTTCTTCCTCTTTCTGAAGTTTAGCAGGTTTTTTATCAGATCCTGAGTAGTAAGGCAGTAAGCAAAGTGGTTTGGTACTCGCTGACTTGTTTGCACACATCATCATGTCTGATGTGTGTATGCTGCCACAGAGATGGGGAGAAACGTGTAATAGTAAACAGCACACATGTAATTAAGACAGTTTTACTGTCTCTGAAGGTCACCTGCTTCTTTACAGCAGTAGCTGTACAATAGTTTAGAGCCAAAACTCTAGAGGGCAAAATCAAGGATACACAAATTAGCCAGTAGAGAGGGAGTCTATCCCACAAGATATAACTTGTGTCTTCACTTGAAAGGTGAGTTTAATTGCCAACTCTTCCATGGTCTTCCCTCATCACCATAGTTTCATGAGTATTTAGTTCTGCTGTGCCCACATACATCTGTGAAGAGTACATTTAGCAAAGTATCGTGATGATAGACACAGTAGGAACTGGAGATGCTCAAACAGCAGAGCGATGAGGACTATATAAAGTCAGCATGAGGGAAAAGACCTTGAGCTTCTGAGGAAACACAGGGAAAAAATAGTTAAGTTAGAAGAAAACCCTGAAGACACCTTTTAGATGCCAGACTTCATACTGGGAAGCCAGTCTATACCTACTAGTTTCCAGCCTGTGACATCGCCCTTCAGTGCATCTGTGGCCTGGGAAAGGAGCAGGAGTAACATTGCTCAGATTTCAAATTGCATGATGCAGGAAAATATCATAGTAGCCTGAAACTACTGCAATGCTTGCTGGGGGGGGGGAGGGTAGAGAATTGAATAGAAAACATTTATACTGGGAAGTGAAAGAAGGTAAATTCAGTAAGGCAAAAATTCTAACCTATATGCTTGCGGAACTGTTTACTGAATTGAAGACACTAGAACTAAAACTACTTGTTTTTTTAATAAGTAAAATTGTTCAGCTTATTGTCAAACACCCAATTGTTAATTGCCAATTGCTTTATTGTCAGATGCCAATTTACACCCTATATGTCTTTGGGTTGAGACCACTGCCCTGTTCAGGAGGTAATCCCGTGGCCAGCAGAGAACTGTCCCTTAGGTGCATTTCATTTGTAACACAATGGAGATTTGCATGCTCTGTCATAAGGGGAAGCTCCAAACTCTAGCAACACTCAGCCAGGAATGTTATTCATCCCCCTCCCTCACCCCCTCAAAAAAACCCCTAGTTCTGCTTTTTCACTGGTTCTCAGGAGAAATATAAAGATCTTCTCTGCCAGTTGCAGATGTGTTCTATTTTTTCCCTACATCAGAGCTTCTGAATCACTCTTAATAATAAGCAAAGGGTATTCATCCCAAATGGGGAAGTTCTCACACACTATGTGATGATGAAGCATTTCATCCACTTGCAAAAAAAGTAGAAAAAAACACTACCCGCAGAACTGCAACATCACATCATCTGCACTTTGCTGAATGTTCACAGAACAACACTGGAAGTCATTGAAGTGTCAGATAGTGATTTCATCATGTGTCAGGCCTCCCACTAATAAATGATTCATCTTTCTCAGTACTGACACCTCAAAGAAAGGAGAAGAAAGAAATTAATAAACTTTAAAGTGAGAAGTACTCTACTGATATTATACTTCCCAAATAAACAGAAGTTTATGCACACACAAAGAATGCATGCATCAATAGAATTTAACTTTCCATTTATCCAAAGTGTACTTTTAAGTATTAAAAGTGAATCTCTCATGGAAAAAAAAGTATAATGGAATCCCATATGTATTATACCACCACAATACAAATTGAACAAAAATTTTTCAGTTTACAAATATGATATTTCACAAAGCACACCCCCCACCTTTGTGTACTGAAACTGGATTTGGGAAAAAATCTTTTCTGGTTTACGTATTAGTGATTAATAGCATCTTGGTGAAAATAAGCCTGCCCCAAACTCTTTAACAGTTGTAAAAGAAATCTAGTTCCTCTTGAAGGTGACCAGCAACTTATATTTGACTCTAATGGAGATGGGACTGGAAGGAAATTTGTCATTTTACCAGGAATTTACATAATCATTATCTGATGCTTCATAAAGCCAGAACATCTTCCATTGATGACAGTAGCTCTACTGGATGAACAGGACTAACTAGTAATCCCAACTTACTTCTCCCAGAAGGTATGAACTCAAATACAGACTCAAATTGGGCAATGTACTGAGCAAGATACTACCAGTTTTGCTTGGCTTGTTATGACACTGAAGTTTGTGTAGTCACACACTGAGTTTCCAGGCTTTTTTTTTTCTATTTCAATAAAATGCAGTAGAGATACAGAGATCTTAAATTCCTGCACTCTTTGTAAAAAATAAATAGTTAAGAGAAGAAAGAGATTCTGAAAGTGTCCTAGCTGAAAAAAAAAGCACCATAACATGAATTTAAACCTTATGAAGCATTAAAGAATCCACATGGGAGAGAGACCTAACAAATGACCCCAACTGTAGGAAAGAAGAGACAATCGTAGTTCACTATGAAACCATGAGACCGACCTACAGAAAACCAGGCTTTGCTGGTTCTGCCACTAATGGAGCTGCTTTGACTGTAGGAGCCTTTTTATCCCGGTCAAAACAGCATATATTATAAACAAAACACTTCAATCAGTAGACTCAAAGCTGGACTAGCATACGGATACAGAATTTAACCAAATTGATTCCTCTCCCGGAGCGGGGAATTAGACAAAGTTTGTACTTGGAAACCCATTCTCAGCAGAAATAATTAGGCTGGCAGGAAAACTGCTGGGGACAGAAAAAAAGCCACAAGCCCCTGAAGTCTCAAGTCTACCTAAGCAGTTACTTATTTCTTTGTCTTACTCTGAGTATGTGTACCAGAGTTAGCAATATGGTTAATAGAGTTCTTAAAAGAAGTAATATACAATAGCAAATTATTTTTTGCGGTTCCCCCACCTCTGTTCTGGTAGAATTAATTTGGGCATCCTGGATAAAGATGATGTCCAGTTTCTCCATCAGTTTGATTTAGCATGACCCCTTCACTGTCAGCAGGGGAATGTAAAAGATGGCAATGAACATTTGTATGTAGGAAAATTTACATGGCTGTGGGGCAGGATGCCTGGATGATCAAAAAGCAAAGAAAATATTAAATACTTAAAACACTTTACCATGAAATAATCTCCTTCTCTTTCCCCCACCATCCCCCCATGTTAAATCAGGTAGAAAAGTGTGATAATATTAAGGCTTAATCCAATTTAAATAAATTATTTTCTTGTAAATGTTAAAACAATCATTACATGCATCATTTACCCCCTCTTCTGCCCATAGTCTTAAATTATGCTCCATTATATCCAGATGGAAAAAATATGTAGAAATGTTTCTTAAACATCAGAAATTTTGGTTTTGATTATATTCAGAGGTAAATGTCATTAAGGAGTCCTAGAAAAACAGAAATCTTAAAAAGCATTACGGGATTTTGTGTACCAAACTTAATTAAGAAATTTCTTTGCTAGGTTACCAACAATATTTTATTACAAGCTTAAGGTATAAGATCGTTATAGTTCTCTGTCGTGCTTGGCAGCAGAAAAAGAACACATGCAAAGAACAATCTTGTTCCTACAATTAATTACAAATGTACAAATGAGTGATATATCAGACCCTGTCTACACTGCACAGTCGTGCATTTGTAACGATTTCACCATACACAGTTATTAAATTCATGCTTTGCATCTACAGTAGCTTGATACCACATCACAGCCAGGGGTAGTTATGTTTATTCATGCACAGCTACAACCAGCCAGAACTGTATGTATATGTCAGTCCATTTTAGCAAAATCTACATCAAATAACCAGTAGTGCAGGTCTCTTCAGCTAGCTTTTTTTCTTTTTGAAGTGGGCAGACTGGAAGCAAGATAGGAGAAAGCAAACCAGAAACGCATGGGTGGCTAAGGGCAGGTGGTGACAGCCAGCAGGCTTCTGCCACCGGCCTTTTCTGGGTCAGCTATGTGGTGACAATCACCCAACCTGGAATTGCTTAGCAACTCGTCTTGTTTATCTTGCACATCCTTACTGTCCCAGAAGCAGCCTGCCACAGAAGAGGTGAGAAATGCTCTCCCCACTGGCAACATAAATGGCTGAGGAGGAAACATCTGGGCCCTGGGCTGCTGGTGGGGATCTCCACCTGCGGTCAGAGGACTGCCAGTGGAAGAGCCCTGCAAGAAGGTTTCTGCAGCATAGCAACCTGTAGCATACAGGACAATGAGCAACAGGACATTGATGAATTCTCCTCAGTAGAAAAGTCCATGCTAAACCTTCCCCTCCAAAATTTCAGTTCATCGAGTTGGATTACTGGATCACAGTGGGGTGCCAAGTCTGGATTTCCAACAAGGGCAGAATACAGACAGCTACAGAAGAAAGACCAGTTTCAAAGGGTGTCCATTTCAAGACTGAGCCAAGTCACAAACCATCCAGAAATTTCTGCCATGACTACAAGGACACTGACACCTACACACACGTCCCTGTAGACACACACCTAACCATTTTGCTCAAGGCTTGTAATACTGATCTCACAGCAAAGGATATTTTGCTTTAACCTCAAGCCTTCAGTTCATGCTTCTCCCTAGGAATATTTGTTTCACTCAGCTGTCCAAAGTCAGTCCTAGCCAGGAGACTGAATAATACCAGTCTCACTGAGAAGTGTGTCAACATCCCAAACCACTGCAGCTCTGAGCACGTAACTCACCAGACAGTTTTACTGGTTTATAGAGAGAATTCCAGTCTTTGACTCATTGGTCAGTAAGCGTGTTCCCACGCCGTTCCCTCATCCCGAACTGTTTGCTAAAAAGCCTGAGATTATTTGTGTTATGCTCCATGCAGAGAAACTACAACATACAAACGTATAATCATACAGTGATGAGACGCTCCAGTTCCAAAAGCCATAAATTCTAAACAAGATTATCTTGGTTTTAAAATTCATCTTCCCAGGTTCACAAGATAAGCCATCTCATGGCCCAGACAGGCAAGATGACATATTACAGTTTATGTAACCATATGTAAGGCACACACTTACTACAGGGGGCTACTGGGGCTGTTGCCCACACTTTTTGTGACAGCTGCAGGCATCATGTTCTGTCAACTGACGGGAGAATGGTATAGGAACTCAATATGACAAACATATTTTTAATGTACTGGCAGTTTCAAAACTTTTTAATTAATGAACAGAACTGACTGGGTACACGTATGCTGCAAAGCTGGCTAAACTGCCTTGGGTACTAGAGGCAGACTTGGCTTTATTAATTTACCATCTAAGGGTAAACAATCATACTTTTCAGTGGGATAAATGAGCATATACAGACCCCTCTGCTTCATCAGCTAGACTGCCAGAGCCACTCAGATCAACTTCTTCAAAGCTAGCTTTGGTACCCTTGCAATATGCACTACAGATCTAACCTCTATTTATCAGAAATGCCACAGGTAAAGTGACTCCCGCATTACTCCCTGTAGACATGCAGGGCGTGATGACTACAGCAGATCTGGCAGAGTTCCACTGGAAGAGGGAAGAGAGAAGGCACTGGGATGCTGCCCACAGGGCCTCCAGAGATGCATGTGTACTTTTGATCCTGGGGAAGCAATAACTTGATCAGTGCTCTGCGCTGCTCTCCTGGCAACACACGGGCTTCAAAAAACATGTTTCCATTGTGACTAGATATTCACTTTAATAAACAAACTTTAATAAAACAAACAATATAAAAAAAGGCCAAATCCTCTCGCACAGCATTCCTCACAAGCCAATTAAGGAGAACCGCTCTCCTGGGCCAGTGAGCAATCTCTTCCCAGGCCAGGCACTGAGCAGGAACAGAGCCTGCTGCAGCTGCTAGGCAGGAAGGGCTGGGCCCACTGGGGCTTTGAAGTAAAACAAACAGCTTGTTCGGCAGATAGCTATTTCTTCATGGGCTGGTCAGCAGGAGGGATCGTGGAAGCTGGCTGGCTGGTGGTGTGTTGTGTCCACATCAGTGAAGGCAAATCTTAAACTGTACCCAAATCCCTTACGAATTACAATGATGCGACCAACACCTGGTTGGGCTACCCCTTCTCTGTTGTTGTTGTTGCTGTTGTTGGTATTTTAAACCTAATTCATCTTTTACCATGACTCACTCATACACAGTATCCTTAATCTACAAACACTCAAGCATGATAATTCAGCTTTATTATCTGTATTCCCTGAGCTCATATTTCATAAAGTATAAGCACACTCAAGAAAGAATGACTCCTAAAATAGCCAGGCATGTATATTTCCACCTTCTCTTTAGGAAAGCAGTTCAAAAACAAAAGTCCTTGTAACACTTAAAATTGCTAACCTGAACCTCTTGATAGCAGCAGGCAATATCTTCTGAAACAGCTGGGGTTTTATCTCACACCATGCTACTACATACCATCAACTGTGTTTATACAAGCACTGCAGTGACAGAAGACATAGCATGAACCAAACAGAGCACAAATTTCGTCTCACATCAGCAGAAGACTTTGAAACTCTGCATCCAAAGCCAGCGTATATTACAAATTCAATAAAAACAGAGACCACCACTGGAGTGAAAATAATAACTATCTATCACAAAAAAGAATAAACATACCCAAGTTTTTGGGCCACAAAAGCTATTCCTACAAACAAGCAAGCTGTTCTCATGCTTTGTTTTCTATACTCTGCACTTTGCCTAATGATTTCAAGGTGTTGACTCTGTGCAGTGGTGGGGGTACCTCAAAAACTGGTAAAAAAATTGAAACTAAAGGAAAGCATCCAGCCCCCTACAGGATCAGGCCTTTTCTACACTGTTATTAAACATGGAATTATCTGATAACCTCCCTTATGACTACAACAGTAATTTGCTGCTTCTGTTCTTTCAGTAGGAGACACCATTACATGTGTGCCACTTGATTAGTTATAAACATGGCCTTTTATTAAAAACACAGCTTCCTCTGTACTCAAAATTAATTCTACTTGGCTGTAATACAAATGATGTTTCAAATGTGTGAAATTTATGGTCAGTTAGAAGGAAAAATTATGGCTAAACTTTGGCTAGTAAATTGGACACCAGCAGTACTGACCCTGCCAGCACTAGTAGCCAAACTTTTCCACACTACTCATCAGCTGGAACCAGCTCTGGGCAACTGAGACTTTTTCTTTTTTCCAACAGGAAACCTCAGTGTGTCCTATGCTTGAGAGGAGCATCATTACTGCCTATAAAGATGGGCTCCAGCATGCAACATCTCATCTCGGAGCCATATGTACTCTCTCTCTCTTTGCAAATTAAGCCACTTCAAAAAAGAAAACCTTATTTCTTTCCTGCTGCTAAAGCAAATGGTCCTGGAAGACAGGCTCTGCCCAGACAACTGATGTGCAGACAGGAAAGGGAGACATGCAAATTACAGGTTTGTGGGGTGTGTTAGCTGACCTGGGAGTCTCTAGAGACCTCTGGCCCACCCTGGAGCACCAAAACCTGTGCTGCCTCTTCCTCCTCCAAAATCACCAGACTCAACTTCTACAGCAAAGCTAGCCCTTGCTCCTTTCCATCTACCTATTCCCTGCCCCTTTCTCCAGTCCTCTCTTCTCACAATCTACCTGGTTCTGCACTCACTCTACTCCCACCCTCCACTTTCCCCTCTCAATTCCTCCCCCATTTCCCATGCCACTTGCCAAAAATGAAATGCTGACAAGGCAGTTATCTTTTCTTCCCCTGCTCCAGCACTGTCCCATGACTCTTTTAGCCACAGAAAGAGCCTCCCCTTGCTCATCAATCTTACATTATCTTTTAATCAGAACCTTGACTGCACTGGTCACATTAGCCTGATCTTCCCCGTGGCTCAAAGCATCATACTCTTCATAAGGCTGGGGGGAGAGATGGGAGGAAGAAAGACAGACTTTTCAATGAGCACATTCAAGAGAAGAAAAAAGAAGAGGAGGAAAAAGAAGGATGGAGTATTTCTTTCTACTCCCTCTTCCATCCATTAAGATACTCCTGTTCCCCTTCCTCCTCGTAGAGCTCTTATTTCCACATACAAGCATCTTACTTCAATGTAATGAAATTGTTAAAATTACTAACTCAACTAAAATTGTTCGCATTTAAGCAAAATTACAGTTTGTGCAGGAACTTGCACCAAAACAAAATCAGAAGTTCATACCCATTTGACATTTTTTGTTTGAGCTTGTGTACTTAGGAGGATTTTGTTCAAGCTTGTGTGCCTCAAGGGTTACTGTCCCACAGTCCTGTGCCTCAACAGATGCAGGGCAACTGAGCAAACTGCAGTAAATGCTGAACAATGTGGCAAGGACAAGCAACCTTACATTGCCAGCTGTAAAAAGGAGTGAAATAAAATTCAAAGGAAAGAAAGGCTAACATAGTACTAAATTCAATAGAGAAAAGGCAGACAAAGAGCCAAATGAAGAGAATTGTGGTGCCTCTCCTGTTGTTCCTGCACTGAGAACATCATGACAGTCCACAAGCGATATGTTTCCGTCAGTTTTGTGAACTAAAGGAATATATTAGTTCCATTTTACAGACTGTAAGCTGAGGCAGTCAGAAATTAAGATCTGAAGAGTCTCAAAGTACCTAAAACCGAGGTCTTGCTAGCATTAAGCACAGCACATTCTTTGAGTGTTCAAAGGATACAGCTTCTACCAGCCTTTGGTGCAGATGCACATGTGTAGTCCTAAGAGAACCCATAAAATGAGGAACACAATGCAAGAGCTACAACAGGAACACTTTAGCAACCACAGACATATTTATTTCCCTGTCTCCTCTTCTACGTTTTCAAGTGGGAGAACAAAGTATCCTGCACACTAGGAGATTCGGATCAAAGAGCTATGATGGTCACAAGTCGCAACTCATCACCCACCTGACAACTGTAGCTATTTATGTACAAATTAGTAGTGCTGACCTGGCCACTATTAAAAGATTGATGTAAATGGCTTACCCAGCATCACACTCCTTGGCAGAGGATCAACTTCTCCAAAGCAACATTCAGCTGCCTTAACAATGAGATTATGTCTTCCCTTCTTACATTCACGGGAACATGGGAGGGTAAGAGTTCAACAGACAACACTCTCTCCTTCAGCATGTACTCTAATTCATCCCCAGAGCAGTCTCGCTTAATAGACTGAATCAAACCCAATCATCCTATGGAGGTGGGGGGAAAGGTATGTAGATTATTACAAAGCAATATATACATGTATGGATGGAATTAAGACTGCATAAACATTTCCCCAATTCTGGCATTTGGTAACTTTTCAGTGCTTAACTTAGCCACTTTAATATCCTTTCAATCTGACCGTCTGTGTAGTGTCTGTCTGCACGTGTACGTACGGCCACTTTGAGGATCCTGGAGATGTTAGGCACCACGTCTCATTTCAGTTACTCAGAGGACTTTAAATCACGTGCATAAATCTGCAGTGCATGAATCCAGCCTCTCTATGCATACAGAATCCACTACACAAGTAGAGCTTAACTGCATGATGGAAGCAGCTGTTGGGAAACCCTTAGACCCACATGAAGAGACACCACCTTGCAAGTACACCAGCTTACTATGTTGCATAGTCATTATGTTTGCATTTTATGTGTATGTTTAACAAAAGTGTGTTCATTTATGCACATATTTAACGTGTGAAAAAGGTTGTGGGGAAGTGGCCAAACTGATAGCCAGCAACTGGCTACTCACATCTCTATTTCCCCATGGGAAGAAATAAAAGGAAGTTCTACTTCCTTCTTCCCCAAGGGATCCACTCACAGAAGTCACTGTTTTTCTCTTAGATAAGTATTGCAACGATATCTCGAATATTCCACTCCAATATTGCTGTAACGTGCTATTGGGTTTTTAAGACCAAAGCAAAACAGTAAGGCAGAATATTAATACAGGACAAATAGGATGTAAAGCATGACAGAAAGTGGAAGGGAACCTCAATTAGAAAGTGTGGAAACTGGAATGTCAAGTCTAGACAGCAACTCAAGCCAGTGGCAAGTTATCTATTGGCAGAGGCCTTTGATGGTCTCCACATCCTTCTTACCTGCTACAGGAAAGAGTCATCTGCGTATGGTAAAGTTCTGCCTTCTCACACACAAAACAAAATGTGCTATACATAAATGATGTTATCACTAATGGCAGGAAAAGCTAATCTATAGGAAAATGCCTCAATTTTACAAATCTGGGCGTCCATTTTTAAAGTCTCTTTACCTACTCAAGCTTCCAGAAGCCATTGAAACCTCAAAAAAGTCCAAGAATCTCCCATGCATTACTGCATCTCTGCAGATGGCCAACCTTATTCTAGGGCTAGAAGCAAGTTCTGTGTCCAGCAGGGCAAAGCTATGGACCCTTTCCCACCCTGAGCTTCTCAGTGTACAAAACATTTTGCTTTTTTTCACACAAGAGATAAGATCTTGGAATTCAAAGCTGCATCCCTTTCAGATGCAGAAAACCTGTTCAGCACTAGAAAACTTAATCTTATCTTTTCTGAGGCAGGCATAATTCAGGTAAACACAACACAGTTGAAGAAAAGGTATCCAGAAGTTATTTTTATGAACTGGTAAGCAGCCATCTGTCCACAAACAATCACAGCCTGCCCCCAAGACAAGGCTCCTTTATGGCTGAACTTGTCTGGCATCATGCCCTTTGTTTGCTGACTGTTGAATTATAGTTCATGATTTCACCCCATGTTCTTTCTGCCTTCCCAGTACTGCTTGTGCCTATTGTTTTATCTGCTTGACCAAAAAGAAGAAATAAGAACAAAAAAACTTAAATGGTTGTGCTTTGGTTTATAGTAAATCCTCATTTTCCTTAAGAACTAAATATTTGTTTTGACCAGCACCCATACCAGGACCTTCCACATTAGCTTACTAAAAATCTTGCCCCAGAACTCTGAGTACACCCAAATCCAATCTGCATACACACCTGCTTTCTAAGTTTGAAAGTGTCAAAAGCAGTAGTCTCTGACTGGGGAAAAAAAAAAAAAAAAAAAAGAGCAGTCATATGTAAGTCAGACAGAATGAATGTTCTTTTCTTATAACCTCAAAGGGATTTTATCTTCATTGATACGTGAACTAGGCAAGTATTATGAAAGCTGTAGTAGCTGGAGAGGTATCACCAAGGTTCCTTCTTAATGAAATTTCCTCTCACTTCTCACTGAATTGTGTGCTAGAAGATTATCTTATATGCTAGAAAATGATCATATTTCACCTCTTGCTCAGAGATAACCACACCTAGGATGCTTAGTATGCACAAGTCCAAATGCATAATGCATAAAATGTGTTACGCTCATGCAAAGAACGAATCCACAATATCATCACTGCCCTCCAAAAACCCCCAAACTACACTAACCAAAAAATCCCCACCTCCCAAAAAACCCCAAATCTTTTTGAACAATAGTATCATATGCCAGATCAGAGACTGTTCTGGCCTTTGCAAGTTACTGGAATGGTTGACACTGGACACTGATTAAAACCTAACTATAGAACTAACTATAGAAATCCAGTTTGGAGACTCCTTTATAAATGTGTGTAATTCCTGTAAAAGGATTTCTTACGACAAAGAAAAGAATGAGATGAAAACAAGGAACCTCTACCGTTCTAATGTTAGTCACCTCTCAAACATCTTCAAGGCACAGTTATAGTTGAAAGTGACCAGGATGAAACTCGCTATCAAATTAGAAAAAAAAAAAAAAAAGAAAAAAAGCGATCAAATGTAATGGCAAACACTGGCACCAGTAGCAGTTAACCTGTGATACTAAGTACTATCTTAACAGCACTTAATTAAAAATGTAAACGAGTACAGTAAGCCAGTTCAGCTTGAATATTTAAAAGGTCAGTCCCCAAAATGCACACAAGCTAGAACTGAAAGGCAAGATCAACCATGGTTACATGATACTCAGCATGTGCATAATACAACGCTCTGTATAACAGAACACAAATGTAAATAGAGTCACGGATCTATGGGAAAGGTTCCTGCCACCGGCCTCAAGAAGAAAATTCATGAGTTCGCACTGACAGTAAGCTCTTTTTCAACACATGGCACAAAGGCCAGCAGCAAACATAGCAACACCCCGAGACTTCAAGGACATTCAGGAAGTAGTCTCCAAAGTAAGAAGAAGGGGAATAGTTGGTTTTGCTACCTCATTTTATTTGAGAAAAGCCAGGTAGGTTTTCTACGAGAACCTTTTTGCTCAATTGTTGACCTAGAAAAATACATGAATCTTTGTCGCTTTGGGCTTTCCAAAATGTCTCTTGGAGAATCACAGATTTACCTTTATTAATCAAAGAACACCTGAGACAAAAGCATTTTCTTCCAAGTATGTCCTAGGCCGTCATGCTACATAAACACCTTAATAAAAATAACTGAGGGCAGAAACTTAAACAATCCAAGAAATGTGCATATTTCCAATTTAAAGGAACAAAATACTCTCCTCAGACTTGCATTTAGAAATAACGTATATTTTCCTACAAGTAGCCTAAAGAAAAGGCTGTAAAAGACTCACTTGATCACAAGTATTATTACCATAAAAGCTTGATTTTGGATGAGGCCAAGCACAGAGAGATCATTTTGTACCCCATTTTTTTATTACACAAGACTAGGAAAAATGTCCTGAAATAATTAGCAGTAAGCATGAAGAAGTGAAGGGAAAACTAAGAAAGTATAACATGGCTTTTTTTTTCTATTTAGTGTCTTAAACATGATTTGCATATTTCTAAGGTAAAGGGAGAACAATATGCTCATTTATCTGAGGAAGGATGGCCTCACAGTGAAGACAGAACACTAGGAACCAGTGAGTGAGGTTCTGGCAAGTTCTCCGTCTCCTGCTTTCCTGAGTTTGAGCACTGCCACTCAAGAGCCTTGCACAAAAATTTTCTCCCCTACAGAGCAGAGATAATACTCTCCAGAAAGAATCTGAACATAAAAACTGCATGTGGAAGACAGCATGAAGTCCCTAGTGTTACCGAAGTATATAAGTATATAAGCATTAGCATAAAGGAACCTCACCTGAGAGTTTATGCCAGAGTTGTACAGAAAAGCATAAATGGCCACTGGGTATGCTGATACCTCACCAGGGATATCATCAATGACTCTCTTTCCTCCCTGTCCCTGGAGGAAACGTAATCATAGAATCATAGAAGTTTAAGGGGTTGGAATGGACCTTAAAGATCATCTAGTCTCAAACCCCCTGCCATGGGCAGAGACACCCCACTGGACCAGGTTGCTCAAGGTCTTATCCAACCTGGCTTTGAACACTGCCAGAGTTGGGGCATCCACAACCTCCCTAGGCAACCTGTTCCAGTGTCTTACCACCCTCACAGTAAAAAATTTCTTCCTCATATTTCCTGATTTCCTAAATTTCTGCTCTTTCAGTCTGTACCCATTTTCCCCTGTTCTATCACTACAATTCCTGACGAAGAATCCCTCTCCAGTTTCCATGTAGGTCCTCTTCAGATGCTGGAAGGTTGCTTTGAGGTCTCCAGGCAACCTTCTCTTCCCCAGGCTGAAGAGCCCCAACTTTCTCAGCCTGTCTTTGAACGGGAGGTGCTCCAGTTTTCTGATCAACTTCGTGACCCTCCTCTGGACCTCCTCCAACAGCTTAATCCACCATTAAAGAACTGTTGGGTTTTCACTGAAGATGCACCTTCCACCTCGCACCCAGTTTCCTATTTTTTTTTTAAACTTAAGGAAAAAAAAAATGAATTTAATCGAATGTCAGGATTTCTCACTGACACCGGGTATCCAGGTGCCGCCCGGCGGGTCCCGTGGCAGATCCCGCCGGGGATGGGGCAGGACGGCGCTGACCAGCCCCGGCACCAGCTCTCGGCGCGGACGGGCCACTGCTCCTGAAAAACCGCCGGCCTTCCGGCTGGATTTGAAAGCACACATCCATCCACACAGAAAGGTTATTCTCGGGCGCGCCGGACCACCAGGCCGGGTCCCGCGGGGCAGCCCCAGCGCGGCGGCGGCGGCGGCGGCGGCAGAGGAGGCGCGACCTCAGGACACCTTGGAGACATACCGGGCAAACCCGGCAGCCTGCCCCGAGCTGACACCGCCCGCCCGGCGGGCGGTCTCTCTGTCCAGCCGGCGGTCTGTCTGTCCGCCTGTCCGGCAGACCCAGACCGCCGCCTCCTCGGCGGGCGCAGCCCATAGACACAAAGTTTTCGTGCCGCCACTTCCCAGCCCAACCCCAGACACATTAATCCCCGCGCTCTCCCGGCAGCCTCCCGCGGCGCCTGCCTGCCTCTCCACTCCCTGTCAGCGATTCCCAATAAACTTCCCCCTCGCCCTCCTCCTCCTCTCCTGCCGTGCCGCATCCCCGGACCCCCCCAGACTCTACCACCGAGAGCCGCGGGGGGAGGGCTGGGGGGAGACAAGCAGGAGGGGTAAACCAAGGCAGACAGGCGGGGGAGGGGAGAAGGACGAGCGTGGCGAAGGGGGTTCCTCGCCCAGCAGCCAATCCGCGGGCGGGCGCGCGGGGCACGCCGGGAGGTGTAGTTCTACACAGTTCGCCATTTTGTGGCGAGGGAACTACAACTTTCCTCGCGAGCAAGGATAATTCTTGGGCCCTGCGCGGCCAAACGTGACTCCCAGGTGCTGCCAGCGCGGTGGGGCCCCGGTGCGTGCCCACGCCCGGGGGAGGCGCGGCGGACGCGCGGACGGAGCGGAAGGGATAGCCCTTGGCAGGCAGAGGGCTGCTGCGGGGAGCGGAGGGGGCAGGGCAGGGCGACCGAGCGTGCTGCGCACTGAGGGACCGTCGGAAAACTCCGCGCTGGGGCCGCGGCGGAGAGCTCGCGGCGACCTCGGCTGCCGGGTGGCCGCGCTTAAATGCCAAAAGAAAGGAGGTGGGAGGAGGGGTGGGGGGTTGGGGAGGGAAGCGCGTGACGCTTGACCCGAATGGAGCGTTTAGCGAGGCCTGGTGCATGCGCTGAGCGCGGCGTTGCGGCTGCTGCCCCGGTTGGGAATTGAGGGCGAGCCCTAAACCGTGTATGTATGTATGTGTGTGTGCGTGCGTGTGTCCGTGTATATATATATATATATTTATATATATATACACACATACACGCGCGCGCGCACACACACGCAGACATATATATTAAAAAAAAAAAAAAAAAAAAGAGAGCCAGGTCCATTTAAAGTTGCTGGCGGAGAGCTGTTCTCATTGGTTAGGGGGGGAGCTGGAGGAGCGGAGACACACACGGTGCGTGCAGCCCTCGCTGCCGCCGCCGCCGCTGCTGCCGCCGGAGCCGCCGCCGCTGCTGGAGTTGTCCCTGCTGCTTTCCCTGCTGCAGCGGCACAAACGTGACTTCCAACGTCCCGATTATTTATCTTCTCCTCCCGGCCCCTCTCCTCCTCCAAGATGTAACTACAGCTCTGACACTAAGGACCTGCAGATCGCTTAGGCGGCTCGAGAAAGAGAAAAGGGGATATCAAGGGCGTCGTGGTTTTTTTGTGTTTGGGGGATATTTTCCATTATAATGCTTCACTAAAGTGAATTTTTTTTTTGTTTCCTTCGCATTCGTCTTTTTTTTTTTTTTTCCGTCCCCCATTTCTCGGATTTATTGCTAGGAGAATCACATTGTGAGGAAAGAAACTCGGATTACAAGATACCACTACAAACAACCCCCTTCCCCCTGGATTTTTTCAGTATTTTTTATTTTTTTTTTTTTATTGTCGCGGCTTTAATTCATGAAGCAATTGTCCCCTTTTGCAATCAGAATTTGGATACCAGAATGAGCAAAGAAAGACCCAAGAGGAATATAATTCAAAAGAAATACGTAAGTGGTCATAACATATATCGTTTGACTCTCAGTTTTAGGAAATGGCAGTGAATGTCAAGTTTATAGCTAATCCTGAAGCTCTAAGGCTTTGGGAACAAATGTGATGCTGAATTTGATTTTTTCTGTGGTGTGGTGGGGGAGTTTCAGAGGCCCCTTTTAACGGGCAAGCCTATCCAGTTTGGTTATAAAACCAGATTTGTGTAGCGATTCCTCCGGTGAATAAATGTATTGACCTCAAATGACACAATCATAATCTAGTTTTAGATGAAACGCGGGGAGCTCGGGGGGCTGCCGCGATAATGTCACCGGACTGCATTTTCAAGGGGTTTTATTAATTCTGCGCTTTTGCAAGCGAAGAGAGATTTGTTAATGTTTTTTTGGTTGGGTTTGTTTTGTTGTTTTTTTGGGTTTGTTTTTTTTTTTTTAATGATCTACGTGTGTCTATCCCCGTCTCGTGAAGCGGCGGCGGTGGTTGTTGGAAGCTCTTTAAGTTGAAACCGAGTGTCTGGTTATGGCGAGCTCGTTTCTCCCGGTACCACATCCCATCTCCTGTGTGTGATCCTCGGCTGCTCTGCCTTGCGATAGACGCCGGAGCAGCCGGGGATCGCCTTACGGGCAGCGCGTTCCTAGGGATTGACCGAAATAATGAGGAAAATGGCTCGGTACAGTTTTAAAAATAATTCATTATGATGGCTCGAAAATTTGGGCTAATCCAGCGCAGCCCAGGCTGTATTTCTGCCTCTCTTTATTCAGCCGCTTAACCAATCCCTTGTAATTGTCTAATCCTTTAAACATATAAATGTGGATGGGTAGTTAGATTTTTGTTCGTGCTCCAGTTACGTTTTGATTGGCACAGGGCAGTTTTTCTTTACGTTTGGAAAAACGGAGGGGATTATCCATATATGCAGTAGAGCGAATAATGATTTTTATGTGAACGTTTAAAAAATTATATATATATATATGTACATTGTCCCCCCTCTCTGCCTCCCCCAAAATTATAAATCCTCGCTTCTGGGTGTGTTTGATGCGAGGCTTTAAAAGTTGTAGGTTATATCGTGTCTTGTCGCCTGCGCCGATTTCTTTCAGCGAGGGGTGTTCCTTGGCAGGGAGGGTGACCTTCGGGACACTTTCCCTCGCTATTATATAGATTTGGTAAAAACTGCAGTTGACTCCAGCTGACTGCCCGCTATCGATTGCCCGCCCCGCTGAAACGGTGCCCGGGGGTGGTGGTGGAACGATGTATGTGTGTTTGGGGGGGTGGTGGTGGTGGTGGTACGCGATATTTCGGAGCTGCCTCCCCCTCTCCTTCCCTCCCCCCCCCTCTCCCGCACCCCCTAAATTTCCGAATTAAAATACATCCGCATTGCAGAGGAGAGGGGAGCCCGGGGCCGGCGAGTTTAAACTATGGCATCGAAACGGGAACGGCGGGTGGAAAGTGTGGCGAAACACGCGAGGCGTCCACGTTTCCCAGGCAGGCAGACAAAAGCGGGGCGGGGGGGACGTGGTGGGGAGGAACCCGCGGTGTTAATAATTAAAGCTGGGGGGGGGGAAGGAAAAGGGAGAGATCGCCCCAAACCCCGGCTCACCCCGGGCTCGCCGGGGCGAACAATGCGGCGCCGCTCCCGCACCGCCGGGCAGGGGGTGCGAGCGCGGCTCCCGGGGGAGAGAGGAAGGCAGGAGGAACGGGGGCGGACAATGTGCCGCGGCGCTCCCGCGGTCACAACTTCGCGGCGGCGCTTTCATTTAACCCTTCTTCCTCCCCCCCCCGCTCTCTTTTCCCTCCGCCCCCTCCCCGTTTTCCTTTCTGGCAGGGGGCGGCGGTGCCGGCGGGGCGCGCTGGCGGCGGCGGCAGCAACAGGTTGCGGTGGCTGTGGCGGAGCCCGCGGGCCGCCGGCCACGCCGCCGCCCGGCCAGGTTCGCCCCGCTCCCCGTGACGTCACAAAGGGACGGGCCTGCGCGCCGCGCAATCCTCGGCGCCCCCCCCGCCAGCGCTCCGGCTCGCCCCCCCCCCCCCCCGCCGTGACGTCAGAGCCGGGGCGGGGGCGGGAGGAGCCCCCGGGGCAGCTCTCGGTACCGCCGCGGGGGGGGCGGGGGAAGGGCAGGGAGGGGGCGGCCCGGGCCAGGTGAGCAGGTGCGGGGCCGCCCTGCCCGCTTCGGGCTGCCAGGTGGGAGGAGAGCGCCGGTCACGTCGCCCCGTGGCGACACGCGTGGTGGCACGTCTCCTCCTGCCCGTGACCTTCGGGCGCTACGGCAGCCCGGCGGAGCGCAGCCGTCGCCGCCGCCTCCTCCTCCTCGCCCGTGCCAGCACAGGCTTCGCCTGTTCCCTGAACAATGGTCCCGGTGTCGGGCCCTGCTGCCCGCCCCGGGTCCCTGGTGCCCCCAGCGCGGAGGTGATGCCCCGCCGTGAGGAGCTGCCTGCCCGCCCCCAGCCGCACAGGCACCAAGTGGTGCTTTGTGGCCCCGCTCCTCTCGTACCGCTGCGGGTTGTCACAGAATCAAGAGTCACAGATCGGGGTTTGGGGTGAAAGGGTGTACCTTGAAGAACATCCAGTTCCAAGCCCCCTGCCGTGGGCAGGGACACCTTCGACTAGACCGGGTTTCTCAGAGCCCCGTCCAACCTGGCTTTAACCTGGCCTTGTGCTATTGGGAGCAGAGCCCGTTCAGGCTACTGCTACCGTTTCTTCTTTTCGGCATTTGCAAAATGAATTCCGAAAACAAGAAGGTGGTGAGAACAATGGAGTAAAGCCTGTGTGTTGTGGGCTGCCATCGCGGGGCTTGGCTCCCCACTCCGTAAGTGATCTCAATTGAAAGTTGTCTTAAACTTTGGGAGCGTTATCTTTTGTGACTGGTAACCCAGGAATGAGGAAATCCGTGTATGCATCTTTTTTTTTCCTGTGGTTTAAAAACGCTATCACTTAATTTTTAAAAGAGCCATGGCTGACTCATACAACTCTTTCTTCTCACTTTACCCTCCTCCTTCTCAAACATCTTTACATATCAAATATTGCCTTTTGGCTCAAGCCTCAGAAAACTGACAGCTTTGTAAAGCATCCGCCGAGAAGCCAGACTGCGTTCAGTATGCGCTTGGAATTAATAGTTCTTAAATGAAAAGCTTTGAAGTCTTAAGCGTAATTTCACAGGTGCGTTTTTCTGCCCGTTCTTGTGATTCTGAATAGCAAATCTTCTGGTTTTGCTGGCTTAGGTCTCAGAGTTATCAGATCTGTTTTACTGCCTTAAAATACCTGCATGGTTCTACCACGGTAACAGATGGCAAAATACAATTAAGGAGTAATGTCAGTACTGTTGCCTCGTGTGATTCGTTTCCTTGTCCTCATAGAAGTAAAAGTCCTGTAGTCTGCCATGAGGTGACATGCTTCACCTACTGATGGCCTGGTAAGCCCCTCAGACAGAGGGCCCGCAAGGCCCTGGTAGGATTAGCATGCTGCAGACATCTGAGGAGAGCTCCTGTGAGTGCAGCAGCCTTTGTGCTTGGAGCAGGCTCAGGGAATTTTGGGGGAGATGGTGACCATGCAGCACCACCACCTCCTTCTGCATCAGGGGTGTTTGTGCAGGGGCCTGACCCTGGGCACTCAAGGCTTCAGCCGGACTCTCCTGCCCTGCTTTTTTTTTTTTTGTGGGAGTTTCCTCATTACTCTTCTGCAGCCCCACAACTAACAGCAGGCTTTAAGTCTGACCACTTCCTACAAGAAATAATGTAAATATGTCGTTGGCAGCAGAGGTGGTATTTAGTGTACATTGCATCTTATTTCACATCACCTTCTGGGACTTTCTTGTGTTAGGTCTCTTTCAGGCTTGCAGTAACAATTCCAGCAGCGTAGCACACTCAAGTCTTTTTTTTTTTTCCTCCTCTATGTAAAACTTAACTTAATGATGCTAGCTACACTTGAGAGCTGCATTTGGGTTCCTCTTAACCTCCTCCTGGTCTCTTGAGACTACAACATTACGTTGTAAGTGGCTATAGGGTAGTGCATAAGTAGAAACTAGTAATTAAAATACTTTTTTTCTTTAAATGAATATTTTTTATCAACAAATGCTTTGCCCTGAGATACTAATGAACTGCTGCTCACTCTGATGGACTGGAAGCAAGGAGTCTGTGTAATATGCTGTCCAGAGTGAATTACAATGAATCAAGGCTCCTGTGAAGAGTTTCTAATGTTCATTAAGCACTTCCACCTTCTCTTATGAGGCCTACTAAGCCAGCATTAAAAACATATTACCTCTTCCTTTTCTGTAGATGTAACAGTTAATGTTATGCATATGCTAAAGTGTGGTATAAACGTCAGCTGATTCTGTAAGGCAGTAGCATTCCCTCCATTTTATTGTTTGATGAAAAAGAAAGAAGTCTAAATTACTTGCCTGGAGCTACATGCTGTAACAGCGGCAGAGTTGGAACTAATCTGTATTTCTGCTGCCTTTTCCAATATTGTGTTCTGTAGCTTACAGGTTTTTACTACAAGGCAATGGCATCTGCATTACAGGGACCACTTTATGCAGTTCCAACTTTCTTAAAAATTTTCCCCCTCCCCAGTTATGGTCTGGACTGTTGCATTAACATTTTATTTTTAGCATAATAATAAAACAAAAGAGGCATTTCATTACGGATGCTTCTTTTCAGTGATTATCGTACTCTGCAGCTGATAGAGACCAGTTGATACTGTGATGACTCAGCTGTGTGAGTATTACATAAAGTAGGTCAATTTTTAAATCTCATAGTTTGAAGCTAAAGAGACTCCACGATTAAAGTTCATATTTTGTTTATACACATTGCTGTTATTTCCTGGTTTGAACATATCTGAAAGTTCTTGAGGAGGAACGAAATGTTTTTTGGGGTTGATTTAGGGTTTGGTTTTGGCCATTTTTATTGTAGAGTGACTGAATTCAATCGACTTGAACTTGACAGAGGGGAAAGACCAGGTGCTTTCATCTCTAAAGTTTCGAGTTTGCAGCAGTCAAGTGAAAGGGAGGCTTTAAAGGTAATTTTTAAGTAGGGGGAAAAAAAGCAGAAACACGTTTATTATTTTTTATTACAAGCACTCAGCTTTTGTGTGATCTAGCAGATGTGGAATTTGCAGAGGAATACATGCTTCTTCTAAATCCAAATTTGCATTTAAAACGTTCTGGTTTTCCCCCTTAGTCCTTTGCTACGTGGCTTTCTTCCCAACTATAAATGTAAACCAAGTGTAAATGATGCATTGTTTGCCTTAGTGGGCAGACAGTCTGAAAACAATAGTGCTGATGGATTTGACTGCCTCTGTGTAAGATTAACGGGACATTAACATTCAAGTCTAATAATGCAAATTTCAGTGTTGCCAAACCTGAACTTCCCTTAAGTGTTTCCTGATGCTGATGGCCCTAAATGTCCCTGCACTACAGGCCAAAACTTCAGTCGACAGTTTTTAACCTGTTGTTAGGACTTTAGAGAAAAAGGTAAATTGTACCTGGAGTTTAATGTCCAAGTGAGTGATGAAGTATGGTACACATATACTTTTTATACTTAACTACCATTTTTTGTTTAAAGCATTTTTAAGTGGTAGGAAGCCACCAGGAAACTTAAAAGCTGCAAATCGCTTGTAAAATTCAGGTCTAGTATGTGAGGATTACTTGGCACTGAATTTCAGATACAGGAAATAATATGCTTGCCAAAATGTATTTGGTGTTCTCTTAGGTCTTTGATGGGTTGGTTGTTTTGCTGGCTCATTACTTCTGGGAATATTGGATGTGATCCTTCTTGGTTTTTAACGGGTAGGTTTTATTTGGGAACTCTTGGTTTTCATTTGGAGGGGTGGTTTTTTTTCACTCAGTCACAAAAACATTTCCTCAATGAATCAGTAGGTAGAAGGTTTAAAACTGTTTGCCATTTCACTTGCTCAGGTTTCACACTTTCCCTCGTGTAATGACATCCTGTTCTGATGTTGTGCCTTCAGTAATCCAGCAGAGGCCTGGTATTTCCAGTGGTGGGCTGTGGGAAAGGAATAAACCCTTTAATTATAGCAGTGAGGTCTTGTTTGAAAATTTGCTAGCTCTTTTCCCCTTCATGTGGCCTTTCTTTTTGTCCATCCCTTCCCTATGCAGATGAAGGGTCTGAAGCTGTAAAATGCTGCTCTGCAAGCATGGCCATGATCAGTGGCAAAGCTGAGCGGTGGCTGAGACCAAGGCCTTGCTGAATGCCGTGTCTCGAGGCTCTCGGCTAGGGTTCACGGCTCCCTGGTCTGTGAGCAGACGGATGCTGTGAGTGCCCCCCATCTGCTCCTGTGCCAAGTTTATTGGCTTAATTTATGCTGCTGCAGAAAGCCTTTCAGAGTGACCAGCTTGGCTGAGTGCGGGAGCAAGATAAAAAAAGGCTCAGGAAGGGAAGAGTGGCATGTGAAGCTGCTTCAGCACTTCTGCGGCAAATGTCTTGTCTCACCCGGACTGATGTGTCACAGGGAATATCCTCTATTTTTATCTGGGGAATAAAGCCCTTCTTTAATAGTGCCTAAAAAATGGGATTGTGTGGTTAAAAACATGCATTGAAAACAAAAAGAGGAACCTAAACTAGGGTTTCCATATGCTTTGTGCATCTAGGCCAGGCCTGTGGAGCCAGAGTAGTTTCTGGTCAGATTCAGTTTAGTGCTTGTAGGATTGCTATAGTTGCATTCAGACATTTTGACACTTGTAAAATCAGTTCAGCAGAAATGTGACAATGCCCACAGAAGAGTTCATAATTGCATCACTCAAGGGGCATGACTTAATCCTTTCTAAATGTATCCCCTTTATAATCTGCGTCGTTTTTGCCGCATGGCTTCTTGCGGCCTTTTCTGCCAGGTTCTTCCCTTGATTTGCTCTGCAAAGAGTCAGCTTTGAACCTGTGACTGTTACTATATTTCTTTTGCTTTCTAAAGGCTAGAGGAGAAATGCAAAAAATAAAAATCAAGTTGAGAAACTGTGGCCTGCTGCTGTGCTCCAGGAGGGTTTGTGGTATTCGAGTCCCTGTGCTCTGCTGTTAGTTCTTTAAGCTTGCCTTGCTGGTCTGACATCTTTTGGATGACGCGATGGTTGTAGGAGATCAGCGTGTTTTGGCACACACACGCTATGATGACTGGCTAACGATATTTATAAAGTTCAAAAATAAACCATGGGAGCTCATTCTGACATAATCTACTAATCTTAGTTTTGCACTTTGATACTGTGTTGTCTGAGCCAAGTCAGGATAACTATATATTGCAAGCAATTCAGTTTTAGCTTTGCTTGCAGATTAGTGCTTTTAAATTAAGAACGATGGGAGTGAATTTGGAGAAATTACCAGCTATATGCATATTCCGTGCCTATTTTTAAAACGGATCTATGTGAGTGGGTAGAGATACATGCTCCACAATATTTCTGGATGTGTTGTGTACTGGCATTTTGATGTGATGGCTTTTTCCTTCATGGCCCACAAGAACAGGATGGTCTTCCCTGTCCTTTCCTGCATTTGTGTGTTACGGGAGGGATTTTCTTTTCTCTTTAAGGATTATGTTTTATTTTTTTCTGAATAAAAAAAATCTTTGCTTTGGGTAAACTTCAGTCTTGTGTTAGGCATCCTGCTAGTCATGCTGCATTTTGGGGGGGTCCAACCAAGAGAGTAAGCTTTTGAAGCTCCTCAGTAACAGGAATTCAATTTTCCCTGGACCCTGACAACTCCATTTAAACAGCTAAATAATGATTTTCTTGCTACATTTTTGAATGGCCTGCATTTTTAAGAAATACAAAGGGGAACTTGCAGATGAAAAGCATGTGGGTTGGTCCAGTCATTTGCAATGTACAAATATTTTTTGAGGTTGCTACTATTAAAGTGGACAGAAACCATGAGCCTTGGACAAGAGTCTGTTCAGTGTCTCAGTCTTTTGAGATACTTATCATTATTTTTATGAGTTGTTATATTTAGCATATAATTTTCTATGATGTTCTGAAACTTGGAGTCTTTATGCCCAAAAAGTACATAGCCTAGAAATTGCATTTAGGCTTTTAAGATGGTGTAGTCTACCACCATATGTTTATAGGTTTTTTTTCTTTCTATGAGGTACCCTTAAGGCAGGCAAAGGGTGATTTAGAGAAGGGATATCTTTCCTTCTTTCTCGCCTTTTTATGTCATGGGTATTACTTTCAACCAGTTTGTCCCAGAGAGTTCTTTTTGGTACATCAAAGTTGTAAGCCAAATCTCTCAGCTGCAGCATGCATATTAAAACCTCTGTAATACGAATTTCCAACCCTGCACGTATGCCAGATCAATTAACTTCTTAACCCAACTTGAGCTGGAAGAAAAAAAAAAAAGAACCGCTTCTGTTTTGGTTTGAGCCCTACAAAACTTGGTCCAGTCATTTGAGTTTATAAAACTCAAAGCCAAGTGAAAAGAAGGATTTCTATTATTGTTTTTTAAGTTGACTGATAACTAGGCTGGTGTTGTACGTGGTTCGTTTTTGGGTGATGTTCCAAGTGACCAGCCTTAATGTAAGTGTATTTCACGTAAGGATGACGTAGATGGGCACCTGAGATGTGGTTTTCTGATCGATAGTCACTTTTTTACCCCCTCTTGAAGTGTAGTCATAATGATGAAAATTCTCATGGCCTGTTGCAGTCTTGCAGACTTTCTTCCTGAGTGGTCTAATATTCCCTCTGGCTGCCTGTTCGCCCTGTCTTCTGAAGGCCAACATGTGTACCAGGGGATAACTCCCACTGCAGATTGGGGACTTTCCAGGTTAAAACTGAACCGACAGAATGCAGTTTTTTTTTTTTAACGTGGATTCATGTAATATTGCCGTTTGTGATGTAGCTGCAAAAATACTTGGTCTGGGGAAAGTGTTGCAGGGGCATACAATGAAGTGGCAAGGAAGAGGTAGGATTGCGTCTGTTAGCAACAGAGTGAGTTTCAGTGGGCTGTGAAATTATGACTAAATAGGAGTCAAGATACATGTTTTATTTCGTAGCAAGCAAAATAAGCTGTCCTTGTCTGTTCTAAGAGTTGTTTGGGTATAGATTTTGTTGTACTGTCTTACTGCTGGAAGCGTGGTGAATATTAAATAACGTTGAAATGAAGTTAGGCCTCTCAGGTGAAAATGAAGCTGAAGCTGTTGGTGCCTGTGGTCATGGTAGTGCCATAATCATTTCCAAAGTGCTAAAATATGTTAGAAAAGGATTAAAAATGTACCCCTGTTACGTGTTATGCTTGCTTAAGTAGGATTTGGACAATTTTGTACTTAAACAAGAGAAGAAAAAAGGGGAAGAAAATAAAATTAAGATAGCTGTGCTACTGGAGGCAAAGTTCCACTGCTAAATGTGGTAAAAGAGCTACTACTTTTTTTTCAATTCAACAGCCACACACTCACCCTAAAATACAAGACCTCCACTGTGGAAGCAAAGCCAAGTATACTGTTCTGTTTTCTACATTTTAGCATAAGGACCTGCTTACATGAGGGAGTTCCTTCAGAAATTTCCCATGGCTTTATTTGTCTTATTTTGTACTACAGAATAATAAGTTCAGGTAGCTGCTTCTTTTGTTAAAACTACTCATGTCTATTGAACATAGAAGTGAACTGAAGTGCTGATGTATTTTTGCCTCAGGTTTCCAAGTAGTGTGAGAAGGGCAAACCATGTCAGATCAAAAAGCTACAAAAACCAAGGTTTCCTGTAATTACAGAAAGAGCAGGATGTGGCATCACATGCCTTTTTCTCACCACTGAAGCCAGCAGTGGTGACCCTATGACTTGTTCCTTCGTGGTATAGTGCTTTGGCCATATCAATACGACCAAAGAACTGCATGTGAAATAGGGTCACTGAAATTGTCAGTTATACCAGTGCTCTGCTTTTTTCCTTCACCTTCTCGTCTTTAAATGGCCTGGTTTCAGTGCAAGCCTGCAAAGACTTTTTAGTGGCACAGTTAAGGGAGCAGTGGGGCCCAAGGACCTCTTTACCTCTTCTATGGATTAAAAAAAGTGTGGAACTGCACTCTCAGTTTCGATCCAGCAAGGCGCCAGAGCACGTGCCTGTGTCAAATGTATGAATACTCTTAGTGACGTCAGCTGAAGTACTTGGAGCTTGTGAGTTAAGCACATGCCGAAGTGCTTTTCAGGGCTTGAGATTTTGCCGTTCCTGTGTAAGAGTGTGTGCAAGTATTTACAGGCAGGAATGTTAGTTTTCTAAGAGGATGATAGCCATTTAATGGTTTTAATGGCTTTACTAAATGTAGTGCTGCCTGTTTTTTTTTCCCCCTGAAATGTTTCCTTTTATTTTCGCTTCTTAGCCTCTTAATATTTTATTTAAATGTAATAACTGTTAACTTTCTTTTCTTACTCTTCATTATGGTGTGCATGTGTGCATAGTACTGGCATTTTTACAGTGCACTCCCCCCTCTCTTTTTTTCTTCCAGTGCTGTGCTTTTCTCCCTCTCTCTTCTGTGTATTTCTCTGATTGAGCTCCTCTATCCACTTTGTCCCTGTGTGATGAAAGTAGCTCTTAGAAAGTTTCTGCCATCTCTTTGCAAGAAAGCAGAATGAACTATTGTGGCAGTATTGTTTCCATTTTCTGAAGGCCAAACAGGGACATGAGGAAAGGTTCATGAAGCTCATTTGGGGGGCTAGCTTCATAGGAAATATTTTGGAAGGGGATGGACTGCACTGTTGCTACTTGTCTCTCAGCCTGTGTGCAGAATTTGAGTGTTGGTTATAGAAAATACTGGCTGTGTACTTAGGTTTTGCAAAGCTCAGCAAACTGTTAATGTGCAAATACTATGGAGGAAAAGTAGAACGTGGCCCTGATCATTCCTTTTTACAGTCCTTTTATGAACTTTTGGGAAATCAAATCCTGCTGATGTGAGCATTCCGGAAAAGCTAATTTCATATTTCACGTACATTAAAGGCTTTTATTTATAAGCTGTTAATATTCATGCTCTTTCAGTCAAGAGCAGCATTTTGTGACACGACTGACCAGTCATAAAAACCACTGCATAGTTTGCATTATTGAAAGGAGCCTTGCAATCTTCATTTGAGTGTGACCTTCCAAAATAACTAAGGATAGACAGATTTCTTCAAGCCTGGGTGGCAGACCAGGTATAACGACTTCTGGACCTTGTTGCTTTGGAGAGCAGGAATACAGTTTTCTACATAAATATGTTAAGAAAAGTACGGTCTCTTTAAGTCTTTTGGGTAATACAATTTCTTTATCTCATACTTAGTATTTCATTATAATACCACTTCAGCTAGCTCCTGTGAAAGCTGGTTGTGTATCATGCAGAAGAAGGAAATGTGTTTATGATGTAGATAATTATGTTTTTCCCCCCCTCATAAGCATATCTTCTTACATTCTTGTTGATTCCTCTTCCTTTCTTAATGTCATTTTATGCCTGTTACTCTCGCAGTCAAGGATGCCGTGAAATTAATTCCCGGTAGGCATTTTGGAAATTACTGTTTCTCTACTTTGGATGGAGGAAAGTGAATGAGTAAATTGTTACTTCCTTTTTGTCGCTAACTTTTCTCAGATCCTGCCAGTGGTGAGCCTGTCATTTTTTCCCCCTTGCAGACTGCCCACCTCTTAATGCACTGTAATGACTGGTCTCCTCATGCCTGGTCACTAGTCAGGCCATTCCTGCTTTGCCTCCTAGCCCAAATGGGACCAGGAGCAGCATTCATGCATGTGCGCCTGTCTGTATGTGTCCTGCTTTCCCCTCTGGAATAGCACTGAGCTCAGCACAGGGATTCCCTGGCAGAATGGTCAGAGGTTTTTTAGCTTTTTGGAAGGTTTTTTCTGGATATGCCTTTGCCTTACTTTCTCTCCTTTTTTGTGTCCCAGTTCACCTTGCATAACCACAAGTAGGTGCTACTGGCTGAAGGACTTTCTGGTTATCAGCCGTCTCAGAATCTGTCTCTTTCACATGAGGTGTTTAAAATCTTTGTCAGTTTATTGCCTGCACACTACAAGCATGACTGCAGCTACATCTGGGGCTTTGTCTGGGAAGCAGGAGTGTGCTCAGCTCTGGAGAGCTAACCTGCCCTCCGGCACAGTTTGTGAAACCAAGGTTAGTATAATGTGAGAAAAACAGCCAGGATATTTATCCATGGTTGGAGTCCTACTCATGTGGAGGAGGCTTGCCCTGAGTTCCTGATTAGGTCCTAGCACTGTCTCTGTCTTTATCCATCTTGGGAGTATTTTTGCTGCTTTTACTTGCATGTGCTCCCTCAGCACTGTGTTGTGGTCATACTTTCAGAAGGTCAGCTGCAGCTTGTCTGATGGACATGATAGCTTAGGAGGGAAATGCTTCTTCATCTTTTACGAAGAATATATATGAGCACATTACGCTATTGCCTTTGGAAGAAGACTTTGAAGGTGTCTGTTCAGGCATGCTTTTGAAGGTGTTTTGAAATTGTTCCCAACTATCCTCTGTATAGGTGATTTATCACTGTTCTTCTGTTCTCATGGAGCAGTAAATAGC
This sequence comes from Platyrinchus mystaceus, assembly GCA_035041135.1. Taxonomy (NCBI): domain Eukaryota; kingdom Metazoa; phylum Chordata; class Aves; order Passeriformes; family Tyrannidae; genus Platyrinchus; species Platyrinchus mystaceus. The sequence continues at coordinate 62,190,182 of JAWWLV010000088.1, forward strand.
ATCTGGGCTGCAAGGTTATCCTTTCTCCTTAAAGGACTTCGTACTGTTGCACTGCTTCTTCCTTTATTCCATGCTCTCCAAATGTCCAGGTATTTTTTCCCCACCCGAGAAGACCCAGTATTTTAATCATGAACCCACATGTTACAAAGCTGAAACAACACAGTATTTCAGCTTCAGCTTTGAAAACTCATTGCTCTGTGGAGAAATGCCATTAAGATAGTTCAGCTGGTTTACAAATTTCCCATCCACTGACTTTCTCAGTGATTAGATCATTTTCAATAAAAGCAAGGATCTGCAGTTGATCTGAGGGAGTTTATACATAGTTTAATTTCAACACATGTGAATAATGCTAAGCCCATGCATAAACTAGTCTAGTTAAGGAGAACAAAATAATAGGTAGTCTCTTGAGGCAACCCTTTGGAAAAAGAAGTAATATCTTATAAATTTTTAAGTACGTAAGAAGGAAGATTGAATAGCTGTCATTATTTGAGACAGTGACTATAAGGACAGTTCTAATACTGGCTGACTGATCTACTGTTCAGCTTAGAAAGTAGGACAACATCTAGTAAAGGAAATCTCGGTTATAGAGACCTGGTTATCAGGGCTCCTAATCCTGTGACAGATAAGAGAATATAAAACTGTCAAAACCAGGGTTTTAAATCTGCGTCTCCCAGGTTGCTGTCATTTGCATGGCGCTTTTTTTTTTTATTATTTTTTAAAATTGGTTTGATTGTTTGTTCATGCAGGAAGTCCCCAGAGAGAAACCAAGAGAATTTCCACCATGACATGGCCATTAGGTTCTTGAAGGTGCAAGTGTCTGCTCTCAGGGTTACCTGTTGCAAAACTTTAGTTCTCTTCTTACATTCACATATTTCAGACTTGGTTCATACCACAGCATGAGAAAGTTCTCTGGAGCAAAGTGTAATGCTATACACCCTTATTTCATTATATTTTCCAGTGCCTGGCATGTCTAATGCCTGTCTAAGTAAACTTGCTCAGCTGTTCTGTTTCGCAGGATTGGTAATCTCACAGTTCTTTCTGTAGAAGATTCATCTGTCTGGCTCATCTTGGACTAGGTTGTAGAGCTGCTTTATTGTCACTTCTGAAAAGTACCTCTGCCCACATTTTCTCAGTACAGTGAGTCTTCTTGTTATTGTCAGTTGGACTTTCTGGTGTGGAGGACCAATGCAAATATTACTAGGGCTTAATAACAACCTACCTTTGGATGAGTATTACTGTTGTGATAAAAATGATGGGAGATTGGTTGCTCATTGATTTGTGTTTTTTGGCCACCTTCCAGGATAAAACTGTAACTTCATTACACAAGAGTTTCAGAACAGTACAGAGCTGTTCATTTATTTCCTTCAACTGTTATCAAGCTGACAGCTTGCCTTTGGAGGGTCATATGTTCAAAAGCTGCCAATTGGATCTTACTTAGTTTAGCCAAATGTGGCACATAGTCTGAAGTGCATTTTGTCCCTAATATCCCCCAGCCCCCCCCCCCCCCCTTTTTTTTTCCCCCTTAACATTTTAACCTTCTGCTCTGTCTCCCTTCTTTCCCCTTCTTTTCCCCTCAGTTCCTCCTGCTGAAAATAAAAAAGGTCTGGGAACAGAGGCAATGCCACAAATAAAAGGAATTAGGTTTTTTGTTGTTGCTGCCTGTAATTTTGGTTTCTCTTAATAAGAGTTTAGTTTCTTTGGTTAGATCAGTTCTGCGTTGTGGAGAATTGCATGCATTTTAAAAATGGTAAATGGAAGATGTTTTTCATCTTGCTATTTTTGCTAACCATACTCCTACCTCTAAGTTAGCTGCTTATTTCCAGTTTGCTTCCCTGTGACTGTTTTCCTTCTTCTGCTTCATCAGTGCTCTCTACTTATCTTTTGGTACCTTTACTTTGGAAGGCATCATTGGGAAGCCTGTGCAGAGTTGGCATTGGGAATTCTATGTAGTCAGCTGAGTAATCCCGGAGACGAAGAAGAAATGGGGGGAAGAGAAACCACGCATAATATCTACCAATGTACTGCTTGAAGTCAGAAAGTGTATTTCTGGTGTGGGACTGAGAGAAGTGGTTTCCTCACATGGAGAAGTTGTGAGGGCAGGTTTAAATTTTTTTCATGTCGGTATGATAACACCATGAATTCTTCTAAGTGTTTTACACAACTTAGCTTCATTTTTGCGTGTCTCTGTACATTCCTGGAAAAACAGATGTTTTTGTGGTTCAGTCTTAAAGAAGTGTTCTTAATAACTAAGCAAGATGAGCTGAATTGTTGATTTTATAAAGTACACAACGTTATTTTGCTTTTTCTGGCCTCCTAAATACAATGATAAATGCAATGGAAGAATGTAGTTTCAATTTTGAAACAGTGTATTGTGTCTGTGAAAACTCTTTTTCACTTAATAACTTTCAACTTCGTTTTCCTTAAGTAATTCCTGACTATTTTTCAGTACATATTTATGTACTTGTAAAGTGGAAAAATAATATGATCAATACCTAAGTATTACTAGGCAATGCTTTAAGCTGCTTGCTTTAGTAACCAAGAAACTCTAACAGTGATGTTAGACGAAAGTGTGCATACATCTATTTCCTCTAAGACTGTCTCAAATTTCTTCTGATCACAAGACTGATAATTTTGATAGTTATTTTAAATTCATACATATGACAAAAGTTTGTCACATGTTTTATAACTTTAATGTGGATTATTTCTTAATTTTGTCTTGTTTCCTACTCAGGCGGTATTCTGTAATTGCCTGATTCACTGTGGTTGTGTGTAAATGAAACTATGAAATTTGTTGTCAATTAGCAATCAATGTGGTATCCATATTTTTAAATGTTATAAATTGCCTATTAAAGCTAATTTTACAGGGCATCTCTATCTCCGTTCTTAATGTAATGCAGAATATTTTACAATAATGCCTAGGTTAACAATGATAGTCTTGCTGTATTGTGCAAAAAAGGCTTCTGTGCAGACCCAGCTGGGTTTCAGGCTTAATTCATTGCTCTATGGTGGGATCACCACAGCTGCTGTGGGGCCTTTACAAATGCAAAAAAGCTGTCAGTGTTTGTTTCATCAGATGCATAAGTGATGAGGCCAAGTTGAGGAATCCATTCCAGCACGCGGTGTGCATGCTGGAGGCATTATTGTTTACAGAATTAGTGTCTTAATGCTTTAAAATACATGGTGCGCGTTTTACCTTAGAGCGAAATATTTTAAGACTAAGATGGTTTAAGGATGCTCTGCAATTTAGCCCTCTCTTCTAACAGCGTTACCCCGACACGTTACGTTACCCCGACACATGTAAATGTGCATCTGAATTACTGCGACATACCTGCCTGGGTTGCGAATAATTCAGTGCTTCTGTCTTGTGCATCTTTTTTGCTAGTACTTTGATTATCATAAGCAGTCACAATTAAATAATTACACAGCTTTAATGCAGATTTCTGCCCCCCCTTAACTGTCAGCTGGAGGAGTTGTGCTGTCTCCTACGGTCACCAGAAGTCAGAGTACTTCTTTTGGCTGTCAAGGCTTGAGCGAGGTTCCTTCCAGCCAATTAGTGAGTAACTATGATTGGTTTCAGAGGGGGCTGCTTAAGAATGCAAAGCATGCCTCAGTGCTGGGGCCGAGCACACAGTTCCTCTACCAATTCTCCTTTCCTTTGCTTGCGGCTCCAGGAATGTAACATGGAATAGGGCTTTTGCTTACATGATGCCAGACTGGCTTTTGGGAGTGGGAATGGTGGGGTTCAGGCCTTAAATTGTTTTTCTGTAGGAGCACTCATGTAATCTTTCAGTCTTTGTTGCAGTCTGTTGGCTGTGTGTGTGAGGTTTCATTAGGGCACACCACCCTTCCCATATCTTGTAACTCCACCGATAATAGGCATTGCAGGAATTTTAACTAATGCGCTGTTTAAGCTGTTGTCGCTATGATTTTATTAAATGTGCTTGCAGCGTGGAATTTCACTAATGCTGTAGAGTGATCTGTTATGCAAATTGAATGTAAGAATGGGCTAGTGGGGATTTGTTGTCTGTATATCGGAGACCTGTCTTATGCATTTGGAAATGAAATGAGCTGAATGGTGTCAGCGTAGGCTGCTGCTTAAATGTTCAGGCAGCCTTTGCTTTCCTGGTTGGGGGTGCGATGTTGTCACCACAGGGGCCAAGTTTGATTTGTAGGGAGGGTTGCCTGTCTGGAAGCATGCTTGCTGCTGGCATGCTGGGCATGTATGGGTGAGTTGAACAACGTGACTGTAGGATAGCTTAGGTGTAGTCGTACACAAATTAGATTATGAGGTTTATTCTGGCTGGTCAACGTGGCCAGGCAAAGCTGTGTTCTTCTTTAATCTGTTCTGCCGTAATGCACGCAGATTCCTATGTTGGAGCAAACGATGTTTAGCTCAGGGAACGACTGGTGGTATCCATGTTTGTTGGCTAAATCATTGCCCTGTGGCTAAAGCAGCACTTCTCTAGGTGTGATGTGTGACAAGGATACTTTTGAGTCCTGCCAGGTGAAGTGGGAAGGCAGGGAATTCAGCTTCTTTTCCAGATTTGTTGCTTCACTGAGGCACATGAGCTGCTGTAAACCCAGCAGGCGTGAGAGAAAGTCACCTCCTCCCTGTGCTTGTTGCTGCTCTCAGGGCCTCTATTCTCTCTCTGCTCAGGCTCAGAAGACAAACAGCCTCCTCTTCTTGTGCTGTTCAAGGGAGCAAGTTGCTTGCAGCATTCCCTCTGCCAGTGCTTTGTAGCTAGAAAAGCAGTGGCAACCTAAAGAAAATCCCTGGCAGCCGGTGCCCTTCGTCCCTCCCTTTCCTGCACCTCATTTACACTCGCTGTAAGCACTACCATTTATTTCCCTTGGAGTCTCTGTTTTATTATTTGCTGTTTGCTGCGGGGCTGGCAGCAGTGTGGGAGGGCTGCCTCTGGGATGCTGAGCTGGGGTGTAGCGGCAGCAAGCACTTAGGCAGTACCTGGAGGAGCGATGCCGGCAGTGCTGGGTCCGGGTCTACGGTCTATAGTCTGTGGGTTGGGCGAAGACAGACAGTGGGCTTTCAACTGCAGCTGATGGAACTGCAGCATAGCGCTTTCTCTTGGCAGAGACGGAAATGTGCTGAATGTTTTCTAAGGAGGTTGTTTTAAGAAAAAGGAAAACCTCTTTGGCAAAGTTGCGTCCATATTTTAATATTGAGGCCTTGCTCGGCCGTCTCATGGTGCAGTAGTTCGGCTTTGAAATGTGGATGGAAATAGTGTTTGAGCACTTCATGGGGCATTTGTATTTTGGGGGCATGGTGCAGTTAAGAGCAGCCTTTGGTGATGCCTGCACAGGAGAGGCTGAGCTGGGAAGCTGCTGCTTTTGGTGTGCGCATGGTGTGGTGGATGGGCAGCTACACTAATCCCCCAGCAGTGGAAACATGCTTTTGTGAGAGACAGGGAGTGCTCTCAGGCAGAAAATGGGTGCCAGAGTGCCAGGACGTGAGGTTTGTGCCCATGATGTGGCTGTTCCCGGCATGCAGCCTGCTCCCACACCTTGTCCCTCCACTGAGCGAACCAAAGTTGATCAGGGAGGAGACTTCTATGCTGTGGGGGACCCTAATAAGAGGCCACATTCTGTCCTGAATGCCATGAGTATTCCCTGAGGAGATGGGAAGCAGGCAAATGGTCTCCTGAGGTCTTCCTCCCCTCCTATTTTACTCTGACTCTCTGCTGGTCAGATGGCAGAAAGAAAGAAACAGTTATTACATTCAAAAGGTAGAAGGAACAGGAAGGAAATGTGACTTTTTCCTTCTCTCAGGGCAGACTGTTTAGCTGCCTGTTCCAGGGGTGGCTGGTGCTGCATCCCTGCCCACCACAGCATTCTTGCTTCAGCTGCAGGCCCTGTCTGACCCTTGAGTTCAAGCTTAGCATTAGAGCTGCTTTGTGGGAATATTTTAAAAATAAAACCAAATTATGTACAGTATATATATATATATTTTTTTTTTAACCAGGCATTGTTTTAGGATCAGACTTTAGGAAAACTCAGATTTTGAGCCAAATCAATTTTGTCGTTTCCTGTTGCCCTTTGGCTTGCTGGTAACGTGCTAAATCATGTTGATAAAGAAAACACTTTAGTAGTTACATAAAATCTTGGATACATTTAGCTGTCCAGAAAAATGCAGTAGTAATGTTGTAGGTGTAATAAGCATTCTTCTTCTTATTATTAAGATGTCTCCCCCAACTCTGATGTGTTATGCCACTAATGAGGAAGTAATGGAAATTGGAATTCCAGTTTTTTATTTAGACTTGTAAGTGCATTGGCTTTGGAAATAATCTTGTCAGTATTAACGTGACTGTTTGCTGTGCCAGTGTCAGGAAAGTATTTGTGATAGGAGGCTGTGTGAAGCAATTGTCTCCTTGCTGGTGAATTGGCTCTTGATTCAGATGAGCTTATTTTAGTTAGGCTTTGTTTGAAAACATGGCACAATCTACTAACTGAGGTAGGTGCTACTTCCCCATGGACTTTTCACAATGTTAGTGTGAAACTCCTGGATATGTCCTTTTTAAGTTTACTGCTACTTCTATCCGGTTTGTGTGAGAAAAAAGCAATTGTGCAGTAAGAACTTCATATTGTATATTTGGAAATGAAAAAAACTTCAAGAAGCACATGGTTAACAATATTATTTCAGAATGCTCTACTGGCAAGTTGGATTTTGGGTGAGGAACGTGAAGGTAATGAAGCACCAAGGCTTTGGAGGCAACAAATATGCCCTGGGAAACCAGCAGTAAGTGCTGAAAAGCCACTGACACAGCTCTCTGAGGTGACACACAGCTTTTTGCTTGATACCCACCATCGCCAGTGTACTCACCTCTTCCTGTGGCAATTGTAACATAGGAGAGAGCTGCTTTCCATGCTTTGGTTGAGAGAAGACATGTTAAAATGTGGCTGTGGCTGCCCAGCTTGCTTTTCTTTTAAATAGCATAGCTGATGTTCACAGCTGAGGGAAGTACAAAACAAATTCTGAAAATATTTTAGATGCTTTAATTAAAAGTGGTGGAAGTGGAGAATTAGAGCTGCTTCTGTGTTAGGAGAGCTTTTTCAAACACGCAGCTTAACCAGTTAGACTGCAAGGTGGGAAATGCTAGAGATTGTGTATCTGAATTAAGCAATTTTAATTTGGTCTTTCATCTGTGTCATTACCGAGGGATATCCTGCAGGCTGGTTTAATGAACTCAATCTAGAGGTGTGTAGAGGCACATCTCTTTGCTTGACAGCAGCAAGATGGCATGCTATGACTGGCAGACATATCTTCAGCTTGTGTAATTGTCTGCTCCTGTCATATGATGACAAATGGAGCGATGATCATATTAAACAACAAAAAAGTTCAAAGTAACACGAAGGCTCTGAATAAACTCTTGGAATCAAAGAGACTCTCACATGACAGCATGTCAGCATGGGTATTTTTAGCCTGAATTAATGCAGCTATAGGAAACTCCCCTCCCCCAGAGAAGTATTACCCTGTGAAGTTAAATGCCAGTCAGAATTTTTAGGCTAAATTCTCCACTTCCTACAGGTGTGGGAGCTTGTCTTGTTAGCACTCAGTCTGTGTTGCGCACACAGGCAAGGAGAAAATTGTCTCAGGTCAGGAGTTTAAAAAAATAAAAAATATTAGTAACTAGAGTATGTCTGTAGACTAACAGAGCTGAGTTTTTTTGAATGAGCCTCTTCCAAATCCAGATGCTGTAAGGATGAGATCATGCAGAAAAAATCCATCAGGAACTGAGCATATTTAAGAGTTTTGGCAATTATATTTGAGGGTAATATAAATTCCCTTCTTTCCCTTGTATTTATCCAGGTTTTCATCCCGTCATGGGTGAAATCTAATGCACTTCTGTGCATTACGATGTGAGATTTTAGGTTTTGCAGAAGAAACTTTTTTTTCTGATGAAGTCTGAAGTCAACTATCATATGAAATATTTTTCCTTTTATGAATAAGAGGATTCTGCAGAAGGGAAGTACCATTCTGAAAATCCAAGGAAGCTGATTTAAAACCAAAGTGCAGTATTAGACCATTAGGAAACAGGAGCTAAGGGGACAGAAGCCTCTCTCAGTGGTCCCCTCCCCCACTTTCCTGTCAGAACTGGGACTGAGTATATTTAACCATGGTGAAAAATGAGTGATACAGATTTTCAGCTTTATTCAGTTCTTGGTGCTTATAGTTCCACTGTGGTCTGGTTGGTTGCTTTCTCTGTCACAGTTTTATTTAATATTTTCTTTTTTTTTCCTTTCTTTTTTTCTTTCTTCCCCTAATCTGTCTTTTGATAGGGAAAAAAAACCATTTTCAGCAATTAAAAAAACACATATGCTACCAGATGTGGCCAGATTGAAACTTTCTCTTCTGAATGCTCTGTCCACAAACTTCGTAGAAAATAGTTTTGCTTCTGGATTGCCATCTTTGTATGTGTGATATCCCAGCCCTAACAGCACATTTTAGATGCTATTCTCCAAAAAGACTTTTTCGGGGCAGCTGCCCTGGAGCTGGGTTTTGTTTCCAGGGTGGATGTGGGAAAATGCAGAATGCCCAGCCCAGAATTCATCAGTACTCATCTCAAAATGGGCCTGAAATACAGCTTTTTTTTCCTTATGTGTAAAACCTTTTTCCCCTGCCATTTGAGTTGGTAAGTGTCAGGAAAATGCTTTGTCTTTGTGATTTCTGAAGCATCCGTAGTTTACTTTTGGATTTGAAAATTTTTACCATGGTGGTCCTGTAGTGGTTTAATTGTAATGAGAATAGCTCTTTGCAAACGTACGCCTCATTAGCTGCTACAGCCGAGACTCTCAGTTTCATCAAAAAAAGTGGCTGTGTAAAATAGCCCTGTAGGACTCAGCAGTTAAACCTCGGTGAAATATGTCACTTTACTAAATCTGTGTGTGTGAAGTCTCTTACTGCATTGACAGAGCTAATTTTTATTAGCTGTTTTATTCTTAACATCGTGCAGCTTCCACCTTCTGCAGAAACTACACGTAGCTATTGCTTTGGTACACGTATGAGTAAGGGCATATCTGTATCAAGAGAAAGTTAGAAAGCTTAAGTATGATTCTGTGCCTAGTTTTGGTACAGTTCCTTGTCCATTTATTAAAATATTCCAGTAGAGTCTTTTCCCGTACACGTGAGAGGGAAAGGAGTATAATTCATTTTTGACTAGTGCTCATTTAAACATTGAATAAGCATGAATCACAGAGTTTTTGTTGCAGGAAAACCAGTTCTATTTGCAATCTGCAGAGCTGCAGAAAAATCACGTGAGGAGCCATGGAGAGCTGGCAAACATGGACTTCACATTGCTGCCAAAGCTCCCTTCTGAGTATAAACGTACCTTAAGAAGATGTATTGCCTTAACCTTCTTTCCTTTTTAGTAGAGTTTAAAATTTAGGAGTAGAATTGATGTAGCTTAAAAAAGGAATAAAGCTAATTGGGCCTATTTGCTTGCTTTATGACTTGAAAAATAGGAGGTAGATTAATCAGAGGTGCGGTTCAACATCTGGACTGTTCATGAAAAGACGACAGGGAAGATGGAGATAGATTGTAGAGGGCTTTAAAGTGTGAAAGAGCAGAGAAAAGGGAATCAGTCGAGAAATGCAAAGGAGGAAGTGATTGAGCCAACACAGTAGTTATAGAAGTGATTTCTGTGAAATATTCTGATGGTATTCATCAATGTGGAATAGAAGAATATTGCAGTAATGGGGAAAGAAAAGAGTGAGAGTCTTTCACAAAGCATTTTGGCACTGTGGAAGATTTGTGTCTCTGTGACATTTTGCAGGAAGAATTGGCAAGATTTGTCCCTGATATGAACACTAGTGCCTGCAGAGGGGTGTGAAACACTTGATAGCCATATTGTATTTTGAGTGACAGTTAGTCAGTCAGCAAGTTACAGCGTTTTGCAAAACTGTTCATGCAGTTGTGTGCAGAAAAGGTGGAGGCTGGTTCTGTTATGAGTCTCTGCAACAGTAAGGGGAAGAGATTGTCAACTCTTAAAACATCTGTCTTCATTTTGACTACAAAAAGTAAATGTTTTGAAATGATACAGGCAACATCTTCAGGGACACTAGAAAATAGCATTTTTATTGTGGTAAACAGACTCTCATCTCAGCGACCATTTCCATGTTGGTTTTAATCTGAGATTCCTTTATATGTGAACTGTTGGCTTACATGTGGTGGATGCTATCGTTAACTGGCTTGCCAGCATGCAGTCAAGTGCTCTTGGTTAGCACCACTCATCAGCCACTTCAGTAATTGCCATGTGTTGGTCAAGATGATTACATAGCATCTTTCAGTTGAGCAGCATAAATCTGGAGTTAGCTGTGCTGGAAAGGATGCATCTTATCTGGTCAGCCTTTCCTTTTCCCTGTTTCTGTTACTAGTAGAATATATGTTTGTATGTATATATGTGTGTGACTCAGGTGAGACAGTTTGAGATTTCTAGTTTAAGAGTGTCGAGTGGGAGACCTCCTGCAGGTTGATACAGGAGAGGCTCTTTGGGAAGGCGACTGCTGCAGGGTTTTTTCTGTCTGTATTTCCTTTTCCATGTTTCATATTACTTAACATGGCTTTTTCCCTTCTTTCTCTGTCTGCAATATTCTTCTTACTCTTCTCCTGTACGTGTATTGTTCAGTGTGTGTGGCAGCAATAAGGGATTATGGGATCCCAGATGTATTAAATTGCTGGGCCATACAGTGACCATCTCATACATATGACAAGAAGAGGTTGTAAGCAGTGCTTCATGTCTGATCATAAATTTTAGTTCAGGACTGTATAAATAAACATGTTAAGCATTTGATTCTTCAAAATAATAAGCTGCATCTTTCTTTCTGCTTCTCAGGTCTCTTTCCTTCCTTTCATCTACTGCCCTCACTTTTCCACAGAAATTCTCTTCCATGGTTTCAATGTAAAAAATGGGTCTCCAGACTTTCGGAAAAGACTTGGGGAATTCTTAGCTCTGGAGTTGATGCATTTTGATGTGTTAAAACTATTTGTTTTACACTGTCTGCCAGAACTCCCAAAGCTCTTATGGATTGCCCATTGATTCCAAACTGCTTGTTGTGACTGATATACTGATCCGGGATGCAAATGTGTTCATTTCATGGCATAATTCATGATCTCTCTCTGATCCTGAAGCCATCTATGTGGATCGGAGTCATGCAAATATTTTGAGGAGAATCCATTCTGTAGGCAGCTTTGTTTAATCAGAATGTCAATAGCTGGTATGAAGTGGCAGGTTTAGTCCTTGCTGTAGCCTACAGTGGAGAGGTTGAGTGCCTGGAGGATGTAAGCAGTACAGCCAAAATGCCTCTGCTACCTACTTAAGTGTCATTTATAGAATTTTGAACTGTATGCTAAGGAAGAATAAAGCAAATGTAAATGTATTATTGCTCCTATTATAACACTTCAGTAGGATAAAAAGAGAGAGAAAAACTTCAATAGCTCTGATGATAGCCTGCCAGAATAAATGTTGGCTCAGAAGCAACTGTGGTAATGTAGCTTTTTTCTAAATCCATTTGAGTTTAATGAGAGCGGGGCCAAGCTGAGAAATGAGTTTCTGTGTAGTGCTGGCTTTGCTGCTTCCAGGGCACTGCAGCATTCATGGTTTCCCTGTCCTCTCCATTCCTCCCCTGGTCTCAGCTCAGCTGAGTGGGTCAGGTCAGGGCTCTTTATCAAACTCATTGGCAGCAATAGGATTTATATTGTGCGCGACACTGGAGGAAATAAGTCATATCTGAGCAGGAGTGATTTTGCACTCAAATGTGGAACTTACTAGTAGCATGGTAAAATAATAATTTTAATTTAAAAAATATATGGTGTGAAGAATGTGGACTGGCATGGATGTCTGATTCTTTGGTATCTGATTCTGGCTTTCCTTCTGAGTTTGTGGACATGAGTTCAGCTTTCATCTGGTCTTGCAGCTAAGACACTCTCCTGCTTTTAGGCCTATATGAATAGAGGAATTGTTTATAGACGGCTTCTGAAATACATGGGGAAAAAACCATTTTTAGAATTCTTTATTTGAAACGCATACAGATGTGAGTTGAAATCTTAGATCTTTTGGGATCAGAGGGAGAGAAATGTCTAATGAAGGCAAAGAGCTTCAGAGTCTGTGGAAATATATTCTTACTGCCACTGGAGGTTTGCTGCTGCTTTTCCATTGCTTTAAGCTGGTGGCCAAAGGACAGATGCTGGGCTAGTCTTAAAAACGTTTAGTGCTAGTCTTCCTACGTCATAGGTATTAAGTAGAGGAGGGTGTAGTTGAGTGGAGAAACTTTCCTCAAGAGGCTATCAGATGTGAAGGTAAATGTGAGATTGTTTGGTTTTGTGTTAAATATTGTGATAGTTATAACAAATGCTCTGGTTGCCTCTATTTAATTGTATTGAGAAACCAAAAGACACCTTGGAAATCAACCTGTTACAAACCCAAGCTTTTGATTAGAAACAAACAAAAATTGTAACAGGCCTTCTAAGGGTAGACCCATAGATGTTGCATGGGCTTGAAATAAAATGCCAACATCATAAAGTCTGAAGATGCCCTTGATCTTGGGTCTGTGCATCCATGTTTGAAAATTAGGGCTGTGATTTCCTAATTTCTAAGCATAGGAAAGCATCAAGAATCACAGGTGTTGTGGTACTCCTGCTCCATTTAGTTTTGATGCACTTTTCTATCTTAATGCCACTCAAATTTCAGTTAATTGGGAGGTGAGATCTTTGTTTAGTAGAAACTGGCAATTGAATTTTATTGGATCTATGTTGAGTACATTCCTCCTCATGAGATTCTTTGTTTTTAGTCCCCTCTACCAGCTATTATACTCAATGCTGAAACTTAATTTTCATGGGGAGGGAAGAGAAGAATGAGAATGGAAGGGCCAGCTGAAAGATACACATGCTTTAAACAATTGGAACATATTGTGGGATCTTTTAAGATGAAGGATACTAAATAAATATAGAAAATTAGATCATTTGCCTTATCATCATAGAATGTTGCTGCTTAAGAATCAGTTGTAGCTGAGAAGATTTGTTGGGGCTGTGCTGTTGTGGTATTGTTTAATTTATATATGCTCCTTCCTAATAAAACGTGTCAGTACCATCGTATATTGGTTTGGTTTCCTGCCTCTCTCTTTCTCTTACAGTGTTCTAGTTGGAGGCAGGATTACAGTCTTGGGAACCTCTGTTTTGCACATGTCTGTGCACTGCTCACGAAGAAGCAATCACTGTAACTCATAAATATGTGCACTCATCCTCCAAAGACATATAAAACATATTTGAGCTATAAGGCTATATAAACATGGAGCAATGCTGATGACGACATGCAAACCACAAGGGGGAAGCTTGACTGGCTCGATCTTTTTAGAACCTGGAAATGTTTGCATAGCCTTGTTGCTCGGTGTTTCTTCCTTGATAGATAGATAGGTAGGTAGATATCAAAGACTTGAGCGAAACGCTTCCTTCAGCTGTGTGACGAGTTAAATCCTATCCAGTAGCCCAGCTTTTTAACATGAAGTCTAATTTTCTAGTTTTCTCCACTCCACCTTCCTTCTTATACCTGCAAAAAACCCCACAATGCAGTGACCCAAGGACCAGCACACAGAATCTGATTCTTGGCCTTCAGCAGTTTGCCTCGTGGACGGTGTGCCAGAGGAGCTGTGTAGCCTGAAAGAGATGCCCTTGTATTGTGTGGTGCAAGTCACATGCAGCTTTATAATCAATGCATTCCTGTGCCAGAAGCAGTTTCAGGGAATCCTGTTGGATCTGTGTGGAGTGAAGCTGGACATGACTATGTCCAGAAAATTATTGCTGTGCTGTAAGGAAGACATGGAATCAATTGGGTTAAAAAAAAAAATATTTTCTTCCTTTTATGTTATTTCCTTTCTCAGATTTGCCTTTCTCGGGATAGGAGACAAATTGTTCTAGTATCTATTATATTTTTTTCTATGTATTTTGCGTGTTAAAACAATTCTGCAATACTTAACTGCAAACAGCAATCTTTTCTTTTTTTCTTTCTTTCTCTCCCCTACCCCAATGACTGCAGGCAAAATTTGTAGTGTTACTTTCCCTGCCCTCTGTCTTTTGGTAATTATGGCAAAATTGGTCTACCTTAGCCACAACTTCACTTAGGCCAAATTTACCAGGAAATGTTGCTTTAAAATTTTGTAAATTTATGATTGTGCATCTTGAGGCTGAAGGGTGTAGAGGGACTGAGGACTGGCCTGTTTTTTGGACAAAATGGTGTGTTGTTGAGACAGAATTTTATTGTGCTGCTTCTACAACCAGTCAGAAATTACGTATAAGTAGGTGCTAGTATGTTATCAATTGATGTATGATTAAATAGAGGATTTGAGAGCATATGTTCTATAATCTGTGATTTGCTGTGGTAGGGATGCTGAAATTCATGTTGCTTACAGTGGCCAGATGGACTTAAGGTTGGTCCTGGCTGTGTCTAAGATACAAGCTTCTCTCTTGGAAAATAATAACCATTATTTCTAAACAGCTACCATTGCCTGGCTCTGCAATGGATAGAATAGAGGCTTTAAGAGGAATTCCACCACGTGCTCTATAGTGAGACATGACAAGTGTCATGAGTTGGCACAAATGATTTACTTGGTTTTGTGGCATGTAAAGGCAGGAGGATTTTTTTTTTTTTCCTGTGAATTTGGAACGGCATTTGATCTGTTTGTCCTCTCTGAGTCTTGCAGGAAAGTGTGACTGCGTCTCTAATTTCCCCTGGGCATGACTGCCAGAAATAACTTGTGTAGCACTCCAGTGCTGGGGCTGCCCCTCTAACCCACTTCCTTGCTCTGGCAGGCTATAGTGAGTGATGTCTGTCTCAGCTTTCCAAAGGAGATGCGGTGGCAGCGATACCTGAACCATAGTAACTTTACCTCTTTTCTCCATCACTACGAGGCCTCTTGGTTGATGGACTGCCTAACTGGGCTGGACTGTCAGATGTGGTGTTCCTCTTTTAATGATATTTTGCAAAGTATTTATTACATTGTTCTGTCCCTCCTTGTATTTATGAACAGAGATGACTGCTTACAGGCCTTACTTGACAGACCTGTTGAATGTCTTAAAATTGGTTGCAGATTCCTTTGGAAGTGGTTTTGCTTTTTGACTATGTGCATCATGAGCTGGTATGGGGTAAAGACAGCTCATTTATTTTTGCTGAGTATGTTATGTGACTTTTCATTTGTGTAAGTGTTGAAAGGGAGAGCAGCGACAAAATAGTGCAAAAAATTGCCAAAACTAGCCATCTGGAGTTGTGAGAAAAGTTATACTGACATTTGCTATGTGCATTAACTTTGGGTTGACTTTCTATGGATGAAATCGAGCATTAGTTGGGACATTTCATTCTGTGAGACCCATATCTTAACAAAACTTCCTGTTGTCACCTCGCACTGCTGAGTATCTGCCACCTTACTGACAGGACACTGGGTACCATCCTTGCAGGGCTTGTATCTAAAGAACTCAGAGACTGGCAGTTCATGGATGTTGCATTTGTAAAATCATATTTGCGTAAAAAAAGCTGTATTACCATGACTTTGCTAGCACCCTACTTCGATTTAAAGACAGAATATTTAAAAGGAAAATATGCTTCATTGTAACAGCTGGATTAAAAAAAAAAAATCCTTTCCTATTCTTCATCCACATTTTGTTTCTCCCCATACAGTGAAATACAGACTAACTTTGGGTGCAACCCTGTCCTGGAGGAAATTTTGTTTGGTGTCATACCCTGTAAATTCAGTCTAGAGAGTTTCTTAAGCAAATAATGGGTAGATTTAAGAGACTAAAACACTATGCAGTTTCAAACACAGGTCTTTTGATCTTAAAATACAAAGAATTAATTCCTCTCAGTCTCTACAAAGAAGCACAACATTTGCTCTTCTTTCCAACTTGGCAGCTAAACGAAGGTGGTGCAGTCAAAAGGAAATGGCTGCAAATAGATGAAGCATATTGGTTGTGAATCTGCCAAAGGTGGCCAGCTGTATTGCTATTTTCAGCTAATTCTATGCACTTAGTCAGAGTTTTTGCTTAAATTAAAGACTAAAGGTATATTTAGTGATCATTAGGTCCTCCTCTATAGAAGGCTTTGTTCCATGGTTTAATAATGGGGATGACAGAGAAACAGAAAGCAGCCAGCTAACCATTATTGTCTCTTTTTCTGTGCTAAAATGTATCAGGTCCTTCTGATCCTTAGAAGTTTTAATTTGTACTTTGACATAAATGCCACTCTTGGTAGAGCCACATCATTCGGATTCTTGACTTTTTGGTGGGATGATTTTGGAAAGAGTGAGCCAGAGGGAGCACTGTATAAAAGCTTTTGTGAAAGCTACTGCTACCACATGAGCTAAATTGAGCTAAATAACCCTGTAAGTGAACCTTCCAGTCTGGGTATTCCAGCTCTGTCAGGAACCAAGGATGCCTGGGGTCAAAAGGTTGCTGATCATGGTCCTAGTTTCTCAAGTTTTTGGAAATAAACTTTGCAAAACTGTCTCTGAAGGAAGAATAAAATGGAAACCAAATAGACAAATTTCTCATCTTTATATGCAAAATTTTAAAGTTTCTCTGAGGCTTAGAGGAATTAAAAAAAAAGGCAAGCAAAAAGTGGTGGATTTGGGTTTATAAGAGCAATTAGAAAAGTGTATGTAGAGCATTTATATGTTAAAAAAATGTATGGTCACTAAAACAATAATTAGGCAGTAGACATTTCTACAGGCATTCATGGGTTTTGTTTTAGGTTTTTTCCCCCCCTCTTCCATCTCATTTCATGCCTTTCTCTTTGTCTTGAATTCTGTGAAGGGATACTTTCCCACTGTCCTGAGTTTGGATGCACCTTGTAAGTTTTGAGCCCTTCAAAATGTTGGGTGTTCTCAGACACAGGAGGGTGCCTCAAAATGCTCTGAGAAAGTTTAGTTTTGTGTCACAGGCTAGGACTTTCCTTGTAAACGTCATCAAGGCAGCAGTCACAACCTGTTGACATCAGTGGGAGTGAGTCAAAGCATCCTAACTCTCCAGAATGAAGAAACACACCTTTGGCAGCGCCTTTGCATCATTCCTGCTGCTCTCCATTGGACGGACTGTGCTTAGCTTAGCGCTGGCGTCTGTTTTTGACTTCATTCCTACAAGGGCACGTGAAAAAGGAAACTACCCTCCCTCATGCAGCAGCACAATAAATATCCTGGAAGGTCTCAGTCCATAAACTGTAACAATATTGCAATTTACGATTATGTTGTTATTTGCCAAGAAGACCCTGAACAAATCTTCTGCAAAGGAATGCTAAATGTTAAATAGGGAAACACCAAAGCACCAGCGCGTTTCAGACAGAATTTTTTAGGAGGTCTTCATTCATCGCCTTGCACCAGAAGTTGAAATGGGTGATCTGTGGTGTGCTGGGAGTGTGACTGAGAGCGTTTGCACTCAGCTGATTTATTCTGCAGAGGTGCAGCTTTGGTTAGCATCGCCTTAGTGCTACTGCAAGCTGTCTGCAGTGTGCTGCCTTCTTAATAAGTACTCTGTGGCCCTCAGGGTTGCTCCCCAGACTCAGTGGGTCTGGAGAGATGGCCCATGTCTTCTGGGACAGGACTGTGGGAATTTTTTGAACTGTGAGTGTTCATGCATTGGTGCCCAGTGGGGCTGGCATTTGCTGAACAAACACACATCTCTCACACACATTTTCGATTATGGATAACATCCCTTGAGGATATATAGGATGGTTTTGACAGCCCTGCCCGGAGAATGAATGTTGTTGGAGTGGTATTGGGTAAACCTTTGCAGAATGGATGTGCTGAACTATTTAAAATCAGTGAATAAAGTGCATGTATATTAATTTTAAGTTACCATGTTATTGTATCATTCTAGAATTGAGTGTTAGACAGTTTGGCATTCTCTAATAGTTGGTTAGTGAAGTCTTTTCCTCCCATCAAAAATATCTTTCCAGTTGGATCGCCTTCTGTTTATTTGTTTGCTTGTGTTTTGATCTTGAAAGACAAAATAGCTGTTTGTGCACAGCAAAATAGCTGGATATGGTTTCTTGAAACGTGTGCTTAGAGGGTAGTGTATCTGTCTTCCTGAAGTCTTGCCCGAGGTTAAAGCATACTAATAACAAAACTGCTCTAGACATGGGCAGGGCAGACAGAGTCTGTCGACCAACTTGCGTGGACCCGAGGTGGCTCGGGGAAGAACAGGCTCCTGCGAGGCAGCACTTGAAGCAAATGGCCGAATAGGAGAAGATGGGTTTTCTTCCTTTGCTGAAGCAACTGGAACTGAAATTAATTTTAAACAGCTCCCTTGCCTTTCAAATGTGTGATGTGTCTCCCTTCATTTGGAAGATCTGAGAAAGCAGGCTTTAGAAAACAAAAAGCATTGTTCCCTGTAACGAACCGTCAATTGGTCCGTCATGGTTTTCAGTTGTTTCCGTGATTACGCTTGTGAAAGAGATTAAAATACTTCTCTTTTATTATCAGCAAAGTGAATTCCCTTGCTGCCCGCTGCTAACAAAGCATGCCTGGCCTGGCTCTACTCTGCCTTGGGCTTTCCTCTCTGGTCCCCACGTGCTTATTCCTGTTCGGACTGGTGTGTATGTGACAAAATCTGTTAAAATTCAGTATCTTTGTGGTGAGTTTAAATTTGCAGATTTCTCACTGCTTCCAGACTTGCTATCATTGTATAGAGAGCTTAAGAATAATGCTGCTTCTGTATTTTATTAATATTTTTTGAGCATTCTTCACGTTAATTAAAGCCACAGAGTGTATCACTGAAACTTTGCTCTGAAATGCGATTTATGGGGTTGGATTTTTTGGGTCTCTTTTTGTTGTTGTTGCTGTTGTTAATGCATTTCTTCTGTCTACTCCACGAAGACAGCTCTATGGTCAGAAATGCTTGCTGTTTTGTATTTGTGTCTGTCCTTTGATTGTCTGAACAAGCTGTTTTTTGTGTGCGTTGTGAGACAGTAAGCGAATGTTTTACCACACACTTATTTCTCATCTACCATCTCTTTTTTGTACATGTAAAGCAATTTTTCTGGAAGACAAAATCTAGAACTGCTGTTGCTTTTAAAATTATTTTAATATACTAACTGCCTATGGTGTAAGTTTATTCCCAACCTGCAGAGCAGAGAGAATGTGTAAAGAGGGTGTGCATAGCATGTTGAAAACAAAGACTGTGCACACTTTGCATCATTGATTAATTTGTGACTGATCTAGGAATCCTGCATTTGAACAACCCAGTTTGAAGAGGTGGTGGCTGCATTTGCTCTGTATGGAACCATAAACTCTTTCAATCAGGAGACCCTGCGTGATGCTCTCCTTAGCTGCGTGCAGTCAGAAAAGTAATGACAGCATTTAAAATACAGATAGCTCGGTTTGACACTGTCCCATTTTAAGTTATGGACAAAATTTATGGACCATATACAGGATGGAGGAGCCTGCGTGTCCCTGTCTCTACTGGGGCTCAGAGGGATGGTGTTGAAGGTTTGAGGAGGTTCTCCTAGCTCTTGTTGGCAGAGGTGCTGCCCAAGCATCATGTCAGTGCCCAGGAGTCTGGCAGTGCCTCCTGCAATTAGCAGCACAGGGTCCACATTCTCAGCTTGGGACGATTTTGAGGAGAGGTTAATGCTGCCCAGGCCTGTAAACTTACTGCAAATAAACTGCATGCAATAATACAGCAAGGAGCTTAAGCGCGTGGGTTCAGCAAACAAAGTGAGGTGGAAGGTTTATATAATTAGCGTTAATGTTTGGTACAAAACACCTCATCGACAGTATCAGCTGACTTATCTCGTTATGAGCCATAGCTGTTTCATGAATCTAATAAAACGTGAATTTTTAAGACAGGGTGGTGAGAGTAAGAGGAAGGCGTGAAATTAGATTAGAGTCTATAAACATAAACTCTGGCTTCTTTGCCCCCATCCAAAGCAGCATTTGGGCTTCTCTTTTAGAGCAAGCATGGGCTTTAAATCTGAGCAGTAAGAGCCAGGATAATATCATTCTGGGAAAGTCCTTCTATTGGTCACTTAAAGAGGAGTGTTTTTTTAAATTTCCTTTACTGAGATCTGGGGTTTCTGACTCAACTGTAGTGAATAGTTTAACTGAGCTATTACTTAGTGTTATGAAATACCGAGAGTCCTGCTCTGGAAGGATAAGCATTGTTCCAATCTCCTCTGCTTCCGTAACATGTTTCCGTGATGTACACTAGTGTCTACATGGCCACTGTCTCCATCTTCTTCCTCTTGTCTTGGAAGGCAAAAGTTCGTCAGGAGAAAGGGAAGGGGAAATGATAAGTGCTGACTACTGCAGTGGTAAGAACAAAACCTTTATTTGTAGAAGGATGAGGAAAATCCTGCAGCCCTGAATTAGGTTGCTCCTCAGGCAGCCATGGGTTTGGCAGGGTGAGGGATGGGCTGCAGCATGAAGTCGAGCTGCACGATGTCATTCAAGCTGGTGATGAAAGGGGTGACAGTGCTGCCTGCTGTGGTAGCGACCAGGCAGAACTTTGTTGCTTGGGGAACACTTATTAATTTCCTGACTCCAGTGCAATTTAAAATCCCTCTAGAAACAACTATTTTCTTTTTTTTTTTATAGTATTTCTTATTTAGAAATGAAATAAAACCTCAGGGAGATTAAGGAATACTGTGCACCTTACTGGAAGAAATGGAGTAACTTTGGAAATCTGGAATATGAAATAAGGCAGTGCTAAAGCCTGGGGTTGGTAAGCAGGAGGAAGGACTGGGAGTGGTTTCTGCACTCGTCAGAGCCTTTAAACAAGGCAAGAATGAACACGCCATAGAGTTATAGGATGTCTGAGGTTACCTGCTGTGAAAGAGCAGATTAGCATGCTGTGGTATTTTGTTTGAGGTTTTGAGAAATTATCATAACCGGATAGCAAACCCTCGTATAGAAATGTATTGCTCTTTCTTCATGAGATCATTTCCTTTGTCCTGAGGCCTTTTATCTTCACCAAGATGGAGTTTACTGAGAACTGTCTTCATTCAGAAAATGAAATTTATGGTGTGATTTTTTTTTTTTGTTTTTAAAGCAACCCCATAGTCTGTAAATTGGGATGTTTTCACAACAGGACTATTGACAGATGACTAACTGGATTTTCCCTTTGCTTTTTACAGCATTTCATAAATGCTGAATAATTTCCATAGGATAAATTGTTTTCATGCAGCTGAGTAGTTCAAGTGGAAAAATGCCAGGTATCAGTAACCTACCCAGCATGCACCTCACAATATCTTCACTTACATTTAATATAAATACTATAGGTCAGTCATGTTCTTGTTGGTCCTGGCTGTCCCTTCTGCCATGTGAATACCTGCAAGCACTCTCTTAATTCCCACAACCTCATCTGTCTTCAGCATGGAGCTGGAGGCACCAAGCACCATATTTGTCCTGACCTTACTCCAAGGTGCTATGAGACTGAGCTGTCCCCTAAATCCAGCATGGCAGTGCACTTCCTCTTGAGCTGAGATGATGGGTTTAGCTCCCTTGCTTCTTATTATGAAATAAACTCCTTGCTTATTTGAAAAAAAAAATAATTTTGCATAGAAATCTATATGAATTTTAAATTGATTTTTGCTGAAGTTCTTTGTTACATTCTTAACAGAATGATTCACTGTTTTGCTCATTCGTGATATATCACCTATGCAGAAGTGTCTTGATTGCATTTCATAAGCCCACTAAATTGGGCTCACAATGGGGGAGAGTTAGTTTCTCATCATTAGTGATGGAGATCCTCACCAGCTGGGGCATCTTTGTTATTATTTCAGCAGCAGCATCACAGTGGCGTGGTAGTGCTCTGTGTTACACGTGGAGAATATGCAGAGAAACTTTCACTTTTTCCTCTGCCAGTACTTGACTGGGGAGAATAACAGCCAGAGATTGTTTGCCACATTTTGCTTGGTAGTTGCTGTTAACTTCTTTAGTCAGTGTTTTTCTCCTGTGGGTCTAGGTAGTCTTAGGGGCTGCTGTCAGTCAAAAAATTGTTCCTAGGGAAGGATACTTGTAGTAACTGGAGGTGGAAAAATTAACACACAGTTATAGATGTTCAGGCATCATCTTTGCTGTGTTCTCTGAAGGAAATGAAAGGATGGATACGTGAGCACCTATTTGTTTCCTTTTTAGCACTTGGGTTCTCTAAATGTGTTGTGACGAGAAGATGAAGTATTCTAAGTTTTGGTTTGGTTTTTTTAAAATTCCAAAAGCTTATGTTATTGAGTGAAAGTTAAATAAGTTACCGTGTTTTGAAATATTTGTTAAGAATTATATGTGCTGTAGAGCCTCCAGGCTTTTAGGAATAAGCTACTTTCCAGGACCTCTGATGACATCCAGATAATACATGATATTGGCCAGAGGTAAAGCTGCCTCTTTTTAATAAACTGTTGCAAATTTCCACTACTTGCCTTTGAGAAAACCTGTCTTTTGGGAAATGGAAATTTATTTGGGAATCATTCCAAGATAAGGTTATGGTCAAACCTTTTCTTCAGTCTGGAAAGAAATACAGACAAGAAGAATATAATTTTAATGAGTACAAGATGCCTGCAAAGTGCTGTTCTGAGTTCATCAGTAAATGAACTATCCCAACCCCAACAGCAGTATTTGGCGGTTTTGGCTCTGTTGAAGGGGCCACATGGGACCAGTAGGTTTTCTGCTGGATGAATGTGCTGAAGCAGCTGAGGGTGGGAGCCAGGGAGGGAGAGTTTGGCTGCTGTTGGGGAAGATGTGACGATTTGATGTATTTTGCTGCTGTAAAGATGGGTGGTGTGGGTCAGATTAATCAATTGCTTTGGCCCATGGAGATGTCTGGTGAGACCAGAGCCAGATGGAGAAGGGGAGGCATGATGTGTGGGGTGAATCTGAGGCTCAGAGGAAGGGGGAAGCAAAGGGAGGAAAAGGGTAAGGGCAAGTGGAAGAGTGAATCTCCAAATTTGGCAGCAGGGTGTTATGGCCTTGAGGAGCTTCATCTTAGGGCTTTTTCCAAGCCTGGAGTCTGTGGTATGGCTCATCATGTCCCCTGATTTGAGGGTGCTTACTGGACTTGGTTCCTGCCTGATTACTGAAATTCCTGCTACACCCTAGGGCCCTGGGGCCAGAGGGGGAAGGATGCCATGGGAGCGGTAGCCATTTCCAGTTGTCGGCAAGAAAGGATAAGCAGATTGAGGAGGGGGGGGGAGGAAACTAGAGCAAATTTTTTGTTGTCGCCTGCTCGCATTAATGAGAGGAGTTGTGAGGCGCCTGTGTACGAGTTTAGATTTTGCTAAGCCAACTGATCTGTAAAAGCAGGGAGTAAATCCATTTTCCCCCCACTACTTTAGTAATTGGCAGAAGGCAGAAAGTCATTGTTGACTGAGAATAAACAGATTTCAGGCATTCCTAGACTGAGAAACCTGCTTAGCTTTCTAAAATCGGTCTCCCTGGTGCTCTGCTAAAAGCTTAATTGGCTGACATTTTGTATGTGAGAGATTTGCTCTGCTGGCCTAAATTGAGTTATTTTGTGTAAATGTTTTTGTGGGGTTTATAAAATATTCTCAGAACATACGTGTGTGTAAACTCTGGACTGTTTCTTTTGAAAGAGTAATAACAAGTACTAGATGTTGTGGCTTTGGCATACAGGGGATAATTTAACATGGAATTCAGTTTACAGTATTAGTTAACCTTGTGAGGGATAAATATCTGCCTTTTTTCCCCTGCAAAACCAGCTGCTAAGATACAGTCTTCCTGTAATTATGAAAAAGGATGGCTGTGCTGGTTGTGCCAAATATTGGGAATGGATAGCCACTCTTCTTAAGAATGCCTTTCTTAACTGTGTAAGTGCAGCAACTTCACCATAACAGGTACTACACAAAGCTTTGCAAGCACTTGAATCCTTTGCAAGTTGCCGGGTCTCATTAGGAAGGAGTTAATGTCGTTGCAAGCTGCTTTTGCTGGTGTCTCCGGCTTCAGCAGTGACTGAACTGTCTCCTCCTCTCTTCCTTACAGCGTTAGAAAGTCATCTCGCACACTTCCTCACTCTGTTTTTAGTACATTGTAATTAGTATTTTCATTCAAGCTTTAAAATTCCTTGGAGATTTGCCTAGGAGAGGGCTGTGCACTTTTAACCCAACTGCAGAAAAGGGATCTGCATCGTATTAACCGTGAAATTTGCAGGTCAGCTTTGGAATTTCAATATTTGGTGTTTATAACTTGCTGCCTGGTTTGGTCTTTTTTATTTTGCATTAATTTCCACCTCTTGTGCTCCCAAATGTGACTGTGTTTCTCTCTCCTTTCTAAAATTTTTTTTTCTCCCGTTGGAATTGAGCGCTTATTCCATCCAAATGGATGAACTTTCTTGGCAGGAATGAGCAGAGCTGCAGAGTTGCTACTTGAGGCTGTGTTGGTGATCTGGAATGAGTTTAAACATAAAATTTGTTTACTTTGGGATATGACAAAGGTTCCCCTTAGACCTCTTTTTTTTTGCATGCTGTTAGTACAGTAGGATGTCTAGTACAGTAAAGCCTCCCACCCCCCCCGCCAGATGTAGGTGTCCAACAGTCCAGGCTGATGCACTGAGGATGGAGAAGCCTGATTTCTTAGGAAAACAGAGCCTGCACAGTGGCTTTGTCTCAGTCATCCTGCTCAAAAAAGGTTTTGAACTTGTATTCGAGTTCCTAACCAGAAGAGGATTAGGAATATTTTGAATAATTTGCCATTTCTGGTTTGTTTTTTTTTTTAATTGCGGAAGTGAGCTAAAGAAATCCTATCCTGGTGGCCCTGGGAGCAGAAAGCCAGGCAAAGCTCAGCAGCTGTCTCCGTGTTGCAATGTGTCCGTGCGTCCTGCCCAGTGGCTGGGAGAACTGGCAGGGATGGAGGGAGGCAGCATCACTGCAGTCAGAGGAGCTTTGGGAGCAAAGGCCGTGTGGCCAGGGGACAGCTCCACTCTTCCCGCCCAGCACACCCAGCTCGTGTTGCGCTTTCTGTGCCTGGTCCCCCTCTTCCCCCTACCTTAGACTTCAACCGGACTTTATTCAGATGTGGTGGTCGGTAGGATTGAAAACAAAGGCATGGTTGAAATATCGGTCACTTTACGTAAGATTGAGACTATTTTAGGAAAATGCTGATGTCTCGGAAATTGTCAAAGGTGCCAGCTGTGTAAAAGAGGGATGGTTGAGTCAGACAGGCTGGGCTGTGGTGCAGCCCCAGGGGAGGGAGGGTGGAGGGAGGAAGGACTCTGGTGCATCACTGGTGAGGGGAAAGGAAGAGCTTTGTCTGCAGGTTGTTTCACTGTGAGTTGTGGTTGTGTGTGTACTGAGAAGGTGGCTACAACAGGTACTTTTTCTAAACATTTAACAGGCGGCACTTTGTGCTCTCCATGTCGCTCTGTGACCTAGTAGGGTATGCTGATCTCTCATGCCTTAGCCACATCTCAGCCTCGGAGTAATGCAGCCCGTCCCATCAGTTGTTCTCGGTGGTGCCAGGAAATCCTTCGGTGTTGCAATGTGCAGGAAAAAAGTAATGCTGAGCACAGCCCTTCCCTATCTGCCATGGGAGCACTGAGAGAACCTCGGAGGATTTTTGTGGGGCACTGTTTTTTTTTGCTTTGTTGTAAAAGGGTCCTGAGGTGGCTATGCTGCATGGCAGCCACTTCTGGAGTGGTTGCTCACCAATGTTGTGAATATGTGGCTGCTGTCACTGAGATCAGGAAACAACACATGTGCCTAAAGCAGTTCAGTCTTCTGGGGTACATACCATATTAGTAACTCCAAAGGGTTAGTAATTGGAAATTAAATAGACAAAACCCACGTATTAAGATGTTAACTAGAACATGGAATACACTTTGAAGTTAAGTGCTATGGTCTGAGCCAGACTGGTAGCTTGTTTCTGCCTAAAGGGGCGAGTCCTGCTCCCTCCTCCTACCTCCTCAGCTTCCAGTTGCAGGCTTCTTCTCTGCCCTTGGTGTTTCCTCAGCCCCTTCATCTGTTTGCACAGCACACATGATCAATTTGCTGATTTGTTAGACACCTGATTCAAAAACTAACAATGAGGGAGGAGTGGGGATGAAGAGGAGGGTGTTGGGGCAGGCCAGCGAGGGGAGTGAGCTTGCTCAATCCCATTGTCTAACCACACCCTTGGACAACTATGGGCTTTCTGGCTGCCAGAAATCATCCCTTGGCCTTTCATTGGAAAGGCAGCAGAGCCTTGCTGAGAAGCAGTGGGCGCACAGCTGACTCATGGCAGAGAACACCAAAGTGAAACCTCTGCCTTCCCATGACAATGATGCACGGCTGTGCACGCAAACGTGGTTTTACACAGCTTTCCTTTCCAGCCCCTTTTTACGAGTCATGGCTGGATTGCAGCTTCATATTGTACCCAGTATCCTGGATGAGCCAGAAGGTGAAATCTGTCCCAACTGGTCATTGCTCTTTAGATGTTAAAAGGTGAGAGGTATATAGTAGAGAATGTAACAATGTGATGTAGTGGCGAATGTAATTTATTACAGGATTGATAATTATATATTTCCCATCAAAACTGGAGTGTTTTGTATTACAGAAATAATGCCAGTAATGACTAATGTATGTGCACCCTGAAAAAAAATAACAACAATTTGTGTTGTTTCCTAGAGAGTATTTTGACAAGGGTTATGTTCAGTGACAGTAAATAGGAATAGACAGGGCCATCCACTGAGCTGATCAGTCGTGAGCCTGAGAAAGCGCTATTGAGTCATTGATAGCCTCTCACTGTCAAGAATTGGTTGACCTAAGTACAGACTAGGGAAGAGTCTAAGGGAAGGCTGCCGGACTGACCTAACCGGTTGCAAATGTGGTGTTACTGTAGCTGTTATAAAGGCTTCCTTTGTATCCAGAAAGTACAGCTTGTGTCGGTTCGTTTTGATAACACACTACTGAAGAAAATGAGTGAACTGGGGTTTTGCCAATGTGAGCAGGCTTATTTTCTTGATAAGCTCCTGGAAGCACTAACTGCATGAAAAAGAGAAAAACAGGAAAAATTAAAGAAGAAAGTTTTACTCCATTCACATTATGCTGAGGAACTTCTAGAAACTTTATTCTGCTTTTTTTTTTTTTCGTTTTACAAAGGTTGTATTGCTTCTGAGACCTGGTATAAACCCACTCTAAGTGCTCTGGTGCCCATTTTACAGCAGGCAGAACCACCTGCTGGGCAGCCTGAGGTTGGTATTTGCAGCAGGGACATTATTTATTGGGGAGGATTGACAACAGTAGGTGGAAATTGCAGAATAATTCAGGTGAGCCTGAGTGTGTGAGCCACCTGTGCTTTGGTGCTGAGAGCCAAGCAGGAGTGGGTCTTGACAGATGAGATGTATGGAGACAGCAGTTTACTCCAGCTCTCTTAGAGGGCTTTTTGGCTAATGCTGTGCCATGTTGTGAATGTGGTCACATAACAGACCAGGCTGTGTGGGAAAGGTGGGTGCCAATAACAGGTTCCCACTGCCACAGCAAATGGCTGGCTTGCAACCCGCACCTAGCCCTTTACAGTAGATACCATGGGGCAAGAGAGTAGCCAAAAAGTAGGAGATTAAATTATTCTGGCAGCACGATCTTGCCTTGGCTGGCTAGTACCCCAAGGGATCTGTAAGTAGGTGGGAACTTATTCTGGTACCTGTGTGTGTGCTGCAAGCAAAACTCCTGTGGTTTGTGTGCCAACTAAGTCTGATGCTTCCAGCACATCCACACATGTAGGCTTGGTGGGGTGGGTTGGCAGGGCAAGCTGGGTGGTCTGCCTTAGCACCAGAATAAGGACTCATAGCCTGCCAGAGGGAGGACTGGGTAGGGGTAAGGATTAGCTGAGGACTTCTTGTTTGGTTTAGCATTTTGAACTGAGTGGTTTCTGCCTGCTCTTGCTTTGAAGTGTTCAATACTTTGTGTCTGCATTGAAAAGATCTTCAAGGATTTTGCAGACACTAATTCCTTCTCCTACAAATATTGTCAGGCAGGAGAGACTGAGACCATGTTTCTGTAAATAAGGAGTGCAGCGCATGCAGTGACTTGCTGGGAGTCACTGTTGCATGCAGACCTGCTCCTTACTCTTATGTTTTTACTGCAGGACCTTCTCCTCCAGGAGTCCCTCTTGGCTGTCTCACACCAGTAGAGTCCTGTTCTGTGGAGTCAGAATCTGGCAGAGCGAGCTGGCTGGGCGTGCTAGCTTTTGAAATATAAGGTGTTTCCCTTCCTTGCACAGTTGGCAAACCATGTTGCAAGTAGGAGAGCTGTCATGGCAGTGTTGCTATCCCCACCTTCTTCAGCATGTACAGGAAGGGGCTGAGATGGAGGACACTTGGAGGAAACACATTCTACTCACTCAATGCCTTGTATTAATCATAAGCAGCGATGTCACATTAGCTAACAAATTAGATGCATCCTCCTTCTACTTCCTCCATGGTTCCTGGAATAGTCTCTGAATGGTGTCTTGTCTCAAAACTGCGGTAAATCAGCCTTGAACAAAGGCGTTATGAACAGGACTACCCACAGATGTCATGGGAAGAAACGAAAAATTGCAAGGCTTTACTTTTGTGCTATTGTCGCAGAACTTCTTCTTTTCTCTTTTCTTCGTAAATGATTCAAAGCTCTAAAGAGGGTAACATCCTCTTTTTAAAACCTGCTGTCAAAACAGAAAGGAAATATACAATGCAAACAAAAACCCAAATTCTGTTAAGGTAACAATGACCTGTCTAAGTTGTCCACGGTGTGTGGTCCACAGAGCTAAAGTAGCTTCTGTTTAATTTATAATATGTATGTGCTCTGCAGAGTGCATCAGGAGAAAGGAGGAGGGGGAAAAAAAAAAGAAAAAAACACCCTTGTGGAAAAGGGGGGATTAGAAGCAAACTGACAGACTGTTTATTACGCAGCATATAACTTACCAAATGGCTTCATTTTTCTTAGTGGTCCAGACTTGTCACTTCCATTTGGCAAACTCCAACGCTGCAAAGTCTGAAAGCAGCTATTATTGGCTTCTGCCTGAACTGTGCTCAGCTCATATAAATTTGGTGTCTGATCTTTTATATTGAGATTAATAAATATTTATTTAAGCAGACCAAATATCACCAGGCCTTTCCTACAAAATGTGAATTTGAACACAGTGCGAGATTTTCAGGTAGGCATTTGATTGCTTAAATATGTATAATTTAGCTTCACGCATTTATACCTTTTTTCCCCCCTCAGTACCTCTCTGTTCTGCAGTGCTGTATGTAAAATACATAGCCAAGCATATAGGCAAGGACTGTTATTAGATACTCATGTTAAGAGTGTGTAAAACTAGGTGGTTGAACGTGGAAGAGAATAGACAAAGTAACTCTTATTCAGCACAGAGTGTGCCTATTTCTTAGTTAGGGCCATTGCTCTGGTATATTAGGTATATTAAGAATTTATATTGTCTTGTCTGTGTACAACTTGCACAATCCTGCTGAATTTGTCTAAAGATCCTTCTTTTAATTCAAATTCATCCTCTCCATCTGATCCTTTTCCATAAAGACCAGCCATCCCATAGCATCAGCATGGTGTTATTGGTTTAGCAAAAAGCATCTGTAGAAAAGGCTTTCCTTGTGCTGTTGGAGGGGCATTGTGCTTTTGGGTTGGTCTGATGCTCCGTCACTTCCAGTTTTCAGGCTAATGGTTGGCTCTTGTCATTTTATTTGTGCGGGAGTAACTGGGGGGCCTACCTGGCAGCCAGCTGTGCAACCTAGCGAGGGGCTTTTCCAAGGATATTTGGTGTGGCAGGCTGGCAGAAGTGTCCTGTGAAGAGCTGGGGAGCCTGCTGTCTCCTTGGCCAGCCAGCCCTATCCTGCAGCAGCCCAGTGGCCTGCCCAGGGCTTATCCTGACCAGAGGTGTCACCTCAGGCTCGTTTAGAAGGAGGGGAGGGTATGTGTGAATAAAGTGTGTGTTGACAGAGAAATAGGGAAAAGTATCTTGGATCCTCAGAAGTTGTTGGGTACCGTGCTGTGTTTTCCTTACAGCTTTCTTCTGCCTTGCTCTGCTTTTTGCCACTGGCTTCCTAAGGCCATTCTCCCTCATCCCCAGCTGCGTCTTCCCGGTGCTTGTTCAGCAAGTATTGGGGCAAATGCAGTGTTGGAGGTGCTGTTCCTGGAAGGACTCTGTGCCTCATTTTCTCTGTAGAACACCTCAGGCTGGAGCCTGGGAGCGGAGGGTGGGAAGGGGGCACATTCAGGGTCCTACCTTTCCCAGGCTCCCCATCCAGGAGGTGCTAAACTTTATCTTGATGAGGTTTCAGCAGGAGGTGAAATACATCATTGCTTAATACCTTAGAAGCTAAAATTTTCTGCTGCCAGTTTTCAGGCATCCGTTAGCCTGACTGATTGATTCATCCTCCCTGCAGAAAGGCTGGAGACATTTATGTGATTCTTCCCCGTGTTACTACCAGAGTTAGCAGGGAGATTTGGAGTGTACCAAGCGTTAGTAATTTGCCATACTTTTTCTTTTCTTGCTTTTAAGACACCTGTCCCATTGTCTGATAAGGAAATTTATCTGTAACACCAGTTCTTTCTGTATTCATAGTTCTCTTCTATGGTTGTCCCCTGTTGCTTGTGAATTTTCAAAGATTTCCCTTTGAAGTCCAGGAAAGCTTTTATTTTAAAAATGCTCTGAAGAGTTCAGAAAGGCTGAGTCTTGTGGTCCACATACATAGGCTATTAAAACTTGTCCTGTGTGCCTTATGTAGGAAGATGTTATTTTGATCTTCTGCATGCCATTCTCTCTAATGTCTGATGTTAAGGGAGTCATATTTGGCTTTTTCCTTTTGTTTTTCATAGGAAAAAAGAGCAAATGAACAACAACAAAAAATAATCCCCCAAATATCAAGTCAAACAGATTCTTCATTAGTTTTGCTTCAGAAAATTGTGGGAGGAACTTAATGTCTATTGAAACCTCAAAACTTTTACGGTAGTGGGAGGGATATGGAGCCTTCAGCAAAGGCATTCGTACTCCTACACCTTCATCAGTCACCAGTGGAGGGGGAAAAAGAAGCACACAGCTGTAAACTCCTCTCTCCTACTTCCTGCAGCTTTAGTCCCACAGGATAGGTTGCTGTTCTGCACTCTGTAATCACCAGGAGCCTTTCAGGGAGAAGGAGACCTCACATTTTGTGTGTACTTAAACACGGAGCAAAACCCAACCAATCCGCCCTCCAGATTTTCTTTACAAGGTTTCTTTGTGTATTGCAAAGAAACAAGGGACATAATTTAATTTTTCTATATACGCTGCCAATTTCCTTTTTCTATACATGCTACCTTAAAGGCAGATTTAGAGGGAAGGCATTTTTGGCATCAATCATTGTGAGTCAGCGAATCTTTCCGTCGATTTACAAGTTCTGACAAAACCTGCTTTTCAGACACTGCTTTTGATGCACACCAGGGCTCTGGTAAAGTGGATTTCTTTCTGTCTGACCATCTCTGTCATTAGAAGAATCCATCAGGAGAAAGAGGTTTTTCTGTTGCTTCAGGACAAAATGCAAAACTGGCTTCTTTAATTTGTCCCTATAGGTAATGTGATGGTTCAGACTGACCCAGAACATTTCTTCCATTTCTATTTCTTCAGTTCTGGGCAAGCATAGTGTTTTTGCAGAGCAGGATTTACATAATCTGGATATTAGGACAGATGTCAATTTTTTCAAATGTAACTCCAAAGAATGGGAATAGCAGAATATTCTTTTGTCTCTTTTGGAGCTAAAAATATTCATCGCATCTTGGGGTTTCTTTTTTTTAAAATGAAATCAGAATTTTTAATCTTTTGGTTGGCAGTGCTCCTAGCATTGGAGACAATTAGATCAAATGCATGTTCAGTATAGGTCAGAGAAGAATTTTGTGCAGTATAACAGCTGTTACCTGCCATTTATTCACTGAATACGGGAGATTGATGTGCCTTATTGGGCCAGCACAGCTCTTGGTTGCAATGTCCTTTAAGCTACTTTCCACAGAATTTGATTTAAAATATGCATAACTAATAAAAGAGCTCTTGGAACAGGGTATGTATTAAAAACCCTCTAATAATGTATGTTTCTGGTTGGTACGAAAGGCACCTGGTCTGCTTCTCATGACTGCTTTTTACTGGCTGCTCCTGTTCAAGACGCCCCTGCAGCAGAGGGTAGGATGTGCAAGAGCAGGGAAGCAACTATGGGAGGGGTGAAAAAGGTTTTAAATTCTGTCCTCTGAGTCGTGATTTCTTACACTAATGATTGTTGCAAAGGGAGACTGCACTGGGATTACAGAGGATTTGATTCTTTGCAAGTAATGTTGCCAGTTTCTGTATGATTTTGAATTTCTGTTAACTAGTGCACTACTAATAGAGAAACCATCCTTTGCCATTAGGAGAAACTGTATGGACATTAAGGAGTTACCTGTTATTCCTATGGTATGAATAATGTGATTAGGACAGACCTTTTCTCCCTTTCTTTCCTCTATTTCTAGTTGTGCCAACCTGAACTATCTGGACATGTATTCCTTTAAAAATCCTTTTGCAATAGGATGGATTGGCTGTTGTTGCTTGGCTGTCTGACTGACCAGCCAGCCCGCTCTTACTCTACCACCCAAACTGGAAAATACGTATCTTTTGGGAAAACCACATCTGTGGCCTTAATAATAACATCTTACACCCTCAGCTTTGATGTTTGTTCCTCATGCAGGCCTAGTCCCTGGGATGGCACTAACTGCCCCGGGCAAGGCTACCCTGTGGTGCTGGTGTTGATTAAAAGTGGTAGGTAGGTAATCCACACAGGGTGGATGCAGGGCATGGTGTGCAGTGGCCATGGAGGTGGAGGTGGGGCAGAGCAGGAGTGCCGTCATGCGGTATTGTCATGGAGAGCTTTGTGTGCAGAAGCCATGGACCTATTCACACTGGTTTCTTTTCACTGCCTTGTGAATGAGAAAAAAAAAAGTAATTGTCATCCCAAGATGTTGTCATGATATTCCCAAGGCAGAGCTATTCTTTCATTTGCTTTTAGGAAGCCTGGACTCTTACTGGTGTGGTGAATTTGAGGAAGAAGTGTGTAGGTTTGGGAGCTGGAGTTTGCCTTACAGTATCAATCTTAGAACTTTTTATTTTAAATTTGCAGTACTGACCCTCAATAATCAGCCTTTCGGGCTTGTTGTTCTTGAACTAATGGAAAGAATAAATTGTTAAAGCAAATTGAAAAGAAGACCAGGACCATGCACATTAGCCAGACACAGTGCTTCTTTCTCTGCTGACTTTAAAAGGAGTGCTTTCCTTTCCCATGGTAGAGCTGGATTTCTAGCAATTGACTCTGAGTTTCTATTGTATGCCTTTTAATTTTTAAGCAATTTGTTTTCACCAGAAGTCTCTTTCTGGAGCAGCTTCCGAGGCAGAGTGGGAGACTTTTTTTTTTGTGGAAAGGTATGAGCTGTCATTCCTTTCTACACGCTGTGAGGTATGGAAATATAATTATTGGTGTTTACATAGGAGGAAGTGGAAGCACAGAGCCGTTCTGTGTGAGGCTGGCCGGGAAACCCCAAGGCAGGCTTGGATGAGAAACACCAGCACCCAGTGCCCCTCTCTGGCCCTCGGGAATGGCTCATTGTGTCGTGCTGGCCTGGCTGCCTTGATTGGGAGGCAGGGGGGAATGCAAAGGTGACTGGGATAGAGAGTATTTGGTGAAAAATTTTATTGTTCAGAATAATTTATTTAATGCATTATTTCAGGTCAGCTTGGGTCCCATTTTCTTTTTGCAAAGGCACTATGCAGGAAGTTTAAAGATGTGCAAGATTCCATCCTTGCTGCTTCAAACTGAATTTACTCAAACACAAAGGTGTCACCTCCGTTTTAAAAATCTGTGTACACAGAATTTTTCATGTTCGAACAGTTGCTAACTTTAATGCTGAGAAACCTCAGCCTGAAAGGAAACCTTTTTATAGTCACCATGTGAAGGAATATAAATAGATCTGTAGATTGAAGGGCTCTTTCATCCCCTGTCTGGAGCAGCCGGGACAGCGGCTGCTTGTGCTGTGGAGCTGGTGGGTTTGCAGATTCCTTGGGATCTGGGGAAGCTAATTAAGGGAAAAGTAGTTAGTACTTTAAAGTACAATGCAGTATAGACGTTTTCAGATACTTGATCTCTTTCTCCCAACACTTTCTTTTTTTTGGTGTTTAATGAACAAGTCCCACACTTCGAACAGAATCATCACCATTCTCCTTTTTTTGTTTTGCCTTTTTTTTTTAATGGAAACTGTGACTCATAAAATATTTTAATCCCTGTTATTGAGCACAATTAAAATGAAGATTGTTCCCCAACAGTGTGTTTTTGATTTAAGAACTCTTCATACTGTGAGTGCTCTCTCCATTGAAGAATGACATATAATAAGTTGATGAAATTAGAAGTTTTATAAGACACTGTAATCATAACTTTTTCTTATGTAAATTAAATTACTTTCTGATTTTTAATTCTCTTTGCTTTTATACACCCAGACACATCTTATTTGACAATATATGAAGCACATTAAATTACCAGTTAAGGTAGAAAAGGAGATGAGAAAAATTATTCTTGGAAAGAAGTCTTAAAAAGGTGTCCACTGCTTACAACAGATGTGACTTAGGATGAGGAAAATGTGTTTCTGAAGGACCACGAGGAGGTTGCTTACCCTCTTCTGCCTAATGCATTCAGGTTAAAAGGGGACAGATGAGCATCTAGCTCTGGAAGATGTTCAGTAGCTGTGGTGCAGGGTATCACAGGTCAGGAGTGGGGTCAGTGGCTCTGGTCCTCA
The DNA here is from genome assembly GCA_035041135.1 of Platyrinchus mystaceus. Taxonomy (NCBI): domain Eukaryota; kingdom Metazoa; phylum Chordata; class Aves; order Passeriformes; family Tyrannidae; genus Platyrinchus; species Platyrinchus mystaceus. Next base: position 62,224,915 of record JAWWLV010000088.1, read on the forward strand.
GTGCCCATGTCCTGGCTCTTGGCCAGGAGCCTGCGCTGGGCTGGCTTGGGAGCCCCTGTTTGTGCTGGGAGAGGAGGGTGGTGTGCATGTGGCTTGTTAACACCTGCATGCCATATTTTGGGAAATTTGTTCTGGGGTTTCTTCTAGGGGACTGCTTAGGGTGTGTATGTCCTCCTTCCTTCTCTTACTAGTTCTTTCACTTGCTGACTGGCACAACAGTGGCCCTAAATTTGTGAATATGGGTTATATAAAATCAAAACGAAATTAAAAACGTGCAAACAAAAAACACTAAAAAGAGGAGGGGGGAAAGAAGGTGCAAAGAAAGTAGATGCTTGCAACATCCTGTGCACTTACCCAACATTTTCATTTAAGTTTTTTTTCCTTACCCTTAAAATGCGAAGGTGCCTTAGAGCGAGAGCAACCAGTTTAGAACTGTACACTCCCAAGTATTGTGCACATTACTGGGAAATGAAGGCAGATCATAAAATGCACAGCAGCATAAATCCTTCAACTTAGTAATTAAAAAATGCCAGGCAATTGGTTTTTTCCTTTTCATGCACTACCATTTTGTGTGCATCAAGGTTAAGGCAGAGAAATTTTTCTTAATGTCTTTTAAAAATGTCTGTGCAGGACTCCTTGGCTCACCGTGGCTATAAACTCATAAAGGGTAGAGGTTTCATTTAGAAACCATCCAATTTAAAAGGGAACTGGGCAGGAGGTAGGAAACAATGTTGAGTGGGATGCCTAAATTGCTCAGGATGTTGTAAACAGAGCTGCTGCCTTTTGATCTTGTGAAGGGTCGCGGAGATGCCTTTGCTTTGACCAAAGGATGTTGGAAGCAAGTGGCAAGAAATCACCCACCTTCCATCCTGTTTTCCACTGCTGTTACTTGGCTTAGGGCTGGTGTTATTAAGGAGGTGTAAGGAAGCAGCTCAGACAAGGCTTCCCTTTAGGGTCTTGTTGCTGCTCGAGAATTAGAAAGTGTGTTTGTTTCTGGTCTGTTCAGATGTTTTATAGCAGCCCGTTGTTGCTCTCTGCCTGCTCAGGCTGGCTACTGGCTCTCATTAGGTGTAACATCAGGCTGTTGCTTAGGAAGGAAAAAAGAGATGAAAGCTCCTGCATAACTGGAGAACCTGAATGAAAAGTTAATATTGGGAGATTGCTCATATGTTGTGCAGAGAAAATAACTTGCATAAAGACCTCGCACAGCTGAAGCAGGGAAATCTGTGTATATGTGTACACATTTACATATATATATGCAAATGTTAACAAAATATAAAATAATACATGCATAGGGTTATTTTTAAAAATAAATACTTTCAATTTACTTTTTTTTAAAAATCAAGATTTAGACGGAGGCAATATTTCAAGGATGTAAATTAGGCTGAAGCCTGAGAGAGACTAATCTCTGGCTTTTGGTGAAGAAGTTTAGTGGTGAACAAAGAGCACCCTGTCCCAGCATACTGCTGCCTGCTGTGCACTGAGGAGTCAGAAGTGGCTTTGTAATGCCACACTCATCCATAGTCATACCCTGTGTAGAAACTGCAGCTTCCCTGCTCTCGTGAGCCAGTCCTTGCTTCTCCAGCCTCCTGTCCCACTGGAGGAGAGTGCTTTGGTTTGCACCATCGGTAAATGTAAGGACTTGGAGGCTTCACTGCCTCATGGTTACCTTGCATTTATGTTAAAGCAGTTTGAAACCACTGCTGGCTGACTGTGCCTCCTTTGAGGTGCAAAGGCAGCCTGGTTTGCTTAAATCAGCTTCTGCTGGGGGCAAGTGGCTTCTCAAAATGCAGTGCTGTGATCGCTCAAAGGTGTCTTTAATTCTTATTAAGCAATTCTAATTAAGAATTGCTGTCTCTTGCCTTATACAGCACAATATGAGTGCTGGTAGTTGGACAATTAGTTGCTTGGATGTTTTTTATATACAAGAGATTTCCTATATTATTTAGACTACTGGATATGGGGGAATTAGTTTATGAAAAATTATCTCTTCCTGTTGAGATAATATCACATCTTTATAGCAAATATAGTAAACTGGTTTCTTAAACATTCCTGGTTATTTACAGAAGCAGTCTTTTCAAATATCAGTGAGGTCATAAACTGGAAAACCTGATGCTATCTGCACTAAATGCCAATGCAGTTGGTGACAGAAAATATTTTCAAGCATTTACTAGAAAGATACATATTAAATGTGAATAATCACATTTTAATAATAATCATGGTTTTTGCAAGCTACTGTATTTTAACTCGTCTGGGGTCCATTATGGTGCGGTTCATAAACAAGACAAAACTATGTGGCTAATAACATGAAATGTTTCCTACTTTGATCTAATCAGAAGCCTGTCTCGAGCTGCTGGTTTAGATCTTCATCAGAGGAGACGAGGATGTCGGAAATAAGTCCTTTAAGTGTTTCTCTCTTGGCAATTAGCCACAGGAGCTCCATTATTACTTTTCGTCTGGATCAAATGAGGTCAATGGCATGAGCTTCCTGCATGAAGTCTTTCTCAGAAGCGGCGGCAGATGGTAATTGTGAACATCTCCATCCTGCAGGTCTCTGTCCTGACAGCAGCCGAGGGATGCAGTCTAGAACCTCGGAGGGAGGGGTAGGAGAAGCAGGCAAATGACTTTGAGGCCTCTGAGAAAAACAGCAGTTTTACTGTATTGCTTTGCCTTAAGATAAATATTAATAGCTTTCAGAAGCTTGTGATGATGGTGGCAAAGGAACAAGACTTGCATAAGTGGGAGGCCTATCCACTTTAAAATTAAGATTAAAATACAAACCACCTGAAATTTAATTTCATTTTTACGTCACCATTTTAAGGAAAAGAAAACTGCCTCAGTGTTGATTTAAAAATTAATGCCTTGAAAGCAGTGCCTCCAGATCTGTGTGCAAATATACAGATATAAGGCTTTTTTCCCTCTATGTTACAATGAATTTCCACTACGTTATATCTATGAATCAAAAGAAAATTATTTAGGGTTGTAATCCTAATTGTGAATTTGTGTCTAGAATACTCCCTTGAAGTGTCCTTAGCAGTTCCCACAGTGCCAGCCTGTGTCCCGATGAGGGATCTTGGTCAGATAAATGAGCCACTGTTATGTTCAGTTTTAGTAGTGGCATTATGCATTGACTTTCAGCTCTCTAGAATAAACAGCAGAAATGAGAAAATTGTGTATTTGATAATGATCTATTGATGCAGCAGCTTTAACCCTGCCGACCTATCATACAGTTTCTGCTATGCAGTATAATTAGGTTGCCTCGTCAAGTGAGGAAATAGTTCTATTTAAAAATATATTCAAATATGCAAATATACTATGTGATAGTAAACAGTGAATTTCATGAGTATTCCTACAAATAATTTTGTTTGTTGAGTTTTTTTGGTTTGGTTTGGTTATTGTAGAAAATCCTGATCAAACTTGAGTGAGTCCATCTGTTATGTCCTTCTCCCCCAGGTTTAAGTGCATTTAATGACAAAAGTGGTTTGCATTTTTTTACTTTAAAAGTCAGAGGGTCTATTTTTAGTTGTGTGATTCTTTCTGGAGCTGGGACATATTCATAAGAGCTCTCTCCTAAGCTCTGTCCCTGTCTTCTCTAAATGCAGCTGGAGACAGGCATTTGGATTTGGCCTCTAGCATATCCTGTAAGTTGGTACATTCCCACTGGAGGTCCAGTCAGATTGTGCCCAAGGTTTTATTGTCCTATATTCCTTCGCTTCCCAAAGAGAGATGTGCCTTGCTGCAGGAGTTTGGGAGAGGATCCTGGAGTTTCTCTTCAGTGCAAGAGATGTGCCCTGGGATGCAGGAAAGGGTAGCAAAAAAGGGTTGCCCTTCTTCTTAATCCTTCTCTTAAGGCTTAGCTAAGAGTGTTCCTCAAACCTGGCATTCACCCTTGCACCTTGGTGCACCCTATCAACGTATTTCTGGACAGAGTGGAGGAAAGAAGCAAAATCAGTTTGTGGAGATCCAGTTTCAACTGTTTGCATGGTATTTGTGTGAATGTTTTTAGAATCTTTTGGATTCCAAAACTATTCATTTGCATGAGAAAATCAGATTTCATTTTGAAATCAGTGTTTCTAGATCTTGTGGTTATAGAGGAAAGTTTGGAAAATGTCAACTCTGGGGCTGAACAAAAAGGTTAAAAAAAACCAACACACACACCGCACATGGAGCAGAGTCCAGAATATTTTCAGGTTTTCAGTCTTTTGGAAATCCAGAGATACAGTATTAGTTTGGGAACCTTGTGCATACTTAAAGAACCCCTTTAACAGACAGAACTGGTGTAATGAAATAACATTGAAAAATCCACCAGAGAAGAGAAAGGTACAATAATATCTCGGTGAGACAATAAAATGACTTCAGTCTTTCAGTACGCTGATGCTGGTGGCTAAAGATAATCTAACACTTGTTGCTGAGGAGTGTGGTTTTCTGATGAGCTGATTTTAAGAAATGAGGATATGAAATACTTAGAGGATATTGTCTTCTGTCTGAAAGGAGAGATACCATCTCCCTCATATAGGCTGGTAGAAATTTTAATTAAACTTGAGCCAAAAAGCACTGCTGAATAGACGAAAGCAAATTCATTTAGAGACTGAAGAGACTGAGGGTGAGGGATTTCTATGTGAGAAAGATAAGAAAACATTATTTAATATGTTTATACCATGCCTGTAGTTGAAATGCTTCTATGCCAAAATCTTTTGGTAAAACTGGGTCTCAGTTGGGGTGTACTTCTCAGGAATGTAGGATGCAAAGGAGTAGGAAGGCAAGGAAGGAACGTGGTCGATACGGGGAGGAAAACAGTTGCGGAAAGTGAGGAAGAATAGTTGTTTCTCTCCTGTCATGCCTTGTTTTCCTCGTGCTCCTTCAGTTGACTGGGTTGGCAGATGTGGGCAAACAAATGCTCTTTAATTTTTGTTTTGGTAATTCCTCCTCCCCACCCCCAGCTTTCTGTCATACGTGGCTCCAACCTCTGATTGATACTGCATGACAGGCTCTGGGAGGGGGGCATGGTGGCTGGCTCTGGCCAAGCTTCGTGAAGCACAGGATGGAGCGTGGTAGGTGCCGGAGCATTGGTGCCTCTGCAGATCGGTGTTGGAGGGATGACTGACAGCATGCCTGCTCCAGTACAAAGAACAATGTTTAAGCATGGTTGTGATGATGTGTTGAAATAAACTCTGTTATGATTATGCTGCTACATTCTTGGCAGGCTTACCGTAAACCACAGTGTGCTTTTCGGTGTGTACGTGGCTTCCCCCCCCCTCCCCCCCTTTTCGTATGGGTAAGCAGATTAGTTAATGCCTGCCTTTCATGAGCAGAGGCTTTCATCCTTAATGCTGGAGTTAAACTGCATTCAAGCTGTCTATAGCCTGTGAAGGTCACACTACCGTTTTTATTTCCTCTCCTCATGTTTTTAGCTCCTGCAGGAGCGAGTATGGAAGGATGATGCAAAGGCTGAGCCTGACTCTGCTCCCCCTGCTCTGCTCTAGGGATGGTCTTCTGCTCTAAATGGCTGTTCAGAATGAGCTTTTTTTTTTCCCTCAAAACTACCCCCGGCCCCTTCATTGTACTTACCTATATGACAATAAATATTCAGCTCTAAAGGCACCAAGTCAGAAGTAGGACATGCTCTTCCCCACTTAAGACATTGTGTCATGACTTTACAGGCAGCCAGCTCCCGTCTGGCATGTCTGAATGAAATGGATTGCCCTGAAATAGCTTCCTGCTCCGAGGTCTTGTGCTCAGGAGGACACTGCTTCCTTCAACCTATCCATATTTAAGTATGCCCAGCCTGGACTAGGTTACCTTTCCTCTTCCCTCCCCTGTCACAGCATCGCTGCTTTCTCACCCACTGGCTGCCTGAGCATCCGCCATCTGGTCCCAAAAACCAAATAAGAGCGGTGCGTTGTTTTCATTATTTTCTACATGTGTGGTCAGGGGGTTATTTGGTCTGGTGAGCTCTACTTCAGGCTCTTGCTCTCATTAATACCACCTTGCGCACATCCTGCGCGAGTACAGGAATGGATAAGTTATCCACTTGTGTGGCCGGCTCCTGATACGACACAGTGGCCAGTATTTACAATTATAAGAGGAAGCTGTTATATGTGGATTGTGCTGTATTTTTCTCCAGTGACGGTAATTACCTACATAAATTTCAACTTAATCCTAGGCCTGAAGTCTCACTAAAAATACACACATAAAAATTCCATTATCCAGAAGTAAATTTGGGTCATTTAGGTTTATAAATTGTATTTATTAAAGAGCCTCTTTTCTGATTTGGAGGAATCCCGGGGAAGTCTTTCTCTGTAAAACCCAATGGTCTTAAGAAAAGGTGCAAAATTTAATGGGAGAGAAGAGCAAAAGCTACAAATAAGAAAAACAGTTTTGTCAGCTTGTGGGACAAGGGATCATTTTTCACTTGAACAGACAAACCAAACAATTGCGGCTGAAACACTGAAGCTGGAAATGTCTCTGCAAGACATTCTGCGTGACTTTAAGTTCCTAATTCCTTCCTGGCGGCCTGTGATAAAGGCAACACGTAAGACAATCACAGACAGGCAAACTCCTGCCTCTCCAAATCTAAACAATAAAAGTGGCAGCTTCAAAAATACTATCACCATCTAACGACCACGCAGTGGCTTAGTAAGGTGCAGAAACATGGAATGGAGAGTTTTGATTCAGTCTGGTTCCCATTGTCTTTCCTGATTTCAGAAAAACAAACCCTAAGCTGGGGGTATATAGCTGGAGGAAAGCAGTGATAATTAGGGGCACTGTGCAGTGAATTTTGGCTGGGACTTTCGAAGCTGTCTCTTACCTCCAGTTGCGGCTGCTGCAGAGGCAGCTCCTGCCTTCAAGCTTGGGATCGTGAAAGGACTTGTTGCACCTTGAGAGCAAGAATAGCCGCTCACGTTGTCGCAGGATTAAGCTGACATGCCTCCAACTCGCTGCAGGGCTTCTGAGTGTCACTGTTTAGATGGTGCATTCAGCAAAGGCCTTTCAAAAGGAATAAATCCTCTGGATATGTCTGTGAGAGTTCAGTATTGTCAAATTACAATTTGAAGTGGTGGAGATTTCTTTTTATGTCTCAGAAAGCTAAATAGCTCAAATTCCTGGGGCTTCTTTAATGAAGAGACCTTAAATTTTTATGTTTTCTTCCATTTTTTATTTAATAGCAGAGTTCCTCTCAAGTGAGCTGTTCATATGCTCCATTTTCAGAAATGTGAAAGGGGAAAAAAAGAAGTAAAAAGAATGCAACATCTCTGCATGTAAAAAAGAGTGTTCTCTGCTTCATCAGCATGTTGCAGAGCCCTTGGACATTTTTGGTTGATGGTGGGACATGAAGGAAATTCAGACTTCTGCATTTGAGTTAGGCAGCCTGGGCTGCACAGTGAGCTAATACACAGATACTTCTGTGAGAACCGAGTGCATGGTGTAATGCACAGATCTGTGTTACAAGGAAACTCCAAAACATGTTCTCAGTAAATTAAGGAGGAGGTTTAATGTGGGCTTCAGCATGCATTTCAGAAAAAAACCCCACCCATCCAAAAGTGTTTGTGGTTTCTGAGTTTCCTAACACCGCCTCTGCAGATCCCTGTGATGCAAACCAGGTTTTGATGAATTAATATTCTTTCTGTCCATGTGTGCGCCACCTCACTCAAAAACAGGGCACAGCTGGGGGAGAAAGAGGGGCTGTGCCTGGGGGAAAGGATGAGTAGGGAGGTCAGAACTCATGGGTTCATGAATAATTGTTATTTTCCACAGCATAATTCAGGTGCGGTTTTGGATAAAAAGGGTTTATCGTGGCATTTCTTGAGTTGGTATAGGTCATGTATGTATGTTTGTGTTAAGGGTCCTCATGTGTGGTTTTGTTTGTTGGTATATTCTTTTGTTTGGTGTTTGTTTTAGGGTTTTTTAGTTCTGGGGTTTTTTTTAGTTGTTTTGGCTTTTGGGGTGTGTTTAAATATTGCATCTTGAATGAGTGCTTCCTGTTCTGAAATGTTTCACTGAATTCAGCAGAAGCTACTTCCAGCCATTTCCCTTCAAAGCCATTATATAATTGGCCGTTATTTCTCCGATTTTCTCTCATCAGCTTAGTTTTTAACTTTTCCTTTTTTCTTTGCAAGAGGCTGCAAAATACGTAAGTTATTTAGAAAAAGCATAGGCCAGGTTTAAAAGTACTGTGATGTCTCAGATTGAAAGGACTATTGCAACTTGTTAATGTCGTTGTGTGTAGGCACCAGTTCTCTGAGTTCAGTAGCTGGTGTAAGTGTATGCTGACTGAAAAGAGAAGTACTTGGAAAGAATACATTTGAGTATTTCAGAAATGTTTTTATGTATGGTGCTAGGTAAGATGTTAAATGGGAAAATTTTGTGTCCTTGGTAAATACCTCTTTAAAACTGAATCTATTTGATAAATCTGACAATATAATCCTGTGTGCTGGTTTGCCAGAACATGGCAAATGTTTTCACTTTTAAGGTATTTTAAAATTAAGAAAACAGCAAGAATTATCTTATTATACTGGAAGACATTTATTATTTCTTGGAATGTTGCTGATTTCTTCTCACATATCTTTCCAGATGGACTAAAATTATTATTTTGCCTTTTCAGCAGTTCACTGCTGGCCCAGTAGCGTAGTATCATAACAGCTGATCTGCAGGTTTACACTCCAGTGAAAATCCTTACATTTCAAAAGTAAACATTTTGTTTTTCTTAAACCTTAATTTTGAGGTTAACTTTGCCCTAAACCAGTTCTGAAAATATTGTAACAACTGTAGCTAAAGCTACTTTGGGATTTAGACAAAGTAATTAAGGACTATTAGTTATGTTTTAGACTGGGAAATATTTGTTCCTTGCTACCCTGAAGCTGAGTGTGTTGTTGCAGTCTGAAATTGTGAACGATGTGCTCAACATGGAACATAGCCCTGAAAATACAAGTTTTATAAGGGGAATGTTGGCACGACACAAACTTTATTAATGCTTGTGGTCAATCTGCTCTGGTGTTTAAAATCCCTGGTTTCCATGTTACTTTGTAAATACAGCTTTGCTTAGTTTGCTTGAAGATTGACCCTTTGTGACTTTTGGATCTGTGCATGCTTCTACTTTTATTTAGGCTTTCTTTTAAGGAAAACACGGGGACATTGTCTAAGATTTGAGATGAGGACTGTTGGTTTTGCCTTGTCTAAAGAGAATTTGGATATATAGTAAGACAGCCCTGAAAGAACTTTTTTTTTTTTTTTTGAGCCTCTTTAGTAAGTAGGGAGAGCATTTGCAAATTAGTCTTGGCAGGAGACTAGACACTAAAACACCTGACACTTGAGTTCATCTCTGTTGAGAAAATATTACATGTTTTGAAAGGTAGAACGTTTCATTAAGATGCTATGTTCTGGTTATAAATACCGTCTGGGGGGCAGGTTGGGAGATGGTTTGGCTGTGGCAGACTCCACTGCAGGACTCCTGCACTTCCCCTGGCAGCTCCCGCATCGCAAGGTGTGGAGGCATCAGTAGGGCAATTTGCTCGAGAGCAAAAGTTTAACAAGGGCTCATTCCCAGGGCAGCTAAGCTGACGTCTTTCACTCTTCATTGGATAGGAGTGAATTAATATGCCCGTATTTCTCTGTGCTATAAATACACAAGGAAAATGAATTCTTAGTGATACTCATCACAGTTGATGGCAAAATGTTGGGGGTACTATTGCCTTTGCTCTCCCTCAAATATGGTGCTTTCTGTTCTACTGGTGGATGCCTTTGTGTAAGGTCAAGCCCACATCTTATCTTTAAGTCCTCCTTCCCTTCAGGGTATCATCAGGCATTCAACTTACAAATCCTCTAAATCTTCTGAGGTGTTTTCCTATGCGAGTTTTAAAAAGTTTACGTAATCTCTCTGAAGAGCGGCTTCCACTAAGCTGGCACACCTAGTATTTGATTAAACCATCGCCTCATGCTTGAAGGACAGCTTGGCTTGCCTCACAAATCCGCTGGGTTTCCCTGTTTGAGATACAACAGTCAACTACAGTGATTTTTTTTTTTCCCCCTCCTAGTTTATGGTGTGGGGGGAAAAGGAATTGCAAGGTGGTACATGCTGAAGAGGGCAGGTCGTGTAAGAACTGAATCCAACTGATTGCAAAAGTAAGTTTGGCAGAGCATTTAGTAATATCTGCCATTTGACATGTCGTCAGTGTTTCCTATTTTTCACTTTTCTTTATTTTACCTTCTTACTTAGCCAAGCAGTTCATGTCTTACTAGTGATCCTTACTGTACAAACCCAGGTGACTTTTGGTAGGTTTTACACCCTTGAAGCAATCCCTGCATCAGTTCACATTTTAGTGTTTACCTGCAGGTATATTACCTCTGACTGCAAAATGATTTAGCTTCTTTCTTCTGTCCCTTTCTCACCTCTGCAGGAGCTGCATCTGCCAGCATGGTTTCTCTTCCCATCTTTTTTGTGACTTGGAGTTTAGCATTTGTCTCCAGTTGCATCACTGTGTCCTGTTTAGCATACAGTTCTGCAGTGGTGTTAACTGCTGCTATCAGAGGTGGTGATGGATGAGGAAGAGGAGCTGGCCAGGGCATGGTGCTTTACTCCCCCTGACTGGGTTAACCCGAGGAGCTTCATTCATCTGAGTGCAGAAAGTCCATGCTGAAGAGTAAAGTCTTTGGGGTCAGTGCCCAATTCATACAGCTCAGTCTCCCTCAAGCATTTTATTTTAGATGGACTGCAGTGCTGCTTTGTTTTGCTGTCCTTCTCCAAGGAGTCGTCACATGAAGTTTGTGTTGCAGGGCAGGTGGTTTGCGCCACGCCTCCTTCCAATTAGGTAGTGAAAGAGCTCCCGCATCTCATCTTCTTGTCCTGCAAAATAAAACAACTACTCTGTTTGGTCCTTGCACTTTCTGGTAGAGCAGTGGCCTAGAGAGAATGAAAACCAGGACTATCTACACAGTTTTTCAAATGTGCTGTGTTTTAATATAGAGGAAGGTAACGGAAATATTATAAAAACAACATGTCTGCTTCTGTGCATTGACTTCATAATTGATTTTTGCAGTGATATCCTTTGAAATTCTTATTAGAAATTATTTTTGGCCTCACCCATAAAATTACTGTTTGGAAACTAAAGGTGGACACATGGTTAGAAGGAATTTATTCACTACTGAGTCATTTCAAAATTGGGAGTTATGGTTTTGATTCTCATGGCAAAGAACTCTGCTTTTTTTGTGTGTCCAGAGTTGGAGAAGTTTGGGTTTAAAATCTGGAGGACTGGCAGATAATTGATACTTTAATTTCTGCTCTGATGTTGATGAAAATGTTGATAGCAGGCTGCAGTTGTTATTTTTCCCCATAATCTGAAAATTAGCCTGTTGAGCAGATAACTGTATGTACATACAGGCGTCTGTAGGGAGTGTTTAAAGACATACACGCACATGATTCTTCTTTGCCAGCTTTTTCTCAGCAGTTACATGGTTCTGCAACCCATATCCAGCCTCCCAAATTTGTTCCTCTCAACAGGGTGCCCCTGCAGGATGGGTCAGACAGAGGAAGGCCACCTGTCCCACGTATTCCAGCTCTGGATTTACCCACGAGCTGCTTTCCCTGCACATTTGCAGGTTATGGAAGCCAAGGCCTTGAGATAAATACTGTGGCCTTTCTGGTGGTTTGATGTTGGGGGTTTGACCTAGGAAACATCCGGCTGGTACTGGAGATAACATAAGCAGAGGCAGCACAGAGGTGCTGTATGAGTTGTTAGGAGTTTCATGCTGATTGGTGCACAGACTGGGGGGGGACCAAAGGGAAAAGGTGCAAGGATTGTGTTGCAGGATTTGGGATGCGACATCCCAATTGATATAAGCGAGCCTTAGATCTGCTTCTCCCTTCCTCACTGGCAGCTTGTCTCTGCTTCCTGTGCTATAGTCAGCATTTGGCTACAGATAAATGTAGGAATAATGCAGCTGAGCGCAGGAGTGGCCCTGTCAGCAGCAGCCTGCTTTTAGATCAGTTTAAGCGAAGCATGAAACCGTACCCGTAAGTTTTATCATCATTGGAAGCTTTCCTTCCAAAGGTGTTTATGTAAAGGAATGATCTAGTGGGAAAAAAACAGCTGCAAGCAACAATTGGACACAAGTGAAGTTTAAGCATGTTGGTTTCTGGAAGGCTATTGGGTATTTTTGTTCTTTCTATTCACCAGTGGGGATGGCTAGTTTGAATTGATAGAGAGGACTTGATGAGAGCTAAGGACACTCGACTTTTTAGCCATGCCATATGGGAGCCATCTCTGGAGCTCAAATTCCAAGGGGGAAAAAACTCCAAAACAAAAAAAACCCAATCCACCCACCCACCCCACAAAAAAAAAAAAACAACAAACAAGAGTTGTTTTAGCATAAGAGTTGACTGCATGCTGTTTGTATTAGAGACCTTTTTGTTAACATCTTGCTTCACTCTAGTAAAATATTTCCTTTCATTTAAATGGCGTAAGCACTGATTTAAATGTTTGTGTCTTTTGAAGGAGATAGGGAAGTGATAATAGTTTTACTTTGAGACAATATATGTGATATCACAATGTAGTGAAAGTTACGCTAATTGTACATTACTGGAATGAGCTGGAAAAATGATGCAAGTAGGCGCAGGGCAGTGTTGATACTCTGCCCATTACCCCTGTGATCATACTTTTGTATATGTAGGAAGGATCATAGTCAGATACATGTCTCTTCAGACCACCCATTCAGTGTTGAAAATTGCTTGGCAAGCAGAAGCCTTCTGGAAATGCTGTTCCTCGGCTGTGTGGCAGCAACGAGGCTGTTGTGTGGAGGATACGGGGCACTGTGCTTGCAAGTGCAGAGCTGGAGGTTTTCTTGGGGTCAAGCCCAATGGGCAAATTAAGGGAGGAGGTGGGAAGTTTCCAGCATGTGTTCAGAGCTTGAAGCACAAAGTCTCGGCACTGGCCCAGCACTGAGTTTTGAATGGAGGGATAAAGTGGAAGCTGGTGAAATGCAAGGAGCATGAGGTCCACATGCTCCCAGAGCACCTTACTGCTCTTAGCAGACAGTTCCATTTTATACTAGATGAGGCTTCAGAATTAAATTTTTCCCTGTAGTCTTCATTTCATGAGGCCTTGTAAAACAGAGAGGCAAACAGTGAATAAATATGCTGCATCCTGATGCATCTTGAATTTATCCATGAGTATTTGGGAATTGATATGTGCTCACTGAAAGGACTTAACTGGGCTAATGTTAATACAACCCAAGGAACAAAACTGGTGTGTTGGGGAAGTGCCTCAAAGATGGTTTATTTGTATTCACATTGCAGGCAGGTGAGTGTTTTCTACTGATACACTTTAGTAACATGAGATTCATGTTATCTAGAGGTCCAGACTGTAGAAAATTCAGGAGCTATAAGGGGTTTTGTATTTTCATGGCCCGAGAGATGGTTATAGATCTCTTGTTTTTACATTTCATTGCTAGCATTGCTGGCAAAGTTAAGTTGTTTAGGGGTTTGTGGGGTTTTTTTGATTGGTTTTTTTTTTTCCCCCATTTTTCTTTTCTTTTTTTTTTTTTACTGGTCTTGCAAGGGATATTTTATCCGACCCTTTAAATGACGGCATTTGGGAGTTAAACTTTATGCTTAGTTTTTTTGTTTGTCCCTCCAATATCGAGCAGATGTTTCTAAGAGTTAATGTCGCTTCTCAGTTATCTCTGACAGAAGCAGAGTCTGCTCAACATCAGAGAGTTTAGACTAATGCACATTGATCTTGGCAGGGAGAACACAGGCTCCTTGAGCTCGCTAGGCAGTACAGGCCTGCAAATTGTTGTATTAACAAGCCAATTAATTAATAAGCAGGAAATTGTTGTAAACCCTGAGGCACTATGCAGTGATACTATATTCTTACGTTTTTAAAAATAGATGTTGCTTTAATACATAACATGAAACACCCTCTTTGCTGTTAAGGTCCAAGTGAGGAAAAGCTTTTCATATTTCTTTTCAGACTGAGCTCCCTCTGACAGTTGTCACTGCCAAAAATTGCTCTCCCTGTGCTTTTTTCTCCTCTCCCAGCTTTGCATGTTTTTCCAAGGAAGCAGTGGAAGAGATAGGACTGTTTACCTGCTAAGTGGAGTGGTGTAATGGGCTGTTTCTCTGCAGCTTAACTACTTGCTGCTGTTTAATAGGCTTTTGTAGGTTTAATTTTGGTGCTTTACAGATGCGGCACAGGCAGTTGCACAGAGGTGTCCAGGTGTGCTGGGAGTGGGTGGGTTTAGGTCAGTTGCCAGGAGCAGAGTCCACCCACACACCATGCCACGGCAGGAAGAGGAGGTTCTCTTCCTCTCGAGACGTAGCAATATTTGGGTGGGAGAGAGAGCGAAATACCAGCTTTGGGGTTGAGTTCATACATGTTTCTCATCAGTGACTTTGTACACCCCAGGAATGTGCTGGATTGATCTAATCTGTTTTTCATTCAGTGGCTCAAACCTCCTCTGTGCTACTCATTTTTTGATGGGCACTGTGCATCTGTAAGAAGTAAAACTCCAGTTGTGCTACACTTTGAATTAAGAATGTTTCTCTATAAATGGCTCATATGCCTCAAGAAAATTTGACGCTCAGCGTTAAGCGAGCAAATGTAAATCTCATGCACTTGAGAAACAAATCACCTGAGTTTATAAACCAGGTTTCTTTCTACAGTTTTGGTAACTTGTTTTAGTTATGACATTAGCCTTTAAAGCATAGGGTTTTTACATGCCTGTCCAAAGGAAATTAACTTTTGTTGGCAGTTGGCTGACTTCTTCAGTGTTTTAACTGATTATCCCAGAATTTTGTGTGCCCAATTTAGTCAATTGCTTTTTGAAGGAATAAGGTATGATTTTTTTTGCGAGGAAGAGATGAGGTTCAGATGATGGCTTTCATATTTTTTCTCCCTGAAACCAAACCAAAGCGACAAGGCAGGAGGAGGAAGAGTAAGGGCACCACTGTGCTGCCACTGTGGCTCTTCCATTGCCTTGACATCCACTGGTGTTTGCAAGATGGGTTTGTTGTTGGGTCCCTCCCACTCCCCCCCACCCTTCTGGAAGGTTAAATGTAGAAATCCATGCTCTTGGCATGTGCATCTCTCTTGGCTGACTCTGCCTTCAAAGCACTGCAGAAATGCCATGTTCAAAAAGACTTTTTTTTTGTGTTGGGAGGATATTGCTTGCTATGCTTCCTCCCTTTCTCCTTGGTGGTAAATCGCAAACACTAAATCAAAGGCAGGTTTTGATGTGAGGAAGTGCCCAGTGGTGTGCAAGGGGCTTTGGTGTCTCCCTGAAGCTGGATTGGTGACATCCGTCCATCCATCCATCTATGTCCATACACCGCTGCTGCTTGTGTCTGCACAATTACTTCTTGGACCACTCTGTGAAATGAAACATTGCATTGGCCTTGGTTAAAAATAAGCATGTAAAAAAAATAAAAAAAGCCCCTCAGAGCAAGAAGAAGTCGTGGTGGTTGTTGGGGCAAGGAGGAGGGGAAAAAACCTCGTGCCCTGCAGGTGTGCAGAGAGCTAGCTCCACTGCTATCACAGCCTGAAGGCGGGCTGGGGTTTCCCAGTCTCCCTTCCCAGGCTGTGCCTGGAGCAGTGAGACAGGGAAGAGTCATCCTAAATAGCTGGGGTTTGAGACTGAAAGTCAGCAGTACACATTGAACCACAGCAGAAACACCTTAAATACAAGGCGGCTTTAAGAATTAATTTTGGAGCTGGCCTGGATGAAAAAGTACAGAATTTCTTATTCTGCTCAAATGATGGGGGAACCACCTTACAGTTAACACCAGTGATAAATGTCAGACTGGTTTGTATTAAAAATGCTTTAATCTGATTTGGCCCCATTAATTTTTAAACTAGCAGAGGAGGTCATTAAATCACAAGTCCCTTTTTTGTTATAAATGCTTACACCTCCGTGTTCCCTCTGCTTCCACAGATTCTGCTTCTAATTAAAGCGGCGATGTGGTTCATGGCTTGTCAAGCAGATTAATGTGCTTTTCAAAGCTGGGTTGTTTTTTTTTCTTTTCTTCCCCTATATTGCCTGCTTGTCTTCCTGGGGTTTTATTTGGGAGGGGAGTGTTGCTACTGCACCTGTATACAGAGCCTACAAAAAGGTTTTGGCTCCTACTGTGCAGGCTTGGGTGAAGCGTTGAAGAGCTAGGGGGAGGGGAGGAGAAGAGCTTGAAAGAAATCCGCTCGTCACAAAATGACACATTCATTGGCATTTTCCCTTGCATTTGACGTGACGTGAGTGCTTTTTCTGACGGTGTGAATACAGCCTGTTCGGAGATACCGAAACCTGCAACCCCCTCCTGATTTCATTCTCCCCTGGATGGGACTATCCATGCTTTCTCCTGGCTAAACTCAAAACTCAGAAGTGGCAGGTCTCATGCGGAACTTTTGCCATACCAGGGACTGAACTGAACGGGCACCTTGCCAGCAGCCCGAGGGTTGCACTTAATTTGCATATAAATTTACATAGGGGTTTAATTGGAGATAAATGCACATGTTTTTTATTTATAGAGGTTTGCAAGTGTATACACAGAGATTTACTTAAAAAAAAACCCCTCAAAAAACAACACACCAAACTCTCCTGCTTTAGAGTTGTGTGGGATTACGGTTATAAACGGGGCTTGGATCGCATCACATTGACAAGCCCCTGACAGCTTGTGGCCCCTTTGGCCAGAGGCTCTTCATCTGTGTGTTTCCTGCCAGCCTGTGGCCCCATCTACGCAGTCTGCCTTCCTCCATCCCTGCTTGCACCGAAAAGGCGTGGAGGGACTGCCTGCCATACAGCACACTTGTTTCAGAGCGGCTTTGGAGCTCGCCTCGCTCTTCTTATCTGCAGGCAGCCTGTGCCGCTGCTGTATTCCTTGGTCATGCAGTTACAAGCTGTAGCCCAGAGACCAAATAAGTGCCTTCCTTCCTCTCCTATGTGATATACAGCCCCGGTAGGCTCCATGGGCAGCTTGCTGGAAGATAAAATTAATTTTTGAGTAATGCACGTTGGAAGGAATAATCTGAATGAGACATGAACGTTACTGGGTTATAAATTAACTGTAACTACTGAGGAAAAAAGACACGGGCATCACCCAGCCTGCCTCTCACAAACCTTTTCATGTTCTGTTACAGCATGACGATAGTCTGGCAGAAATAAAATAAAATGGTGCAGAACAGAATGAAGTATAATTATGAAACTTCTCTGTTGTTCTCACAGAATTTGGTGATCTGACGTCAGCTCTAAAACTGTTTAATTTTGCTCATCTCAGAATACTGACGGAATAAAAAGCTGGCCGGAAATGAATCATGCAGTGAATAGAGGGATAGAATTTTTATTTTTTTAAAAGTAGTTGGGGAGGTGGAATTGAAGAGATTGAGATGAAAAGGTAAAATGTTTGCGAAGTGTAGGCAGGTGGATTTAATGAAGGAATGCGTAAGCCACTTACGTATGGATAGAAATTAAATGGCAGAAGTGTGCAACATAATAAGCTGTAGAGAAGTAAATGGAGTGCTGCTGTCTTTAACCTTGCTGTGCAATAGGTTGTCCTGCTTCTCTTGTGGCTGCAGCAAGACTTCTAACATGATCGTTTAATCAGGGCAGGGGCAAAAGCAACGCATGGAAGCATTTGAGTCGAATGAAACGGCTGTGTTCAAAATTGTTAAAGGAAATTCTGTTTTCATGGTGAATAATTAAACTGGGAGCTGACTGCCTCCTATTCAGGAACATCCATGGCTCTTCATAGATCAGCCTTCATCCCCTGCAATGCACTGTACACTAAAATAGACAAACAGAAGCTCATAATGCACATTAAGCCATTTTTTTCTTAATCAGCTTCCCTGTTTTGTTGGGATTTTATGTCTTTTTTAAGCTCTATTTTTGGATTTTGGGCCATCTAAAATGGCTGTGATAACTCCGTGATCTTGTGTGCTGAGCTGTTAATGGGCAGCAGAAGCTCTCACCGAGAAATTCAGTATGGCTGAGAGTGTGCAGAGGAAAGGAGGAAGATGAAAACGTTAAAGAGTCTGAAAATGCAGGTCTACTTAATGCTTAAATACATAGATTAGAATCTCAATAATATGAAGGCTTTGACAGTGAAATATGCTTTAAAATATTTTTAAAGTTTATGTTTATGCATTTACCAAGTAAATTACCTTAATCTTTATCAGATCACTCTGAGAAATGTTCATCTCAGGCAATCCAGATATGCGTCTGTAATAAGTACATGCAAATCAGTGACAGTATCGACTCTTAAGTTAAACAGAATTTTATGTGCTGGATCAGAGGTAAAAGAAAAGAACAAAGCTGCGGCACAAGAAACGATTTAGGCTGTTGATCTTGCAGCTCTTTTCAGGTTTCTGATGCGGGGCTGATGTGTCTGTGTGGGTTAGAGCAACCTGTAATGTCAGATAGCCCAGTATAGGGTAGAAACTGCAGAAATCTAATGAGTAAAAACTGAACAAAGCCTTGCCCTTAGGAGAATTTTTAAAAGTACAATAAAAGTTCCAGCAGCAGCTTTATGAAATATTTCTTTCTTATCATCATGACCAGTTTGACTCATGTTTGGCTACAGATACCTCCCTCCCTTGCACTCTAATTTTCTTTTAAAATCTACAAAGTACTTTCCCCACCCCTTGCTTTTTCTATCAGCTTTGTGGGGGCAGGAAAATTTGTCCTTCCTAAGGCCACTGCTCTGCATAACCTGAATTAGAAGCCTGTGTCTCACTCTCTGTTGTGTAGATAACTGAAGTGCTGAGGGGGTACGCAGTGAGGAGGACCAGCATGTTGCTGGACTGTGAGCTAGTCTGGCTCTCTACAGGCTGGGAGGAGAGACCCTGCTGCCCACTCGCTCCTTACCTGTCTCCAGATCTTAGCTGGAAATGCAGGCTGTGGTTGTGTGTGCCATCCCATCCCAGCACAGATGAGAGATGGCAAGACCCTTGGGAAACAGGATGAATTATCTGTAGCCTGTCACCTCTTTGTGCTTGAGGGACTCCTGGTGTCATCCGCCTTTGGGAGAAGGAGAGACAAAAAAATTTCTCTTGGTGAGCCACCTCTCTGTGTCTCATTAAATATCTTCTGTAGGCGCTCTGGGATGGCTGCCTGCCATTCTCTTATTTGAATCATGATAGAACTGATTTTTTTTCTTTGAGATTCCAAATCTTCTGAACACATCATCCAAGATGCTTTACATTTTTGATTTTCAAAGGTGTTTCTTCTTTGGCTTGTGAAGTGCTGTGGTTTGCTGGCACTGTTGAGATGCCCCTGTGCTGTCAGGGCTGATTTTGTTCTGCCCTGTGAAATATTGACATTCCCGGTGCTGGCTTTTGCTGGTGTTAGCACGCATATATAAAAAAAATGACTGATTAAAGGTTTGCCACATGTTGCTCATCTGCGTGAGTTTTCTTTGTTCTGTGACTTTGGGCAGTCCTGTGTATCTGGCAGTATTTCTGGTTTCTGAGAACAGGGTCGGTCTGTCTTTCTTGATTCTCTTGGAAATGTGTGTGGTTTCTTTAATGTAGTAATTTTATTGAACAATTTTAAATGCAGTTCATACATGTATATGTGTATATTTGTTAAAAAGAAAAAAAAATAGTAATTCTTTCCAGAAGGGAAAGAAAGAAAGAGGAAGAAACACACTCAAACTGAAATACTATTTTCCCAAGGGATTTTCATAGCTGTTGAAGTAATTCTTTCTTTGTGTTTTCCCTCTGTGTAACATGCATGCCTTCTTTCTTTTAATTCCAAGATGTAAATTGCTGCCATTATTCCTTAAGATTCTTGAAACATTTGTCTCAGCTTAAATGCTGAACCCCATAGCTTCTGAAGTCTACTAGAAATTGTGACTGTTTTCCCAACTTTTTCAGGCATTTCTTTCAGCTGCAGTCGTTTTTTGACTGTACTTAATCTAAATATATTTTAGCAACATCAACCATGCAGTGAATTTTCCATCATAGAAACTTACTGAGAATGGATGAAATTGATAATAATTTAAAAAACTATCTGTAGCTGCTTACTGTTATTTGGTGACAATGAAAATTGCATGACAAAGTTCTGCAGTGTTTTAACCCCCTCAAGCAGAAATTTTTATCTTGAAAATTTATAAACTTCTACTAAGTGCTGTTCAGCAATCAGCATTTCATCTAGAACTAGTGTTTTGGAAGAAAGATGTAAAGGATCATTCCAGTCTGGTATTTTTATGTCTACTGGAAAAAACCCCAAGCCTCTGTATTAAAAAATAAATATTTCTAAGCTCTTCCAGACCTGAGCGTCATGTTGCAGCTCAGAGGAAAATTAAGCTGCAGTGATAAGTGAAGCAGCTGTGCTGAAAGGAAAATTGAGTGGAAAGGTTTAGCTTCGTTATTTGGGGTGAAAGGGCTTTTTTGGACTTTAAGACACAGTTGACCACTTTCAGGTTGAGTGAAAAGTAGTCATCTACAGAGTTTATCTCTTTGATAATGGAAAAATAATCTAAAATATATGTGTCATGGACAGATAAAATGTTGTGAATGTTTGAAACAAGCTTTTGTAGGAAACAAACAAACAAAAAATTAAAAACGTAAAAGCTATGTGTGATCCTAAGGCTCGACGATCCTTATGGGTTCCTTTCCACCGGATATATTCTACAATTCTGTGATCCCCAAGGTTTTTCTAGTAATAAATTGATTGTATTTGTCCTACTTGTTTCATGGACTGCTAAGTAAAGCTAACCCTGTCAAAGAGGGTACATACTATGGTGCCCCAAATGAGTAACCTTTCTGGTTGGCTGGATCTGGCTGGGGGCCGTAAGCTGTGAATAATTAGATTGTAATTAAGATCTATTTATCACCTTTTCTCTTTCCAACTAATTTAGGCAGTGATGTTAGGTAGATTATTTTGTTCTTTCTGGTGTCAAAAATACAATGTGTTGTTTGCAAATACTGCAGGGTTTTTCTTAAATGCTCCCTCTATACACAGCTAAATATTTTTCTACAAAAAAAAAAATCTTTCTGTATTTTCTGTTTCACAGATCAGTTATGAAAGTATTTGTAAAAATCAAGACTAGCCAATCTTTTCAGAGGAAATACGACCTTTAATGGGATTTTCCCCATGTTGTAGTCTGGCTTGGGGGACAGCTACACATCAATTTATGAGTTTCAGCCTCCTTGCTGTAACGAGTAGTATTGCCACTGCTTCCCATCCTGCCTTTTGGCATCTCTGATGCACGTGTCCTACACAGTTACTGGCCCCTCTGATTTGCTAACAGAAGAATTTTGAGTGGGACTTCCTGGGAACCTTCTTGTGGCATTATGCCGTTGCAGAAAACTCCCGTGGAAGGTAAAAACATTTAAGGGTTGATCTGTACTATTTTTAATAAAGCAGTGTCTGGAGGTACTGGAGCCTAAGGGGAAATTCAGAATACTTCTGGAAGAACCAGATGGATTCCAGATGTCTTTCCTTTTAACCCAGACCTCTAGCTGACCATGCTTTTCTGGTTAATTCCTCATAATAAGTTACCTAATTTGGTGGATTGGTGAAGAAAGGCCTTGAGAGGAAATGTATCTTTTTTGGAAATACTTTTTGTTTCCAGCAAGTAGTCTGATGTAAAGTTTAGACTGGGTGGGAGGTGGGGGGTAGTGGGTAGAAGTAAGAAGAGTGAAGTTGTCATAGAAATAAAGCTGGATTCTGGCACCAATAGGCTTTAGAAGTGTAGTTTTAGACCAACTTTATAGGTCTTGGCTTGTCAGACCTAATAGTAACTCCCGTGGAACAGCTGAATGAAAGGAAGGATACTATAAAGGGAAATTAGGCCTGAGAAGAAAATGCCAACACTTTAATTTTTCCCCCCCCCATGCAGAATGCAGCTCTGGATCAGCTAAACAGAGGGGAAAAAAGTATGCAAGGGACTCAAAAAGCAATATTCAACTTCCAGCTCTGGTTTTAATCTTGTGCATCCTTCTGTGTTTCCTTGCCAACAACTAGAGGCCTTACAAGTGCTAAAGCACACGGGATTTCCAGTGGCAATAATCATATGTAGCAAAGTTGGCTTGATGAAGTCATACACACCAGGACAAAAAAGCTTAAACAGCTTTGCCTGAGCTGAACTCCTCTCTGCCCCTCTCACTTCCCCTGCAGACCTAAGGAAATGCTGCTCTGGGATGTGAGCTCTGTACAGCCCCAGGATGGACATCCTCAGGGGTCATTACCGTGCAGTGTGGAGCAATCAGTGGGCCGTCCTGGATGGGCTGCACTTATGCAGGTGTGCAGATCCCTTGGAGCAACCTGGCTGAGGAGAGGACTGGCCAGGCAGTCTTCTTTCTGCAACAAGTTTTTCTGAATGCAGCATTTGTAACAGGCTGTTTCCTGCCCAGTTTGGTTGCTGGGCAGATAAAATGCATTTGATATCCTCTTAATTCATTATTGCCTTTTTTTTAATACTCAGTTTTCTTACTTCTGAGTAGCAAGAGTATACTAAGAGGAGTATAATTTTTAACTTTTCCTGCTTCTTTTCAGCCTGACTTTCTGCTGAACTGCTTAAATTTAACCACTGTATCTGTTTTCTCCTGACATCATGGCAGTATTATTTATGCTTCCCAGTGAAATCCCCAACAGATGAAAATCTCCTTGACATCTGCCTTTGACTTCCAAAGAGTCTATAATTTGATACTATGCATCTTTTTGGATGTGTATGCCTTCGATTTTAGGATTTTAGACAAGTGGAAAACATCTTTCCCCTCTCTCTCCCCCCCCAGCTGTTTAAGTGATTAACGTGTGTGTGGTATTTGGAGTGTCTGTGATTTTTTTTGATTTTAAACCATGTATAAAGATTTGCAGGCAAATTGAAATGTAACAATGCAGAATTCATTGCACTCTATTTACAGACTTCTGTTTTTATCTATCTGTCTGTTCTAGCAGTGCTGATGAGCATTCAGCAGTAACGTAATAGAGGACTGTCAAAACCACGCTGCAGAGTCCCTAAATTGGTTCTCAACTTCCCAGGCTCCTCCTTTGTTTTTAACCATGTTGTTTCCACTGTGAGAAATCTCTCTGCATTGCTATTCACTGGAGCAGGAACATTAATCATAATTTGTGGATGTGTGCCTACCCTCCTTCATTCTTCTTGCCATTCATTCGGCTCCAGCTCCTCTCCTGTGTACCTTGGCCCATCCTGAGCAGCTCCTAGCCCATCTGGTTTTCACCCACTTGCGAGAAGTAACCTCCATGCTGTAACCATCATGCCAGGGCTGGAACCACAGGGATGATTTACAGTTCTCTTTGCCTGAGAGGTTGGGCTGTTGTACCTGCATTTCCTGACTTGATTGCATTTGTAGTGACGTGTCTCTGTGTAATAACAAGAAGGTGTGATTGCAACACAGGTAGGTGTTGCCTGCTCTGGCTGGCTTTAACCTCGCGGCAGAGGCGTAAATATCTGAAAGAAAATAAAACGTGTGAGGATGCAGCAGCACGAGTTTAAGGCTGGGTGAACAACTGGAATATGAGCCTTCTGGATATGCCCAAAACATGTGGTGGTGGTTTGGTAGCTGAGGCTGAAGCCTGTCCTGTCACAGCCTTATTGCCACTTTTACTTAAATTAGTTAAAAGCCTTTACAAAATCAGACAGACATACGTGAAGATCTATCTCAAAGGCTCCTTTAGCTAAGAGCATGAGAAACTAGTTGCCAGTTGCTTGCAGTAAGAGAAGATGTTTTCCATACAAGTGGGTCTGAAGGGAGCTCATTCTGTGTGTAAAGGAGAAATCTACTCAGCTCTCGGCCCCTCAGGTGCCTTGGCATCTGTGTCGATGCAGGACTCAGTCCTCAGTTTATATTGGAATGATGGTCTGCATTTTCTTACAAGTCAAGTACTTTCCAACATGGAAGGAAAAAAAAGTTTGCCATGAATTTTTCTGAGCTCCATCAGGAGTAGCAGCATGAAATAGGTTTTAATACTTCCTTATTTGAAAAAAAAAAAAAAAGACAAGAAAAACCCCACAGTTGCTGTTTGGGAGCAGCTGAAGCAATGTTGGGAACTGCGGACAGAAGGAAAGGAGACTTGAAATAAGTTATAGTTAAAGTCTTCTCTCTGGCCTTGACAGATGCCCCATTTCCCCAGATTTTTTACTCCTCTCCCCAGTCACACTGCTCAGTTGATTCCTGATCTTGCTATCCAGCTATTAATGTGGCTCAAGACTGTTAATGCCTAAGCTGTACTATTTACCTGTCATGCTGAATTGCAAAAAAACTCCATTTTTGAGATGATTTGAGTAATTTATTCCTGGTAAAAGGATTTGGAAAAGACTTCTGATTTACAGAAATAAAACCTTACATTTTAGTGTATGTCACTAGACATGGTGGTTCTTGATTTAAATTCTCATGCAGTAATTTTAAAGATCTTTTTCATATACTTAAGGTGTACCTTTGAAAACAACAAAATTTTAACAGAATGGAAAATACTTATTTTTCGGTAGCTAGCTGTTTGCTTCCTTGAGTTTTTAGTAAATCATTCCTGGTGAGTTTGCAGTGTTTGTTGTTGAATGTCAGACTGCTAGTATGACTGCTTGAGATGTGCCTCCCTTACGGTTCCAATGTTGCGGAAATGAAGTCTGTTTGGACCTGTCATAACTGAAAGATGAATCCTGGTTTTGTTACAAAGGCCTTCAGAATTTCCACAGTGCATATGGGAAGTGAAACTTCCTGTATATGCAGTTGAATTCTGGTAGGTGCCGGAAAGCAGGTAATGAGCTCTGCACACCAGTTCTGATATCACTTGTCACTCTTCTGATCAGTGTGCTGAAAGCAACTTCATGCAGCCTCCCTTTTGGAAACCACAGTTTGAAAAGTATTTATTTTATATTTTCTTCCATATCTTTTTTTTCATGTGTACCACACACACATTGCTCAATTTTGTGTTAGTTGACTTTCTTAGGTAATCCTGTTCAGAAATGGTCTTGCCACAACAGCTTTGAAACCTTAAACAAAAGTATATGAGAAACAATTTGACTGTGGTAGTGGTTGCAAGACATAATGGACACCATTCCCCTTATGTATAGTATTTATGAACTCCACCATGTTATGGTATTTTGATTTCATTTTCAGTTCAACCCAGTTCCTAGAATAAACTGCAGAGCTCCCTCTTTATAACTGAGCTGTTTCTTTGACCTCAGAACCATGACACATTTTAAAGTGGATATCATTGTTGTGATGGATTTTTTTGTGTGTTCAGTTTATTAAGGATAGACCTGAGCACATGCCCTCTTAGAATGGACTAAGATGTCTGTAACACTTGCACTTTGTCCATAAAGGGGAGGCAGACAATATCAGAATATGCAGGAAACATTTGATAAAGGAGCACCTGCTTTTAAGTACTTGACTTGTAAGATTTGGTCACCTTGCTCATAAACGTGGTGTAATATTTCAAACATTGTATTCTCCCCTTCCATTGAGAAGGAAAAGCATACTGGACTGTAGACAGTCTGAAAGTGAAAAAGTGACATCCATGTATTGCATTTAGAGAAATATACACCAAAAAGGAGGTAAATTTATTGGAAATTTGTGGGCTCTATTCATAAAATTATAACATCTCTGATGTAGTTTGCAAATATTTGCAAGGGTGCAGGTTTTGTTTGTGGTTGTGCTATTGGAGTATTTTGAGCTGGACCAAGAATATGCGCTGTAGGGGTGAGATAATGCCAAGAATGAACTAGATGAGCTGATGTAATTTCACAGGTTTTGTGAGCTTTCTAACAATTGTATGCTTTTCCCCTCTTCCTCTGTTTCCTCCTTCTTCCTGGGAGTATAATACTGATAGATGCCTGCTAAGCTGTTGGTAGAAAATCTGGGAAAATTACGATGAAGTGTAAGCTGCTTCACAGACATCTTGAATGCTGGTGGAGACTGGAAGTGCATGAGCACAAATCCAGTGTCCTCTGTTAACGAGAGGAAAGCTGTTGGAGAGGCCTGGGGGGTTGATGGCCAGTGTGAGGTTTTGGGCCATGCGAGTGCATGGAGGAGCAAGGTAAGGATACAGTAAAGGGAAGGGGGCATCAAGCATGAAGAGTAGACTAGTATTGCTTCCATGATCCTTCCAGTCACCAGGAGGTTGATAATCTATTGGCAGATCTCAAGGAAATTGCAAAGAGGGGTAGGATTCTCAAAGGTAATTCCTGCAAGTGGCAAGGCTGAACTGAGGAGCAGGAGGAAAGCTGAAGGCCCTTCCTGGCCACCGGGTGCTGCATTCCGACTAGCAGGGAGCACGGAGGTGGGGAAGCTGAGCACATGGGTCCACACACAGTCAGATCTCATTAATTCAGCAGCTCACAAAGCAACTTCTTTTGATTAACTCAAATTTATGTCTGTGAACGTGGTGTGCAAGATAAATTTTTTACCTGTGTTTCACTTGGTGTGGCAGCTGGGGAAGCTGCTCTGAAATCATCATCATCCTCCTCCTCCTCCCTGCTAGTGGATGGGAGAGTGCCCATGTTTCCAGAGCAGTGCCCAAACCTGATTCTGATAAACAGGTAATTAAACAAACAGTCCTGCCTTTATTGCTCAAATGCAGCACCTGGACCTTGTAAGGTGCTTGGCTAAAATGGAGAGATGGTCGTTCCATTTACTAATTGATTTTGCTTTTGAACTTCTTTATTTTCAGCTACACGTAGCAATAGAGATAAGAGGGAGAGGGGGGAAAACAAAACAAAAATCAAGTGAAGGCGTTTTGTCTTCTCCTTTTCAAACTGATTCCCTCTGTGCCAGTTTGGACTTCCCTGCAGGCAGGCTCATTTGTGTGTAGGGCAGGTTTGTGCTAGCCTCCCTCCCAGGTAACATGTGCCTCAGTACGATGGGTGCCCTGCCTCCTGCCTCTTGCTTGCCCCACACGATTGGCCTCGTGAGCAGAGCAGCATTGGGGTTGGGTAGTGGGACTGGTTTCTAGAGCTCAGGCACGGTGACCTTCCGGACATAGTGGCCATTGGACTTGGTGGCTTGCTGTGAAATTTGTGTGAAGGTGCACATTTGTGTGAGGGGATGAGCAAGTCTCTGTTCCTGAGAAGTGAACTTTCACTGACCTGGTCCCAAGGTGGTTTGGCACCTTGAGTTTCTGCTCAAGCAAAAATACGTTTTGCCTTTTTGTCTCTTTCATGCAAGAGAAATGTCACAGAATAAATTTGAGGGAATTAACCCTCAGAAGTGTTTGAGATGTGCTCTGGGGAAAAATGGTGAAAACCTTTTCTACAACTACATAGGTCTCTTTATTGTCATAATCCCTCTGTGCTTGATGTCTCTCTGATCCTGGTCCAGGACCACTACTCTGGCTACAGCTTCACCACCCTCCGGATGCAGTCTTGGAGACAGTTTGGTAGCCCCCTTTTCTGTATTCCTGTTTTGATGTCTGTTCCTTCCTTTTTTCCTTCCATGGCCATGGCAGGTCTACAGTTATGAGCATGAGCACCACGCCAACTACCTCTGGCTTTGCCAGTCTGTATCCTGAACTCTTCAACTTTCACCCAGCATTTCTCTCCCTCTCTTCCCCTCTACGTGGGTCTCCACTTACAGCACACAGTGCACCAGAGGCTGGTTATTGTCCAGAGGTGAAAATTGTTCCTCAGATTGGTGTTTTGCCTAAAGTGAGGGCTCGGCCGTATCTCATTGCCAATTTTTTTGTCCTATTTCTCTTAACTTCACATTTTTGATTAATATTTCATATTTCTTACCTGGCTGAGGCAAAATAGATTCCTTTTGCACCAGTAGCCTGGTTTGTTTGTTTGTTTGCTTTTTAGTGCCTGCTCCTTCTCAGTCCTGGAGATGAATTTTGAGATTTTTGTTTTTCCTGTCCATATTCCAAGTTCCAGCAGTTTTCCGGTCAGAACCCATTCTGCAACGGGAATGAGGGGTTTTATTATTACAAGAAGTAGGTTTTTTTGGTGAGAATCTTGCCAGAGTGCCATCCCTGGCAAATGTTACAGGGCAGAAACAGAGAAAAAAGGCTTTCAAACTTTGTGGTTTATGCCTTTTTATCCTGCTTTTCATTGCTTTTGTCTTATGTGTGTATTTTTGGTCATGAATCCAAATTTTTACACAATGAAATTTGCTGTGAAATGCACTAAATTGTTTAACAGTTAAGTAACTTTCACAGCATTTTGATTTGCCTTTTTTTTTGATGGACATCTCAAAACATTTACAATCTGTACATCTCTACCTCCTCATACATCTGGCACCATACCTTTTTGGTGAGGTAGCTGGAGCAAAAGGATATCTAGCCTGAGAAATAAATATTTTCTGTTCTCTTTCCAAATTTGAATCCCAGCTTTATTCTTGCATGGTTTCCGTCCCCCCCCCCTTGCTATCCAAGACTGCTGTAGAAGGTAAACACTGGGGGAGCTAAATGAGATTACAGCATCACTTTGGTAACCTTTCTTAGTGAATGGGCAGTTGATCTGTCCATAATGCAAAGCACTTAATGTATTGAAGCTTCTAAGAAAGAAAGCTACTAGTTCACCACTTAGGGTTCAATTTCCGGATAATAACATTTATTTATAGGGAAAAAAGACTTAGTTCTGCGATGGCAAAGTAGATATTGTCACTCAAAGCACGGTCTTTTTATTAACCTCAGATTTATATGGTTAAGTAATTGTTGTATTAGTAGCATTTCTTGAGTGGTAACATGGAAAAAAAATAAGACAGATGTCTGTGTACAGTGTGCTCCTTGTTTATTTATCTGTAGTAGGCTAGGGCTGAATTGGCCCACTGTCAGGGGGGCTGTGAGTGATAGTGAGCTTGAGCTCAGCTGCCTGAAGCTTGAAACGCTGCAACTCATGGGCAGAACGTGCCACGTATTTGTGTGTCTGTCTGTCTGTCCTTTCCTGTGCATAGCAAAAAAATCTTGTGCCTAAGTGTCACATACTGAATTTTATTTTTCTTGAATAAATTGGTTGAGCAAAAAAAACTGTTGCTTTTTGCTGTTTGTATGTGCCTGTGACTTTCTGTGGAAGCGGAACATATTACTCTGGAACAGGAATGCATATATATTGAATGAATGCGTAGCTTGGTAGTAACACATACAGAATGCTTGGAGGTACTTTTTTTCTTAATATGATACTGTTCAGATTTTGAACTAAGGAAAATTGAAACTAAGGAAAATTCTTCTAATATATCCATTTCTACTCTGTTCCAATTTCCACAGCATTTTAAATTAGAAATGTCATAAATTTGGTATGAAGCTAAAAGCTTGTTACAAGGTAAGACAGGAGGATATTCATAAAAGGAAGAATATTTAATCTATCTTCTTCATGGACATTTTCTTAAACCTGAAGTAAACATGGTGAAATTGAGTGAATTTCTATTAAGCAGACTTGTCTGCTTTCAAGTCACGTACTGAACAGACAATTGATGGCATATTTCCAGCTGGCAGAGCTGTTGAAAGGTAGCATGCGACTTAACTCCGTTTTTTTCCTTTTTCAACATATGATTGTGCAAGTCTCACCAAATTCATCAGAGAGTAAATATTCCTTCGGTATGTAAAATAAAGAATAGATCTGCGAGCTGGATTCAGTGAGTAAACAGATTTTTATCATACTACAGGGTTTTCTTCAATACTGCAGGTGCCTTACACACACATTTTTTTAAAAGAAGGTATGCTGATCAGCTTGGTGTCAACTGTTGGAGTTGATAGAAAGTCCCATAACTCTTCTTTTGCTTTTTAGAGATTTTTTTGTGGGGGAGAGGGGTAGGGACAGGGTAAGGGGTTTGCACAGTGAATGTTTCCTAAAGCTTGTGTAGAAAAACAGCCCATTTAAATCTGTTGTCTTTTTCAGAAGTAGGAAAAAACTCCACCACATTTTGGTGGCTGTTATTTTTTCCGCATAAGGTACTTAGGGACTAATAAAGGTGTTTTTGTTTTCTGTTGGTTGTATCTTGATCATGTTTTGCCAAGCATTAACTGCTTGTGTGAACATTAGCAGCTTCTCACGTCCTTCCCCTCCTATAAAATAGTGGGAGGTGATAATCTGACCCAAATAAGTAAGTAACAAACTCTACTTGCCTCCTTGTCGAACTGGTGGCTGGAGTCCTGCCTCTCCCCTCTGGAAATAACTCTGGTAGCCCTGGGGCTGTTTCGGTGCCTGGGAGCACTGCAGCATCCTGGGAGCATTTCAGATGGCTAAAGCAGACTGCAGCAACACTGTGGATGTAAGGTTTGTCTGTGGGCACCACCAGCTTGCCAGATTTTGAGCAGAGACTCAGTATAAGACTCCGTGTTGGGAGTACGTAGCTCTCAGTGTAGACCATGCTGGTTGTGTGGTATTTTAAGAGCAAAGTGCATTTGTGCAATGCTTTCCCTGTGAACATTGTCACCTAGCGAAAACAGTTAACGTCAACCCAAAACAAGCCTTGTGACTGCCTGTGGTTTAGTTTGGTCACATACCAGAGATGAAAAATCATTGAATTGCTCTTTCCTGACTTGTACTCCTTGAATGGAGTTGGTGTAAATTTAGTCAGTTCACTTTGTGGAGTATCAAGAGCAGCGTGATATGTAAATAAAGCTTTATCAGACAAGATAGATTTAAAATTCCACAGTTGGCAAGGAAGCGTTAGCAGTGTAATATAATACAAATATTTACACAGTAACTTCTAAGTCTTCAATAAGTGCTTAATATTTGAAATATGTGTTGTGAAAACATCGACTGATTAAGCCGTACCATTGCTGCTACATCTGTATGCAACAACTTGCAATGGCTGGGATGCAGGAATCACGGGGAGGAGCAGGTCACCCAGCAATGCAAAGGCATTTTAACAAGTCACGCCTTTTTTTTTTTTTTTTTTCCAATTTAGGAAATAATTAGGATTCAGCACAGTCTGCTCTCCCAAGGTACATATAGCTCCATCCCTGCATCCTGTTGGAGCCGCTGCTCCCAGAAGCTGTTGCATTCATGTAACGTGACTGGATGTGATCACGTGCCCAGTGCATCTTAGGAGTGCTCCAGTAGCAGAATTGAGATACTGAGTTTGTGCCTGCCCACAACATGGCGTGTAATCCTTACTAGTCTGTCCCTCCTCCTTGTATGTGTCATGGTCATTTTATAAGGAATTGCAATGGACTGAAATGATGGATTGTTAATCTTTTGTCTGCCCGCAGCGTTAAAGGAATGGTGCTGGACTCTAACTGGTCTGCTTGTTTTGCTGAGAGCAGAGGCTGGTGGGAGGGGAGATACTCTCTTTGGGTGGATATTTCTGCCTTGCCTAGTCCGTCACTGTATTCAGCCTCCAGTTCCAGTATTACTCATGAATGAGCTCACAAAACAGTAGAATCAATAGACTGCAAATTAAAATAAACGGAAACACAGCTCCTAAACTTGCTTGGATGATTCTCTGCCGCCACCTCATTTGCCAAGAGACTGCAAGAGCTGATCCATGCCTAAAAATGTACTGCTGCTGTACAGTCTTTTTTTTCCACCTTCCCCTTTTCTGGCTACTCTGTTTTGCCTTCTGCAAGCATACAACAAAGCTGAAAACCAGAGTGGTTTGTTGTGTGCTTGAAGTGTGAAGGTCAGGTTGAGTTTATTGTAGGTGGTGTGGATATGATCTATCCTAAAAATCACAGACTCGATCACAGTCTGCCTTCAAAACCATCACTTCACTGTGATGTTGCTAAATACGATTTCAGTTCCTGAAAAGTTTTGCCATAAACCTGTTGTTGATAAGCTCTGCTCTCTCTAGACCCCTGTGACAATTTCATTTCACTAAACCCATTGTTTTCAAGAGACTCTAACAGACTGCTGGATGCCTACAGTTTTTTCCCTATGATGTGGCTGGTCATTCAGGAAACCCAGCCCACATTACAAAGTGCCACCTCTTTTCCTACTGCAGGCTAATGGAAACAACCAGCACCTGATGCTGATGGTGTGTGGGGAGGTATCCAGCAGCCTGTGCTTCTGCCCACTCTGTAGGCAGCTCTCGTGCTGCCTGGCTCAGAGTTTGGAAGGGTTGGAGTAGATATTGCTGTATAGGGCCCACAGAGATGCCCCAAAATCCTAAGTTGGCATTCGCTCCTGCTGCAGTTGCAGGAGGTTTTCATGTCTCAGTGAGTTGTGGTGGTAACATGCAAAGCTAGATTTTGCAAGAGAAAGATGAAGCAGCAGATGATGCCATCAGAAGCTGATGTTGGGGATGTTTCTGAGGATAGTTTAGCAGGTGAATGGTGTGAAGTTTGCCTGCAAAGGTCTGTCTCTAAGGTAAGGCTGCAACAGCTGCCCGTCTCAGTGATGGGAACAGGATGATTGCAGTGACCTTAGCTTGATGCAGATGAAGAGGGGTGGAGTTTGCAGAGAAATGATGCAATTCTCATACTGTTCATGATGTTTTTGCAAGGCTAAGAGCAAATAATCTTGAAATGAGCTGGCAGGTTTATGATTGGGTTTTATGAGCTTTTATGATGTTTATAATCTGACATTGAACTTGCAGTTTAAGAGGTGAAAGATTTAAAGGAACACAGTAGCAAAGGTGTACCACTGAATTTCTTCTGGGTGTAATTTTAACGTACAGCTCAGATGCTTCCCTGATGTGGCGGGTTTGCTAAAGTATGGATGATGCAGTGAGTGTGTGTGTCGCTAAGTAAAACTGACTCCATCCATATTGAGTGTTCCACAGAGGGAAGAATTGAATAGAAAATGTGATTTTTGCTTTTCTAAGGACATAGATGGACTGGTATTAACTGCCTTGCGTGGTGTAGCCACCTAGGCCCCAAAATGCAGTCTTTGTGTTTCTGTTTAAATCCCGGGCTCAGAAATATTGTATATTGCCCATGTCTGCCTGGGTTTTTTTTGGTTGTTTTTCTCATATCGGTAAAAATCTAAGGTTCCCTGAAATCTTTAAACTGGAATTCCTAAATTATGACCTTTCTCCTTGGTCCTTTTGAGAAAAATAATACTTTTTTTCCTGCTCCCTGTCTTCTGATTCTGCATCCGTTTATTTTGATGGATATGTGCTTCAGAGGTTCTGCCTGCAGATGTTTGCGTATGTACAGCATAAGCCTGTTCTTACTTAACTATCCATTTCTGTTTTCCTGTGTTATCTTGCACTGCTCCGTGGGCCTCGGTGAGCCGCAGGTTTGCTGCTGGCTAGCTTTTTGAGGTTTCTGCTGTGCACACTACTATATTTGTCTCCTGGTTCTTTGATTTGTAATGTTTTGCCTTTGATTACTGCAGAAGGTATAAACAAGCCTGTCAAAAGCCTTGTTTACTGCACAGATTCTGTGGGGGTGGCTGGCGGCCTCAGACCCTAAAATAGATCTAGCAATGAACTGAACGGTTTAAAACCCTGGGAATTTAATCTGATCTTTCTTGTTGCCTTAAATATTGGGACTGAATGAGGATTTCTCTAACAGAACAGAAGGTGAACATGTTGGTATGTGACAGTAATAGAAGAAGGGTCCAGACCTGCTGTCATTGAGATGCTCTTCTGCAATCAGAGGCTGGGCTTGGCCATTGGGTAGCGGCTTGTCTTCTGTAAGTCACTGTACCTAGGGGAGGGGAGTGTTATATCCTCTGATGCTACAGCATCCGTGGGACCAGTTGTTCTGAAATGGTTCCCTGGATCCTGTTGTGGGATAGCCACTGTAGGAAAACCTAAAGCAGTCCCTCAGGGTTTTAGCATCTGTTTTATGCTGGCTTTGTGAAGGAAGAAAGAAGGAGCTGCAAAATCACACAGGGGTTCCTTTTTTCCCTCCTCTTTTTCATGTAGCACCATGCAGTTAGTAATATCATAGCTGGGGTTTTCAGTTGTGGTGGTGTGAAGGTAACAATGATTTGGCTTTGACGTGCTGCAACAGCTGCAGAATTCATTGGAGCTTAGAAGCCTGTGAGTTATAGCTGTGATGCCATTTACAGCTTTTATGGAAGAGCTCTTAAATTTGTGAAATGTGTTACTTTTTGAAGTGCATTATATTTGTAATTTGAATTCTCTAAAATCTTGTCTGAGGAAAATAAAAGCTTTGAAAATCCCCCTCTACCTGCTATAAACATTGGGAACTCTTACCAGGCAGGGAAGCAAGTCACTTAAATTGAGTGATAGAACACATAGATGGATTTGTAAGTGCTAAAATGTCAATTAGTGCACTTAAAAGCTTAATGGTTGTCTTTGATGTGCTTCTAATATCATCAGTAAAGTTTGAATGTTGCCATTGATCAGGGAGTGGAGGAGGGATAAGGGAATTGAATGCCAACCCAAACAGGTCTTGTGGATGATGGGGGAGGCATGTTCTCTGCAGACACCTGTTGCATGAGCTGTGCCCCCAGAGGGTCAGAGTACCTGACACCCTGCCTGTGCATCACCCTGGCCCTAGTGCTGAGCCACCTGGCACCAACCCAGCACTGCCTGCTGAGAAACCTGCAAAAGCAAAGGAAAAATTATTGTAGCATTATTTTGAAAGTTCTCACACAGACTTGATGGTTTAAAAAGAAAAGAAAAAGGAAAAGATTCTGAAAAGTTCAAAACTTGATTATGTTTCTTCTTTATTGGTTTGACACAGATCTGCCTGTTAAAAATCATTCTGTGTAATTACGAAAGCTTATTATCTCAATGAGAAAGAACTTTTTTTTTTTTTTTTTTTAAACCCCTTTTCCCCACAAAACCTCCCAGCTGCTTGTCATCTTCTGAATTTATCTGCTCAGGAGAGATACAATGTCTTCACATATCTTAGATCTTAGAGTTGCCAGTGACCACTAACTATTCTTCTCCCTCGTGTTTTAAATTGTGATAAGAAGTGAAGCTTGTGTGTGGCAGAGCAGCACTTCAGCCTAACTTGGTCTGAAATTCTTGACGTGGGTACCTTAGTGATCGGCCACAGCTTCAGTTCCAAGTTATGGTCTTTATTCCCCTCTGGCAATGGTTATTTGAAAAAATATTTTGCAGGCCTTCTGGGAAGTTACTTGGATGCATTTATCTGATTTGTTACTGAGCAATTGCCTCATAGAGCAAATGCTGATTTTATTACTTGCTTCCCTGTGCTACTGCAAAACAATCATTTGTTTGCTGGGTAGTATTTTGGAAGTCAAATGTATTTAATACTGAAGAGTGAGCTTGGTAAAGCTTTAGAGCATAGGTTTTCACTGCTTGTATAGCTTGTCTTTGTGCAGAAAATTTACTGGTATAACTAAACTGACCCGAAAATACATTTAGAGTAGCTTTAGAGTCATCTCATATGTTTGGTTTAATTGGCTTATAAGTGAGGAGTACAGGTTTTGTTTACGTCTCCCAGCTTCAGTGGATGCTTCCCTCCCAGCTTTAAAGAATGTTCTGTCAGTTGAGAATGTAAACAAGGACAAAAAATTCTGATAGAAATCTCCCTTTTTGGGAAGTACATCAAGCAAAATCAACATCATGCTTTTAGTGCAGTATCAGTGTGTCCATCTCAGAAACCTGTGTCAATACAACTGATTTGGTTTCCCATCCGGCTCAGTAAAATTGATTCAGGGCCCAGTATCCTGAGGTTTCCCAGCAATAGGTTCAGCACATTTGGCTGTCGTTACCCCTCCCCAAGTTTAAAGATTGACCAGATTTTTTTTTTCTCTTTTTCTTTAAATCTTTTCTTAATCTGATGATTGTCTGAATGAGAGACATCACATAGACTGATGTGAAAGAGGAAGAAACCAAGTTAAACATTTTCAAGCTAGAGCAGGGAACTCCTTGCATCACTCAGACCTGCTCCTGGTCAGATTTACACAAACTTGCAGGTCCATTGCTGTGTGAGTTGCTCTGTGGGTAGAGTTTGCCATGCCCCAGCTTTGACAGTGCTACTCTCCTCACTGCTGGCCATGGTCCTCCTGCAGGGCTTTGGTGATGGAGCTACTCATGCAAACATGAGCTACTGCAGTGCCATCGAAGTGAGTCAGGTGAGCCAAAACCTCCTCTCTGATGGCTTTAAACCAGCGCAACCCATTTGTACGGGAAAGGTTTAAATAGGGGTGAGTGCAGGGTCTCTACTTGGTAGAGTCATCCAGCAGGTTCATGCCTCAGTTACTGATGGGTACAGCTATATCAAACAATGTAGCTAAACTGTATTGGCTTTGGGCTAATGTATTTATTTCACTGGGAGAGCAATGTAAGTTTTATATTGGCAGATGCACATTTTTGTTGAGATACATATATATATATACACACACACACACATATATATATATACACATATACAACTATACTCCTAGAAACTATATAGATGAGCAGATCATTTCTTATT
This sequence comes from Platyrinchus mystaceus, assembly GCA_035041135.1. Classification (NCBI taxonomy): domain Eukaryota; kingdom Metazoa; phylum Chordata; class Aves; order Passeriformes; family Tyrannidae; genus Platyrinchus; species Platyrinchus mystaceus. The sequence goes on from JAWWLV010000088.1 coordinate 62,261,104, forward strand.
ACAGGCTTCAGCATCCTGGTACCAAAGTCCTACCAAAGAAATTATGTAAACACTGACCTCCTGTTGTACTTGTGAGGATAGTTGCTAAACACATCAACAGTTCTCCACCTTCTCTAAAATATTGACACCACTGACCAACCTTTCAGATACGGTGAAATGCAAAAAATCAGATCGCTTTAAATTCCCATGGAAATACTGAAGGCAAATTTATAACACACCAGTTTTATCTTTCTCTCCTCCCTACTACCTTGGCACTATTTTGGCATGCAAAAGTTGTGTTTTTCAAGCTGAGGATCAGGCTAATATACAGCAGGATTGGATTAGCCGTACACGTCTCTAGGTCTTGTTAGCAGACATTTAAACTGCAGAAAATGCTTTTTTACTGGACTGTATTCGTATGGCTGCATACTGAAGCTTGAACACCTTATAAAAATATGAACTGAATCAAAACGAAATTAATTAGAAAGAATATATTTGGATTTAATTAACTTGAGCTGCTGAATACTCTTTGTGCATACTGGGTTTTATGTGTCTATCTGAAGTGTACTTGGTGGAGAGTTTTAATTAGAACTGGAAACAGAGTAAGAATATTTGGAATGTGAAATTTATAAATGGCAGCGATTTTCATCTAGGAGTGTAGACCTTTTTTGGAGCTTGCTACCATTTCTCACTTCTCTTTTTTCCCCTCTTCTTATTAAGCTACTTTTATGTTCAAATTAATACCAGATCCTGAAAAAGAAAAAATCCCGTTGTGGCTCTTGGGCTTCAGCAGAATGATCAGAGTTGTCAGATCTGCAGCTGCGGGAGATTTTTTTTTTTTTACCTTTGTGTGTTTAATGGTTCATAGTACTCTGTTCTTTGACGGTAACATTTAAATGAAAAAGTGCAGGGCTGTGGATGGCACAGGACATGTGGCTGCCTTGACTACTGTCTCAGATGTCGGACATGCCAAGACTCAAAGAACTGATTTGGCAGCTACCCAGCAGATTTTTATAAAGGCTCAGTTGGTGTCCAGAAACCCAGGCTGTCAGAGTTATGTTATGCAATAAATTGTTTTTCAGCAGAAGTTTCTAATCCAATTTCAGCTGTAGTTTTTTAGTACTATGTAATCAAAGATAAATATACATCATTTCATGTGTTTCAGAGAAGTGAAGACATGCAGTGTAAGCATCCCCCATCAGGTTGGTTTGCTTGTTTTTCTTTTAAGAAAGATTTCGACCTGTTCACCTACACAGGAAATGATGCTTAGATTATTTTGGTTTCTGCTTGGGAGGTATGTATTCATATACAGCATAGCCTTTCAAAGATAACTCAGTGTGCAATTTAGGAGATGTTAGCTTGTTTTGAAGAGAGCACCAGGTAAGGAACCTATTTATCAAGTCAGAGCATTTGCTCAGGCATAAATTGGCTACAGGTGATGGTCAAACAGAAAATTCTACCTTCTCAGGCTGTGAACTACCCAAATCGTTGTAGTCCCTGTCCCTGTAGCAGATACACTCCTTGCCCCCCTTATATTTACCTTTCACTCCTCTAAAGTAAATAATTTTAGAAAAAGTGGGTATGGTTCATCTGAAAGCAGTGAGATATTTGGGGTTTACAGTATTTACATTACAGCAAAGTGATTTTAATTTCCTGAATACTGTCTGTGGTGCCCTCCTCTATGGTGACTGTCATGGTTTGGTGCTGAGGTGGGCTTGCATCCCTCTAAGTGTGAGTTGCTGCTCAAAGGGACAATCCCACTTTTCTCTCTACCCCAGCAGTAGTTGCCATCTGGTTATGTGGTTAGTAATAAGGGAGCTGATCTGGATGAAGACAGTAATTTTTTCTTGTCTTGGGAGGGGCAGATTTTGATTCTTTTCCCCAGTCAAGCTGGTCAAATGGCCATGAGGGCTGGTGCTGGCATTGGGGTTGGAGCAGGTGCATCCCACGTGTTGTCAGGTGAATTAAGGTGCTTATGAAATCCGCTCCCCCAGTCTGAATAATTATCTTATACCTTTACATCTCTTTCTTCCAGCCCTCTGCCACCCTTGGCTTCTCTGTGTTTCAGGCTCTTGTCAGAGCCCAAAACTCAGACACTCGTGTTGCAAAATGGTTGATTAGATTCGTGATCTGGCCTAAGAAAGTTGTAACTGTGAAGTCATTGCTATTGGTGAGAGTTGGTTTGACTTCAAGGTCTGCTGCAAGCTGATAAATTAGGAAAATTTAGAGCTGTCTTTACTCTGAATTTGTTTTGTCTTACCCTTTTTTTTTTTTTTTTTTGGGTGTTTATCGTGACAACCAACACGGGAAACAGTTGATGTGTTGTAAGCTTTCACTAGTTTCATACTGAGTAGTAGTTTTCTAGAGGTGCAGAACCATCAACGAGGCCTCTGAGTTTATGTAAAAGAAACAATTAACACATGAACTGACTATTTTTCAATATTTCATTATTAGGCCTAAGGTAAATTTAGGAACTATTTTTTACGCCTCAGGTGTGAGAGTCTGTATGAAGACACTAGCAACGTGTATTTGAAGATTCTGAGTGTAACTCTTCTACCCTAATGTATTTTTGCAAGAGCAGGTTAAAGCTCACTGGGCTCAAAAGTGCCTGAGGCCTTTAGTGACCCAAAAAACAGTGTTTCTCTTCCATGATGCTCTTCAGAATTCATTCGAAAGGAGGAAATGCAATCCCTGGTGCAGCAGGAGGCGGTGAAAGAGTGCAAACCAACGTGAGAGTGCAGTGGGAGAAGTGCTAAAGCAGGGAGAGATTTTTGTTTTCCTCCAGTGTTTTTTTCCTGTGTTAACATTGGTTGTGCTAGTCAGGAGCTGTATTGTAATGTGAGTTCTTTGGGGAAGTTTTCTGCAAGTACGAAGGGAAAAAGTCTCTATAATTACCAGATATGCTTAAAATGCTAAACTAGAACCATTAATAAAGGAAATTTCCCCTTTCTTCATGTTAGTTAGCACATTTTAAAAACATGACCTATTTTCCTAAACTAGACAGAACAGATTACATTTTCCAGAAGGCATGAGTCACTGTACTATTAAGTCTCCAAGCTGTATCAATCTTCATCAACTTAAGCCATTCATGAGGTTTTATTTTTTCTCACTGAATATAAGCAGTTTGTTTTAAATGAGAAACTGCTACATCCTCTCTGGATAGTTAAACTTGATTAAAAGGTTAAATATTAAATAAGTGTGAACTTTATTCTGAGAGGAGAAGGGAATAGAGGGACCTTGATAGTAAGCGAAAGACTACAAGGATATTACTGTGGGTATATATATGGATATAACTAGTTTGCATCATGCTCTGCTTGGCTGTAAGAAGTCCAAGCAGCATGATAGCTGACAGAAGGAGCCAAAAATCTTTATTTATAGAGCTTCAGTTGAATATATTAGAGTTTCATATCAGTACCCTGGGAGTTCAGACTTTTGCTAGGAGTATCTGCTGAGGAGAGCCTCTGCTGTCTGGTCGTGGAACAGCCCGTTTGCTGCTGCAAGTTACATAGAGACGGAGTTTACACCGATGGGCCCATAGCGGGGTTTCCCCCTGTGAGGAAGATGTGCCTTTGGGGTGGTGAGAAGGTTGATGGGACTACGTAATCCGATAGATACCTCTGCGAATGCAGCAGGGGAAGTACGTGTGTTGGTAACAGCAGTAACCCTTTGCACTTTCTCATGAGGTTCGTGCCGTGCCATACTTATACCGAAAGCTGTGTAAATGAATAAGCCTGCTAATTGCACTTAGCAGGGCTAACTCGCCCAAGCCTTCACAGAAGGATCACTCTCAGCCTCAGAAGGTGTATCTGGGTTTTCCTCCCATTTCTCTTAGGTCTGACTTCTAGAGAAAAACAGGTATAACTGTTTTCCATTGATAATACACAGCCAAAAGGCAAAACTCTGTTGAAGGTCTTGAGTCCAGTACACAAACATTTCCATCTTGGTCCTTCAGCTGAAAAGTAATTTATATGATCTCTGAAAATGTGTTTTTCATGCAAAAGACGGATTTTTGTTATGTTTCTAACTAAACACAGTAAAAACCACCCTTTGAAATAGTTCTGCTTCAAAAATATCCTTGAGGAAAGAGTAGAAACTTGTGGTTTAGTTTTCCCATTGCTTCAAAATGACCTTCTTGCATCTGCGGGAAAGACTCTCTGGGGGCTGTTGAACCATGAAAGCATATTCATTTAGGGCATTGGGTGCCACAGCGATTTTAACCGAGTGTTGGCTGCAGCACTGGAAAAAAGAAAAAAGAGGGAGTTTGTGTTTTGTTGTTTTGCTTTTTGCAACCTGGCATGAAGAATGAGGTCAGGAGATGCGTGCTTGGGAAAGACCCAAAGTGAGAGCTGGAAACACGCCAGCCTCACTGAGTCATAACACAAATGCTTATAAGGATCTTTGTACCTTCCGAAGTCCTGACTTTTTAAATTAAACCATCACTGCTGTTAAAGTATTTACATAAAAGTAAAACAAATAGCATGGAGTGCCTCATGGATTCTCCCTTGTTCCAGCTTTGTTTTACCCTGTGAACTATGACTCCTGTTTGCTTAAGGCAAGGCCAGGGCCAGGCTGAAGAATGTTGTATCTGCGATGAATGAATGGAGAAGCTTCAATCATGTTTCTGCTGCTGCTCCTCGAGGAGTGCATTTCGCCTGCCCAGGAGGTGGTGTAAAGCTTGCCCTTTGTTTCTCCTCACTTTGCTTTTGTTTTAATAAGGATTTGAGTATAATTTTTGAAATAGGAAGGCTGTGTGCAGCCTGTGAACATCACCTCCAGAACTGTAAAGCTGAAAGCAAGCTGCCAGCCATACAGCACGAGAGAAAGCTGTTCTCCCATTGGTGAGGTAGCATCCTATGTAGGAATGTACTGTGTAGGTAAATGGAGGTTATACTCCTCTTCCCTGTTCCCTTGGACTGAACTTGCCAAACTGTTGCTTGGCTGTCCTGGTAGATGTTCAGATATAAATGTGCGGTATCAGGTTCCCTAAAATGGCACAACAAAGAAGGTGGCATGATTATTTTTTTAAGCAGTTTAAAGGAAATGATGCATTTGTGTTTCCTCATTCTGCCCCAGGGCTTCCCAGGTTGTTTTCATCTGTTCCTTTTATACTGAGTTTATAAAATAATCTTATTGTCAGATTAGGAGGCAGAAATCATCTCAGCTGACCTGCACAGTGAAGTTTATGGGCTTGTGGTGATAAACCTGCAGTTTAAGATGTTATTCAGTCTTTTGGGTTTGAGTCAAAAAATGGACAATCCATTAGTTCCCCACAAGTCGTTTCAATGGCTAATTACTTGCACAGTTGCAGAAACTGTTTTTTAATTCTTACATTTTTCTGAATCGAGTTCCAGCTGTTGGATGTTATTATACCCCTCTCTGCCAGCCTCAAGAGCCATCTATTAACAAATCTCTACTCCCTGTGGAAGTATTTAAAGTCAGCAGTTGAGTCAGTCCCTTTGAGGTTGGGTTTTGGGGGGGTGGGGTGGTGTTTGAGATGTTACATATATTAAATTCCTCAAGGCTTTCACTTGACCATACTTCTAAACGGTTCTGGGCATGTGTATGTTGTTTTGCTGAAGTGAGATAACTCTTCCAGTTGTTAGTGGTGTGAGTGCAGACTGGGCACATGACAACTCTCTCTACACTGGGGCGATGAGGCAGAGGCGATCTGACCCATGTAATTATGGTTAAATGTGTCGGGAGCTGGAGCTGCAGCCCTTTGGAGCAGCAGCTCAGCTGGGCTCTGAGTCAGCTGCTCTCTGGCTTGCGGCTGCTTTTGTGCTGTAGGCTCTGGGGAAGATGTGCTCTACCATTGTGAAACCTTTTTATTGCCCCTGCATATGGAGCTGTGTGAATGCAGGTGTTGGCAGTGGCTTAGCCCCTTATTTTGCTGACCTTGGGTATACATGGTGTTGGGGAACTTGAGGACCTTTTTTCAAGTCACGTAGAGGGTGTGGGGAAAGCCCACAGCAGAATAGTGTAGGCAGGACAGTGGCTGCAGCCTCAACACAACTGCGCTGATGGGAGCTCTGGTGTGGAGAGACTCTCCCATGTGCATTTCTGTTGGCAATGCTGCTGTTTCAGAGGTCAGATGAAGCCAATATGGTTCATCTCAAGTTTTACAGCTCTAGGAATGGAGTGTGATGTGAAACGTTACTGTGTTGCTTCAGAGGTTTGCTGAGAGAGGTCTTTGTTCCTGTCTTCTGGGACCCGCCTCTTCGCTGGTGGCACTAATGCCCGTGCAACCCCCAGGCTGGTGGGAAGGCGGGAGCATCTCCTGCAGTGGTGCTGGAGCCTCCAGCTGGCACCAGGAAGACATCTTGGCTGCCTTGTGCAGGAAAAGTGGGTGCCAGGTTGCACAGCATCCTTTTGCGTGTCCAGCACATTGTCTGGGGAGAGGGAGGTGACTTCAAACTGTTCACAGGACTACTTGGGGAGGGCGGCCTAGACCAGAGGCCTCTGTGATGAGCTCCTTCCTTCCCACAGGCAGGACTGTTGCTGGCATGTGCCAGGGCACAGGTTGTATCTGCCAGCAGTTGCTTCCCTGCTGCAGTGGCCGTGTGGTCGGCACATGCCGATTTAAAGATCGATCCTGTCAGCAGGTTTCACCCTGTCACTGCTGAAGCGGCAAATGCTGCCATGTGCTCCTTGCAGTGACCTGTCTTGACAAAGTGGATTTAATAGGGAATATATTTTTGATTGTATGTTTAAATTATTTTTCTGTGTTTTTATCAGGATTAAGTGGGCCAGTGGGATCAGGAAATGATGGGTGTTTTCATGCAGCTTCAAGCTCCATGGGAACTGTGTGGTCTGGTGGAGGAAGGGGTTTGTTTGTGGCCTCAGACCAGGAATGGTGTTTAATGGGAGAGAGGCCTTGGGCGGATGGGGGCTAAGGAAAGTGGCGTGTCTCTGAGTATGCCTGGTGTTAGCTGGGATCGATTGTTACACAAGGCTTAAATTATGCAAAAATACAGGGTTGATGGTTTGGTTGCCCCTTTTTAGGGTTTCTCTGTAACTCGTCTAGGCTTCAGAGTCAGAAGCAGTGTGCCTGGCTGGAGGGCTCTTCAACCTCTTCCCCTTCCTGACCATTATATTAGGGATTTGTACAAATGCCAGTGAAGGGAGCGAGTGGTGCCCACAGACTTGTGTCCATAACATGGACAGGTGCTGAAGGTGCTTATGACTGTTTCCTAACTGAGCGTGATTCCCATAAGGATTTATTAAGTAATTTCTGTGAAAACAGAAATGCACGACGTCCCGCTGTCCCCTGGTTGGTGGGAATTTAAATGGGGCAGTCTTTGGGCAAGCTTTGTTAAATCGAGCAGTCTGCATCTCTCAAGTGTTTAGTGTCACTTCTGCTTAGGGCTGGAGTTGTGTTGGCAGCAAAAGGGTAAGCCATAGTTGTTGGTATAAACCTTTGTTGATAAAATAACTGGATGTACTAATGCTTTTAAAGTGTTTGCCTGGTTTTTTTTTTCTTTTCTTTTCTTTTTTTTTTTGGTTGCCGTGGGTGTTGGGTTACAAAGTTTGCTTTCTTGGCCCAGAGCTGCCTGTGCTCTAAAGCTCCTTGGGTATGGCTCAGCCTTCTTCAAAGTGCGGTAGCTTGTCCCTCGTGCGAAATGCACATCCTGCTGCCAAAGCTCTGGCTGCTTTCACTGCACTCATTGTGTTGCCTTTTTTTGTTTGTTTGTTTGTTTTTTAACCCCCGCCAAGTAATTTGTCATAGATTTTTTTTTTTTTTTGGGGTGGGAGTTGGAAATGGTTTTGATCACTGAATTGACTGAATGCCAACATGTCACTAGAGGAGCAAAGAAAAAGCTATCACTGGTCACCCTAAACTGTGCTTGTTTTTTTTTTTTTGAGTTGGTGGTGCCCAGCATTACTTTGGCACATGGGATGGTCTAAGCTCTCCTGCCTCCTGGTGGGGATCGCTGATGGGGCCTTAGGGATTTCCAGTGTAATGTGACTGTACACTTACACTTACCACTTAAGGTCTGCCTAGAAATGTTAATCTTTTGTGTGGCAGTGATGTAGCCCTTGAGGAGTTCAAGGGCAAGAATGCTCAAAGAGTGATTTCCAAAGACGCTGAGACAATTATAGGGCTTATGAAAATATGATGACTTACCTATCTCACGTCTTAATATCAGTTCACTGACTTAATTTATTTGAATGCTAAAGACTTTAGGGAGTTGCTTTTCCTGGGAATTAATCTTTTAACTAAAGTGAGTTCCAAATATGACACACTAATATTCCTTTTGACAATATAACATTTGTCTCCTAAAAATAAAGTAGAAAACATCTGCCTTGAGAGCCAAATTCCACTTGGCTTTACACTGATATAAATTCAGAATAACTTCATTGTTATCAATGTACAACTGCATTGTAACACTGCAATAAATGCAAATCATGAAACCAGAGGGAAAATTAACCTGAGCCAAGAAGCACAAACCAAGGCCAAAATGGCAACAAGAGTAGTTGGTTCACAAAACTTGCCTCTGAAATTTCTGCAACATTCATTTTAGTGTTGGTTTTTTGTTTGGGTTTTTTTTTTCCCCTCTGTCCTCCTAATTATATGGGAGAGCACTTCCTGGCTGTGATAAATTTCTCTGTGAGGGATTCATTATAAGGATTTTAACAATTATGTTTCGCCTCCTGTCTAACACCTGGTACGTGGCTACTGCTGTTTGTAGCATAAAGGATTAGAGGGACTAATGCTCTGATTTGATGATAATAGTTATGTTTCTGTTCTCTGTTAGAGCTGATCAGGTTGCATTTTCTAACACAGTATTTTTCTTAAGTTTATCTCTTTTTTTTTTTTAAATATAAATAAGCTATGTAGCCCTAGCCTTTGGGGTTTTGTTTTTGTTTCAGAAACATACAACTAAGGTCTCCTTTCTGTTTCCATCTTCTTTAGGATGACAGCGATGGGATTCCCTGGTCAGAGGAGAGAGTGGTGCGGAAGGTCCTTTATTTATCTCTGAAGGAGTTCAAGAACGCACAGAAGCGGCAGCACGGTGATGGCATTAGTGGGAGCCTCAAGGCAGTGAACGGTGAGATGCCTCTGTGGTACTGCTGGAAGGACTCAGTCCTTTTTCCATGGGGTTCCTCTGTAGCAGGGAGGGAGACCAGTGTACCATCTGGTATGCACTGTGCCCTTTTGATCTGCACAGAAGAACTTGTTTCTGAATTACTTTAAATGCCCTGTTCGAACAATCCGTATGTTTTGGTTCCTGGCTAATTGATTGAGATAGGGATCAAGGTAGAGGGTAGGTGCCAGGTGGGAGGACAGCAGAAAAGGAGGCCCCTCTGGTCAGTCTGTTCCCTGATGTGTTAGTATGTCCCCAGAGAAGGTAACCAAAGGTGATTGGCTCCAGTTACCTTGAGGAAGTACTCTTGGACAGAATTGACCTACTCTCATTTAGGTGCAAGAAACTGGCTTACTAGCATCAGTCTCTGCAGTCACCTAAGTCCACAGGTGAAGTAGCATATGATCTACATCAAGATTTAAAGGGCTGAAAGGACACAAATGCTTTGATGTTGGACTTCCCTGGTTCAGCAGTTCACAGAGCAATTCTTTAATGGTATTAAAAGGAGATGCAGACAAGCTTGGATGACAGGAGCTTGAAAGGAGTTTAATTTTATTGCTCTAATGCTTTAGCCAGTTACTGTCTGTTGATTCCCTTTCCCTTATGGCTTGCTTAAAAAAAAGGTGGTGTCCTGAGAGGTGAATATAAAGTGTGTTTCTTTCAGATTCACTTAGACCCTCACTTGAAAAGGCTTTGTCATGCTGGCTTGAGCCTTGAAAGTGATGACTAGCAGGATTCAGATTTCTGGGCAAGCTTACAGTTTTCTTTTCACTCACAAGAGCTTATTTGTTTCTTTATGGAGGTTTATGGCAGTTCCTTTTAGGCATGTGCATAACTATACATGTGCTAATGCATTAAAGCAGCAGCTGGGTGCTTACTTGGTAGGTTATTCATATTTATATGTATCTTGTGTTGTTGATATGGTGAGTCAGATTTCACTGCATTTTCACTGAGTGTTACTGCCGACAAGGCAAAAACCTAGGGGAATGGCTGGATGACTACAGGCAGCATGATAAAGTTACTGTATTGCATAAGCAATTGCAGACTCCTTAATGTGATTAAAGAAGACCTCAGACTTCCGAGTTCAGTAATAATATCAGATACTGATCTGATGGGAAGGGGCATCTAGCTTTAAGAGCAATCCATTAATAAGCTTGGAGGTGTACACAAAACAGTGCTGGCTTTTTTCCCTCCAACACCTCTGCATCATTGATCTTCTGTCAAACACAATTTCTCTTGGAAAGTTTCTTATTCCATTGTGGGGGTTTTGTTTAGTCAAAGGAAAAAAGTGTAAAGGCGTGAAGCACAGTAATTGTGTGTTAGGAGGCTTTGATGATGTGCCAGGTTACAGGATGACTGAGGTTTTTATGGTGTCTAGTTTCTCCAAAGGCAGCTTAGATAAAAACTGAGTTGGCTCGGAATGCTGTGTCAGTGCAGGTACCAGATGTGGAGTATGCCATTGGCTTCCTCTGGCAGCAGCACAGCTCACACCTTCAGAGCTTTTCTCCTTCACAGAAGTAGATGATCAGTTATTTGAGGCTTGGGTTTTTTTAACTGAACCAGAATGATAGTCCATGTTGCTCTTTCTGTTTTCTAAATGATTATTAAAATGTCCTGTCTCAGCACTGCTCTATGTCAATATTACTGTCCAAAAGCTTTTTCTTTTAGCCATTTATATTTGAAAGAATGTTTTGTTATGCAGAGAAGAAAGGTTTGCAAAAGGGAAGAGGGTTGATATTGTGCTGTGACATCAAGAAAATCAATTTAAACATGTAATTTGCTCATTACATTAAAAAAAAAAAAGTAGTCATGTATTTTCAAACCCACTTCTCTCTATGGACTGAGAAAAAAAGCAGGTCATCCTAAGAAGTTACTGAGCTATTTTGAATTCAGGGAAATGGAATATTTTAAGGATGAGTCTTAGATCCATGATTTCATACTTTTGCGAATGAAAAATGTTTCCTTGTATGTGTCCATCATTCTAACATTCAGGCCACCACCATTGGTTTTTGGTCCCATGTCCATCTGATAGCTGAAGGGACCACAAACAAGTAGGTAGCAAGATTTTTATCTCGGTGTCACCATCTGTCATGCAGAGAGAGTTTATTTGTTACGGTTTTATAATGGTCATCCCTTACATTTATTTATTTATAGACTTGCAACCTGTAGTTTGTTTTAGTAGAAAGTACTTGTAGCAATAGAGGAAGGTAAAAGATGCACCAGTGCCTTGCAAGAAGGTGCAGGTATCTTTAAGAAGCTTGTAGGGATTTGCAGTGGTTGAAGTTTCATAGACACACTACAAAAGTTGCTTTGCCAATGTTTGTGAAGCTACAACTAAACTTGTATGAAAATGATTGTCAGTGGTATTTCATCTGGTGAGTACAGTAGTATCATTAATGATTTGGTAGCTGGAATAATGGTGCCTCTTTGATTGATAGTGTGAAAAGCAAATTAATTTTAAATGTGAGAGATGAACCTATTAACAGGAGTCTTTTCAGTACTAAAGTTTCTGCAAGTTCCGAGATGTGCTGGTCGTGGCACAGAGACAATTAACTTCAATGCTTCTCTGAATAATAAAAATAAAACTTAAAATAAATAAAAATTCAAATTAGTTTTGGTGATTATATGTGTTATAATACCTTGGCTGTCGCTGCCTTACTGTTAAAGATACTTGTTATCCTGAAAAAAATCCTACCATTTTTGGGTTTTGTCTGAAACCGTGTTACTTAAATGGTTGCAATTAAAGAGAAAGGCAAGTGGGTATATTATGGTTGTCATATCAGTGGTTATATTGCATGGGTGTTTGTGTTGACTCTGGATATTTGCAGAGTATAGAATGACACCCTCAGTATGCCTTTGTTTCCTACGTGTTTCTCTCCAGTATGTGGGAATATAAAATCTGAAGGAGGTGCTTCTGTTTATTGTCAAGAAACCCTCTGCAACCCTAAATGGGATACTGGAACTCTGATTACGGAAACAAGGTCGTGTGCTGGAAAAACCCAGAGGGATCCCTTTAGTAATTTTGATTACTGCTGCCTGTCATTTGCATTAGGATTTGCAGAATAGGGATTGGTGTTTAGAATAGTGATACCAATTTTCAGAGATCCTCGTCTAAAAGGAAAACTAATTCTCTTGGGAAATTGTTTTCTTCTTGTGTAGCTTAGAATGTGAGATAAGGCTATAAAAAAGGCAGTGAAAGATGCAATTATTGCTTCCATTCTGTTGATGAGAGTATATCCAGTACCCTCAAAAGAGCGTATCATAAAGCAAACTTTTATGACCTCAGATTTTAAATTCTGTTTTTCAAAACTTGTGATAAAAAATAGATTTGTTATATGGAAATACGTTTCTTAAATGGAAAAAGTGACTAAGTTGGCTTATTTGTTTGAGGTGGTTGGGTAATCTACAGAGATGACAAACCAGACGTTAGAATTATTCAAGCAGATAGTGTGTTTTCACCAGCTATACTTTGTCCTAGGAAGGTGTCATGGCAGTTTCCAAACATGTCAGCCTGGTTAAGCTCATGGAAGGCTTTCTGGTTGAGAAATCAAATGTGCATGAGGGAATGCTTTGGTTCAAGGCAGAAGCTGGAAGTCTTGTTCATTAAGTAAATAAAGAATTGACTAAAAATATGTAATGTTGCTATCCTGAGAGATTTCACCTTGCATTTAGGCTTATTGAAGTCATTATGTATATTGTTTAAACAGAGAAGGAATGGTGTCAGCACTTCAATGGTGGGACTTTACATGACTGTGGTGCCCCTTCCCCTCCTTCACAGAATTGTTTCGATTGGAAAAGATCTCCAGGATTATTGAGTCCACCCTATGACCGAGCACCATGTTGTCAGTTAGACCATGGCACTAAGTGCCATGTCCATTTATTCCTTGAACGCCTTCAGGCACGGTGACTCCACTACCTTGTGCTGGTCTGCTTCTGCCCTCAGCCATTCCCACACAAAAGCTAATGTGACTTTTGTTGGAGAGTTGCTTTTTCCACAAATGAAATATCTCTGCACTGAGAGGCAGGAGCCTCTGAGAGCTCCTGGTGGGACTGTGGTGCCAGACGCAGTGGCAGCAGCCTCCTCTGATGCCTGGATCTGCCCATCTCTTGGCTTCCACACTGGCTATTCAGGCCAGCTGGGGCAGGCAGCAGTGCTATCTGACAATAGCTCTTTTTGTCATTGATGGACAGATTTTCATGTGTTTTCTGCTCACTGCATGGGATTTTCTGTCTGCTCCCCAGTGGGCTATATTGAAATGAAGGTGCCCAGTGATAGGGTGGCATGGACCTGGCTTCATCTGACTTAAACTTTTCCTTGGCCATGTAGATGGTACTCCAGACATGGCATGAAAATAGCAACAGATGTGGCAGAAATGCCTAGATACTGCTAAGCTGGGTGCTTCAGCTCAGTGCCCATGTATTGTCTGCCAAAAGGCAGGCGGTGGCAGTAGCTGCCAGCAGGGCAACCATGTCTTCTCTGGGTTTAGACCATGTCTCTTCCCTTTCCACTCAGGCAGATGAAAACACAGCAGCCCTCGGGGAAGTGGTGTTGTTTCAGCTGTGCCTCTCTGTGCCCAGAGCGATGTGTCTCTCCTTCCTTCCTGGTGCAGACATGTAGGCTGGACCACTACTCATTCTTTATTTTGAACAAGAAAGCAGCCCTCTTCATTCACTGTGGTGGTTCAGATATACTGATAACTTCATCTCTCTTATTTCTGAAGGCTGCAATTAAATACTGCAAGAAGGTTTTATGCTAACATTTGTCTAGGGAGCTTTTCACTCCATCAGTGATGTTAGATTGCGTTTGTTGACAGTGGGTAATGTCTGTCTGTCTCCTAAGCTTTAGTAGAAGATTGTAAGTGTGCCAAGGACCCTTGTCTGTAAGTGGATTTTAAAAATGCATTTACAGAAACAGAAATAGCTCTTTCAACTTTGCAACATTTTCCCTTTACGTTCAGAGTAAACAGCCTTTTTGGCTAGTTTTAAACTGTGATTAAATATAGATGTTTTCAACTAAGAGGTTCAGAAAATATGCATTTGAGGAGATTTGTCATGGCACTCAACATCACTTTCACTTTGGTGCTTGCTGTCAAGTGAATTTAAAGATTAACAAATAAATAACAGGATGTTGGGGTTGGGCTCCATTGAAAATTTCCAAATCTCTTTTCCTTTCTTTGTTTGCTAGACTAGAATTAATTTTTGAGCCTGCCAGGGATTTGCCTGTTCATCAACTGACACAGGTTCTTTTCTGCATTTTCCATCATCACCATTTATAAAAAAATTTGCAGGCCAAATGATACCCTCACTGATGTTACCCAATTTGATTATGTCCAAATTGTGTTCCTGTCTTAATATAATTTCACTGTTTGGCAAGACTGCCAGAAAATTTTCTCTCACAGGACACCCATATTGTTTTTTATCTCAAATGTAATAGAGATGGATATTTTTTTAACCTGTGAAACAGAGGAATTATATAATTAATTTCTTAAAACTTACTTCGTGACCATCTAAAAAGAGTTTTTGTTGCCCCTGAGTGCATTTCTAGTCAAAATAATTCTAAAAATAATCTTGCCTCCTGCTTCCCTGCATATTGCTAATTGTAGGTAATGGAAAATGAGAATGGCAATGAAGAGACTGCAGAGGCTCTGCACAATCTGTAGCAGACTGAGTTATTGTAAGTCTAAAATAAATAAGATGAGGAAAGGTGGGAAAGACTTGGGCAGCAGCCTTTCACCTCATGTCTTGTGCTGGCTCTGCCATTTGTCGCTCATGCAGTGCAGCCAGTCCAGTGTACTAATGTGACAGAAAACAAGCCCAGAAAGAAAATTATTGAAAAAAAAAAAGGAAATAATTTTCTTCTAGTTTAATGTAATACTCAGGTTCATGAAGAGGTCAAATGAGCACTGTGTGCTTGTTTGGTGGAAATGGGGGACCAGAGTACCTTGACTGAAAGCTGGAAGAGGAGGAGACCGGACTCATCCCTTTTGATAGTAGCAAGCTGCTTGGTTTGGCACAGTCAATTTGTCTAACCACAGCCTTAGGATTGGCACAGTCATCTCGTCTAACCACAGCCTCTGATGCTAGAAGGGACAACAGTTGCCAGGAATAGGAGCAAAAAAAGATGCAGCTTAAAAGTTCATTGAAAAGTGCTTCACAACTGAAGGTTTTAGACTTACGTTTCTCTTAAAAACAAACCAAAAATCAACCCATTGCCAGCTGGTCAAGGGAGGTGATTGTCCCACTCTACTCCGCGCTGCTGCACCCTCACCTCGAGCCCTGGGTGCAGTTTTGGGCTCCACAATATAAGAAATATATAAATCTGTTGGAGAGAATCCAAAGGAGGGCTGTGAAGATGGTGAAGGGCCTTGAGGGGAAGACGTATGAGGAGTGGCTGAGGTCACTTGACTTGTTCAGCCTGGAGAAGAGGAGACTGAGGGGAGACCTCATTGCATGTCTTAAAACATCCTCACGAGGGGAAGCAGAGGGGCATGGTATGTACAGCCAAAAGAATGGTGGTGGTTTTACATCAAAGGATTGCCAGCTCTGTCAAAAATCATACCTTTTGTCAATTCTAGTTTGCTTATTTTAGAAATGAGAGTAAGACATACCACTAAGTCAGTCATTGAAATAGCATACTCTATTTTATTAAGAAAATAAGAATGTAATGGGAAATAAAATGAGTATCACAAGTAAATGAAGAGAGAAATTTCAATCATACACACAGACTATGTAATAGTTTACTGTAGTCAGTCTTAGGGAACTGTATTTTCTGAAACTATCTCTGCTTGGCTTTGAACAAGGCTTTTGCTAATTATTATTACTCTACAGCTTTGAGCTCTTAGTGCAAGACTATGTTTGTGGAGTACTTTCAGAATATTAGAATATGTTTTCAGTCTTCAAGGGGCTGTCTTCTTAGAACCTCCACAGCAGTTTTTCCTTGGCGTTGGGACATTTTAGAAACAAATTGCTGTGTGAAAAAGTTTGAGAACTATTTGGTCCAGCAGGGTGTTTCTAAGGCCATTAGGCTGTGTTTAATTGGAGCAGGTGTCATGTGTGCTATAAGCCTTATTGTGTCAACCCTGGCAGTAAAGTGGTTTTAAAAGAAAAAGCAGGGATTCTGAAACTGCTGATGGGCACAGTGGCAACTTCAGGAAGTTGCCTGATGCAGCTGCCAATGTACTGTGCTCTTCACCTCAAATACCCTACATTATTTGTGTTTTTAGGCTTTGACTTGTTAATATGGGTTGCCAAACAAAATGGATTAGGGGATCCTTGTAGTGATGTGGAGGAAACTGAAAATGTCAGGAGATTGGTATAACATTATTTTAGGTGTCATCGACCCATATTTGAATGTAGAATTTCTGATGTGAAAAGCAAGAAAATGAGTCACCTTTTTGAGCAATGAAAACTCTTCGGGAATTAGTCACATTAATTTCATGGCTTGTAACAGCCTGGGAGGTTGGTCTGTACTCCAAGCTCATGCCTCCACATTTCAGTTTGATTTCATTGGGATCTTTTTGATTTAAAATCTCCAAAGAACCATTCTGAATTTAAGTTACTGATGATGATGACAGGTTCATCATATAGCAGATACTTTCCAGAGCTTGTGGGTGTATGTTTTCTAAAAAATAAATGTAGCTTAGCACGTATACTGTTAAGTCATAGCAGATTGCTCTACAGAGTAATAAGTGTGCATGCATTTTTAAATCTTTTTTATTTGTGTCTGACTAGCACAGATTAATTACATGCAGTTAATGTGATGTTGTGTTCAGAATTAATTGAATACATGTTTTCAATAACCTGCCTTTGATTTCTTTTATTTCCCACTTTAAATGAATTTAATGCTGTTAAAGGGCAAGGTCCAGTCTAAGGTATAGATACAGAAGCCTTGTGCTTAAGCTTACAAGGGATGACAGTGACAATACTCACAGGTATTGTTTCTGGTACATCTGAAGGAGTTTCCCTCTCTCATAGCTAAAGATTGCTGAATTTCCACCCTTATCCATTCTGTTTTCTCCCCTTATGAGACTGTTAGTGAGTGTTGAAATTGCAGTCAGGACTGTGTGATGTTTCAGATCTGTCCACTAAGAGGCTAACTCATTCCAGATAAGCCTTCAACAGACAACATTCATTTTTTACTTTGCTCAGAATTTCCTGTGCTTTGTTCTGCATCTGTTTGTGAAAGACTGTGTTATCTTTGAAAGCCTTCATCTTGTTTTCTTTATTCAAGCTATATGCTAAAATGGAAAAAAGGGAAGAGCTGGAAGGAGCCCAGCTGGAGCAATCTGCCAAAGATCCCACAGAGGAATAGAGCTGGCAAACTCCTGAAACTTCATCAGCTGACCTCTGGCACAGTTTGGGAAGCCAGGAGATAAGCCACTTTTCCTGCAAAAGGTTTGGCAGCCTCAGCCAGCCCTTCTGAGTAGTGCCCAAAGACCACACCATCATTTAATTGCATTTTTTCTCCTCCTCTCCATACCTCACTTAGCTTCAGTAGTGGTTGACCTTAAAAAATATTTCAGTTCAGCCTCTTCCTAATCTGTGTGTGTATCTGTGAACAGACATGTTAGCAGTAAATCACACCTTGACATGCTCTGTATCAGCCAGGTGGTCTCAAAAGCAGGTTCTTGGTAAAATACCTCCCTCAGACAGTGGTTGTCATCTCTGATGCTGTGAAAGGTGAAAGGATTTTATGGCCAACTGTTTTTAAACATGCTCTGAAGAGCACCCCAGTGTTTTCATGTTATGCCTGCTGTGTATGTGGAGAGATTGAAAAAAGCTTAAAAGTGGTGAAAATGGCACAGAGGGAGTACAGTTTTTTCCTTTCTTCACAATGTGGGAATTTTCTTTCTATTCTGGGTGGAAATGCTGTCACAATGTTAGCAAAGGGTTCTACAGCAATGATAGAAGCATGCTCTCTCATATAACATTGAGAAAAGGTATCTGGGTTGTACTGGCACAATACAGATGTGGGTGTGTTGGATGGAGAGGCTGAAAGAAGAATTTCATCCCCTTCTGTTTTTTCCTGACCCCCGCACCCTTGCTGCAATGTTGAGATCTTGTTTCAGGGCCTCATGCTCCCTCTCACTCTCTGGCTCCATATGCCAGAAGGAAGTGATAAGGTTGCACAGAGCCACAAAACCGAGGGATCCTACAGGAGTGGGCTGGGGTTGCGGAGAGGCATCTTCCTGTTACAGTCTGCACGCAGGGCTTCATTTGCCTTTGCTCCTCTTGGTTCCTGCGGTGTATCTGTCTAGAAATATGCTGTTTCTGTGCCAAGGAGAAGAGTCTCGACTATTCTCTTTAATGTGACAATATACTCGACCCGGGCAGTAAGCAAATGTTTTGTTTTGCCAAGGTAATCTGGTGCTTTCTAGAGTAGTTGTTCTGCCTTTTTACATCTCAGGAAGTCAGCAGCAATTACCTTTAGGTGGAAGTCATGAATAAGGGATAGAAGTTACCAGAATGTGGCTTGAATTTCAAATCTTCTTGAAGTTTTTGCTACTTCTCCCCCTCCCCAAAATCAATTGAAGATGGCCTTTTGTGCAACAATGAGGTCTGTGGTTAGGGAGTAGTTGTCAAGTTTTATTTAGATGGAAACCTGTCCCAGAAGCTTTACCTCATCTCATTGTCCTGCAGGGATGAACTTCAAATGCCAGTTTACATTTGCCTGGAACTGACCTTCTCTAATTGAAATGAACAAGGCTGTCTTATCTAAGTAGATAAACATGGCCCATTTGCAATTGTAGATTTAAATGCAGTCTTTCATAGATTACATTTGCACAGTATGGCTCCATCCTTGAATATTTAAAGTCTCATTAACAACAGACCAGAATTGAAAAGTAAATGTTCTTTGTGAAAAAGAGGTTTTAGAGCTGCAAGCTGATGTTGATCTCTCCTAGGCTGCAGGAAGAGTGGTACAAGGTCCTCTTTATGCCAGCATGGAAGGCGCTCCAATAAAACTGGCATGCAAAGTCATGGAGGTTGATTAACATCCACAGCGTAACACAGGGTTATATACAAGTACTCTGCTCATAAAGTAGAATAAATGGGCCGTTAGTTAAGGCATTGCTTAGCACAGAAACCCACTTTTCTTTCTGTTGTGGATCCAGGCTTCTGCTGTTAACAGCCTGGAAATCAGAATTTTTAGAAATAATTGACTGATTGGAAAAATGAGTTTAAAATGCTTTCTGCGTACTTGAATATTGGGGTTTATGGGGAGGATAGTTTTGCAGTCTTTCAGTTTTCCTGGCATAGTTGGATATCAAGATGGTGCTGAATTACCATCTGGCTGGATCAAAATTGTAACTGCTAGGTAATTTAAAGACTCTCAAATAATTTTGGGCTCAGTGGGAATAGTTTCATGAAAACTAAATTTGCAGGGAAGCTTAGAAAGGGACAGACTCTTGTGAGAGTCTGCTCTTCAGTCTGTGCCTTCCTACTTCCAGGAGAGATTCTGCCAGTACATACGAAGGACTCAGAAATTTTACCAAGGTTTTAGGAAAATAGCTTTTTTGTTTCGTGACTGCTGCCTCTCCTGGCCTTTGTTGACCAGAGAGTAGACTGAAGGAGATGATGTTTTTCATGCCATCTCTGTTTCCCTTTCCTCAGGTTGAAACCAATGGGAAAAAAAGTACTAGTTTGGTGTCATCTTGTCACCAGAAGACTTCACCCTCAAGTGCTAAGCACTATAGGAAGTACCTCACTAAAGTTTTGTTTGATGTGTTGGTTTGCTTTAAAATTGAATGCTATTCTGCAGCTGGAAGGAAGAAGTTCTCAGCCCCAAGGTTTGGGAGCAGGCAGTAGTGGCAATTCAGCAGGATTTGGGGAATTCTTCCAGTATGAAGAGGGGAGAGGTACCCACTATAGGGGGCCAATTTTATCCTGACATGGCCTTTCAAGAGTGGAAGAGTATTTACATAGGTCCTGCTCCAACCCAGGCAGGGACATGCCAAATGAAAATATGCCTTCAGAGGAATTAATTTGCTAACATGTAAGAAACTTCCACATATTTCAAAACCATGCCCCATTCCCTCTGCCCCCTGAACCCTGAAGCTTACAACTCAACTGACTATAGGTACTGTTTTGAGGAAAAAGTGGGGTATGGCCCTTCTGACTGAGACCTCAAAACAGAGCTTGTGGCTTGGTCAATGACCAATGAGTTCACACATCCGAGAACTTAAAGAAATAGGCTGTCTTAGTATTTAGTCAGAAACTACAGTGAAAAACAAAGGGAAAGGTGCTGGAACCTCTCAGATTGCAAGAGCTTCCCACGATGCACATTTTCCCCTCAAAATTCACTCAAGTACGATCTATGTTTAAGACTACGCAAAGCTACGGTTTTACTTTAGTTACTAACCAGCGATGTGCAGCAGATGTTTCTGAACACATTTTATGCCATCTCTAGAAACAGAACATCACAAGCCTGCATAGGTCCCTGAAACACTGATGGGTGGCTTCCTTAGGAATTGCAGAGAAACTGTTCCTGGTCCAAATCTAGCAGCATCTGCTGCCGGGTCCTGTCGTGAGGGGGATATTCCTATGTGTACTGCTTGCTCTCTGTGAAATGTAGGTCAGGATTTTTAGCTTATGATTGCTCATAGGATAAATAATTCTCAGATAATTCTAGTACTAACAATACTGAGCAATTAGGATTATTCCCCCCTCTTTTTGTTTGTCTAAGTTCTTCATCCTTTGTTGTCGTCCTTTTTCCTCCCTTTTAATCGGAAGGAGGAAAATGTGTTTTCCTGTTTCTCAGTGTACTTTTCCTCTCCAGCTACTTGTGGTTTTTTATTCTTTGTCCTCTTATTTTATGTGCTCCCTTTGAAGCAGGAGAGTCTGTTCCTGTGCCGTGCCATGCCGTGAGGACAACTCCAGCCTGCTTGCTGCAGGCTCAGTGTTACAGCCATAAAGATCATAGATTTCTTTTTTTCCTTTCCCCCCGCCCCAACTCCTGGGCCATCCAGCCTAATGTGAGAGCAGATTGGCCTTAGTATTTGGAGAAAAGATCTATAATAAGCACTGGGGACATGCTGGTAAAAAGCATCAGCATGGTATACCAGCTCTGTTGGAGTACTGACTGTACATTAATTCTCTAACTTATAATTAGCTATATTAAATTCCAATTTTCTGAAAGGAACCATTATCAAATAACACTCTGTTTGAAATCTCAAAGAAACATAAGGAATGAAAGCTTAGTCCTCTTATGCTTTCATCTTTCAGAAGCAATCCCTATCTCAACATCTTGACCTACATTTTCTTTTTACCCTCTCCAAGAAACATTGTGTGGATTTAATGTCTCAGAAGGGAGGTAAGGTTTTTTTTTAATGCATGTGTATGTGTTAACATATAAAGTTTGGGGAAAACAATGAGGCCTTCATGTCCCCAATGACTTTTTTTTTTGTTTTAAACACTTGAAAGTGTTTTTCATAATATCTTTGAGGCTCATTTTAGGTTCAGAAAGAAATTAAATGTAAAAAGTCCAACCCATTCTTTTATAAGTGGCCCATTTTATCAATCTAGGTTCTGCCAAAGCCTTTCCT
The DNA here is from genome assembly GCA_035041135.1 of Platyrinchus mystaceus. Lineage (NCBI taxonomy): Eukaryota > Metazoa > Chordata > Aves > Passeriformes > Tyrannidae > Platyrinchus > Platyrinchus mystaceus. The sequence continues at coordinate 62,282,711 of JAWWLV010000088.1, forward strand.
CATTTTACTCGGCAGTAGAAAAAAAAAATTGGACTTTGATTCCTTCTTACACTGCTCACCACTTGCACCTAGTCATGCTTTTTTTTAATGATTAAATGGGATGGTTTGTTGTGGTGGTTTTTTTTTCTTTTTTTTTGGAGGGGAGCGTTGTGGTATGTTTAAAATTATGGTTATGTTCACATTCGTTCTCGCCCTTACTATATAGCTGTTTGGTGTTACTAATAAATAGTTGTACATGGGCGCTGAACTTTACCTTGGGTGGCCTGAACATGCGAAGTCTCTCAGTGCTGCTTTCCCTTGCTCCATCCTCTCCTGTCGGGAGGTATCTCCAATACTTACAGCGTGCTTAATGCCATCCTCTCTGCTTCATCCCACCAGATGGGATGTCCTGTCTTCTCCCACTAAAAAATATAGCTTCACCCGGCGTGAGAACAGGTAGAATTGTTCTACCATTTGTTCAGTGTGGGGTTTTTGGGGGGACTGGTGTGTGTGTGAGCACTCTGAACACATAAAGTGCTAAATGCATGCTAAACATTAATACTATTTAATAGTCTTTGTAGCTTGAGAAACAGTGTAGGGAGGGAATGTTCTAACTCCAGGAAGCCTTTGTTGTCTGAACTGTTTCAGTTTAATATGTCTCTCTAGCTTTTTATAGGGTACTGTGAATGTACAGAGGGATTCCAGTTGTCCTTTCCCCCCACCTCTGGTATTGTCACATCATATTGAAATAGAGTTATATTATTGATAGTCAAAACACTGCATACTTTTGGCCCTAAATCGGGGAGGGGGGGGTGTGACTGTAATACGGTGGTGAACTTCAGCATACTCACAGCCTCTTGGGTATATTTTGAAAGCTCACTTACCTCTTTATCATATTTCTGTGCTGTTCCATTACATACACTTCCCACCCCCTTGCTCTTATTTCTTTGATGCTGTACTTAAAACAAGAAATATGCTAATGGGTGTTTGCCTTCGATTACATGAATGCATGAATGGAAATTTCTGTGTAATGACTTCTTGTTTTTTTGGGGGGGAAACCCAGTATTCTTTAAAAATTGCAGGATAACACTTAATCTCCTTTGCTTCTTCAGAAAGATAAAATCATTAAATGCACATCAGTGTATAGTCTTGATTGTGTAAGTGTGTGTGGATGCTTGTTCCAAGGTTTCTATTAAGTCAGGAAGTAGCTAATGTTGTTTCACCTCCTCTTCTGATGAACTGAAACATGAGCAAAAAAACCTGTTTAATAGCAGCAGAATGTCATGGTGGTGGAATTTCTTTAACTCCTCTGGGGGGTGGTGTGTCAGGAAGTCTCCTTAACATTTCAGAAGCCATCTCTCCAGCATCAGGTTTTCAAGTGGCTGGCCCCCTACCCCAGCTCTCATCTCTTCCCCCTGTAGAGCTCACAAAAGGGAGGTGAAAGTAAGGTTAAGCTGCTGGTCTCAAGAGCTAGAAATAGAGATGGAAATTGCTTGGCTTATGAGGAGTGTTTCCTTAAAGTCTGTTACAGCAGTGACATTTTATATGTTGATGCTTCAGAGGATTGCATTAATGCTGGCAAGAATCAGCTGTTCCCTCCGTTGAAATGGGAACAGTCCCTGCATACAGTCTGGCAGGTGGCTGAAGTTTACGTTATCCAGTGCTTTTGAGGTTGTGTCGCTCTTGCTTTGGCCTGTGCACCCATTCCTGCAGCGAGATCCTCAGAGCTCATCTGATGGATGAGCATAGGATCCTCCTGCTTTACTGCCTCACCTGCTCTCCAGTTGCTGCAGCGCTGAAGCTGGTCTGGGAGGGCAGAGATTTCTCCTAAGCGTCTTCCAGCTGCAGATTTATTTCCTGGCATATTTTTTCCCATCGCACATACCCAGCAGGAAGACGGCTGTGAGAGACATCCGCCAACCTCTGCCACCGCTATCAGTGTGACATAGGAGACGGGCTAGAATCCTTACCTTAGGGAAAGGCTTAGTGCTCTAATAGAGGTGAAATGTCATAGCTCCTGTGCACGCCTTCGGCAGAACGATTTGTTCATTCACGTCGGGCTTTCATATTGCACTTGTGATTTCTGTCCGCAGCACTTGGCCTAAACGTTTTACTGTCACGAGCCTCCTCTCTGCTGACTGTAACTCTACAAACAGATTACAGGGAGCTGAGTCGCAGCAACAGAGCAGTTCTTCATCCTGAGCATGGAGTGTACTCCTCTGACCTTTTAATTTTAGTGAGGATATGATACTACTCACTTGTCTGACCCTACCAAAAAACCTCCAACCACAAAACAAACAAACAAACTCAAAACATCCAAAAAAAGGTCTTTTCCCTGAGAAGGGGAAAATACAGTTCTGCAACAGATTTCACAGGTGGATCTTTTTGATTTGTATTGGGTTTTTTAAGCAATCTGTTTCTGAAAATATGTGAAATACATTTGCTTACTGTATGGTAAAAAAATCTTTTTATGACCACATTGCTGTTTCATGCATTTAAACCATGTCAGGTATTTTAAAGAATATATAATCAACTCAGCAAGCTAGATGAAAAACCAGTGACAGGGAGGAAGGCATCCCAAAAGATCAAAGGCTGAGTTTTGGGAACTTTCCAGGTGGTTGGATTTTTGTGTTGTTTTATGATGCCTTGTAGATGCTTTCTCTGAAAGAGAGGAAATAAATGGTACGTTGGGTAGATGGTGTTAGGGAGAAGGGCTCTTCCCCAGGAAAAGCAGCTCTGGTTTTGCCCTGAAGAGAGTTGCCCTTCCCAGCTGGCAGCGAGGCACTGAGCTTTGTGAATGAAATTTAGGGTTATGGACAAAAGCCAGTGAAACCAATGGCTTAAAAAAAGATGTTTGAGAATTGGTCAGGCAGCTGTCTTCCCTCCCTCTTCTTGGGATGTCACAGGGCCTTATGCTGGCCTGGTTGTCAAGCCTGCATTAAGGCTCTCAACAGATATGTGAGCGCTTAGGCTGGCAGGGAATTTGAGATCTGGCTGCAGGCAGTGCTGGCACGCCCCTGGCCGTGAGGAGGCAGCCTGCCTCCCTGCCTACAGTCCATCTGGACTGCCCTGACCTACCCGGGCAGGGGAAGCCTGTCTGGCATGTTGCTGAAGAGGCTAGGGTGTCAGAAGTGACTGTGACCTATTTATTTTTTAAAATCAGTGGATATTTAATTACTCTAAACTCAAAGATCATAATTCAAGTGCTTAGTAGAAGGAGGTGACATGTCAGAGAAAAAAAAGAATCCTTGTCAGCAAAAGAGGTTGACAGCTTGACTCCTGGAGCTGGTTGATGGATGATCTCAGAGTTAGGGAGGGCATGTTCACTAAAAAGTTATTGAAAAAGTGGAGTGAAAGTAATTAAAGTGGTTTAATTCAAATATCTGTCATATGTAAGTTGCTTTCATGTAAAACACCTAGCATTTACCTCAATTAATTTTTCCCAGGACAGGATGAGAACTTTTCCCCTCCTTTTCTTTGACTGAAAGCTCAGAGCATCTCCAGTGAAGAGAGGGCTGAATCCATACCTGTATCTGCTGGCTGCATGGGGCAGTCACTGTTGCTGTGTTGCAGCAAACAGGATCTTCATTGCTCATGTCACATCAGGGGGAAAAAAAATTTCCGCTATGTGTCTGGAGGGCTGCCCGTGCTCCTGGCAAAAGTCATGAAAGGCAAATCCTCAATGACATGCATTGAAATATCAAATGGGACTATGCAATTAGAAGAATGTCATTCAGCATTTGCCTTTCATAGCTTTTGTCAGAGAGGGGAAGAATTAGAGACAATTAAGCAGAGGATAACCTCCCCGAAAGGGCTTTCTGGCACTTCTCTTGTTTTTTCCCCATCTTTTTTCCTAGAGCACATTGCTGTGCTAGAACCCTCCTTCTCTTTGAGACCGCTGCTTTGCTTACTTTTGAAGTGTGTGTAGAAGCCAAGTCCTGCGTTTATGTCTCTGATCATTTTATTTAATTTGGTTTACTTGAGAAAGAAATAACTCAGGCTCCCTGATGCTGGCTGTCCAGGACACCGGTTCCAGAAATGGGCCTTTCTTCACTTCTGTCTGACAAGATCATAAACCCAGCCTGTTTGTGTGATCCCACACCACAGATCACTCAGAACTGTGCTCCATTAGAGGAAAAGCATGTAGCAAGTGTTTGTCAAGATGCTGTTTTGCTATCCTATCTGGTTTCATGCAGATAGGCAGTTTTCAAATCATACAGTCTGTAAGGGTTTCCTAGAAATCATAACAAATATGGCCAAGCCTTGTTAAGCCTCTGGGTTTTAGCTGCACATTTCTCTCTTTTCAGGCTCACAAGTATTCATTGTTAGCTGTGAGACATTGCAGGCCTTTTTATTTCCCTTGTTGTTTTATTTGCACATTCATATGTTGTATTTTCTTCCAATTAGCAGGCTCTTCCTTGCTTGACTGTTTGCCTTCACCTTCTTTCTTCCGCCTTAGTTTATACTCTGTGGAGACACAATTGCTAATTTTTACTTTCTAATGTAGAATAGCTGTTGTCTAGAGAAATGCTCTTGGCATAGCTTTCTTTCTCATGTTACTTAAAATACCAGAATGTCTTTTTTTAATTTTCTTTTTTTCATTTTTACTAATCTGCCTAGTCCCTTGGTGCTGAGGTATGGATATTTTTCAAGTGTGGATTTATTGTTCCTTTGTCCATCTGTACCTAGTGGAAGTTTAACTCTGAAACAGGGTGAGTGAGGTATGTCATGGAGTCTAAAAGCACAGCCCTGTGATGCTGAGGTGGGGGAAATAACTGGCTGAAAAGTGGGACTGCTACTGTTGTATTACACTTAGGATGGCTCAGTAAAAGTGCATCAGGAGATGAAGGAATTGCTCTCACTTGGTGACATATAGGTGACAAAGAGTCAGTAACTTTTCACTTATCAAAGAGATAAAACCAAAAAAAAGGTAGAAAAAAAAGAAAAAGAAAGACCAGAGCATTTTAAAATTAAATTATTTGTTTCATAGGCATATTGCAGGTTTTCTTTACTCTCTCTTCCCATAGGATGTTACCCCACTGGTTTTCCATTCAGCTGTAAAATTCCCCAGGAAAGGCAGGATAAACAAGGCACGATGGTTTTGGCATAGAAGAACAATTTATTTGTATGTCACTGATAATTTTGTTAATATCTGAGAACTTTTCTCTCTTACAATAGTTATGCTGATGTTTCATTTGGTGACATCCTTGAACTAAATGGAGATAAATTACACTTTTGTGGACCTGCTTGCGTCCGTAATTTCAAATAAAATGCATGTTTAACTCTTGTTTCCAGATTGCATGTGTTACTACCAAATCAGAGAAGGTGTCCTGTAGGCCAGATGTTCCGGGCGTAGCTGCAAATCAAAGGGCACTTTTCTCCTCAGTGAGAAATAAAGCCACTCTGTCCAATGCCAAAAATCAACACATGGCACACACCACTGAGGGATTTTAATAGTAACAACCCTGTGTCTCATGTCATGCTTACTGTCTATACCTCTACCCGCTCTTCACTGTGGAGACTGATCTTGCTACCTTTATTTTACTGGTGGGTGAGCTGAAGAGCCTGGTGGGAACACCTGCTTGGTAGTGGCTGCATCTGGACAGAGTCCAGTTCCCTGCATCCTAACTAGGCTCTCTTCCTGGTGATGTTGTTCTCATGCTTGTGCTAAAGGCTTCATGCCCTCTTCACCCACATCTCTCTGATCAGCAAAGGTCTATAGCTTGCATTTGGAGTCCTCTTGTTCCTTTGAAGCTTTCTGACTGCTGTCAAAGGAGTCTGAGGGACAGAGGTGGATGCAAGTTGTTGTACATCAAATGCTGTGATTCCTTGGCAAAACACAGGAAGAGAACGTGGTGCTCATTTCCCTGGTGCTAAAAGGAAGTGCTTACAGTACCATAAAATTGACTGTGTTTGTCAAAACATAATGATCTTTACACAGCCTGGTATCCACTTACTAGAAAAGCTACTGCTCTCCCCTTATCATACAGCTCCAGGGGCAATTGGTAGGAGCTCGATAGCACAATGGTACAATACAACAGATAATGAGCAGCTGGTAGGATGGTGTACCTCAGCTCTCTTTCCTTCTCTCTGTGCTGCTTCATTCAGGACAGCCCTAGTTTTTAGGTTTCGGGGCTCTCATTCTTTGGGTTTCCTTCCCCCTGCCCCCAGTCAAGAAAAAAAGTTGGAAAAATTCAAGAGTATGTATTTATGATTTTAAGCTGCTGCTTAGCTCTCTGCATCTATAGGGAGGGGATTTAAGAGATAACTGTTTGTTCACTTAGCTTTTTTTGAGTCAGTATTACTGCTGCTCTCTCCTTCACCTGTGGATGAACACCTACCTTGCTGCTCATCCTGTTGGGTACTCCTGTTCCCTCTCTTATCTCTTGGGTACTCCTGTTCCCTTCACACCATTGTGAAGCCCATCTGAAGGCCTCCGTTCTGCCTGATGAAGAATAAGGTGCCATGTGATTGATTCCCTGGGGTAGTCAGGCATTCAGAGTTTTCATTGTGTCCTTAGAAGCTGAGGAATGTCTTTAATCAGAGGGGTGTGTCTCTTTGAATACTTTTTTTTAAAAAAATGGACCTAAAATAACAGAAGTATGAACAGGCTTCAGGTGAGGTTTTCCTGTGTATATATGCTACAAGCATGGGTAGACAGACATTTCCGGGGGGCTTTTTTGGTTTCTTTTGTTTTAAATTTCTTTCAGATGCATTATTTCATAAGTCAAACTGAGGCTTAAAGAATGGCATATGGCCTGGGGTAGAATTACATTAGGTTCATTTTTGAGTGTTTAATACTCCACCTTAGCCCCATCCAAACACCCTCAAATGAAAACAGAACAGCCTTGAAGGTGTTGTGTTGAAACACCAGAGCAATCTAATTTTTAAATTAACACTGCTAATGGGTAATGGACTAATATGCAGGAAACCAAGTCACAAAATGTCTTTGGTTGCTTAATAGTGGTTTTGGGTGGAGATGTAATGGAAGTAAGGAGCTTCTTTCAACCTATATTATTTAATCAGTTCTCTTTGGTGATCTTGTCTTTTGACAGGCTGACAAACACATCTTATGCTGTAACGTCATTCATGCTTGGCTTTCATAATAATGATGTATATCTACATATAAAAGCACTCTTCTAGTCATTTATGAAGATTGTACGAGCTATTCACTAACAGTTTTTGGCATAATGGTACTGCTTTATGCATATGCTCCGTTACGTACCACAATCAACCTAATGTCCAGTGGCTTGTCATGTGAAAAGCCCACGTACCGTTAATTACCATCATGGTGGCAACGCAGAGCATCGTGTGGTATAAATGATGATGGTTTCACGCTGTGATTTTTTTATTTAGACACAGAAAACTATTGTGGTTTTGCATTACCAAATGAGATGAAAATAGCCTTTATGACAACTATCGTTAAAAAAGTGGACAGGGAATTTATATCTCTTATCCCAGAGAAAATGGTTGTGGTTTGTTTTGTTTTTAAATTACGTTACCATCATGAAACCCCAGTTCTTTAGTCTCTAAGACAACCAGGGCATGAAAATAGGCCTTATTTTTGTAGCATGTTGTCTGTTTAATATGTAATGTGATACCTTGTCATGCTGTGACAATGTGACAGATGGCATTTGCACTATAAAACTAAATTATCTTTTGTGCATAGCTATACAACAGCTAAATACAGTAACTCTGTACAGTATGCTGATTAATGCAGACTGCAGATGTTTTAGAGATACTGGTGTGTTTAAACTTCGCATCAAATGATTAATGGTTTTATTAAACGTGCCTACCAAGATTCTGGTAGTGTTTCAGCATGTAGTCTAGCATGTAAAGGGCATTTTTGGTAGAAGACAAATTTAGGATTACAGACAATGCAATGTAGATTTGTATTGCATTGCAGTTGTTTGTCTGTTACTTATGAAAAATGGGTGAGGATTGTTCATTAATGATACTATGCAAGTAAACTTGTATATAAAGCCTATATAGCTCATAATAAACTGTAAAGCCCTGTAGTTAAGAATCAGAGAATTGTTTAGGTTGGAAATGACCTCTAAGATAATCAAGTCGAACTGTTAACCCAGCACTGCCAAGTCTACCACTAAACCACGTCTTAAAGTGCTACTTCTCAACATCTGTTAAATACCTATAGGGCTGGTGACTCAACCACTTCCCTGGGCAGCCTGTTCTAGTACTTGACCACCCTTTCCATGAAGAAATTTTCCTAATATCCAATCTAAATGTCCCCCGGTGCAACCTGAGTCCATTTCCTCTTGTTGTTTTGCTTGTTACCTGGGAGAAGAGACCGATCTCCACCTCACTACACCTTCCTTTCAAGTAGTAGAGAGTGATATGGTCCCCATTGAGCCTCTTTTTCTCCCGGCTAAACAACCCCAGATCCCTCAACTGGTCCTCATCAGACCTGTGCTCCAGACCCTTCCCCAGCTTCTTTTCCCTTCTCTGGACACACTCCAGCCCCTTGATGTCTTTGTTGTCGTAAGGGGCCCAAAACTGAACACAGGATTCGAGGTGCACCCTCACCAGTGCTGAATACAGGAATGTCACTTCCCTGGTCCTGCTGGCCACACTGTTACTGATACAGGCCAGGATGCCATTGGCCACCTTGGCCACCTGGTGACACAGCTGACTCTTGTTCAGCCAGGTGTTGACCAGCACCCCCAGATCCTTTTCCACTGGGCAGTTTTCCAGCCTGCCCAGGCCCCTCTGTAGAGCCTTCCTACCCTCAGGCAGATCAATGCTCCTGCCCAACTTGGTGTCACCTGCGAAATTATTGAAGGTGCCCTCGATCGCCATGTCCAGGTTGTCAATAAAGATATTGAACAGGACTGGCCCCAACACTGAGCTCTGGGGAACACCACTGGTTACAACTACTAACTGGATTTAACTCTTTCTCTGGACCCAGCCGTCCAGCCACTTTTTAAGCCAGCTGACAGTGTACCTATGAGCAGTAAGTTTCTCCAGCAGAATGCTGTGAGAAATGGCATCCAGGACTTTACTAAAGTCTAGGTAGACAGTATCTACAAGGCTGGAGGCCAAGAGGTGTAGGGGAGCCACCAGTTTATTACTGGTGTTGATTTTCATACAGAATGTTACCTGTGTGAAACTAAGGGCCAGAGTAAATATTTAAAGAGCTGAGGGTAGCAGATTTTTTCGTCTATATTTTAGGCATAGAACTTCTGTTGGTGGTCTTCCACAGTGCGATTATACTCAGGAGTTTGTCCATGTTCAGGTGGTACAAACCTTTCAGACCATGGTGTGGGATGGCTAACCCTCTGACTTTCTAACACTGCAATAAAACCCTTTGCTTTCTAACATTTGTATCTGTTCTCCTAAGTGGGATGATCAAAAAGAAGAAAATCATTAATATTTTTGAACAGAGCTTTCCTGTACAACTCCCAAAACTGCATAGCTGAAGTTTGGACAGGAATGTTACTCCCTCTATAAGTGAAGAAAGCTTTAGCTCCATGTCTATGTAACTGCAATTTGTGCTGTTTATGATATGCTCTCTTAAGGAACATTGTCATCCTAGCATGATGAGCTGCCTTGAGTAAATCCCTTTTTTTAACTTCTTGTAACTTGTGTTTGTTTTGCTGATTGCCCTGGAAACTGGGCTTTTCTACCAGCCCAGAGCAGTTCAGCTTGCAGGAACTGGACAAGAATGAAGTGAGAGGGCTGCCAGGGGAGAGACAAACCCAGTATCTCTTGGCAGTAGAAAGACAGTGTGGCTGTGTAGTCAAGAGGCACCCAGGAGCAGAGTTATATCTTTCACCTGTTGTTGAGATGTGCAGTATGTCTCCCCTGCACTGTGGACCTGCTGACGTTAGCTGTTCATCCTGTATAGAAGGCTGTGAATGCAGTCATGTTGAAATCATCCTTGTTTAGATCAGTTAATGCTTTTGATATCTTTGGCTTGTGTTTGTGTGGTGTTGACTGCTGATTTTTCTAACATAATGGCTTTGTGGGTTGCCTCTGACTGTGAGAACTGACTGGAAATACAATTGAATGTATTTTTTCTCCCTAGGCTGCCTCAGGACTGGGAAACAGTGAGCTAAAATAGGTGTTGCTTTATTGTTAGAACATGGAAATGTTTGTGCTCAGATGCCTTGTTAGCATTAGAGTAAGTGATGTAGAAACAGTGTTTTGGAAACATTGTGAAAGTCCCTTCACCCAACCGCTTAGTTAACTAACCACATGATGCTGAGATTTGTTCAGATGCTCCCCTTTGGTTTCCTGATTATTCAGTAAGTTTAATAATGAAGAACATACCAGTGATTGTAATCGCATCTATTTTTAAAAGCAGCTAACCCCAAACCCTCCCTTGCATTTTTTCTGACTTCTCATGTGTTGCTGCTTTCTGCTTCTCTCTTCCTCCTCAGTTTTCCTTCTATGCATTTATAGTTACACCATGTTTTATTGTATGGTGCATTCCCAGATACTGTGATTTTGCATCACATCTTTAGCTGCTCCTAAGACCTGTCCTGCGTGTGCCTGTCAGTCATCTCTCCAGATGTCCAGCGATGAGTTAGATCTTGAGAACAGAATTGTAGATTGTTGCTAGAAGTGGGTGTGTATCAGCAAAACCAGTAAGGTTAGTGAATGTGCGCCAGCATAAATTAAGTCCTGCCTGCACTGAAATAGTTAAGTCTTACTTGGCAGGCTCTTATGAGAAGTGATCCACTTGAGTCAGCACAAGCCCCCTGTAGTAAGCTCATTTAAGCAGATTTAAATGTTTTTCCACACACTCTTATTGGTGAGGGGGACATTCCCATTGCTGGAGTAGGCTCAGCAAGACCTCTGCTCTGTTAACAACTACAGCCAAGAAGCAAAGGGGATAGTGAGATGCAGTGGGAACAAGAGGGAGCACGATCTGTGAAGGTTGTAAAGCCATAATATCCACATTCTGTGTGGATTGCCCTAGAGGGTACAGTTCAGCTCTCATAGCAGAGCCCTTCCTGCATGTGAAAAAACAAACAAACTTGTAGCCACAGACAGATTTGAAAAAAAATTCAGTGTGGAAGGCAAATAAATAGGAGGTGATAGAAGTCTCTTTAATAATGAGTAGGGTGCAGAAATGGCTTTTATGCTTTCTCTGCCTTGTAACAGAGGGGATGTAATAATGACATTTGCTTTTTCTCAGTGCTGATAAGTGTATTTTTGTGTGTGTGTGTGCGCCTTTTTAAGCAGCATGTATCTAAAACTGCAGTTTGTTATTGCAACATTTGTGGAAGTTTAAAAAAGAATTCAGCAACACTGTGAAAGTTAACATTTATGTGACTGATATACATTTTAGTGAGGATGTTAAGGTCTCCATGGTTCGGTTTTAAGCTACTCTTTTTAATTATTAGGAATTAGCAATTGGCCTTTCTCTTCAAGTGTGTAGTCTCGATCAGTTAGAGCAAGAACCGTATATTTAAGGGATCACAGATGTCATTTGATATGCAAGTTCCTGTATTGTGACTTAATTAAATAATTAATTATTACTGACTTAATTAAAGCAGTGTTTATTGAGTGACTTTGAGCCATTCAGTGTTTCAGTTCCATTTAAACTTTGGCAGCAAATATACACTGCTTCTCTGTATATATAAATTATGATTTCATGGAAGTAATTTTAATATATGAAACCCTACACTGACTTACAATGCAACTTGCTATACTTCCAAATGTAATTTTAATGAAGTTGAGTTTTTTAAAAAATCTAATTTGACTTTTAAAACAAACACTTTTTATTAGAGGAATAAAGTCTCATTTTTATCAACCCTGATTTATTCTGCCTAGTTATTCAGGTCTTGTGAGTTGGTCATGAGTCCAGCTGCCAGGGGAGAAGGCAGTGAGAGCTAGGGCTGCGATGAGCCTAGTGGGCAAGGGGCAGGCAGCCTCTGCCAGCTCCCTGGCAGCTGAGAGTGTCATGGGCTTTGACGTGAGCCAGGGCTTGCTGGCATCGTGATTTAGAGGTTGAAGGGCACAGCCATGGAAAAACAGTAGATGAACTGTTTGTCCCTTTGATTTGATTTGGCTCTTGAGGGCTTGCTGATTCCTTGACTTCTGCTGGATGCTCCAAAGTAGCCAGGATTAAAGAGTGGTTCAGCTTTCCAGACTATGCAAAAGAGTGTTTTCTTGCTCATTTGCTTTTCTCTCTTCATATACATGTGCAATTGCAATACTCAGCTTTCAAGAAATGCCTGCTGCTTCCTGTAGCTTGGTTGACCTTGGAGAGTCAAATCCACATGGACATGCACCGCACTCTGTTCCTGCAGTGCACCAGCAGGTCTGTATGTCCTGTCAACTGCGCTGGTGCCAACCAGAGATGATGGGCGTGCCTGAGCATCACTTGGCAAAACTGTGGGGTTCCCATTCCATCCTGGGGCCTCCAGACCTTTTATATCTCCCAGCTGAGGCACAGCAGAAAAGAACATGGTTCGTTGCAGTTAGAGAGAGCAGGAATGGCATTTGAAGGAAAAGGTATCTGGGGGCAAACCGAATGCATTTGATATAAAAATGATTGAGTGGCAATAAACTTTATAACAGCTTGCTTCAGCATGTGCTTTCTCTCTAGTGCTTGAAAGGAAGCTTTAGAGTGTGGCTGTCTGTGTCTTTCATCACTTCAGAGTAGATTTTGCAATTATGCTGGCCCTGAAAACCTGTAGAACATGACACCCATTCCCAGTATTTATCAGTATCTCTCATTTGTAGTTTTATGCCGCTCTTTTAGGGCTCTTGTTTTAGTCAGTTCCAGCGGACGATAGCTAACATCACTTACCAGCAATATTACTGTGGTTTGGAATGGTGCTGGTTATGATGAATAATATTAGGCAAACCGATATTTTTTTCCTTAAGGGACACAAATCATGCTTGTCTCCCAAGTGAGCTGATGGCTTGGCAGGGTGAAAGAATGAATAAAAATTGCCTTCCAAGTGCGTTCAAGTTGACAGCCTGAAAGGTGATTTTCTTGACTCATATACTTCAGGTTGTTGGATTTTACATATGGCAAGTCTCCAGAACAAATATTGCTTTTGGAAAACCTAATCAAATTCTGCCATAAGAGTTAAGTTACTGAGTGTCAGGCCTCAAATGATATGCTTGATTTAGCCTTCTCTGGAGTTCAAAAATTGTAAATTTTATCAGCAGTGGTTTCATGGAAAAACGCAAAGCAAAAGTTGAAGCTTTCTTAGGAACAAACTTGGGCACTAGGGCTTCTTGACAGAGTGAATTCGGCATAGAAATATAATCTATTCTGTGTTTTTTAAAAGGTTGCCTTTATTTCCTCAGGAATGGTTTGAAGGGAAGCTGTCACCCCACGTCATATCATTGTGCTGTTACGTTACAAGCCTGTGATAGTATCATGTGCTGATACTGAAATTTGTATTATTTGTAGGGTCACAGTTTGAGATCCCTTTAATGGAAACGAAGTATCACAAGGAATTTAACAAAAGAGGAGAGAAAATGTAAATTGGGTCATTTAACTTCTAACTGAAGCTCTTAGGCTGGCTAGAAGAGACATTTTAATACAAAAATTGGACTATAGTTTCAACTTTTCTCTGTGGGCTCCATATTAGGAAAAAAAATTGAGTTACTAGTTCACTGACTCTTCCCCAGAAAAAAAGTAATCCATGCTTCTGCTTTGTAGGGGATATTTTTAAAACAGCATACAAAATCTACAGCATGTGGTCACCATATAGCTGCTTCTGACTCCAAACTAAGAGAAATTTGGTGTAGTTCAAGAATGAATATGACCAAACTTTGATTAGAAAAAGAAAGGAGAGATATGATGTGGTGATATGATGCAGACTTGGCATTAGGCTGTTTAAAAATGGGTCATCAGAGCTGTTGGATTGGAATGGGTAAGTGCTGAATGAAAGGTTTGGAGCCTGCTATCAGAGGATGCACCGCTTGCAGTTGTAGTGCCCAAGTGAGCAGGGGATAAATGGCCTTGTGGGGAACAAGCATTTGGCTGTGGCTGTGCTGAGGTTCTGGCACAGCAGCTCGTTGGAGGTGTCTTCCTCAGTGTCTGTTTGGAGCTGAGCTTGGTTGAATGCTTGGTTGTGCAATGAGTAGGTGCACTGATGGCGCTGAACGGTGATTTTCCTGAAAACAGAGATCTGAAATGGTGTAGCACTGATGCAGCGCTGGTGCAAATTCTTGAACTGCATAGTAAGCATTTTCAGTTTAGTACTATTACAGGCTTTACTACCTGGCTCATCTTGGAAGGGGTAGCTGCTCCCTGCCCTCTTCCCCCCTCCCCCCCCCCCGTTTTCTTTTGCAATTATAGAAAAGTGCAGTTATAGAAAGGGAGACTGAAATGGCTAAGGGAGGGAGAGAAGTCCTACCAGCATTTCTCTGCGGAAATAAAGCTGTGAAACAAAGCTTTGTTATGCCATTGCAAAACTATTTGGGTGGAAAGATGGGAAAGCATTCTCCTGGATAAAATTGCAGCTCCTCTGGTAATAAGCTCTTAAAACATCTAGTAAATAGTGAGCTGATAAAATTGTTTCCTCCTTCTCATCCCAAAGCCTACTGAAGAATATGTTACTATTTTAATTCTTCCCTAAGTATAAAGCGTTTCATTTCTGTCTGCTGTTATTTGTAAGAGTCATATTATATTGTAGTTACTTGGTTGAGTAGAATACGCAAAATTTGTTAGACATTATGCTTGTATAGGTCCAGTGCTTCTTCCATCTATGTGACTCTGGGAGGCTGCTTGCTGTAATATTGCTTTGGGAAAGAAAAGGTGCAAAAGGGGAGGCAGCTGTGGCTTGTGTACCTTTGCTGCCCTGGGTACTTCTTCTGGCAGTCTGGAGTTCTTGTAGATGAGTAACACTTGGCCAGAAGAATTGGAGTCGAGAAACGGATGTTTGATGTTCTCCCCCTTGGAATTTAGGATTTCTTTTAAAGGATCATAAATTGCAGTAGTTGGAAGCAGCAGAACGAAGAACAAGATGACGACAAGTTGGACCAAATGGTTTAATTTTATATCAATCTACAGATAAATGCAAAAGACTCTTATCTATGCCAGTCAATAAGAGTTATGTAAAACAAGGATAAGTTTGACTAAGCTGTGTCCCTTTTTTGGATGTGACAAGATTATAAATACTACTGCACTCATAGTGTGGTTATTTGAGATTGGGGTCTTACAGTTAATCAAATCAGAAACAGGCAGGTTTTTACTGAATTACCTCTGTGCAAAGTCAATGTTATCTGTATATATCTTTGCAAGACGGTTGCTTTGGGCATCAGCTCTTTATTATTAGTGTCACACCTGAATTTTTATAAAATCCATTTGGTACTGGTGACACAAGCTTTTAATATTGTGTACTACTTTGTCACATTTGCAGGACTTCTCACTAATGGCCAATCTAAAGGATTAGGACCAGGATCAGAACAGCTGGAGAATGAGAAGGACGATGCATCGCAAGTGTCCTCAACGAGCAACGATGTTAGTTCTTCAGATTTTGAGGAAGGGCCCTCGAGGAAAAGGTTAGTAGTGCATTATGATTAAAGTATAGCTTTTCTGCCTTGTCCTTTTTGTCTTACAGTGTTGTGATTATGTTATTAGTAGAGTATGGTTGCACATACTGCCCTACCATAAACAGATTTTCCAGTGTGGATGCCTTCTAGTAACAGTGAGGATATAGCAAACTTTGCTTCACCCAGTGGTACAGATGGTTCTTGTTGTTTTGAAAAGCATGGAAAGGCGGTTGCTATTTTGCAGTAGGTGAATACTAATTTAAATGTCTTAGGACTCTCTCCCCTCCCGCCCTCACCCCTCCTCCCCTGGCTTTGACCTCTCAGTCATGTCAATACGTATGTGTGTATAATTTCAAGGAAAGCATCACTAAAGTAGTTAGCACTACTGTTGTTATTTTTAATTTTCGGTGAATGAAACCATGTGAAGTTAAGAAAGAAGAAAAAAATAAAAGAGATGCTTCCGAGAAGAGAAACTATGTAGTGAGGTGGTGTGGTGGGTATCGGTTGCAAAGGATGACTTTGAGGTACTGCTGCAGCAAACTGCCTCCTCTTTCCTAGAAGTGACTGAATGTGTAAAATGTGGGTTAAAATCATAGGACTCAAGCCAATCTATTAGAGAAAATATGCTGAGAATGCAGGAGGCTGGGAGTTGTCCTCTGGATGAAGTAAGAACGAAAACAGGCTGTCTGAAAAATGCCATTTAAAAGAGAGAAACAGAAATGCTTTCTCAACCTTTTCCCTCCACACTCCTCACATCCTAGTCCCAAGCCATCAAATAAAGTTCACTTTCAAACAAAAGAAGTATTCCTGCTTTGTGTACGACCTTATGATTCCACTGAAAAGCCCAAAGGGGTGAGGACACTGGTACTTTCCTGGACACCCTCATGTTCCTGTTCCAGTGTTCCCCACCTCTGGTCCACAGAACCTTTTCTATCTGTCCAAGCAACAAACTCAAAATCTAGTTAATATGCCCATCTCATCTTAGCTCATTTGGTGTATCAGAGTAAAATTTGTGTTATCTTCCATACCTGTAGAAATTTTGTAAGGCTTATTGCATTCTACTGCTGGTCAGGGCAAAAGATTTTGTGATTGAAAATTATTTCTACTGAGCTCTTTAGGTGACATCGACTGTAGGTGTGATCCTGGGAGACAGTGGTCATTATTTGATGACCACTGTTTGTTGCTTCTTAGGGAATTTTTGGTGCACTCTTCACTTGCTCTGTCCCCTTATTCCTTGGCTGTGCTGACAGAATAGCGTGCAGGGTCACACCATGAGTAGGTTCAAGGAGCTAGTTAGGATTAAAAATAATAGCAAGAGAAGATGAATTGAGGCTTTTTGCCAGGGTTCTTTATTGTGAACCTGCATGAAGCTTTGATCTCTTGTTCACAGTGTGGTTGTAGGAGCAGCTGGCAGTGCAACCAGGGGAACATCCCCTTCCTCTCTTGGGATTGGCAAGGGGCAGGAGGGCTTGTCCCTTATGCTGTACCTGCTTCTGGTGCCCTGCACAGTCCAGTTTCAGAACTGAGTGGTATTGCTACTTCACCAGTCTCCTGGTGAAGAAACTGCAGAAACTGCATTTGAGTATTCTGGGTGAAATATTTTTGGAGGAGTATTTGCTAGGTTTGGGCTGAGGGAATTCAGACCTTTGAGAAACAGCCTGGTGGTTCAGGCATAATAACAGGGAACTCAGAGCCTTTGGTACTTTTCAGATTAAAAACAAAAAAACAGAAAAAATCAGCCCCAACACAGAACCCAAGATGAAAACTGTTTTTCTGGCTTTTGTGGAAGGCAAGGTATCATTTCACTACTTCTTTGTGCATCGTGAACTGTTGAAATAATATTACGGTTGTTACTGCAGTTGCTGTGAAGGAGAATGTTCTTGTTTCGTTTCCATTTACACCCAACACAGACTTTTATCTAATTTTTTCCTCCCTCAGCTTCCTCTTTGCAGACAGACTTTTTCTGAGCTCCTTCTCTTAAGGTGTACTGAAGCACATTGAGTGTTTTGATACCATCTTCTTGTTTCCTTTTAGGCTTTTTGTTTTGTTTATCTGAATATGACATGTTTCTTCAATCCATGTCATTTTGGGATCCCAGAAAGAGTTGTGTCAGGAATATTGGGTGAACAAAGGACATGCAGGAAGATGAGGAGGGGGGGAACAGGACTGAAATGGAATTTATGAGTTCACTGCCTCAGCTTATGAAGTTTTGAGAAGTGTGCCCTCCTTGTCTTTTCCCTGGGCTTTCTCAAAATCAGACTTTTCAGTTGTCTGTTCAGCTGTGTGTACAAGTAATGACACTCTTGTACTAAGGTACACATATAAAGACTGTAACTTTAGCATGTGCTCTGATCCGACCATTATGTAGAAGTTACTATTTAGTTCTTTATGGCTTGGCAGGGAGGCAGGGGTTTGGTGCATGGCAGGGGCGGTCTTCTGGAAGCTTGAATCTGTCATCTTCTAGAGGAATGGGTCACCTATCACACTAGAGAAGGAAACAAGAAGAGAAAGAAACTAAGAAACTAAGCACAGTAAATAAGGGAGTCTGTTTTAAAGGACTCCATTGTTTAGTAGTTTAAGGCTCTGGTTTGACCTTTCAGTTCTTCAGTGTAATGGAAGGCTGGTACCGTGAAGGCAGTCTCTTCCCAATTTCTTCATCCCACTTCTTCCCATCTGTTGTATCTAGAAGTCTTTTAGCCACAGGTCCGTCAGTTCACTGGACTGATCTGGCAGCATTTCTTCCCCCTGCCTGGAGCAGGTCACATTATATAAAGGGAATAGGGAGATAGATTCATGCATGTGTGCAGCATGTGTGTGTTTTTAATTTCCGTTTATAGTTGATCCAAACTCCTCCAGTTTCAGAGACAGTTTGCATGAGAGCCTGCATGAACAGCAAGTGCCAATTCTTGGAGCAAACTGAGTGGAGGGTGAATTTGCTAGCAGTTAGCATGGCTTTGTGGCCTAACTGTGTGTAGATTTTCCTTGGGTCAAAACTAGGCAGTGGATGCTCCCAGTGAGTTACTGGTCAGAGGACTTAACTGTAGGTAGGTAGATGCTGACAGGCATCTGTGGGGGAAGGTAAATCCCTTCCAGCCTGCCTTTTGTTGACCATTGAAGAGATTACTGACGAGTATTCCTTATTTCACATATGTATGCTGAACAGAATAACACAACACTAGAACCTCCAACCAAGCACAGCTTAAGGTTTATCACATCTATTTTTTTCCAGTTTCAATGTGTTTTCTAGTAACATAACATGACTGAAGATCTACACATGCCATAAAGAGGGCATCATGGTGGAAGGAAAGAGATTGCTGTTCTGGTGAAAGTATACAGATTTAATATAATACTCCAGATTTTGTTCAGAAACTCACTTAGATACTTTGTTTGATGGACTAGGCTTTTGAATTCAGTGGCCTGACATTGTTAGGCTTCAACTGGTTTCAACTCCTTGGTGGGTAGTCAGCAATTAACACCTTTGCTTGCTGGGGATTGGAGGAAGTTTCCTACACAGCCAGTTTTGCAGCCGATGTGGAAAGTTCCATCTCCATTTTTTTAAGTGTATTGTTTTCTATTGCAACACTAATCTGGAACAGTTCTAAAGATATGCAACCTGCATTTTGTGGTGCTGAAGGTTTCAGCTGTTGGTCGTGGTAAGGAGGAAAAGGAGTTTGTGTATAGCTTTGCCTCTGCACCATCTCCATATAAGTCCAGGAATTGTAAGCCCTACTTACAGAGTAAGTGGGATTTGGGGAGGATTGGCAATGGCAGTAGTGGCAGGCTCAGTACTTCAAAATACTTAGATTTGTTTGAGTTTACTCTTGAAGGATGGAAAATAGTTGCTTTGATCTGAGCTGTGTGTATTACAAGTGATCAGGTCTGAGGGGAAGCAGTGGGTTAATCCTGAGTTGTACAGCTTTCAGCCAGTAAAGGCGAAAGGTGTCAGCATTATTCTAACATTTGGCAAAAGCTAAGCATTCAAATCTTACACTGAATCTGTTGTGCAATGGGTTGCTGTCTAGTTGCCATGTAAGTGAGAGCAGTTGCTAATTTGTTCAATGCTTTGGGGAGAGAAGAACAAAAGTGTTGGTATACAGGCTTGATAAACTGTCAGATTGGGTGGTCTTCACCATGTATAGATTGTACATTTTCAAAACCTATTTAAAAAGGTAGTTGCTGAAGGAGAAGTGTAACTTCCATGTAGCTGCACGTTTTCGTTGTGGATCTCCAGTTTTCAGCTGTGATTCTCAGTTGAGAAGATCAATAGGTAACTGGCCAAAGGTGTTCGTGCATTTTTATGGACAACTCTTAAGACTACAATTGCTGGCAATTGATAACAGTGTGCAGAGACAGCTATATGTTTTCTAGCAACAAGTTGCCCACATTACCCAAGAAGGGACATGTGCAGAGCAGACTTGGTGTGACAGTATGTTGATCTTTGGTGATAATAGGCTGTTGCTGGCTTGCTGTTGCTAATCAGGTGGCTACTCATTTATGTGGCTCCCTTCCCAGAAATGCACACAGGGAATTGCCAAAAGCACAGTTTTTTTATTGTAAAGTTGTGTTAATAGAAGGCTGTGAGAAGTGGAAGGAGGCTGATTGATTTTAGTAACTGTTAAGCTTTAAATTTGTGGGGTTTTAATTTAATGTTAGAATATTTTCTCCACTAAGGGGGGAAAAAAGACATTGGTTTAGTTTAGGACCAAAATAAGGTTGGAGGAATTTCCTCCCTTGCAGGAGCAGCAGAGTGGGTGGACATTGTCCCCTGGGTCAAGGCTGTGCCCCTGGGTCATAGCTCCTTGAAGAGGACACTTGGTCCAGTTCTGCTACAGGGAAAGTTGTTGGCTGCAGGAGGAAGGGACAACCCACTGGGGAGCAGTAGTGTTTTAAGCTGCCACAGCTAGACTGGCCAGAAATTGCTTATTAGGAACCTTCTGGGGCCTTTAATTAATACAGCAGCTTTCTGCTAACGGTCTCAAGCATGTGACAATCAGAAGTGCAATTGTGCGATACAGCAAGGCCAACCCAGGGGATGTGCTCCTGCTCCTTGCCTTGTACTGGCTCCATGCTGCCTGGTCCATTTTCCTGTTTGTCTTTTTTTAGTTTTATTTTTAGATGACAGTTTAACTCCCTGAACTGGCTCATTGTGGGGCAAGATGAGTGTTAAGGTTTGTCAAATGAAAAGGTGGGAATATGTGGCCAAGGGGAAGGAGATAAGCATGCTGATCTCCTTTGGCTGGTGACTGCACAGCTGCTAGGCTGGCAGAGCTGTTTTGCACCCTCAGCACAAAAAAAAGCCAGTCAAGGGTAGGCAAGCTTTTGCATATTAGGCAAGCTGCTAATTTAAGTGGTTTCTTTTAGTGATATATCCTTTTCAACTTGAGCTGCAAAAGACTTTCTTGCAGTAGAGCTGTCAAAAGGTTGAGGGGACTTGGGGTTGGTTTCTTTTTTTTTTTTTCTCTTTTTGTCACATTGTTTTTATAGCTAATAATGAACAGTCTATTTAGCACTAGACTTAGCACCTTCCATGCAAGATGTAAAACAAGGTCAATCCTGTTCCCACATATGTAAATTTGTGAGGGATTTCTACTTGGTATTGTAGGTGATGGAGAGAGCAGTGTATTATGACTCGGGTGTGAAAGCAGGCGACTGCTCGTAATATCAAAGTGTTTTTCCAGGACCTTTTCAGTGAATAGTCTTTTCACTAATTGGAACACTATATAATGTATTTGTGTTCAGCTGTTGCCTACTACAACACAATGTAAGCCCACTTATCAACCAGGTGCTTCTATTTTTTTTTCTTATTTCAGTAGGCTATGCAAATCTGCGCTAGTTTTTTGCTTATGAAGAACTACATTAATCCACAATAAAACCAAAATGGCAATAAGATTTATGTGTAATAATTTTGATTTTTTTTTTATCCCCTGCCCCCAATCCCCCCCTTTCTGGAAATGCTGATATGAGTGGAATATATTTTTAGTGCTGCACATTTATATTTAAATAACAAGCCTTATAAACAAAGCAATAATAGTCCATTGGAGTGGATTTGCACAGGAATAGTAAAAAGACAGATTACCTGCTTTATAATGCAAGTCAAGATTATTGTATGTAGTTTGAAAAGAAAGAAATCAGGTGATTAATGTTCTTTCAGTATTTTTATAAGGAACAAACAGAAGTTGTGACACCGATTCTTCTATGCGACATGCAAAGATATAATAACGTACAATAATCTGGGAACACTTGAACTTTGTGGGTAGACAGCTATGTAAACAACTTGTTTGAGTAGTGATTTAATAACTATGAAGGTATGATTTACAGCAAGCTGAGAATTGTTAAGCAGTGTCCAATTCAAACTCACTTGCTCTCTTCTGCCACTCTCTCTTAAAAGAATTTGTCAGAGTTGCAGTGAAAGGTCTTCATGACCTTGAGTTTGGGCTTATCAGCTGAAGGACTAAGGAAGTTTCTAAAGCCAGATGGGATGAGTGCAGTTGTTTCTGTGGTTCTGTGTATGGCAAACACTCTTTCAGCTGCTTGATAACCCATCCCTACTGTCATTCACATCATTCATGTCTCACCCTTGTGTATGAAAGGCCAAATGTTGATTGGTTTGATACCAGGGAACGGTTGCCCTAAACTCATGTAGGAAATAGTTGATTCTATATTGAAAGACATTTTTTTTCAAGCAAATCTGTTTGTCAGCATGAAAGAGACTTTTTTAATGCATATAAGCTATTTTCTGTATAACACTCTAGCCTGATATTTGTGTTTACATAGCCCTATGCTCCATCTGGTTTATTCTGTAATTTTCCATTTGTATCTGTGCTCGATCATCTAATACCCTTATATTACAGTTCTGCTACTGACTGTTGGCTCAGCCCAGTGCCCAGGCTGCTGCCTCTGGGGTCAGGGGAGAGGCGCTACCTGTCTGATCCTGATTGGGTCCTGTTTTAGAACCTTCTTGGCTTTGTCCTTCTCTGATAATTATCTTTCTATTACTCCCTTGTCCAGAGAGTATGACATTTATGGGCAATCTACTTAGGTGACATTTCAAAAAGACAGGTTGGTATTAAAAACATTTTCCATCAAGGACTGTATCTGGACAGCCAGGTGGTCCAGGATTTTTTTCCTCCCAAAGCCCCATGCTACATCAGAAGAAATGTTACATGTGGTAGACATTCCCAGAGATTTTTGTCATGTCAGCAGAGGTGGACTTGATGCTGTGCCCTTAAGTATTTCTGGCTGTTGCTGCTATTTCAAAACCAGGCCAGCTCATCCTGAATAGTGGAAAAATGGATAATTTAAAATAGGTATGTTTTTCCTTTGGGTTGTATTACTCTGTAGGTAAAATATGAAACCATCCTCACCAAACAAACATTGAGGCACGTTAGATATCCCACAGTTTTGTCTGCCCCCTGTGTTAATCAATTTCCATGACCCACAGCCACAGAAGTGGGGGAAAAAGGGAAACAACCCGAACATTCACATGTACTACAAATGAGTGTCTTTACACTTATTCCTCCATTCATAATTCCCCCTAGATGAATATAAAATCAAAGATATGGAGGGAAAAAAAGGCATATAATTGTCTTTTGAAGATCATAGCAATGCCATGATTTTTTTTTCTGTTAGGTTATTTTAGAGAAAGGATTCTAGTTTAAAATTTTGAGTTCTAGATGTTAGTCATCCTAGGACTTTGCAGTGGTCTCACTCTTTTGGAAAAGATTACTTAATGAGAAAACATTCAGCACAGTCAAGTGTGGGTAAGATTTCAGAACTGAATGAACAGCTTACATTTCTTGCATAAAATTAAAATGTGAGCTTAAAAAGATGTCAACAGATAAAAATATTTGTAGCAAGAATAAAAGGCCAAGAATGGAAAAGCAGAAACCTGTTCCTGAAATAAAGATGTAAAATGCACTTTACTGAGACTAAACTTAGTAACAATTTCATGAAGTATGGCCACTTTTTAGTGATCTTTTGAAGGATTAGGAAACAAAGGACATGGGAAAAGATGTACAGTCTGTAAATTCTTGGTATTTTCTACTTTCTAGTAATAGTGGGGTTCTAATCTTTTCAGTCTTACATTTGTAATGTAAGGCTGATTGGCCAGAGGAAATTTTTTATTTTGTTGTGGTAGGCTGTACATAATTTATTAGACTGCATTGCTTCCTATAGCTTCTCCAGTCTCCGTGCAAGACTCCGAAGGTCTTGCTGCTAAGTGCTGTAAGACATTTGTGTTTTAACTATTATTTAACCAAAGTGGTGATGGAAGCATCAAGTTTCTTTTATATGGACATTTAGAGGAGATTTGCCATGGACTATTTGCAAAGAACATAATTTCTACTATAATTCTGACCCGAGTGTTTTGTATGTGTGCTGAGTTAAAAGCCAGCCTGGGTTGGAATAGTGTTGTCCTATATGCTGTGCAAAGATAATGATATTAAATTAAGAGAGTGCCATTCCAATGTTTTAAAGTAGAAGTGTGTCGGTGTGTTGTCGTTGGTTTGTGGTTGTCGTTTTCTTCTTCCATTGTTAAATCCAGTAGCACAGAATTTCCTGAGGGAAGCTAGTTGTTTTTTTCTTTTTAACCTTAACATTTGTATTTTTTACTATTTTAACAGTATGTTTATTGTTAGATAATTTGTACAGCAATGGCCATGTCATCATTATGTTTTGATTTTATGCTTTTTTTCCTTTGCTTTTCTCTCGGTATTTGTTCTTGGCTCTGATTAAATAAACTAAAGCTTGACCATGTGGCAAATTATTTGCAAGTTTCTTCTTTTTTCCAGTTATATTACAGTCTGTTTCCTACAATAGCATTCTTCTTTCAGCTTTCAGACAAGTTCTCCCCTGAGTTTCATAGTTGTAGTTACTATGGAGATGACTGTCCACTCTTCCTCTTCTTCTCCCTTGCCTTCATCCTTTCCTGGAGCTCTTGCAGCTGTTATTTATCTTTTCATTAAAGTAAGTAGATTTTGTACAGACCTCATTTCTTATATCTCTTCTGTTGCAACATGTCATTTGCCTGTAACACTTCCACTTTTATGAAATCCTATAGATAAACGAACGAAAAATGTGGGGTATGGGTAAAGAGTGAGGAGATTCCTAGTTAAAAGGCTCACTGCTGGAGCTATTATCTGATTTGATCTTTCTTCATAGTTGAAGAGGGGTTCATTGAAGTAATAATTCTGCAAAATGAATTAACTGGTAACGTGTGTGTATGTATGCTGAGTGTCAAGGACGGCTTTTAGAATTTATTTATTTTAAATGACAGCTTTTGGAATTCAATATAAACATATTCCGGTGCAAGTTAAAATTTCTCAGATGAAGAAATGAAAACTTGGGACAGCACATCGTTAGCCTTTTAAGTCTGAGAGACTTTTCTTTGCACCTCATTCTAATTTTGATAGCTCTTTATATACAGCTTTATCTATTCCAGCTTTAATAGAGCAACATGGATGTTTGGGTAGTCAGCTATTCTGCAACAGAAATTTCCTTTGTATGTGTGCTGTTGTATTTCTTAACCCCTTGCCTTGAGGAAGCATTGTTTCACTTGGTGCCAGTGGTTTGATGTCACTGTTTTGCTGAATGCCTCAGGGATTTGAAATGGGCTCTCCAACCAAGTTCTACCACAACTACCTGTTTGAGGAGACATCCCACACAGAAAGACAGTGTAGCTGCACTGCTATTTTGATGAACAGGTGCTTCTTATGGTAGCTGTATCTTGAGAGGTTTTCCATCTTTCTTTGGAGAGATCTTGCCCTAGGCTATTATGGATTGCACTGTTCTCCTTTGGCCTTCACTGTGCACTGTCATCTGTGGATTTCCACAGTCAGGAGCCTCCTGAGAAGACCCTCTGTTTTACAAATGCATAAATACCCTACTTTAGGCTGTTGGTCAGATAAGGCAAATCATCTTGCTTCCTGTTTAGAGTGTTGGGTTGAACTTACAGCTTTATAGCCCTCTATGGAGTGAGGTGATGCATTATAAGGAGGAGTGTGCTTCCCCTGACCCCATTTGTGCTGGCTCTGGCATGGTTTATCACCTTGTCAAAGCAAAGGTGGATGGTTGTCTGCTGGGTTAGTGGAACTGGTACCACACAGATCTCCTTGGTACCAGAGTGAGCTCAGCAGAGGTGGCCGTGGGGAGAAAGACGAAGAGCAGCATCAGTCTGTCTAGGTGGTGGCAGCTTTCCCTGATTAACTCAGCCCTCCAGGATAACATTGCTCTCATTTTTATTCTAAGCAAGCAAACAACACCATCTCTTCTGGTCATTCCTCTTCATAGTGAGGTGAGGGAGAGACTCCGAAGCCCTTTACTGTTTGTCTTCTATGCTCCTCTGTTTTGCTTCAGATTATTCCTGGCTGTGTGACAATTGGTTCTGCAAGTTGTCAAGGAAAGTGTGCATTTAAAAATAAATTACTCTAAAATTTTAATCAACTCTTTTTTTAGAAGGGAGTCTCATGTTTTTCTTTTGCATATGTCTAGTTTGCTGTTAAAGTGAGCAGCTGGGACTTTCTTGATTACTTCTATTTTTAGTGTCATCTTGTTTACACCTGCACGTTGAAAATCATGAAGTTTTTCTTAACAGAGACTGAGAAATCTTTCAACCCCACCGATCTAGGTCAGAAACCTGAATCCAAGCTGGCCCACTAATTGCAGTATCTTGGACTTTTTATGTTTGTCTTACACTACAAAAATTGACTGATATTGATTTTTCTTGAAATCTAGTTCATCCCACCTGGTTAATTCATAACAGAACAAGAGGGCAAACTAGGTGCGGCACAATATCTGAGAACCTTGTTTTTATATCTTTAGGTCTATGAAATCCTCTCATTACCTGAAAATTAGATTTTAAGTATTGAGCAGTACCTAGGCAAATGTTACCGTTAAATGAAAGTTTGATTGTTACCAGTTTTATTTCATTTCTATTACATAGAAATCTTGTTTTTAAATTGACTCTTGATACATATGCTGTATGCCATACCAGTTTAGGAGTATGTAGTTGCTTCCAGTTTCCAGATAGACTGCAAAATAAACTTTAAAGGTGAATCAGATGAGAAATGGAAAAAGAGGGGAGATAGCATTTGAGTAAAGGTCATACTATTCTTATCAGAAGAATCAGTTGGAGTAATTCAGAAAAAAAACCCATACAAAAAAAGTTTGCTTTTTTTCCTTGAAGCTTACAGTTGCAGGACCCCACCAAAACATGTATTCAAACACTTGTTCCTTCTCAGGCAGTACAACCGACAGTATCTCCTAGTAGCCTAGTACTGTAGATAGAAGGTAGCCTTGTGTTCAAATTCTTGCCATACTGTATGGCCTTCCACGGCACTTAATCACTGTATGTCTCTTCCATCTTCAAAATTATTTTCCAGAATTTTGAGCAGTTGAAAATTGGACTAATAGTTGTTTATTGGTTTCAAAGGCAAAGTATAAGTAAACTGTCTAATTTACTTATATCTGTTTTATTTTTATATATGTGTCTATTTTTGGCTTTATGTGTTCTCTTCCCTTTTTTGGTATTAAATTAACATAAATATTCATAAATAAACAAAAAACCAAATCATCTCCCTGAAGGAAGATTTTGAGAGTGCTTTATCAGCACAACTGCATTCAAATCCATTTTTAAATAAGAAGACTTAATTCCTGGATCCACTGAAATACAGTGCATATTTATTATTGATTTCAGTGTATTGGACATTTTCCTAAGATGTCTGCAGGCTGAAGAGTGCTGTAAATTAAGTGGCCCTGGTTTTGACTGCACTTGGAGTAGCCCTTCAAAGATTCTTGTTTATTTTCCTTTTCAATTATCTTACTCTGTGTATGACTGATGGAGTTTTACACCACAGAACGAGCCATCAGAAAGTGATGCCTTCTATTTCCCCTGGCTCATACCTGGCTTGCGTCAGGTTGCTGCCTCCATTGAAGGTGAGCAGTGTGAACTCAGAGAAATTGTTTATTGACTGGATGGCTGCTGATCTGGGTTTCATACTTGTTGGGTACTTGATTATTTTAGTGGCAGAGAAGGATGTCCTTTTCACCCACAGGATTCTTTGTTGAATGCCTTTTGCGCAGAGTATGTGTTGGAGGTTCTACATTGCATCGTGTGCCCGGAAGCTATAGTTTATCTGCAGGGTTACTAATCCAGTGGGACTACAAAGCGTATGTGCTGTTCATAGTAAAAATGGAGTAATCTCTCCTTTACATTTTTTTTTCAGTGTTATGGGGTAATACAATGAAAATAGCTTAGATAATTAAAGTACTCCATGTACTCTAACCCATACTATGTTCCTTTCATTTGTGTCATAGAAATTTCCTAATATGGAACTTTGTTCCAAATTATGATTATTATTTTCAGCTTCTTATCTGCATCTTTTTGAGCACTGGTTCTCTGTCCCCTACTTAGAAACTGTCCAATTTCAGGAAACTTAACTGCTTTACCTGTTTGTTGTGTCTGTCTCGTTCTGTGGTGTTACTTGCTGTCTTCAGTTAGGGGCTTCACATGGATTTGCTTCTCCATCAGGTTTTTAGATGCTGTTCAAAGCCCTCTGCCAGCCTGGGGATGCAGCTGTATGCTAATTTACCAGTTTCTACAAAATACTGATAGGTCACTGCCCAAATATATGGTCTACTTGCCATGGAGGAAGGAAGTTTCTGGACTGGGATGGAGTGAGAAAAGCAGAATCTGGGCCTGTTGCTGTTTCTTGTTTCTTCTCATCTCTTGGAGATGAAGATCCTTTTCCCGAGACAAACCTCTGATGTTAGAAATGCAACACTGTCACATCATTATTTCCAATTTTTAACATAAAAAAGGCAAGTTGAAAGGGAATTTGTTACAAGTTCTTGTTTACTCTTTCTTCCAAAAGAAGTGTGAGTATAGTCTTCATATACCATTTATTCATATAACAGTTTTTACAAGCCCTTTGGTGTGAAGCAGTGTTTGACATGAGGACAGACAACAGTATTTCAGTATCTGGACAGATTTCCAGACCCTGATACTATGCACTTGTTCTGATCTGTCCTTTCCTCTGGGTGTTCTTTTTCCCCAAGACTTCTCACTGCTCAGGAGACAGGTCTTTTAGAGCTTGACATTCCCAACTTAAAAAGCAAACTGATAAAAACTTCCTTAGTGGAGTGTGGAAGATGCACACACATTCAGGAATATTTTTTTCTAAGAATATCTTGTTAAGTTAGACACCTTTTTTTTTTTTTTGCCTGGGGGAGTGGGAATTATGGGAAGCATTCTAGCAACATGCTTTGAGGAAGTAGATCAAGAAGGCAGGTGTTGAAGATGTAGGGTAGTGTTATTCATGAGCCCAAATAAAATATAGGAAGAAAAAAGTCATCTTTTGCCTTTCTGAACACACCCCACACCCCTCCTTCCCAGTAATTAATAAAGGTTGTAGAATCTCGTTTGTTTTTTCCAAATATTTTGCTCTTCTGAGGGTTTGCTGTAATTTTATATGAAAAGCACTGAATCCTGTAGTCCTTAAAACAGAAATTAATTTTCTGTTTGTGTTCCTCTGTATTTCATAGTGCTTGTTAGTCAGTCTAGGATGCATGAATTAGTTGTTGAATTTTCTGCTTTGTTTTCTTCCTTGTTTGTTCCTTACTCTGCTGTTTCTTTGGACCATCCCAACCTTTTCTACTGAAGTGTTTTTGTGCTAAGTTTTATTCAGCAGAATCCTTGTGGTTTCCCAATATGAGCCTTAATGAAAACAAATGTTTACAGCGTTTCCTGAGCATTAGGTGAGCTGCTATCTTTAATTATGACGGGCTTGGAGATGGAGGAGGAAGCCCACTTATTGGCAACAAAGAGCCCTAGGACTGTTTGTGCTTGGCTCATTCAGCTCTCTCATCTTTGCAGACAAGTGAGACTTTCTGAGCATTTGAATACAGTTTATTCTATCAATTAAAAAAGAACAAAACAAAACCTGTCTCTTACATTGCTTAAATACCTATTAAGCCCGTGAACGGAATGCTAATTTCGGTGGTTCTGTATAATGAGCTCTAGATTTCTGAGTCATGTCGGCCATGGAACCTCTTAACGAGGACGTGGAAAACCCCACCAAAAAAAATAATGTCAGTCTCAGTTCCTTAATTATTTTAATGAGCGTAGAAATTAAAAGCTCCAAAGCATTGTGTCACAGTGGTTATTTTCCAGGTTGGATATAAGAGGGAGGATTTATGAAGATTTTCAGCTACTTTGCTGGGGCATATGAAACACAGAGCAAGAAGGTCTGAGCCCTGGCAATACTCAGTGCCAGCAGCACACCTCGTCAGCTGACAAGCCCTTGAAAGTTCTTCAGTGAGATGAGATATAAGATTTTTTTTTGTGTGTTTCTTTTTTCTCCCCCTCCCCTCTGCTCTCCCTGTGTGTATGCTAGCACATATAAATCGGTGGTGTTTAGCTGGTGCAGAAAGTGGGTGTCGCAGTGCAGAGCTGCGCTCTGCCAGCTCGATAGGTAGGCAAAGGTAGTAACTGAGGTGCATATGTGAGAGTCCTTTACCTCTGGATGGGTGTTGCTCTGAGTTCCTGTGGATTTTAATTAGGTGATGCACTGATGCTAGGCACTACTTGCATTTCAAAACATGGATGTTACTTGAATATCATTTATTCTTCCTTTTAATAAACCCACAAGTGACTTGGTTCTGCTACGCAGTCCCTGTAGAAGAGGCTGCTGAGTGCACAGTGACAGCTTGTACGCTCCCTGTGCATCGCAGAAAGTGCTCTGCTCATTCCTCTGGAAAATGTTGTTATATAATGCAGCATGGCACTTTGCCATGTCTGCTGGGAGATCACCCCTCTGTTAGGAGGACTGCATTATCAAATAGGGTATTTTAAGGATAGAATTCGGCATTACTTAATGATACGTGAAACATAACTTAATGCATTTATCATTACCTTAAATATTCAGACCTCACACAATGAACATCCCACAGTGTGAGCTTCATTTGCTCCTTAGACTGTATTATTGGCCAATGCACTCATTTATACTAGGGAGAGAAAAATAAAGGCAGGGAACCTTGAGAAATGCCAGCTAATAAAAGATAAGACAGTTGTGTTTTGTAATAAACAATGAACATAGTAAAACTGGTGATGCTACAGGCATCTTGTGGTATTGATAAAAACAAACTGCTTGCTGACATTTGCAGGAACCAACCCTTGACTGGTGGCATCCCAGAGCCCTCCCATCCATGTGTTAGGCAAAATAGCTGAATTTCACATTGTGAGAGTTTCAGGTTTTGAACGGTTTTGATTTGTTTTAAAACCCTCTGTAAGGGGCTTTATTTTTTTTCTTGCAGATTTATATTTTTTGTATAATAAATATAAATAAGATAAATATGATAAAAATATAAATAAGAGTAAGGGAATTGCTGCTATTTTCTTGGAAATGGTATCAAAAGCCATAGGTATTTCTTTCGGACAGCTGATTATTTTAGCCCTCTAAAGTCCCCATTGATAACAGCTACAGTCTTATCTGTACTGCTCTGGAATAGCATTTCACATGCTGTAGACTCTGTCTGCTTCTGAAGAGTCTGTGCTCTGTGCTTGCATCCCGCCACCCCAAGCAGTAATGACTCGTTTCCCCGGGTCGTGAATGTTCGCTTCAGTACCACAGCTTCTGTGTCGAATTGCTCTTACTTAGCATGAGGAAACTTGGGTTTAGCACATGTTTTTCCTGTAGCTACTGTAATCCTGCTGTGTTATGAAGCTGATTACTTAAATTTTACAGTATCTGTAGACTGATAGGGCTTTTTTTCCCCCTGGGAGTTGTTTCTGAGATTCTGTAATATGGGTGCCATAGTTTTTATTTCTATTCCTTGTCTAGAAGTATACAACTTGAGGAAGGGGAGAGTACCACATTGCTCTACAGTAGTGTTCAAATGATTATTTTAAATAACGATGAACCCTAACTTTTGACATGTCTCACTTTTCATTGTGTCTGTCTAGACGGGGGAGATTGATGTTCTCGGTCAGCTATAGCTGGTCCAAAGACTCTGCTTTGAGCATGATTTTCCTTCGCTAAAGGGAATGTGGAGCATTGAAACCTTGCCAAGAAATGCTTGTAGAGAGTTCCCTGCTATCTGCTGAGAGAAGGGTTTAGAGGAAGAGCTGCCCTGACATATTGCTTGTCCCCTATGATGCAGGGAACCTCGGCCACTGCGATGAGGATTCACACCACAGATCTCCTTCTCAGTTTCTTTTGTCTTGTCGAAGATGACATAGCTCACTATCCTTTGGGGTTTTTCCTTTTCTGATTTTCACCCTAAAACCTCCTTTCTTCAGGGAAATGATGGTATGTAGTAATTGGCTGCTAAATCCTTCTAAAGGAACTAATCAGTAGAACTGAGTAGTCATTAATTTGACACTCCAGTGCTGGGTGAAGATGTGAACGACCACAGCTGCTTTGCTTTGCATCTGCACTTTGAGGGTGTTTGCGCTCCATTGGTTTCATTTGGATTTAGAAAACCTCTAGAGGGATAGAGCTGGAAATGTTCATAAGCTCTCAGTTCCCTCAGAGGCATGTTTTGCAGGTATTAAGGTGTCTGGCTCGCCGATTTTGGTAGGATAGGTTCTTTACTAAGTCTGGAAGAGTGTTGAGTTTTGGTTTTTGATTGTTTTAAAAGCTTTTCTTTCCCCCTGGGGAAGGGGAAAGGTATGTAAAATGCAGTTAATTATGACGGTTGATTACCTTATTAAATTATGAAATACCTTCTGCAAAGCTCATTACAGTAATCTAAAAATCAGCTATTCATATTTCTGATCCTTGTCTGCAATCATTCCTTTTCATTGCAGGTAACATACATATGTATATGTGCATGTGTGTGTGCATGTATATGCATGTATGAACCACTGAATAAGTAAAACTTACCTATATAGTTTAATTTTATTCAGCTTAAAGCATTGTGAACCACATCAGTCATATTGGGCTGGCTAAGGTCATGCAGTGGCTATGAAGAGGGACATTGTTAGTGACCCAGATATTTCTAGTGTAGCTTCTGATCTGGCAGAATTATATAACAGTGATGCATGGAAGAGCTGGAACGCTTTTAAAGCTGCCTGGCTGTGAGGAGTCCCTCGTGGGTAGGGAGAGCCCTGGTGAATGCACAAAAATATAGATTAGCACATTCAGCAAAACTCCTACCAGGCTTTTGAACCCTGTATGTGAGACCAGGGATGTCTCCATTTGGTGTGTTTTTAGTATTGCCCATATAGATTCAAAATGGGAAGTTGGAGTCAGTACCTTTTTCCAAAGAATAGAATTTGAATATTTAGAGATGGAATTGCAGCTTAAATTTCTTCTAAAGACAAAATCTGCTCCTGTCTGCAGATGAAAATCATAACAGAAAATAGCAGGTCGTGGGGTAGGTGGGCTGGAGTCTGGTATCGCTTTAGAAGGGATTTTGGATTTACTGATCCAAAATCATTCAAGTCTTAGTGGTGGTGCTTTGCTGAGATTTCGAGATGGCTTATGTTAAGTTAAATTAAGATGTGGCTTTTAAATTAATGAAGTTAAACTGGCACAAGAGGCTGTATAGACAGGCTGTCTTTTTGATTTATCTGTCAACACGGCTCTGGTTTAACCTACTCTTAACCCATAAAAGTCCACATGGATTTGAACTGATTTAACAAAACTTAAATTAAATTGGGGCAGTCTTGTGTTGCCAGCAAGGCCTCAGGAGAAGCATCTCTAGTTCTGCCTTTTGGCATTATCTTCCCTTGGTAATGGTGTGATAAAAGATGCATTATTTTATTTGTTGACTTCGTTGACTTAATTCTCACCTTCAAGCTATTTAGATTTCCTTTAGTGCTAAGGGCAGTCACTCATACAACCCGTTGTGGTTGCATTTGTTTGTTACTTTGAACAGTATCCGTAGCTACTGAACCCCTATTAAATATAAACAAAGAAAATACTCTTGGGGTTTGTGAAATCCTCCGCATGTTTCTTTACCTGTGGCTCAGTGGTTGGCTGGGTATGAAAAGGATTGCATATTTTCTCAGATTTCTGCGGTTTTCTAATCAGGCATGTCAGCTACATTGCCATTCTCTCCTTAGTCATCTGGTCCTCACAGGATTTCCATTTTATCTTCGGGTAACTTCCACTTTCCTGAACATACCGATGGCTCTTTGCATTCCCTCACAATGTTTTACTTTCTTTGTTGCTCCTGACTCTTATTGCCTGCTTTCTCTTACTGCTCAAGTGTTCTTTCCAATTTCACTTCTTTCGTTCTTGCGGCGGGGGGCGCTTGGCATTTTCACCAATTGCCCTTCAAATGCATGGATTTTGAGAACTAAATGAACCAGTTTCGAGTTCATCAAATGTTCACCAGTGATCCCAGCTGAAGTAATTGCCAATTTCTTGCCACCCCTGTGTGGGAGCACTCTGCCATGACCTATTGTATGGCCATGTGACAAACTGACCTCAGGTCCTCATCTGATTTAAACAGGCATGGGTGCATGCGCACACTGTTTTTCATAGGATTTTAATCCTTATACCCAGCCCTCTTTTGGTCAATGTCTTATTTCAGTCTGGAAAAGTGATAAACAAGTGATTTGCCTGAGGACTGCCAGTAAATCAGTGACCAAATGTTTGCTTTTGAGGAAGAGAGGTGGTGTTGAGAAGCATCCCAGAGTTTTGGATTTTTTTTTTTACAGATTTATAAGACCGTGCTTAGTGACGTGAGGCTTCTTTGGTCTCCTGTCCCCCAGAGCCAGAGCCACAGGTGACACGACAGAGTGGATGCTACTGATGGGCTGTGACAGAGGCCTTTTTGACTTCAGTATGGGGATTTGAGAGATGGATACAGCCAGCTGTAGTGATGGGCAGGAACCTCTCTCTTGCACGGAGACACTGTGAAAAACGCAGATCTGGAAAGAAGTTTAAGCGTAGGCATTCAATCTGTTATGGAGGATCAGGTTGCAACTAAACTAAAAGTGCAGCGAGGAGCAAGGTGTGCGCTGGGACTATCACATTTGAAGCTCATTGTCGCGGTTCACATTTGAGACTGGATGTCAAAGGTGTAGAGCAGGCTGATGTGTATCTACATGTAAAGCAGAAAGTACTTCCGTGACAGGCTGGGTTTGTAACATTAAGCCGTAAGAGGAAGGCACTTTGCTGCCCGTCTCAGAGCACGTTACCAGCAGGTTAAAATGGCTGAAGCTGGTCTACTCTTGAAGTGTGAAATTAATTATTAGAGCTTGTTTAGACTAACGGAAACATCTACTGAACATGACCCTAGGGTTGCTGCAAGCATGTGTTCCTCGAAATTACGAGTGGCCTGGTCTCGGGGCCATTCCTCTACTCTTGCTGTTAGGTGTCCCCTCAGGCTGGGCACTGGCATGAGGTGCTGACTGGACACAGCTGATCAGTGGCACGGCTTTGCAGCCACACCTCAGGGGACACTTTCAGAGGAGCCCAGTGCCAGTCAGCAGGCTGGCCACTGCCGAGTAGGGTGCTTCGCCCATGGGGCACCTAGAAAGTGTTCAGCTTTTATGCAGTGTCACTGTCAGTGTAGACAGCATCTGGAAGGCCATCCTGTCCATTCTGTTTCAAACATTTGGAAGCTGGGGCTTTGCTTGTCATGGAACAGGGAAAAGTAGTGGGTGATCCGCTCATGGGGGCAGAAGCGCAGGAAATCAGATCTTTTCGTTACCTTAAAAAACCCCCTAAGGTTATCAAGCAAAAAAACCCTCAACCCAACCCACCCAATTTTGTCTTCCTTGCTTGTCTGCATGGAGACTAGGCTCGTTTGTTGCAAAAGGGTTGACATTGAAGGGGACTATGGTGGCTTTGCTGCCAGGCACTTCTTCCTTTAAAATTTTACAGTTCAGTGACTAATGTGTTTCTCAGTCAGCTTAGGTTGATCTTAATGTGAGCTGCTGCTGGAAAAGGCAGGCCTATTCTTCCCTCTTGTGAGTTCTTGCCACCTCTTTTGTGCCAACACCAGCACTTTTGTGCTTATGAAACCCAACCTGACAAAGAAAACCCTCCGACCTATAAATTAATTTTCAGCTAGACTGACTTCCTTAGCCAGCTGATTATGGGGTCTCAGGAGCTCTAGTGCTGGCATAAGCAGGAACATGTAGCTGGAGGTGAAGGGAAGAACATATACCATATCTTTTTCCTGCATCAGCCCTTGCTGAGATTGGTCTAAACCAAAGTGAACCCACTCATTTAGGGTAGAAAGATGAGGGTGAGGCAATGCAGCAGTTGCTGCTCCAGAAAGGTGTGGTCCCACACCCTTTTTGTTCTACTTCCGCTTGGACAGTGCCTTCCCAAACCTTCCTGGTCAGAGTCCACAATGGGATGTGAACTAAAAGGAACAAGATTTTCTTCTTCCACCATCAGCAAGCTCACAGTTTATCTGGGCTGTACCATTAAATATCAGGTGTCCTGCTGCTCACATACCACCATATATCCTAAAAGTAAAATTAAGGAGGGCATTAAGGAAGGCGAAGCACTGATAAATCTCATTCTTCTCAAAGTCTTCTCAGAGGGTCAGTATTTTTTTACTTCCCTGAAAAATCTGTAGCGTGTACACACGGTTAGTGTGTGTCTCTGTGGTTTTTTTACTAGGATTATCTGGTACCAAAATGAGTTAGATATGCACTGTATCTTTTACTAGAGTCTCCAGGGGCAGGGGGACACAACACATGTGACAAGAAGCAAGAGAGTATTGAATACTTACTACTACAGGTAAAGAAAGAAAGTCTGCAGGGAAAGCTATAGATTGCAGTGGCACAGGAATTGTTGCCATAGTTTCCATTCATATCATTAGTTCCCAACTACTTTTTTTGACATTCAGGAGGAAGAGAAAGACAGTGTGCTCTGGCAGCCCAGCCAACCCCCTCTCATAGGATTTAACGTCCCTTGTAAAGAAGAGGTTCGAGGTGAATGGCCCCTTTCCTTTTCAGGCCAGTTTGACTGGTAGCAGGATGTGGCATGGCTTGAAAGAAGGCATGAACAGCATTACTGGGACAATTGACTGCATCTGCCTGATTGACTTGCAAGAATGCGCCGTTTGACTCCTGGGGAGGAAGACTGGAGAGGGTTGTGGTTTGCTTCCAAGAGAAACTCCATGCAAAAAATTACAATGATGTAGGAAAAGAGACTAAAAAGTAGAAATAGCACCCGCTAAAGTTTGTATTTTACCTTCAGAATTATATAAGAATAGCATAGGTTTAACATAATGGAATATACTGATTTTTATTTTATTTTCTTCCCTCGACAGCTCATACGTGTGTTTCTGTTGAGTAATCCTTTTTGGCAAGAAATGCTGGTGAATGTGATTGATAGGTGTTTTATGCAGAAGTGATCACTTTGCTGCTTATCAGAATAAAGTCTGTGCAGCAGATACAGGATGTCTTGTGACTCTTCTTTATTTTTCCCCCCCTCGTTGTATGTCTAAATGTTGTAGTTTTACAAGAGAAATGTTGAGTCCCTGCTAATAGCCAGATGATAGAGGAGCCTTCAAAAGGCTGTCCCCGTGGGAAGTGCAGATATCTCATTTCAGGTGTGGTTAAATTGCAAGCTGCAACCTCTGCTAGAGGTTAAAGTGCCCACAACCTAATGACCGCGTGACTTTTATCACTTCCTGCTAGCAGATGGAAAATTTTATTCAAATGGTAGGGATTAATGCAGGACTTAATTGAACAGGAAGTTTTTCAGCCATTCAGATGATGGCTAAAATGATCCATACACTGTTACTTCTGACATTTTTGCCAGGAGTAATCTCTGACTTTCTGGCTAGTGCAAGTTGCTTTTAGGGCAAAGGTGAACGATGGCAAGATTTGAGGTACACATGACTTTCTGAGATTGGAAAACAAGAATTAAATGGTCTGTAATTTTTTTTTTTTTTAAAGCACAGTTGCAGAGTAAAAGCTACTCAAAAGAGAATTTTCCTTCAGTTGTATGGCTCTGATCTTGCATCCTCTTTTAGCAGTTGGTCAGATGACTAGGGAGGGAGCTGCTGATACGTTTGGTATTATTTGGCATGTCATTCAACCATTCAGTCTGAATCTGCAACTGTTTTTTGAAGAGAAATAAGGAACAAAGAACAGCACTGAATTTATCAGAGACTGGGGTTTCAGGTAGTACCAGAGGACGTCGCATGAGTAAGGAAGTAGGAAGCTCTGTCATCTGGACCATGCTGGTTTTGTTTAATGTCTCATAGTTGGGAACTGGGAAGCAAACAGGTTTTGCAGATGTCTGAGAACACTGAAAATGATACTGGAAGAATATTGAATCTGCACAGTGTGTTGTACTAGAAGTAGGTTCTGTGTAATTAAATAGGGGGCAGTGCTCAAGTTTTCTGAAAATGGCCAGGTTTTAATATTCTACAGGCTCTCTTCTACAGGGTAGGAAGTATTTTTGTAGAGCCAAAAAGGCTTTGGAAAAAAAAAGGTAGATAACAAAGTTACCAAAGTTACCTGTAATTCAACGCAGACAGCAGGATGGTGTTGCAGAGCAGTGAAGTGGATGGGGAGACTATTTTGTGCCCACAGGCTTCCCCATGCTGGCTTTACCTGACTGTCAGAAAACTATGAGGGTTGCTTAGCTCTTCCACCTGCAGCGAGTGCAGGCAGCAGGACATTGATGGGAAATTGCATCCTCCTTTCAGTGGGTGTCTTGTTAGTGTGGAGATCAACCTTGTTTCCTTCCTGCACACGGGACAGGGTTTAATCTGAAAAACTAACTTTGTTCTTGTGGTTTTCTCCTTGAAGAAAAGTTTGTGGACATAGCACACATTCAGACATCTGCTAGTGATTATTAAAAAACAAGCAAATGTAAATGAGTTCCTTAATTCTTTTTTCTGCTGCCGTGGTTTTGCACTTTAACTTTCTGGCATGTGGTGATGCTCTTCTCTGTGCAGCAGCACGGAATAAAATGGCAGGCCTGGCCTAAAGTCACTCCTTGGTGATGTGCTTCATTACTGCATACTTGCTGGTACGGGGTGGTGGGTTTGGCTCAAGCTGAAATGCAGGAGTCTTGGGTCATGCTGCTAGAAGAGCGGGGGAACCCATGTTTCTGGAAGCAGGAACCAGTAACTCAAATGTCCATTTGCCAAGTGCTTTTGTAGGTAACTGTGCT
This sequence comes from Platyrinchus mystaceus, assembly GCA_035041135.1. NCBI lineage: Eukaryota > Metazoa > Chordata > Aves > Passeriformes > Tyrannidae > Platyrinchus > Platyrinchus mystaceus. Next base: position 62,321,275 of record JAWWLV010000088.1, read on the forward strand.
CAGCTGTGCTTGGAAAGCAGCTTATGGAGCGCTCTGGAGAAGAGAACCAAGTAGCAGCCAGAGATGAGAAAACGTGCAGAAGAAGCATGGCTCCAGAGAATGGCTGCAAGAGCAGAATCAAGCTGTGCACTGAGGAGGAGTCAGAAGCTGTTGTACCTTTTACAGTACTGCTGAAATAAGTGTTCATCAGATGGTACTTTGTACTGATTCACACTAATGCAATGACTCCCACTGTAACTTAGTCCCAAAAGAGTCAACTTGTTTTTTCTAGTATCATAAGCCATCTCTAATAAACAATCCCCGCAGCATGAATAGCCCAAAGAACAGCAAGGAAAGAGATATATCCAAGCCACAGCCCCCTCCAAAATGGACTGCTGCAGTGCATTCCTGTTTGTTGCTCCTTCTCAGTGAAGCTGCTTTTGCATCACTGTGCACCTTTGTACTGTGTGAGCATATCTGAGCTAGCCCAGCTGAACAGTGTTGGATGTGGTGGTGAGGGTGTCAGCAAAAGCCAGAACCTTGGGAGGAGCATTTGTAGGACTCACAGTGAAATGTCTGCAGCCTTGTTGTTAGATTCCCATGTGGACTGATGAATTTGAAGGCTTAGCCTGGATGGCTTTATGCATCATGCAGTGTGGTTGCAGTGTAGACACAGCTGGAGTACAGCTCTTAGCAGTCAAAGATTGAAGTACCAGTGCTTATGTTCTTAGACTAGAAATGAAGCTGCTCCAAAAATGGGAATTTTAAAGAACTGTTCCAGGACAAAGGAAGGGTGGCACCACCTGTCTTCAGAAGGATCTCTTCTGCCATCTATTGCCATGTACAGCTCACCACATGCCTGCATGGACGAGGAAAAATTCTTATCCAATCTCAGGTGGTACAGCCTTGGAGAAAGTAGTTTTGAAAGGGTCTTTGTCTTCCTGATTGTCCAGAACCTACTCTTACTTATAGAGGAATAAGGCTTTGGTCCTGGATTTATGGGCAGTGTGTAGGACAGTGGTGATTCATCTGTTGACAAAAGCAGCCAACTGTAAGAAAACAACTTCCTGGGAGCTTCATTCAGATGCCATATCCTCATTTTGGTCACACTCCTGCTGCTTCTTCTTCCTGGGCAGCAACTGATAAACCTTCGTGCACTTGCCACAGCCACTGGCATGTGGGATGGAATGGAAGGGCTTGAGTATTTGATGATCATTAATGTAATCTAAATCAATCTTCCTTCAGCTACTGGAGTCTGAGCTGGAAGCATCCCATTGTTGAGATATGTGAAGGTCGATAAACATGAACTGTTCTTGCATCAAGTCCAATTAAAACCAGTTGCCACAGTAGGATAAGAGGAGACTCATGGTCCTGGAGAAGGGCTTCAAGTTTGACTATTTATGCTTTTGGTTTTTTGGATTGTTTCATGTTCATCTTTGTTTCTGTGTATCCTGAAGTCTGTGGAGGAAACTCAAGTTCACACTGGAAAACCCTACTGCTAAAAGCGTCAGAATTCCCTGGCTGCCATGGATATTTCAGGACAAAAAGCCCAGGGCATTTAGTACCCAGTGTGATACATCCCTATCAAGGTTATCTAGACCACTGAAACACGCAGACTTCCAGGATACAAAGCTGACATCTGAACTCAGTGTTAATTTTCTGCAACTTCTTGGATGAACTGTCTGGTATGGGTTAGTCTAGAAGGCAAAGTCTCCATACCTATGTCATTGTGGCCACTTGTATATGCCAGGTGAAGTATGTATGAGGCTCATGGATGGTGGCTGGAGTTGTCCAGTTCCTTCACAGATACCGTGGTAGTGGGTGGTAAACAGTGTCCAGCGGCTTTTAAGAACTCCCAATTTGCCCACCGTGATCTTGTATGTAGTTTGAACGACCACACATTTAATTTAGTAGGTGTAAGAGTCTCTGCTGAACTGCATGAAATGGGGTGGGTTTGGAGACTGTAAATATCTTCTTGAGATCAGTGAGCATGGTCAGGAAAAACAGGTGATTCCAGAATTAATGATAATTTGAGCAGTTTTTAGCAAAAAAATTTCGTGTCCAACTGTACTTTGAACTAGTCTGTAAGCAGATGGGTTAGCTCAATCAGCATTCATTAAATGCCATTTCCATGCACCTTTCTGTTGTTAGCAGGAGAGGAGATCTCAGAAACCAGCTGTTTACCATTTGAAACAAATACAACTGAAGAAAAACCCAAAGGAAAATGTGCATCCTTTTGTTGTGGCTAAAGTTTTAGAGCAAGAAGTGTTGTTTATGGAAACATGCCCTGTTAGGTTCAACAATCAAGGACTGAATAAAGATGGGCTTAGTATTTTACTTCTATTTGTTCACTTGAGAATTTAAGACTGGGTTAAAATCATGTTGTTAATTTAGGCCCAATTTTGATTTATTAGACTGCAGAAGGTAAAGAAGATTGAGTGAATAAAGGTCTTAGTAAAAATAACTTCTGAAAATTGTTGCATTCAACCTTACTGGAATGGTTAATTTAATGAAAAGTAGCCCAGATTCTTTTAATCATATGATGGGATTAAGAATTACACTCCATCCTGGTAATGCAGGTCTGGGTTGTGTCTGGGATTACATAATCTTGCAAATTATTGTGAAGGAGCCACATCTGAGGGTGACCACGTGCTTTGCACTGGTGACCTGCACTCAGTATCTGCATGGGTGGGAGCAACGAGGTCTCTTAACTTCTAGTTCCTTCCTACTTCAAACAGGTGTGGAGACGCAGATGCTGAATCCCAGTTTCCACTGCTGCAAACCTGCTGGCAGTAGCAACAGGAGCAGTGTGTTATTAAATGGGCAACAGATACCACTGATGCAAGCAGAAAATACTATCCCAGTAGCTTAGGGGCATGTGGGAGAGGGAGTGCAGTTCAAAGGACTCCTTCAGATGCCTGCTTTCTTGCTCTTGGTGTGATGCTGTTTATTCACTTGACAACGTGACGTGGGACACAGTGGTTGCAGTGGTATGTGAATACATACAGGTAGAAGCAGTGCCTAGTGCTACCTGAGCCAACACCACTCAGGTATGCTCTGGGGAGAGTGAACAAGGTCTTGTATTCTGAGGGAATTTTTTTTCCCCACCCCATTTTTTTGCTTACCCAAGTAATGTTTACCCTCACAGTTGGGGGAGAAAAAATGTGTTTCATATAAGTTTTGGCAGTGTTGATGTAGACAGCTTGTTGGTTTGAAGTCTGGAGCCCTGTTTGCATGAACTGGTGGTCCTCTAGAAAGTTATTGTTGGGAGGGAATGTCTTGGGAATGTTCTTAGGATTGAAGTGGTGAAATGTAGCTTAGCTGTGCTTCCTGCTGGCACATGTGATAGTGATAAATATATCCTGTTTGTCCCATGAAGAATGAGACCTCCAGCAGCAACTTTTGGGTTCGTCTTGGGTTTGCCTAGCAGTGCCCATCACATGGTAGATTTTGTTGAGGTGAAAATTACACACTTGATAATTATCCCGTTTCCAGCAGAAACCTTTTTTTTTTTTATTTTTTAAAATTTAAATGAGGTCAGAACACATCTACAGCCTGTCATTTTCAGATGAGTTTACCTTAATAAACGAAGTTGCATACAAATTATAATTATGCATTTGTTCTATCAGCTCTGATGAGACCAAAAGATGGCGTGCTTCAAACCTG
>JAWWLV010000088.1:62325019-62338123 GCA_035041135.1 Platyrinchus mystaceus
GTTTGCATGAACTGGTGGTCCTCTAGAAGGTTACTGTTGGGAGGGAATGTCTTGGGAATGTTCTTAGGATTGAAGTGGTGAAATGTAGCTTAGCTGTGCTTACTGCTGGCACATGTTATAGTGATAAATATATCCTGTTTGTCCCATGAAGAATGAGACCTCCAGCAGCAACTTTTGGGCTCGTCTTGGGCTTGCCTGGCAGTGCCCATCACATGGTAGATTTTGTTTGAGGTGGAAATTACACACTTGATAATTATCCCGTTTCCAGCAGAAACCTGGCTATTAAAGCCTAAATTCCTTTTTTTTTTTAATTTGTTTTTTAATTTAAATGAGGTCAGAACACATCTACAGCCTGTCATTTTCAGGTGAGTTTACCTTAATAAACAAAGCTACATACAAATTGTAATTATACATTTGTTCTGTCAGCTCTGATGAGACCAAAAGATGGCGTGCTTCAAACCTGATCTCAATTGGGTGTGTAGGGCCAAGTAAACATCAGAGATAAGTATTTCACTGAACCAGCAATGAAATAAATAACTCAGGGACACAGCAGAGAGGAAACTATAATGATACTAGCAAAGAATGGTCAGGACAAAACCTGTGAGGAAGAGTGCCCATCTGTGCCAGAGCCTTCCTTTAATGGTTCCTAGTGACTGATTGAAAGGCAGCTGTAGTGCCTGTGTGTAACTGTATGGGACAATAAGGCTGAGACAGCAGTATGGGAATAGTCCCACAGAATGTAAGCTCATCTGTGTCCATGTGAGGACAGACCCCTGAATGGAAAAAAGTAAAAGTGTACTGAATTTCTGCTGTTCAGATTGTGAAGTATAATCCTGAAGGAGATCTGGGAACTACAAAGCCTGAGCAATAACAAGGAACCAAAATTTCCCCCGTTCAAAGATGTGTTTTGGTAGAGGATGTTCCCTCAACAGCTAGCTTTGGATCAGGCAGTAAGCGAGTCTGTATTCCTAACTAGTTTATACAGTGTTTGGTGTCAATTAATGTCAGCTCATCTCTGCTCATTAGTAGTAAAAGTAAATATCCACAAATACTTCCACTGCAGTTTCTCAGGAGGAGAAACAACAAAAACAAAATACCAAAATACGATGCTGCTTTCAGAAAGACAAGAACTGTAGATTCCTTCTCTTTAGCTTGACAGCTGCTCACCAGCAGCTCAGAAAGTGAAAAGCACACTGCACTGGAAAGGGAAATGGGAATAGGCCACAAAACTCTATTGCTCAAGCACCTACTTAAGCTATGGTTCCTGTAGCATTTGGAAATCTAACTCTAGTGGTGTTGTAATAAAGAAAAAGGACATAAACATCAGTCTACAGAAAAGCAGGAAAAGACAAAAGCAAAAGTGGAGTTCAAGTAGTAAGTGGAAGGTAATGAGACCAAGCAGCAAAGACATATTGTAGCGCATATTAAGCAGGAAGTTTTGTGAAAACCTGCAGATTGCTGGAGATTAGAGAATGTTTGAAAAGATAGTTTGTTTTTCAAATCTCCTTCCAGTTGAGATACTTAGGAATGAGAACAGCCTCTCATCAGACTTTTCTGTAAATAGGTTAGTATGAATACACATATATTGCAAATCTAATTGTGCGTATTGTGTTTTGTGTACGTTTTATAGTCCTTATGCTTTGCTTTCACTTAGGAGTTAGGGAGTAATAAACTGAAAAGAGTCAGGGTTTTGTACTGATGTATAACTAAATCTTACATACTGATAGTTTAATACTTGATTTTGTTATCTAGAGTATTAATGTTTACCGAATTTAGTACAGACTGGTACTACTAGCCTGAGCTTTGCTTTGCAAAGAAAAGATGGTCTTTGTGTAGTAAGTCTTTTTTTCCTTAATGTGAACTTTTTTACAAGCTAAAGGAATAGTGCTAGGATATTCTATTTTAAAACACATTCTGAAGTATTTTTAGCCCATGAAAACTGTAGTGTTTTGATTTAAAGAATGCAATTTGCTTAAGATATTCAACTAAAAATAAATTCTAGTCTAGAAAAGCTTCAAAAAAGTATATTTTGTGTTGGGAGAGAAATGTTTTTAGCCTAGCCTGCATTTTTACAATTAGGGTGTTCTTGTTGTGGAGTTTTAGTCTCTGGCTGTAATTTGCTTAGACCTAAAAGGTCAGTTCAGTAGAAGAGAAGCGATTCAACAGGAGGCGAGACTTCCTCAGGCTGCGGCTTTTTTTAACTCCATGTGATAGGTAAGTGTTTAAAGTCTTTCAAAAGCAGTAGAAGGAAAATAACATTCTGGTGAGAGAAGGTGATTTACTATTTATTTTTAAATAGTCTAGATATTTCTGGCTGCATGTTTGGTGTTCTCATGACGTTTAGATGTGGTATTGAGTTCTTTCCTCATCCTTTTCCTTCTTGAAAAGTTTTTTCTGTTTGCGTATTTGCAAGCCTTACATAGTGTATACTCTTTCAATGAGGACAGAGTGAGCAATTTGTTTTGAGGACGGAAACAGGATTTTTGTTGTTCTTTCTGCCACTCGTGCCAATTTGTCTCCTGTTGCCAAATGGATGCTAAATAGGTCATTCCAGCAGAAATCATTGCGTTAAGAAGCAAAGAGCAAAGCCAGGCTGCTGGTGGTATGCGCTTAAACAGTCACGGAATTGTTTAGCTTGGAAAAGACCTTTAAGATCATCAAGTCCCACCATGAACCCAGCACTGCCAAGTCCACTGCTAACCATGTCCTCAAGTGCCACATCCATGCATCTTTTGAATACCTACGGGGATGGTGACTCAGCCACTTCCCTGGGCAGCCCGTTCCAATGCTTGACAACCCTTTCAGTGAAGAAAGCTTTCCTAATATCCAGTCTAAACCTCTTCTGGTGCAACTTGAGGCCATTTCCTCTATCCTGTTGCTTGTTACCTGAGGGAAGAGACTGACCCCCACCTGGCTACAGCCTCCTTTCAGGTAGTTGTAGAGAGCAATAAGGTCCCCTCGAGCCTCCTTTTCTCCAGGCTGAACAACCCAGCTCTGTTTCTCTTCTCTGGATATGCTCCAGCACCTGAATGTCTTTCTTGTGCTGAGGACCCAAAACTGAACACAAGATTTGGCATGTGGCCTCACCAGTGCCAAGTACAGGGGGACATCATTTCCCTAGTCCTGCAGGCCTCACTGCTTATCTCTGAATTTTAAGTTGGCAACATCCTACTCACAATCTGCCTTTCTGAGCACTTTTATTACTTAGCTATTCTTCCCTGGTCAGAAGTGGTGTGTGAGTACAAGTTGCTGTGCTTCGTCTGTGTAGCTGTAGTGAAGAGGAGGGGTACAGTCCTTCTTTGGCAGCAGCTTCACATTTAGATTGGATTAAATGTAATGTGAAACCATACTTGAAATAATTGGTTTTATGCTGCTAGAGGTTTTCAGGGGGGTATACGAGTTCATTAAGGGGTATACGTGCCTTCACAAGGAAACAGGCTTTTTTGCCCATGTTTTGAAATATATGTGTTTTTCCTTTGCTGGCCCACCTTTGAAACAAAGGTGGAGCAAAGGCTGCTTGAGATTCCTCATCCCAATGTCTTGTAGCTACAGAATAGCTTGTTTCTTGCTCACAGCTCGCTCTGTATACACCCTCAGGCATTGCAGTAGAAGCCTGTGGAGCATATGCCTATCCATGTGAAGAACAGTAGTTAGTGCAGAAATCTAGAGGATGCTGCAGTCACAAAAGCAGCCTTCATTTACTAGTGTTCATAAATTGAATCAGTGATGCCCACACCATGTAACTGCTCCAGGTTTTAATAAAAGATGGGTATTTCATAAGGAGTCCAGTTTTTGTGGCACTGGTGAGCTCAGATCAAGCATGTGGAAGTACAGCAACCTTCAGCATTGGTTTGAGAGGAGAAGCATCTTGGACACATCTGACCATATAGCAACAAGTCTCTGCAGCCTCTCTGGGGAAGGGGCAAGAGTTCATGGTCATAGCCTGAAGTTGTGTGGAGGAAAGACCTGGCATTTTCACTGTCCTTGGTGAAATGAAGGGCCCCCATGGGTAGTGAAGAGTAGCGGTAGTGAAGAGCTGGTGATGCTGCCAGGCCAGGCTCTGTGCCCCACAGGCATTTGTTTGTACCAGAGAGGAATGTTAGCAGAGTGTACCTTCAAAGTACAGATAGACCAAAAGTACTTTCAGTTCACTCATTCATTTCACATCTATGCCAAACTTACAAGTCATTCCCTCCTTTCAAGGCTTTGGGAACTGATAATAGGGATACTGCAAAACGGCATGGATGACTCTTGCTGCAAAGGGTTAATTTTGAACTGTGAAACAGACTTAGCCTTTACTTTTTGGGGTGGTGGTCCTCCTCAGTGCTTATTGTTAATCACATGAGATTTGAGCAAGTACAGAGATGGGGAGAGTAGATGGGTCTATGTTTTTAACAGCCCGGCTCATGAAGCACACCAATGGGGAAAAATTGCTGTGCAGAAAGCAGGGTTGCTTGCTAACCTTTATAGTCTGTTTTTTGCTGAGAGAGCATATGTTTTGTGCAGAACAGAAGCCAACACAAAGCGTCTTTCTCTGGCTGCGTGTATAGTTTTGGTAATAGAAATGTAGTTGACTGAAATTAAAATCCCATTCATCCTGCATGGGACTCCTCAGTCTGCATGAAGGAATGGGGCTTTGCAAAGCAGTCTGAATAATTTTGAGGAGATATAAGCAGATATATACAAGACCTTCATTCTGGAAAGATAATTGTTCATAGATACGAGGAAATATATGTGTTCAATAGTCTTTTAGTTCCAGTTCACAACTTATAAGCACCGTGATAAAAAAAAATTATAAACAGTATGTTAGTTTTGCAATCAAGGAGATAAAAACAAGCATTAAGAATGGCTGGTATGTTCTGTTGTTTTGGGAGGTGGGGGTTGGGTAATGAGAACATGGACAATTTTATTCAGAATTTAGGGAGGAAGTTGCTGAATGTTACGTTTGTTCCCTATTGTCATTAGGGGACGTGTGTATATACATACATACACTGCTGGGATTTTCAAATTTTTTTGCTGCTTTAGCCACAAAATTGCGGAAGTTTAAAACTACAGTAACAAACCTCTTCTTACTCAATTAATTCAAGGTTAATAGCTGTGAAAAAGAAAAGGTTTGACAATTATGTGTTTCATCCATACTGAACAATAACTGTGCTTTCCTTAAGTCACAACAGCCAAGCCTGTGGTGGAGTGACAAGACCTGGGTTTTCCTTCAGTGTTATTTGATATGTTTCAGATTGACATTATGTAAATACTCTGCTATTAGGGAAGAAAATGACATAAAATTGCATCCTTTCTCAACAAGGTTTTAAGTTCTTTCTGTAGCTTCTCTCTTTTTTGAAGCTGTAATAAAGATCATAATTAGAATCCCAGTTGCTTAAGTGAGAAATTAGCATGTTCTTAAATGCTGAGCTGAGCCAGGTTCCCAGCGAGACCCCCTCCAGGTATCTGTCCTGCCCCAAATCGCTTTCCCTAATACCAATTTACATTCTAGACATATTAAAGAAAATCACATTCATTGCTACCTAGCAGTTAATCAGAGCCTTCAGAAAGGCTTGAAATGATTTGTAGCCTGGGTGCCAAAACCACCTGCAGCCATTAATTTCCTGCAGCCATATACCCAGGCATGCTCTAAAACTAATCAGAGGGTGTCAGTCAGGACTGAAGAAATTCACTCCATGCATGTCCTTCATTCTTAAAAATTTACTTAACCCCGCTCCAGACCTTCTTTCTTACTGTCCTTCTAGGCTGTGGCCAAGCAAACGAAAATCTAATGGCTTTGACTGGATGTTTTTCTTGTAAAAAAAATACGTTTTCCTAAAGGTTTTGATTTGTTTTTGTAGAACTGGATGCAAACATATATACCTTATCTATTAATATATATATTTACTGTGGAAATAGTATTCTAGCAGATTGGGATAAATTAAAACCTTAATGGGGCTAAAATAAACCTAATTTGTAAAATAATTAAAAACAGGAAGCAATAAACAGTGATACTTAACAAAAAAAAAAAAAAGACATTTTCATGGTGCAAAATACAGATTTAATTTCCAAATAAGTGAATGGTAAACTGTAATTGTATCATTTGCAAAAAACCACTCAGAACATATGAAACAGTAGTCACAGATTTTACAGTCAAGATGTTCCCTTTCTGGTTTTCCAATTTGTAGCAGAAGATACCAAAGGGTAAAACAAATAAAATACTGTCTTCATAATTGACCCAGCTAGGGATATATTGGCGGGAGATGAATTCAGATCTCTCTCTCTCCTTTTTTTTTTTATGATGAATTTTTATGTTCTCACTCATCTTGCGAGTTCTGCCTAACAAGCTTTTGATGTTCTCTTGTTTCCACAGGCCAAGGCTGCAAGCACAAAGGAAGTTTGCTCAGTCCCAGCCAAACAGTCCCAGCACAACTCCAATAAAGATAGTGGAGCCGTTGTTACCCCCTCCTGCCACTCAGATTTCTGACCTCTCCAAAAGGAAGCCCAAGACAGAAGATTTTCTCACTTTCCTCTGTCTTCGAGGTAGGTGTCTCGCAGCAGCCTTGGGGGACAGTCTCATTCGCAGAGCCAGCTGTAGCACCGCACACCGACCAGCAGCTCGACAAATGTACGGGCGCTACACTTGAGTACGTTGTGTGCATTTCAACTCTCAGCAGTTTGACTGTATCTGCAGCAGGAGCATTCGAGTTCATGGTTCTCAAGATCATAAAATGAGGCTGGTAATAGTGCAAAAAGAAATTTCTTTTATGCTTGGCTCTCTGTTATCCTGAATGGGTTATTGTCTAGCTCTCTTAAGTCCTCCCCATCCTCCTTTGTTTTGTCTGACTATAAACTGAAGGAGTGCTTAACTTGCCTGAGTACTTGTTCCTGTGAGAGGAGAAATCTGGTTGGAAATTCCCCTTCTCTACCTACTCATTGTCCTTTATTGTTCAATCTGAGTGAGGCTTTTCATGTGATGTAGGTGGAGGGGTTGCCATTGTTCTTGACTGCCTCAGGAACCGGACTGTTCCTGTGGTGATAATTAAAACAAGTGAGCTCCTCCACACTGCAACCCAAGTACAGATGAGGCATCTGAAACTGTAGAGAAAGATATCTGAATTAGCTCATAGTAACAGGTGTCTGAGCCTGGCTGGGTGTGTGTCTGCAAGCCTGCGCATCAGACTTGGGATGATGAGTGTGAGCTACAGCTGACTGTCAGGATTAAGGTAAAAAACCTTACCTGAGTGATCATTTTTCTTAGTACTGTCCATGGCACTGTGTGCCAGATCATCTACTGAAGATAGCATCTTTCAGTTTAATTTCCCAGTTGTCATATTATCTCTTGTGGTATGTCTCTCTTCTGGCAGGTGCACCCCCTCCCCTTAGTCACTGCTACATCCTTGATGTGCTGGAATGATGTCTCTTGCTGTTGTTTTGTCCTCTTACCTGCTGAAAGGGTGTGAATTTGTTACAGATAGGGTTTCTCTGCAGAAGTCTTACCTAGTGGGTTGAATCTTTCAAACCCTGTGTTTGAGTCCCCCTTTCCAGTGCTGAGGTCTCTGTCTTAACTGTGAACAGCAGTGATCAACACCACCCATAGCTTCCTGCTGAGGCTTTCTCACATTAATCAAGTGTGGTTTGATTCCTTTTTACTTCTCTTCTGTGGGATTTTAGGCTAGTGGTACCTTTGCTAATTTATCTGTCTTGATTCACATCTCTGAGGTAGCCTCCATCCTGCTGATAAAGCGGGTGGGTGGAGGGGGATAGAGAGGGGTGATTTGCTAGCTTTTTTGTTTGTTTAAAGGACTGTGAGGAGCAGAATCTAACAGAGTTTAAAGTGGCATCATGGTCCTCTGAAATTTAATCTGTGTAAATGTATTTCTAATTTAGTGTGTGGTGAGGTTGATCAGTCTGTTGGCAGCATGTCACTGCTGTGATCTGGGCCAACTGCCACAGTTGTTGGTGGGAAGATTCAGATGGGGGTTGTGTGTGTGTGTGTGTGTGTGTGAGCACACATGGCTGCATTCACACACTTGTTTCCACTGCTTGCTAACTAAGCATGAGTTATTTATAGCTTTGAAGGCACTTACACTTATAGAAAGGAAACCTGTATGGGGGTGTCACTTAACTCCGTTTTTATTTCCTGGTCTCTTAGCATTCTTGTTTAACAATGCAAATGGGAAGCAAGAGTACTTTTGTCCTATTCCAGTGCATATGTTGTTGTTTTGGTGTTTTTTGTTTTTTTTTTTTTTAATCAATGGCTGTTTAGCTCTTGCACCTGTAATTTTCTTCTTTGCTATTCATCTGTGGCATAATTGATGTTTTGTACTGTCAATTAAGAACTTACAATTCATTCCTAATTTCTTCAGTATGCAGGAGTACTCGTGTATTTCAGACAGCACATCATTCAGACAGCAAGATCACAATTACTATTATATTAAAAAGCCACGAGAGAAAATCTGCTCTGAGTGCCACACATGGCATGTACATGGTCTGCTTAAACAGTCTGAAGAAAAGCAGAAAGGGGGAAGCTGTTGGCTTTGTTTCAGCACTTCCACAAGCTTATTGCTCCATCACCCCAGTATAAAGCCTGAAAAGAGGTGGGAGAATCTTCTTGGACATCTGCTACATAGATGCTTCTCTGTGGAGGGGCAGGAGAGTGCTGTGACTTGGGAGGAAGTAGGAGTGGGGTTGTTCTGACTGGTATTAACACGGTTCTGTCTTCTGTGCCTGGACTGCTGTGTCCTTCAGAAGGTCCTGGTTGTCTGAGATTGTGCCCATTTGGCCTCTTGGGAGGTTTAGCTCCAGGTGGTTCTCTCTTTTGATTGAAAAAAACAGGAGGTGGAAGCTGGTACATCCAGCTCCATAAAGGTCCCACAAATGGTTTTCCAGGGCACTGGCAGGCTTAGTTTGGTGCTACTCTTCTGGTAGTACCTAGTGAGCTTGGAGAGGGAAGAGCCAGCAGCTTATTTAAACCCTGCACAGGGAAGATTTGTGATGTTTTTGGAAGGGGTTTGTTTTGATATGGAACCTCTGTGCTATTATTTATTGAAGTGTTGAGGGATTCAGAATTCTTTGCTTGGTGGGACATGTGGTTGTTCTGACTTCTGTCCAGATGCATCTGTCCAGCCCTGGCACTTTCACAATGGAATGCGACATGCAATTGCATGGAAATAAGAGCTCACTCACAGGGTTGATGTCCCAGCACTTCAAAAATTTTAAATGTAGTAGTGATAAGATCCAGGACAGTAAATCCCCAAGTTTGCTTAATTTAAAGAAAAAAAAAATAGTTGGAACTATCTTAGGTCCTAGTCCTTCAACATGCTCAGGTGATATAGTCCCTGCATTCACAATCAAGGCTTTTTGTTCAGCAGGGGAGTCTCTAAGACTAGTGGGAAAGCAGCTCTGTGGTCATGTCTCTGTCCTTGTCCCATCACATGAAGCAGCAGTGTCAGAAGCACAGTATAAATTTGTCACCATAGAATCATGAATTATTAAAGTTAGAAAAGACCTTCACGATAGCTGAGCCTAGCCTTTGACCAAATACCACCATGTCAGCATGTACTTTCATTTTCTTTTTTTAAATAGAGAAATTTAAAAATCCCGTCACTACTACAAGTTCATTCTTCATTGCTCTTGTGGGGTTTATTTTAAGTGGGAGCAGCAGTGTTCGATCAGTGATGGAGCAGTATTATCATGCAATAGTGTGGAAGAAAGGCCCTTGACATACATAAGGTCCCATAAGAAGGAGAAGAAGTCCCATTTACCTGTCCTTCTACGTGTAAGAAAATCTAATGATTCAAATAATTTTTATGTACCTTGCCCCCCTAATTTCAAAGGAAAATAATTTAACCAAGATGACCTGCTTGGTTTCATTATTCAGAATACTAAGGCTGTAGACATATTTTTAATTAGTTTGTTTTTTAAACTCTTGATTTGATAATACAATGTACAAATTACTTCTTGAAAGGTAATTGGAGCAGAGTGAAAAAGCTGTAACAGTTGATGGATACCTGTGAACCCTGGAGTACATCTAATTGACCAGACTTGGCAAGGCTGCCCTGCTTTCTATTATTTTAAGCTCCTTCTTTTTAAAAAGTGTGGAGTTTTTTTATTTTATTACATTGTGACCTAGAATTTCCAACACAAGAAGGAAGAGAATAGCACAGATATCTCTGAAGTGTTTGTCTGCAGTGTTCTTATCTTTAAATAGCTTCTTTGAAGGAGCCCGTGTGCCCTTTGCCAGAGGCATAATTAGTATCTTTCAGCAGCGTGTAGATACAAGTGTGTCATCTCTGTGTGGTTGTACAACGGCTTTCACTTTTACTGTATATTCTGCCTCTGATCATATTTTTCTTAATAGCTTCTGTTACAGTGCATTTAAGCTACCTTTGCTCTCTGTAATTATTTACGGGTTAAAATATTGCGAGTCAAATAATAACGGGCTAAAGGAGGAAGGAGAAACAACTCCCTGGGAGCAATAGATCTTTGGCAAAAGTTGATAACAGGAAGGCTATGATTAGGAGACTACATTTTAAGAAGTTTTCCCATGATCAATTTTCTAATTAAGCTGAGCCTCTGGGAGTTACATGCTAGAGAATTTCAGGGATTCCTAAATAAAGATGGTTTAATTGAGATCTCACAAATTGAGTTTTCAGGTTCTTCTATTCTGCGAAATGTGTGATTGTTCTTTTTATTTGAGTACTGTGCTGAGTTAATGATCTTATAATTTATTACAATAGGGCAAAATCAAAATAAAAAATTTCACTATAGCATGCGTGTCTGAACTTCAGTAACTTTTAACTCCCAGTACTCCACTCCTCTCACAGTTTGCTTTTAAATAGTTATTTTATTCTTTTAAACACCTGTGTTTGGGTGGTACGCTCAAGAAGCTTTGATCCCAGTCTTCTCCTTTGAGTCTGGATAGGAGAAGTTGACTGTGTCAGTTGATATCTGCAGAGATTTTTCCATTATCATGGGAGAGGCCCCAAAACCAAAACTTGCAGGCTCTTGAATTTGGGCATGTTAGAAAACAACTGTGTCTTTTAACAAAGCAGAAGGTATGTTTGCCTGGTAGTTCGATGTCAATAGGTACACTATACTTTGAGAGCTGCTGACTGCATCAAAGACATTCTTGAAGCACCAGCCTTCCCAGGGAGCACATTGCCACCGTGGAGACATGCTCACCATATCAGAGTAAGCAGATTCAATAGCACGATGAGTTGATTAGGCTGGAAGCAAAGCAATAAAATGCTGACGCTGTCCAAAAAATTTTTTTGCAGTCTGGGTTAGTTTCTGTAACTCAAAAATAATATTACAACATGCAGACATACAATAATTTGTTTATAATACTGGAAGAAGAATTTTTATTGATTTTGCTGTTCAATGATTTAGTATTTGGAACAAATTTTAGAATGGATTGAAAAGACAAGAATAAACTTCAGGGTGTTAAATCTTAATTGCACAAACCATTTAATGAAAATAACTTTGAATTTTGTAACTGTAATCTCACAATTTTTAAGTTATTTTTTAAAGTTAGGAGTAATATTGAAGTATAGAATGCAGGATATTTCTCATGTGCAACCATTTAGGCCACCTGTGGAATATGCTGCTTTGAACTATTAACTCTCATGGTGGTTTAGGACAAGAGTAATTTAATCACTGTTGGCAGGAAGAAGTGATTATGCACACTCACTGTGAGCAAGACATGTAAAGCACACAGAGAGAGCCTGATCACCACCACCACAGCATTATTCCTTCCCAGGGGAATAGAGTGCTGCTGGAGGGCCAAACCTTCAGGCACATGAAATGTTACTTCATATCCGTGTGTGTCCACTGCAAGATTTAAGAGGTGCTGAAGCAAAGTAGAGTATCCTGTGTATAGAACTACAGCTGAATCAAAGTTTTTTCTTGCTCTTCCAGTTTTTGGGCCCCTTTCTGATGTTCACGATTCCAATATCTACCTCTGCAAAAAGCCACAGGATGAAGTTGACTGATTGAAATGGGAGATAAATCTTGAGGTTTAGCCTTTGTATTTGCCACAGACTCATTCTGAGTCCCTCAGCAAGCTGCTTAGTTTTTTGTAAAATGAGGATAAATATTTAAGTCTGTATGAAATCAACATAGCAGGATGGTTATTATGGATGAGCTACTGGCATAAAATGTGAGTGCTGCAATGGCAGCAGCAGTTCAAAACCTCACTGCCCAGGTAGGCAGTGTAAAGTATTCTGGCAAAGGCAATTCCTGCTCTTCACCCCAGCCAGAAAACTGTGAGCCTGCTTCTGTAACCTGTGAATATACCATAGGTTCAGTGTTTCACCAAAAGACTTTATTTTGTGCTAGGAATGGGACCCAGGATCTCTTGGATGAAACACAGCCTGGTAGCTTTTTGGGAAGGGTGGAGGAAAACATAGAGTCAGGGGTTGAAGTGTATGTGGAAGGTGTTGGTTTTGATGTTCACTGTAAAATCTAGTCAGATTAGTGGAGGTAAATTGCTTTGAGATTGTTGGATATGAATTGTAGTTGTGAGAATCGCTTCCTTATTTTTTTAATATTGAGTACTCTACACCCCCCCCCCCCCGCCACAGTTTCATGCATTTCCCCACCCTTGCTCCATTTCCCTAGACAAGGAAAAATTTTCTTTGGCTTTTTGGTTTCAGCTCTACTACTTTGAAGAACAGATCAAGAAGAAAATGGGGTTTATATTGCTACACTAGTTGATAAGTTAGCCATAACACTAGGTACCTTGTGAATCATGCAGTGACGGGAGAGGGAAGAGTTTGGGCATTGGCGTGTTTGAACTCTGTTTTGTTTCTGTATTTGGGGTGGCCCTTTCCTCCCTCCCGCTCAGGCACCAGGGAGCTCCCTCTGGGGCTGTTCCTGCAGATGAAGTCAGACAAGTGAAGTACAATTGCTCTTTCCTTTAGAGTTTATGCAGTTTGTTGTCCTTTAGCCTCGCTTGGTAAAGCAACCATAAAGTGTGGGCATAAATGACATTTGTTTGCACTTGGTGTTACCCTGCCAAAATGTAAGTGGCCAGTCTTCCCGAATGAAGATCTGGGAAAGGTCTTTTACCTTTCAAGCCTGCGCAATGGATTTTTTAGGTGAGACACAGCCTGCGCT
>JAWWLV010000088.1:62338223-62358586 GCA_035041135.1 Platyrinchus mystaceus
ATGCAGTTTGTTGTCCTTTAGCCTCGCTTGGTAAAGCAACCATAAAGTGTGGGCATAAATGACATTTGTTTGCACTTCAGGGCCTTGGTGTTACCCTGCCAAAATGTAATAAGTAGGACATACAACAAATGAGAAGCAGGCCCTAAATTTTAAGCATTGAGATGCCAGCACATCAGGAGCATTTGAGAGGCAAGGTTTTTCCACCTGCATACAGCCACAAAATGGGGCTGTGTGTTGGAGAAGCCAAACCTCTGGACGTGGCTTGTTGTAGGGCTTGGCATGCCATGTGTTTATTGGGGCAGGCTTAAGTCCCACATACCTTGACCTGCCTTGTGCTTAAATCATTCTGATGTCTTAAATTGTTTTAGAATTTTTCCAAAGCACATCTGGGTTATGTTTAATTGTTAGGAAGAAAAAAAAAGAGAGGAGCTAGAGGGGGAGTTAGGGTAAATAATTTATGGAGAAGAATCCTCCAATTTTGCAGAAGCCATTGCCTGAATTGCAGAGAAGGCTCTTGGATTGAGATGATTTTTGTTGTGGTTGTAACATACCAGGGCTTGAATCCTGTCCAGATGAAAACATTTGGTTTGTACTTCAGTAAATATTGCAGAAACACCGCCAGCTAATTCTGAGGAGTAATGAAATAGTGTTTTTGGCAAAGCACATGCGCTTTCCATACTTCTGATTCCACTCTTCAGATCCAAATTCAGAGGTTTTTTTAATGTGTTTAGCTAGTCCAAGACAAAAGTTAATGTAATTTAATGAGAAACAAAACATACCGTAGTTTAGGAGGGAAAACTACACATTCATCAAATAATAATAATAAAAAACCCCCTTAATAACCTCATTAGTCAAATAAAATGGCTGAAAAAGAGCATAGTTTATTCTATTAATCAGGCACTTGCTGCTGAGGTCAATGCATCTGTGTGTACAGGCTATGTAAGCATCAGTTCTGCCTACTGGTAGCAGAAAGCCTGAATTTTTCATATGCAAAGGGCAACATCTTTCCAGGAAAACTGCTAAAAGCAGCACCATGTCTTAAAACCCCATATTTTACTCTGTACTTACTGTTGTATAAGCATCAAATTATTATAACAGAGGACATGAAATACACTTGTCATCCTTTCATATGCATTATGGCACACTTTGTGTGTAGTTGGGGTAATCATTTTTCCTACATAGTTAGGTTTCTTTTGTGTTGGTCTCACAATAGGAGGGAAGACAAAAATACTCAAGAGAGAATTTCAATAATGAAACTGTAGATACTGATGGAAGCAGTTGCCAAACATACTTCAAATCTAATTTTCTTAAAGAGCTGACTGTCCTCCCTTTTTGTAATAATTCATAGCTCATTGTAACCATGATGAGTGATTCTAAAAAAGACAACTCATCATTAATGATTTTCCCAATATTTGCCACAACAGTGGTATTTTATCATAGGAGCAGTAATTCCTGCTCTCCGGTGAGGAGAGGGTACCTGGGGTTGTGTCAGCTGTCTGAGTTTTCTGTGTGGCTTGCAATCCCTTAGTCAGCCATGGAACTTTGTTCAAAAATTGTTCAAAAAGCCATAAAAAATTGTTCAAAAGAGCACTATGAGGGCCAGCTTTGGTAATTTGGCCTTTCTTCGGTGATTAGGAGAAGGAGAAGAGGGCTGGGAAGTTCCCTTCAGGTTTCTGCCTGGCTTTGGCCGTAGCTTTTCTGCTCTCAGCTGTGAGACTTGTTGAACAAGAAAGGGTGAGTGGCACATGTCCAGATCAGGGCAGCAGGTCGACAGCACTGTCAGGCAGATACCTTGTATTGAGCAGCTTTAACAGGAGTGTCCTTCCTGCTTTACTGTGTTTGTTACTACTGAATGTCAGTAATTCTTTCAGTATCTTCCTTCTCCCATTGCTCCTGCATCTTGTGTCCATCTGCTAATGTACTTCTTGCCACTTGCCTCTTTCTGCAGCCCCCTTCTTCTGCTCTGCTGCTGCATGCCCTTGCTTACAGCTTACTACTTCTGCCATGGCTTCTCCTTCCTTCCCAACATTTCTCAATTGCCTCACCCAGATCTTTGGTGATGGCACATTCTTTTGTGCAAATACTGATGCAAGACAAGTCAGCTGTCTTGAAGGGAAAAGAAAAGCGCTTAGGAATTGTATGCCTAGACATCTTCAGGACAGAATGTAAAACATGCAGCTTCTATATGAGATTGGAAACATACTGCATTTAATGTTTTGTTTAATAACATAAAAGATATATTATGCTACACATTCAATAAGAAAAAGTGTGCACAGAAATTTTCCAAATCTCTTCTTGAGAGCCTGTAACATTACATTACAGTTACAGCTTTATTAATGGACTTTAATTTCCTTAGTCTGGGATTTTAATCTGAATCAGTTCCCTGATCCAATTCACCACATGGCCTCACAAAAAAATTATACTGCCACAGTTGAGGTGGTGGCACCGGAATAAGAACAAGAGGCCAGATGGAGGTAGATGTTCTGTAGACTGTTCTGTTTCTGATGCCAAGAAAAATGTCCACACAGGTACTACTAACAGTCTAGGTGGTGCCTTGTATGAAATGTCTTCTAAATAATTGTTGAGAAGTCAAATGCAATTTCCAGTTGCCATCAGATTTGCTGCGTGAGTGGGCTTTTCAGGCACCTGCCGATCGGGTACATGGCAGAGTGGGTTCCTCAATGTGGAGTGTTGCTCATGTGCTTTCCCCAGGTGCTGCAGTGCTGCTCCCCTGCTCTCCCCCTTCATCTGCTGCAATTCCCTTGGTAGCAGCTGCCTGCACAACTTGGGGGCTCCCAGCACAGAAGGAGACTTGTAAAATTCAATACAGCCACAGGCTCTCGTAACTCTTTCACAGATTTTTCTGCTGTTTTCTTGGGGATGGAAAGTGAGGAAATGGGGAATTACATACCTAGAGTGCTGAGACCTGGCAGGCACCACCTCCCTGGCGCAGATGTTGCCCTCTATCCTGGAGCATTGCAGCTCTTCTCTTTTGCTCTTGGTTATTAATGGAATTATAATGTCATTCTTTAGGTTGCCCTCGGTAGGCTTTGAGAATCATACTTTGGTGCTGGGGAGGGCAAGAAGAAGAGGAGGAATGATACTTCATCTTCACTCTTGCTGCCTGGCTGGCAAATTCGTGCAAGAAGGAACCAGCATAGCTGCCCTGTGGATTTCTGTTGCTGAGTGCATCCAGGCAAAGACAAAAACATGCAGAATAATGTTCTGTAAAGTTAAAATATCAAGGAAGCGCCTACAACTATGTGTTCTGTTCATGTGTGTGTATGTATGCATCCGGCGAACCTGCATTTTTCCTTATTCTCATGCCATTTCGGAGGGCTGTCATACATCATTTTCATTGTAAGACATACATCATTTTCATGACAAATATCTGTTACATGTGGAGAAACGTGAGAGCAACAACTCTCAACAAAATCTCTCTGTAAGGAAAACCACCATGTTCTTAACTTGTGATGAAGACAGGCCAGATTTATGGGGAAGGGCAAAAGAAACCAGCTCTTGAGTGCACATTCTTCACATCTCCAGTGGGTCTTGACTCTTCACGGCTACAGTAACAGCACTCGATATTTTTTACATTAGCTTTGAGTAACAAATGGGGTCCCCCCTTCTCCTATGTGGCATCATATGCACATCCTGCCTGGTGTCAGAGAGGATGAGGCATATTTAGGACAGGAATCGTTATTATAATAAAGAAGGTGAGCGATCACATAGCTTCCGCTCTTTACTGTGCAGCTTTGCTCGTATGAGTTTCTTCAGTCTTGAGAATTCAGAGTACTGTTTCCATAAGAGGAGTTTTGGGTGAAGGTTCTTAGCTCTTATCTTGATGTAAACCAGCAGTGCATGTAAACCATTCACAAGTTAGGTGTTGTCTAATAAACATAATTGTCTTTCTTTTAGTTTGAATGAAATCACAGTGTATTACAGACTTGTCTTCCCTTCAGTTAGCTCATAAAGGGAATTTGTAGTATCTTGAGCCTGAGCAGCCTTTTAAAATATTTTAAATCAGTGTTTTCTCAGGCTTTTGGACATGTTTAAGATACATAGCCTTAAAGTGAAAATGGTTTTAACCTGTTTAACATGTAGTTGTGAACAAATTATTTGAGGTTATTCCAGAACTGAAATCATATTATAACAGATGATGATAAAAATAGTTTTAATATAAAATGTAAGCAAGAAAACTTAGAGCTTTTAGATTTCTTTCAATGCCTTCCATCCATAACAACACTTAAATAGAACAAAAATGTGCAAGTCCAGGCTTTTTTTTTCTTTCTTTCTTTCTGTTTGGCAAGTCAGGTTTAATAAATACGTAGGAAAAGCTGATGAGGAGGAGGGGAGGAGACGCAGACTGAATGCCAGCTTTTCTCTAAGGTCTCATATTGCAGAGCACTTAGATCAATAAAGAGAGGGTTAGCAGGACTCTCCTGTGTTATTGGATGTTGCTAGTCTAATTTCGCTGGAAATATACTTCCCAAACAGTCCCAGCTGTCCCAGGAATGCAGTTTAACTGTTGTTGTTCATAGTTTTTGATGGGAAAGAATTAAAAAATGTCATTCTGACAGAAGATTTATGTACTGAGATTACAATGAGATTACAACTCCTTCACCAGGAGTTAGGTGAAGTTTGTGCCTGCTCTCAGACTTGGTAGGACTCTCCCCGCTTTCTAAGCAGAATGACAGAGCACTATATTTTATTCTGTGCTTTAATAAAAAGGAAGGAAAAAAAAAAGATTGCTATTGTAATAACAACATTTGCATTGCAGATGATACTTTTTTTGCTGGTTGCTGTTGAAAGCTACTGCCAAAAAAGCTTTGGATTGTAGGGAAGATGAAGCTTAGAGATCAGACACTATATCTAGTCTCCTATTTTAGTGTCTCAGAAGGATAAATTTTCTGACTATTTCTCTAATTATAATTGGGGGATTTCAGTCTGTCTTTGAATCTAATTTTGAGGGTTCCTAACAGTAAGTTTCTTTTATGCCATCATTTGTCAATGCACTGATGATGTCAGACTTCAGATTTTGCTAAGAACTGATGCACTTGTATCCAGCTTCTGAATCCATGCTACACATAGAGTACCTAGATGGAAGAAAAAAACAATTTATTTTTTAGGCAGCACTGTCTCAGAGTAACTGTTTTAGAGTCTTCTAGTTAGTTGCTGTTGAGACTTAAAACTCCCCTCTGAGAAGAAGAATTAATGTGCTTGTGCCTTTCACCACCTCTTACCTGCTATGGTTAATTGCTCTGAGTGTGCCAAAAGGTTCTGGGCTTGCCTAAAAAATGTGAAGGTTTTTTGTTTCTGTAATTTGCTACAGCTTCCATGCCATGAAATATGTCAGCAGTCTTAATTTGGTCATTAGTCTATATAAATATGGAGGTTGTGGCATGCAAAAGCCTTTCCCCCTAGGATAGCCATATGTGTCCATACGTTTATGGCTAGGTTGGATGGGTTGACATGTACACCGTTTCAGGGGGGGGAAGAATCATCATGCCCTTGGTGTTGCTGTAGTCTCGTAGCTGTCCAAGGGCCAGCACTCATACACAGCACAGGATGCTGGTGGGGAGTTTCTCTCTGCTTCTCTCACAGGCAGCCACAGTTCCAAAGGGGCTGTTATAGAGGCCAAGAGCAGAGGTCTTACTGGTGGGGGCTGAGCCCCACGGAGCCACTCATTCACTTCCCCCTCAGTGGGATGGAGGAGAGAGTTGGAAGGGTCAAACTAAGAAAACTCATGGGTTGAGATAAAAACAGTTTAATAGGTAATTCAAAAGCTGCAAGCAAAGCCAAACAAGGAATTCGCCACTTACCATTGGCAGGCAGATGTTCAGCCATGCCCAGGAAAGAAGGGCTCCATCACATATAACAGTTACTTGGAAAGACAAATGCCGTAACTCCGAATGTCCCCCCCTCCTTCATCCTTCTTCCCCTGGCTTTTATTGCTGAGAATGATGTCATATGCTCTGGAATATCTGTTTGGCCGGTTGGGCTCAGCTGTCCTGGCTGTGTCCCCTCCCATCTTCTTGTGCACCCCAGCCTGCTTGCTGGCAGAGCACGAAAAATAGGGGCAAAAAATGCCTTGACGCCGTGCAAACACTGCTGAGCAATGGCTAAAACATCCCATTGTTATCAACCCTGTTTCCAGCACAAGTCCAACACTTAGCCCTGTTCCAGCTACTATGAAGAAAATTAATTCCATCCCTATCAAGACCGGTAAAGTTAGGAAAGGATGATTCATCGCAGAAACAACCCATCCCAGTTTTTGTGCCATATTTAGGTATCCATTCATTAAAATGTAATTTTTATACTTACAAGTATTTTTTACAAACCTAGTGGGAGCAGAAAATATGCAACCCCAAAATAAGCTTTAGTTAGTTGTTGGCAATGGCAACACCAACAGCTCAAAACCAAACAAAACATGGAATTGCAGTTGTGAAGAGCTTGGAAGCCAGAAGTGCTTCCTAAGGAAGCACCAGCCAAATAGCCACTACCTTGCATTGTTGATCTGTAGCCCAGTTCTCTTTGTCTTTTTGTTTTATTTAGCTACAGGAAAATAACTGAAGTGATGAGTTGCCATTATCCACGTCTATTGACTCTATTTTTTCCCTTTCTTTACCAAAAATTCTTTCCTTGGGAGTAAGTAGAAGGCTCCTAGGGCACGTGTCCCTCCAGGGGATAGACAGAAGACTCATTTTGAATAGAATGATATTGGGCACAAGGGAAAGTGTCCGTTAGTTGTCAGCAGTATTTGTACATTTAAAAATCATGGGAGTATCGTGGGAAGTAATCAAGAGAAGCAACATCCTCAAGAGGAGCATACAGGGAATCAGGAGGCCCTTGCTCTTTTCTCTCCTTTGCCAGGAATCTGCTAGGCAAATGAGCATCTCAATGTCTTGTTTTTTCTCTTCGTTTCATACTGCAGAATACTGCAAAATATTGTGTACAGTACTGTAGAGGTCTTCAAAGCATTGGGAAGTTTAAATGCTAATGCTTGTAATGATAACCTAAAAATATTGCCATGGTGCAGATTATGTTTTTGTTCTTTTTCTTCTGTTTGGAAAAGCTGTAAGCTTCTAGTTGTGTGTTAAGACTTCAGTAAGGCACTTGAGCACGCATTTGAAATTAAGCATGTGCATTAGTCCTTTTCCTGAATACACAAAGCTATTAATTAGGGCTTATAGCAAGACTATTTGATTGTCTGAAGTATGAATAGAATGTGCTTGAGGGGGGGAGAACCCCGCTTTTCAAGCACATGCGTATCCTGTTGGTAAAAACTAATAAATAAAAACCCTCTAGTTAGTCATGCACTAGTGTGACCCTCCATCTCTGAGTCCCTCTCTTCCCTTGCTATGCAAGACACTGAAGTGCGTTATGATCAATGTGGTTAGTGCAGTTAGTGAATGTAATGATGCTAATGGGCCATTTCTTTATAATGATCAGGTTCTCCAGCCCTGCCCAGCAACATGGTATATTTTGGAAGCTCTCAGGATGATGAGGATGAAGAAGAGGAGGAGGAGGAGACAGAAGACACAAAAACAGCCACAAACAATGCTTCATCATCATGCCAGTCAACCCCTAGGAAAGGAAAAACGCATAAACAAGTACCAAATGGGCAAGGTAGGTCCTAAATAGTGCTGTTCTCCTGCACCCCTCGTAAAGACGTATATGAGCCGAATGTGCTCAATCCTTTTCTGTTCCTCTGGATCTGAGTGAAAAAGTGAGGAGTGAGATGTAGGGCTAGCATCACGTGCTTAAACCTGTTTCTTCTGACAGTCTGAACTCTATGGCAGAACTATAACTGCAGGGCTGGAATTCCATATATACATACATACACACACACACATATATCAATGTGGGGGTCTCTTCTCCATGTAACAATCAGTAGGACCAGAGGAAACAGCCTCAAGCTGCACCAGATGGGGTTTGGATTGGATATTAGGAAGAATTTCTTCACTGAAAGGGTTGTCAAGGCTGCCCAGGGAAGAGGCTGAGTCACTGTCCCTGAAGGTATTTAAAAGTCATGTAGATATGGCACTTGGGGACATGGTTTAGTGGGGAACTTGGCTGTGTTAGGTTTACGATTGGACTCAAGGATCTTAAAGATTTTTTCCAACCTAAGCAATCCTATGGTTCTGTGAGATAGGCAGATAGATAGATAAATATGTATACATACACAGACATATACTGGAGTTATACAAACGTACACATATATGTATAGACACACAGTCACTCTCTCTGGCTTTTTTGTGACTAACATTTAATTTCAAATGATTTTATTTTATCAAAGCTAAATAAAATATAAGCCTCTGTAAGTGATATCAAAATGCTTGTCACGGGCAACACATAATTTCTCACATGCAGAATTGAGACCACAAGTGCATTCTGTTAAGATATTACATTCATGTTCTTGATTGAAAGCTTTTATGGAAAAAACTTTTTCAAGTCAGTTATTTCTTTGCAAATCAGTAAAAGCTGCATTCATTACACAGTGTGCCATGTCCTTGTGCCATGTCCTTGTGTCATGTCCTTGTGCCATATGTTGAAAAATGGATCTGTGTGTATTGCAACATCACCTAGCATAGAATGGAAGACCTAAAAGCCATGCTGAAAATTTTAAGCCTGCTGTAATGCTCCACTATAATGCCAGCGTCCTCTGTGTTGTGGTTCTTTCTCCAGCAAAAGATCTTGTATCATAACAACTCCTTGCCATCTCTGCTTGAGATAATTTCAAAATGTAGCCTGTGCTCTCTGTTCCCTTTCTTGGTATTGGTTTACCATGAAAATCTTTCTGGTGACCGCCCCTTCAGCTCTTCCCCTTTTAGTAGGAGGACTGAAAGGAAGGTCTCTACAGTGCACTTTTTGAGAGATGATTGTGACCTGTGCTTGCTTTTTTTTTTGTTCATTCATGCTACTCTGCTCTGAAGAAGAGATTAGTAGATCCCAATTACTTCACTGTGCTGATCCTCATCTGCACTTTTCTTTCAAAAGGGAGTTTTCTATAAAAGGGTGCCTTTGTTACGTACACCAGAATTGGTTTTTCATGGCTGTGTCTGAATTTGGTTTTATTGCACACCCAACTCAAAAACTCACTTTTTGCGAACAATTTGTGGAGAATTGCATGAGGATGTTATGTCTAATAGCATTTCAACTGTCAGCTGTGACCAGAAGCTTTAGTGCTGTACTAGCCATAGACCAAAACTTGGCACTTAGGATTGATTTCTAAATAAACCCCTCAGAATAACAGGCACAAAACTCTACATATGGAAAATGAGATTGCATGTTGTAACAGAACTGCTCCCTTAGAGTTTTAAATGTGATATATCATTACAAAAGGAGCTCATCATGTTCCTTGAGAATGTCCCAGATGGCAGCCACTTTGAAATTAGCTCAAAACCAGAGACACCTGAAATCTTAATTGGGGGTAAGTAAAGGCAAACATAATGAGCCATCTAATGGCTTCATAATCTTTATCAATATAGATCAGAGTGAGAGTAAATGAAGCTGCTGCTTTAATAGAGCTGCAAAAGACCTTTATAAAATACATAGGAGACAATGTGAGATGTTTTGACAAAGGTGACGAAACAGGAATTCCCAGAGAAGGCAGCTGCTGCTGCTTCGTCATTGTAATTTCTTTTTTTCTTCTTCTCTCTCTTTTTTTTTTTTTTAATTAAAATTTCTTTACCCAGGGGTATTCCCATTTTTCAGTGTCTGTTATGTTGGTTGACAGCCAATAGTATTTTTGTTTCATGTGAATAAAGTGGGTTCTGGTTCATGTGTGTCTGTTTTAAATGAGACCACACACAAAGACCAGAGACGGGTGCAGCAAATGAACTTAATCTAGCGTGAGAGTCTATTTTTAATGAATTAAAGTCTCTTGTTTTTAATATACAATGTGTAGTCAAGCACTTTGGACCTGAAAATGCTAAGCACTTGCTATGACATACAACAACAAAGGTCCAGAGCTTGATTATTGTTATTAGACAGCGTCAAATGATTGCTTTCTACTAAATGAGGGCCAGAACAACTTTTCTGGGCGAAGTCATTTGTCAATATCCTCTTCTGATGCCAATATGGGGCATTATTAAGGTTGCACACCAAACTGTTTGTTATAACCAAGCCTGTTGAGACACCTCTTGGGCAGCTAACTCAGTCGAGAACGCCCAACTATGAATGGGAAGCACGTATAACACGTGGCATAGCTTGCTGCACAAGATGTAATTAGCTCAACTGACTTTTCTCCTTCCAACCTTGCTGCTTACACAGATATATTTAAAACATCGAATTGTTACCTGTGCCTTTTCATCCTCCTTTCACAGTACTTCTGATGTGCTGCACACATACCCAGCTGTTAAAGAGCAAAGTAAAATGTTTGGCAGGAGAAGTGTTTTCCCCTGCATTCACGGGAGTGTGCAAAAGGATATGTAACAATGTGCAAGTCTTTCCAGGGAGCTACTGAGTCTAAATTACGTATTCCTGCTGCTCAGAGGAAATTCCAAGTTGTAGGTAAGAGGGTAGGCTTAGGTCTCTGTTCCTTTAAAACTAATTCTTTGAATTCCTCACGACTAAATAAATCCCAGTTTGATTTCATTCTTTGGCACAATGGAAGGTTTTCTCTTCAGGCTCCTGCAGAAAAATACTTGCAGGTGCCAAGTGTTTTTCTAGGCAGGCTGTGCTAGAGAGCTGGAAGATGCAGTTAGGGAGTTGTTGGGTTATCAGTCCCATCACAAGAGCAAAAGAGGATAGGCATTACTCTACTTGAAAGGGCTTGATTGGAAGAGTGCCTCAGGAGGTGCAGAGTACACAGATACAGTTGCACAGACAACTTTGAAATTGCATGCAGCAGGCTACAGTTCCTCTAATAATGGTTGGCTAATTTGCTTAAGAGGAATGGTTGCAGAATTAGATGTTTCTCACACCAGCACAGCAGCTCAAAGGTGGAGAGAAGGGCACATCTGGGCCAGCATACCTGGGAAAGTCCTGTTTGTCTTTGGATGCCTGACACAGCCAATTAAGTTCTAATTTACATCTAGGAAAACAAAATTAGCCATCGTCATTTGTAACTGGACTTCTGCACGAAGGCAAATCCAGTTACCTTAGCTAGAATAAACCAGCTCCAGTGTGCCAGAAAACCTACTGGGTCAGAAATGGTTACTGGTTCATGCTGTGTTTTGTGAACATAGTGAGATAAAAACTTCTCTGCATGCCTTTTGGCTGAAATGAACAGGGGAGAAAATTGTATAGGGCTTTTTTTTTTTTTTTTCCCCCCTCTTGGGGCTCAGATTTCAAAACAGATCTGGCAGTAGCGCGTAGTAAGCAGGCATTGCTAGAAATACTATACTCTGCTTTAGTGCTGTCTTACTCACCAGAAACACAGAAGAATGTTTCACTTCTCAATTTGCAATGGATAATTTAGCAGAGTAATTTCCTTACATGTGTAGTAGTACGAAGAAGATGCAGGAAAAGATTGTAGATAGCTCTTTTCTTATTTCAGGATAGAGTGCAATGCAGTGTTTGTATATTTTGGGCTTAAATGGCATATATTTTACATACATTACTGTTTGAGTGTGTTGAGAAAATTCTAATTTGTGGTTGCAATTCTTTATTTAGTTTTGTTTTTAAATAAATTTGGTATTTGTGGGTGGGTACATAAGACAGAGGCTTAGGCTCATGCATCTTTTTTAGTGAAATTAATCCTGCAGAGGTAAACATTTAGAAGAAAAATATTTTTGCATCCAGCTAAAATGCAGAATGAGAAAATTTCAGGCAGAGTGCTACAATAGTTAATGGGTAGGCAATTATTTTGATGATTTACAGCCTTTTGTTGAAATACCATGGAACCAGTAATTGTTGCAATAAACATTTTTGCACATTTAATTTTTCTGCAAAAATATGTAACACGAAAATTACCCGGTTTGCAGTAATTTACATATTTAAATATGCAAATCAGGCACAACACATTTGGGGATTTGTGGATTTTCAGTAGCTAGATGTATGACCTGTGGAGAAGAATAGGTGAGCTGGAAGTTGCTCAAAAAAAATTTGAATTGTTATCCTGGTGCGAGACTCGTGATAACAGACAGACACTTCTTGTATGGACTTGCTGCTTAGCGAGTGACCCTTTTGATGTTGTTTGTGTCGTAATGGTTAGGTGAGAGTAATGAATTTGTGCTGAGACGAGACACTTGGTATTGAATTTTTGCAAACACTGGCATGGTGTCTCATACCAATAGCGCTTCTGCCACTGGCCTAATGTATTCCTGTGAGTGTAGGGTTTCGGCTGAGTTATTGGTGGTGTCAAAAAGAAATTCAGTGTTACCTGTCTGCCATGGTTCTCCTGTTTGACTTCTGTTAGCATGCAGCTATGGAAATTTTGTTGCTTTGTTGTCTGCTGAGAAATTGCATTGTGTTGCATTAGGACTTTCGGAGAAGTGCAGAAATAGTAGTACTGCATGTTTTCATATGATGTGGTGTTGGCCCTTTCTTCTGAAGTATGCCTTTGCTCCTGACTCTGAGTAGGTAGATCATGCTGAGGGGCTCCAGAAGACAACTTCTTTCTCTGGAAATGGTGTATAGAAGTCTGAACATACCCAACATTTAAGGAAAACAGTTCGCAGTATTAAAATACTGTGTTTTATGGAAGTAGATGATTGTTTTAGTTCCTTTGGGAGGGGAAAAGAATTATTGCCTGGGTCCTTTAACTCAGTTTGAGAGCCACATAAATGTTTTCACAGTGACTTAAAACTGAATTAAAGCCAGAGCAAGAATGTTTTTGTACAGTAACGGATACTTAATGCCAGAAAGTTGATTAATATTGCATCTCTTCCCAAACACGATCTATGTAACAACATGAGGTTTGCATTGGAATAGATGGCTCGGGTTCACAATATTGGCAAGGCTCCCTTTTCTCCTTCTAAAAACAAAACTTCTCCCTTTCACTCTTATCTTCCCCCTCTGTTTTGGCTGGTTTTATGAATGCGCAATCACTTGCTTTATGCAGCACAAGGTCTGCAACATGTGGCATATCTGTACATGTATGGTTCACATGCCTTCATCTTCCAGACACTGGCATAGAGCAGAAGGGTTCAGTACTCTGCTGTCCATGTTAAACCTCTCCAGTTATCTTAAGTATAAAGCATATCAAGTGCAGAAATAATCTCCAGGAGGGCTTTGAAAAGAAAGCTTTGCCCATGAAGTCAACAGTTGTCTGAACCCAGTCCACTAAGTAATTCTGCTGCTTACACAGTGAAAGTCTAATTACTGTATGTATTATAAATTAGCTTCTGAATGGCTGGCTAGCTGTATCCTGTAAAATGTTTGTGTGCAAATTAATTTGTAGGAATACTTACGAAAATTGCTGAAAACACATTATGTTTATCGCTCACTACAGTGTCAATTCCTGTAGTAAATGCTTAGTTAATCTGTAGTAATTGAGCACATCTGTGGCTTTCCTTGACCAAAAATTTTTTTAGACATTGTTTTAGCTGCACCTAGTACACATAAGATTTGCAGTTTGCATTGGTTTGTGTAGGGATTCTTTATCACAGTTTCAAATGAGACACTCCAAAATCCCTGTATGGGATCCTGGGTGAATATTGGTGCCAGGGGTCTAGTTCCCCCGATGCAGAGAGTACTGTGATGGATCCATGGGGATCATGCCTGCCATAAGGCTTTGCTCTGCTGCCATCAGTGGTTTAAAAAACCCCAGTGCTTGTGAGTTGTGAATGTAGTGGTTCAGTTTCTTTGCGTTTGATCATCACTGCTAACAAAAAGGTCCACAAGTATTTCACTCTGAGACTCTTATTGTTTCAGCATAATAATAATAATAATAATAATAATAATAATAATAATAATAATAGCTTTGGAGAATGCAGCATTTTGAGAATAAGCTTTCAGATGGATTTATTCTATTTGGAGTGTCTGAACACTAATAATTTACTTGCCCTTTTAATTATCTGTTAGTAGTGCTCTTACCTTTAACTAAAACTGTTCTGGAAATATAGAGTTGGTTAAGGTAGCATACAATAATCATAATTCAAGAGTACAAATGATTTCTGCTTCAGTAATGTTAGTTTCACCACTCATGTGGGTTGGACTTTTTTTTCCTATTTTTTAATGAAATTATTGCTTCAAGGATTAAACTTTTATTGACTACATTCTAGCAAGGAAATAAAGGGAGCTGAACATTATTGTGCCTGTTAGAGTTATCTCTAACATGGGAGATTGTAGCTGGGACATATGTGTATCTGGGGTTAGTAAAGCATAAGGGTACACCTTTTCTAATTTTCAGAGTGCTTCAGAAATATTTAAGAGCTGTCAGATGTGAAGGAGAATGCAGTTTGCTGCATAAGAAGACACAAAAGAAATAGTAATCGTTTCATTGTTTAATCAGATTTGGTCTCAGTAATATTTATTGCAGAGTTTTGAGGGTTTACTGTTTCCTTTGAGTAGTGGGTGTTTCTGTCTTATCATCAGTTACTCTTCGACAATGAGGTTTCTTGGGGGCATTTTTGGTCTTTACTGTTGATTTCGTCTTTTCACTGAACCATGTTACTAGCTGTATTGTACTAAATATCTTATCGTCTAAATAACTTGCTTCAACATTTTTAGTCAGATGAGAACAAAATCATAGTCTTGGGGATTTTTTCCCTCCCTTAAATGCTTGGCTTGTGATAGTGTTTTGTAATTACCCAAGTGAACATTTTGATACTTGTTCACATAATATGTTTGTGAATTTTTCAGAACTTACCATTGCAGAAAGGTTTTATACCCATCTATCTGGATATAACAGTTATCTAGGTGTTGGAAGAAACAAACACTGATTTTTATAGAAACTGATACCATCTACTGTTTAACTAGAGACAGCTGGGCTAGAAGTGTTTTGCATCTACGTCTCCTTTTATTGTGTTTTCAGACTTTAGGCTTTTTAAGCTTTGCTTGTGAGACTGAACATTTTTTCTCTCCTGTTTCTCTCTTTTCCCTTTCAAGAATCTTACAAATTAAGACAAAAGATAATTACTCAGAGGGTAAAACTGGCAGGGTTCCCACGACACTTAAAATTAATGAGCTGTTGCATATAAAATATACCTTGTCTCATGTTCAGGGTTTTGGGTTTTTTTTGAACCATAGAAGTGCGTAATTTGGCTTTTTGGCTGTGTTTTCTGTTTTAGTGATCTCAGGTTTATAAAGTGGCAACTGATTACAGAAAACTAATCACTTTGACTTAATGTTTCCGTAGGAGCAGATCAGTATATACAATGTGTTCCCTCCAAAGGAAGATATCACTCGCAATGATAAAATACATATTAACAAAGCTGCCATTGGTTGTTTGTGCTATGTCTTATTAAAAATAAATAGTTGTGCTTTGTGCATCTGTAGCGCCTTCCATCTGATGTGAGAACTCCTTACAAAGGAGGATAAATGTATTGTCATGTACTTCCTGATAGGGGTTGGCAATTATTATCAGTTCCATCACTAGAAATGAGACACGAAGGGTTATGTGACTTTCATTGAAATTCCCGAAAAATCCTTGACTGGCTGGGGCAGCTCCAGTTATTCCTGAGCTCATGAATGACAGAGCCATGGGGAAATTTGCGGTGACTTCACTGCCGACAGCTTTTCTCTCATTCTTACTCTGTTTATGCAATGGGGAAGGAAGAGAGGAAGAAAAGCAATTGCAATTTTTTCTTTTTTTTTGCATAACCTGCTTCAACACATGTGATGACTAAATATGATAAGTGACCTGAAAATCAAATTTGTCAATAGTTTGCTGGAGTTTCAGCTGTTGGAGGTGCTGTGGGAAGCTAGATAGCTGGTTGAGAGGATTTGGAGGTAGGTGTCTACTCAGAAGCAGCTTAGCTGCCCTGCCCCTCTTCTGTCCAGCAGGATTGTTGAGTTTTTTATTACTACTGTTACTGCTGCTACTACTGTCATACTGTAGTATATATATATATATATATATGTAGAGACAGCTAAGCTTTACAAAATGAGAGTAAGAAGGTATGTTATTGTCATGTTTAGTGACAAAAGAAGGCTTTCATTTCACAGGAAAACAGTAACTTCATTCATTTAGTTACTATTCCCAAACAGATGGTGTGTGTTGTGTGTAATAAAAAAGATTTTTACATACTTGTGCTATTAAGTATTTATGAAGTTTCTTATTTACATCCTTTCCTAAACCATGGCAAAAAAAGGGCAGAGGTAGAAACCAAGAGTAGATGAGTAGAAGACAGGAGGGCACCTGCCACTGTGGGTGTTGGATCATAAGCCTTGTGGACGTCTGTCAAGTGCTTCACTGAAGAGGGGGCATCACTCACATGAAGTAGTCACATTTTTGATTAACAAACAGATAAATGTGATGTGGAGTTTTTTTTAACCTCAGTTTTTCATGTTCCCTGACAACAAAAGAGCAGTGACTATTCTTAAATAAATTCAGCAGAGGGACAGGAAAAAAACTTGCTTGTATATATTTGCATAATGTTTATTGTACGAAAAATAATGGTTTCTGTTCCATGCTTTCCTATCCCTTCACTTCATTAGAAGGCTATGGTGCTCAATAGATCCCAGCATTACTTTATATGACACATTCCAAAATGGTTTTTCTATTTTCCTTTCTTTGCAGAAGTACCTATTTCTATTTGCAGTTTTCTGCTATAGGCAGACTGCTGTCAGTTTGAGTCAGCAGTTTGGATATTGATGAAAACAAAACATGCTTTTTCATGGAACGTTTCCTTTTCCTCTACACTGGTGTAAAAATAAATCATTTTTCTGTTTAGGTTATTTTTAGAATTCCCTCACTGTGATACCTTAAAAAAGGATAAAACTGTCATAAGTAAAAATCAAATTCATAATTCTAAATTTAGGTCAATCAAAACAGTAATATATCTTGTATGTTTTAATTTGGCTATTGAAGATAATGTGTGCTAACAAGCAAAGGAAATACTTCAGTAAATCTGTTCATATAAAGAAATAGGCAAAATAGCGCTTAGACTAGATTTAACTTTAAATATAAGAAGACATTTACTAAATACCCAACAATGAGAGCAGAGAAAGTTGGGATGTTTTGAATGAAGTGTTTCGTCTTGTATTTTTTTTTTTATTTTCTTTTTTTTTCCCTCAGTAACCTGATTTTCTCTCTTCTCAGTTTTCAATGGGTCCAGCAAATCATCGAAGGAGAAAGAACCTGCTCAGAAACACAAAAGCAAAGAGGCCACACCAGGGAAGGAGAGGAACAGCGAACATAAGGCTGAGAGTCGAAAAGACCAGGCTGCTGCTAATCACCATCCTACTACAAACACTGGCTCCTCTACGAAAGGGCTCACTGCTAACAACCACCACACTCTTCATAGATCGGCTCAGGACTTAAGGAAACAGGTAATGAATTGTACTCTACTGTGGACACATGGGAGACACAGGCTTTTAAGGTTCTAAACTCCTTTTCCCACTAATTTGTCTAGACTGAACATGGGAATCCTTAAAAGCGTACGCTGGAGCCATCAGGGATTTAATTTTCAGTGAAAGAGACAGAAGGAAAAACGAAAAGTATACATTATGTGGGAAATCAGTATTATAAAGCATGCTCTACAACCCTGTCTTTATATTATCCAGTATTTACATATGAAAGAGTAAAGTTCACATCACTATTTATGAAACCTTTCTGACTGGCACTCTTGCTGGCCTCCATGCTGACAGTGCCAAGGCTGGCAGCATGTGGAAAGGCGAACTGCTTTTGTGTACTGCTGGTCTGCTTGGGTTGTCTCGGAGCCTCACCGGCGTTGTAAGAGGGCCTCACACTGCACTTGGGTGCTTTGTCTTGCATATGGGCAGCACAAACCTTGGAGTCTGGGAAAAACGTTTTGCCCAATGCATAAAGAAGATGCTTCAGAATATTGCCTCTTTCACAGTGGATGTACCAGGTGGGAGAAATGTTTTGAGTTCACGTTACTAGGTTGAAAGCTAGCAAAAAAAATCAGCAAGAGATTTGTTTCAGCCCGACTTGAATTCTGGTGTAGAAGTTTAGTAGACCAGTCTTTCAACGCTTGTGATAGACAGGATTTGTCTTCATCTGTTTTTGATGATTGGGTCAAAGGGCTCCTAAAATAGCAGCTGTCAAATAAGGTTTTACAAAAGACTTTCAAAATCCCCACTCAATGTCCTTATTCAGTCAGAGGCTGGGTTAGCAGAATACCTGCTCTACTGCAATGCAGTACAGAAAGCTTGCTGCACTTATGCCTTTTAAGTGTTTTTGGTTTATTTGGTTAATTCTCAGTGGGCCAATTAGAGACTGTCTTAATTTGCTGGCATCTAAAGGTTTTTCTTCTAAGTAGGCTGGCCTTGCCTGGTTCTTTATTCACCATGGCAGTTTTCCCTTATCTAGTCATCAGCTTGAATGTCTGCCTTTTTTTGCATCCTTTTGGATTTCTTTTTTGTGTTTGCCAGTATCGTATAGCCCTTGTGTGACATACTCTGTCATGGGCTCTTTATGTTGAACAAGTTTCCCAAAACGTAAGGATGCACATCTTAATTCTTTTAACTTATAGGAGCACTTGCGTGAAACGCTTTAAAGTTGTATCATCAAAGTCTGAGTGGTTAAAACTGTTGTGAAAGGCAACTGCTGTCACTTGTGAAGGTAGTTCTGACAGGAAAAAGACAGGTGTAGAACAATTTTGTCCACCATCCAAGTGGTTTTGCTTTGTAGACTATTAGATGTTTTCAATTGTGCTACGCAAAATGGAGAAGAATTTTAAAGCAATGCAGTACAACCAACAGTCACACCACACACACACACACCTCACAAAGGGTGGTCCTCAAGCTTCAGAAAATAAGGGGTTGTAAGTCAAGATGATGATTTTTTTTCCCCCCATAAAAGAATGTTAGGCGGCAAAATTTTCTTCTGCAACCCACAGTAGCATAAGTACTTTCTTACCAATTTTAATGAAAATGTGGCTCTAACTAATTAAAAGTGGATTATACATTTTGCCTGACAGAAAGACTTAGCTTTGTCCAAAAACTTAGACTTACCAGTTATGTGATGTTGGTAAATTCCCTGCTGTTGTCCTGAGTCTGACTTTTTCAGTATTTTCCCAAAGGAGACTTGTTTGCCTGGGGTGCCAGCCACATGTTCCTCCTTCTTCCACTATGCTTTTGCTCTTTGATGGCTGCATTTACATGGTTTATTTCTGTGTGTGTTTGTTTTGTGTGTGTTTGGTCTTAGAGAAAATAAAGGCAGAATACTAGATTTTATTTTTTTTCTCGCTCTCTTTTTCTTTTTTTCTGTCTTTCCTTTCCTGGTGAATCCTTGCACTTGTCACATGTTCCTTATCTCTCTTTCTTCGTCCTTTGCCATCTTTCCAAATCTTGTACTTCAAAAGGGTTGTGGGCAAAGGAAATGTAGTTCAATGAGGCCCTCTCTTGGTCTAATATGGTAATTTAGCTCTGCAGAACTTATCAGCACAGAACTATTTTTATGAATGAATTCGAGATTGGTTGCATAACTTGAATTTCTTTGGGACCAAGACTGTTGTTAGTGTTGCTAAAGTTGCTCTTATCACTATGGTTTTTTTATCTAGCAGGTTGTTGGTTGGTTTTATTTTTTGTGTATGTTTTTGGAGGCTGGATCCTAGGTGCGATGCAGAGGTGTGTATGTAGACCAGTCCAAACCAAACAAACCAATTGCTGCCAGACTATGTGCTGGTCCCCTTTGTCTTTTAAAAGACAACAAAATTTAAAATCCATGTTTTACTGCAGGGCAAATGTTCACTAAAGCAGAGAAAAGAGCGGTCTGAAGACAAATATATGTCATCAAAACTGAGAACACAGCTGAAAAGCAAAGATAAGATTATTCGTATCCCTAGTTTCACCTTTAACTCAAGACTTTCAGTCATGTGAGCCTAACATCAATCACCTTATTACTACAAGGTGACAGAACTAGTGGGTGAAGGAAAGGCTGTGGATGATGTCTCCCTGAACTTCAGTAAAGCCTTTGACACCATCTCCCACAGCAGACCGGGAATGCATAGGAGGTAATGACTGACCAGCCAGAATTTCATATTGGTCAATGTGAAATCCTAAATCCGCCTGTTGCTTCGATGGTGGCATATGGCCATGTTGTTCGTTCCACTTTTTTTTCCCAACTGGAAGTCATTTGTTGTAGCTGGTTCCACTTTGAAACATGTTCTATTCTGGTCTATACAGTACAACTGTATCTTAAACATTATGTCTTCCTCTCTGAAAAAAATACCAAAATGCCTCTGGGCATTTGGTGAGGGACGAGGGAGAAGCATTTGATAACCATTGTGTTGTATCTGCTGTAGAAAGATTGTAGTTCTGAGGAAGTTTTCAGCAGTGTTTCATCC
>JAWWLV010000088.1:62359235-62460379 GCA_035041135.1 Platyrinchus mystaceus
AGCATTTGATAACCATTGTGTTGTATCTGCTGTAGAAAGATTGTAGTTCTGAGGAAGTTTTCAGCAGTGTTTCATCCTTGTGGTGTCTCCTTGATTAGCAACCAGAAATAAATAAGTGCATTCCACATTGTACTCTCAAAACCAAGTGTTCTCTGTTTCAGGACCTGTTCATCATTGATAACTTCACCAAGTTTGAATAAAAACTCAACATATTGTGCTTACCATCTGGGACTGGAGGTTAGATAGCTGAAGCTTATGTCCCTGTTCAGTTCAAGATTTGGCCCTGAGAGATCTAAGCTTTTGTTGTGTAGAGGTATTCTAACCACTAAACAGTTGCTGGTTTTTTGTGGAATTCAGTTTGTCAGAGTTTTGTATCTTGGCAGTTTTAATTCCTGCCTAAAGCTTATGGTGCTGATGGCGTTTTCCTTTGAATAGGAGAAGCTGTGAGGATCTTGTCTTTCTTCATGAGCACTTTCCTATGTTTTGTTCTCAGCCCCTCTGTCACCACCTGTTGCTGAAGGAGTGCCCTGGGGGTGGCCCTTCAGACTTCAGGAAAGATCATAGGCAGGCTGGAGAGACAAGTGCCTCCACACAGTCTGACTGGTCACTCTCGGGGTGTTGTACCTGACAGCACAGTAATATAGCTATAATCTCCTGAAACCTTCTGAAAACCTCCCGTAGAGGAGGCTCCACAACATCCATTGACAGCTTATTCCTGTGTTTTCCTTTTCTACTAATGAGCAAGTTTTCCTAGTTGTGCCTCAGATAATTGTTGTAGACAATTAAAGGGCTTTTTTTTGCCTCTCACTTCTCTCGGTGAACGTGGAAAGAGCATTTACTGTCTCTTTTCAGAGGGGCTCCTTATGCATCAGAAGACTCTTACAGAGTTGTCCCATAGTGATCTCTTCCAGAGTAATTAAGCCCAGCTCCCTTGGCTTTTCAGAAACAATCTTGTTTTCCAAATACTTGAGCACTTTGTGCTCTTACATATTTGCTCCTCTGTCTGAATTTTTCTCACAGTTTGGATCCAATTCTGGGTCCAGCTCTACTGAAGGAAGCCTGTGCTCCCATCCCTGTCTCAAAGTGATTTGAATGCTTTTTTCTACCATTGCGTTTTGCAGCTTGCTTTGGTCCCCAAATGTTTTTCTTCCCCTGTATGTCATTCCTCCTATTGTAGAAATGTTCTGAAATAAGTTCTTCAGGATTGCCTTTGATTTTGATCTTGTCTTCAGAGTGATTACAGCCCCTTCTAGGTGTGTTTCACTGTCAAATGTTATGATACTGGAAGTACTTGGTAGAACCAAGGCTACGACAAGTCCCTGCAGAAAGATGCATGAAATGCTTTCCCACTATAGGAGTGAACTGTAACAATGAAAACTTCTCTTAAGGATGACTTTAATCTGTTGTGAAGCCACTTTAGAGTAATTATGTCTAGGATACGTCTCAGGAGTTTGTTTGAGGGAATGTCCCATGGGTCAGTAACTGGAGTCCTACTGAAGCAGAGGTGTGTCTTTACCTGCTCAGCCAGGTGTCTGTCAGAAAATGATTAGATTTGCTTGATGTGCTATTTTGGCAAAACTGTGGGTGGGTCAGTCTGGGTTTTTTGTTGTTGTGTGCTGGTAATTTTGTTTTAACATTATTATCGTTTGTGTGTTTACAAAGTAACTGATAATTTGTTCTAGAATTATTTTAGGATTTGAAGTTAGGTAGACTCTCTGTTTGCCCCCAACTTATTTCCACTTGTTTTGTGGTGCTTGATCTCTTCCATTGTTTGTTGTCTTGTATTTTTAAGGTATTTTTAATTTTGTTTTCTGTTTTGTTTTATGTCTCTTGCTAAGTAAAGTTTTTTTAGCTCTGTGGCCCTTCTGATTTTAATGCATGCTTTTGCTGTTCCTATATAATTGCCCTTGGTCACATAATTGTGTTTCCACTTTTTACTGTGATTATTTTCTGATTTCCTAGTTGTTAGAGAACTTTGTGAACAGCCATAATGGCCTGTGCTTTGTTTGGTTTGGATTTTTTGCAGATAGATTCTTCTTTTCTTTTGTTTTGTTTTTCTGTGGATTTTTAATTCTGTTGTCCTTTCTCTACTGTTGTCATATCTTAGAAATAAAAATTCATTTCATGATCACTGTCACCCAGATTACCTTCCCTTTCCAGTTCTCAATCAGTTCTTCTCTATTAGTCTGGATGAAATCTGTAATCAATGGTCCTGGCTGTTTATAAAGCCAGAGGTGTTCAAAGCTTGTTGTGACTGCTGCAGGCAAGAGGCAATCTTACAGTCTCTCAGCTGCTCTCTACCCATGACTGTTCTGCAGCATGAAAAAGTGCTGTAAAAGTAAAACCCAGGCCTCCATTTCAAATATAGTACTGCCTAAATTTCAAGGGGAATGGGTAAATGCCTTTCTGTTTGCAAGTGTTTGCTTTCCAGATGATATCTCATATATCTTTGAAAAGCTCTAGGTAAAAATGCATGTCATCAGTTAACTGGATTTTCCTTAAGTGTTTCTACCTCACAAGCACTAGAAGGACAAGAATATGGATGGTTTTTAAAAGAGCTCCTGCTGCAGCTTCTGGAACAGAGGATTAAATACGCAGTAAATACACACACACACGCACACAGACGTGTGCGTGTGTGCGTGCAGAATCTCCAGGTTCCAGTTCCTCTTTCATAAGTCACATAGCACAATACTTTGTCTCCATTTGATCTCGATTTTATAGCATCCCTATTTTTTATAAGTGACTGCAGTTCTTGCATTTATTTGAGAGAAGCTGCCATGCTTACTGATTTGGCAAGGATTTTGAAATCCCGCCGGATAAAGTATTATATCTCTGCAGGAATGGTGTTACTCACCTGAGTGCTGATGAGGGGTGATTGTATTGTATGCTTTCATTGTGAGCAGTTTTGTCAATTGTTCCTGATTTTTGGATGTGTTTTTCTGAGCTCACAGTTGTTTAAGGAGGTGAGAAGACAATGTTTAAAGTTGTTTAAATGCTAAAATTTGTTTAAGGTTTGAAATTGACCTTCGTTTTCTTAGTAGTGGGGCAGTGTTGAGCTGTCTCAATTCCTTTTGTAGCTGAGGGTAACTTTCAGTGCTTAACACATCTTATAGTTAAAATGCAAATTTTAGTTTTATAACTGGGCTTAATTGTCTAACAGAAAACAGTGGAGTCCAGCAACTGTAAGTTGCATCGACACAATATGTTCTAGTAGAATGCGTGTCATCAAAACTGCCCAGATACCAAACTTAAAAAATAAATTCATTGGACTACTGTATACATTTTCATTTCAAATTATCAACTTTAGCAATGACATGCCTGTCAAGATTTAATATGTATGACAGACTGCGGCTCCTTCATGGCCATCCTGAGCTGTTGGGTTCTATATCTCTTTTTATATGTATGCATGTATAGACAGGAGGTTGGTTTGAATCTCAGTGTGTGGTTTTTGCAAAATGTGCACATTCCAGTTAGAGTAGAAAGTATACACTGGCTACTTTGTCTGTTAAGAAGCAGTGAAATGTGTGTGCACTTAA
This sequence comes from Platyrinchus mystaceus, assembly GCA_035041135.1. Classification (NCBI taxonomy): domain Eukaryota; kingdom Metazoa; phylum Chordata; class Aves; order Passeriformes; family Tyrannidae; genus Platyrinchus; species Platyrinchus mystaceus. Next base: position 62,362,772 of record JAWWLV010000088.1, read on the forward strand.
AGGAAGTTGGGTGGGGGAGAGAGAGAGAGAATGTCTGAGGGCCAGAAAAGGAGATAATGAAGGTATTAGTTTGTAAATCATACTGTGTTTTGTAATATGATAACAGGCGTTCTGCTAGGCAAGAAAGGGAGTAGTGCAGCAAGGGACCTCACCCTTATTACTGCCAAAGGGTTTTTTGTTAATTAAAAAAAAAGTTCTATTTTATTTCGTTATTATAAATGCCTAGTTCTCTGTCTTGCCTGCATGAAAACCATTATATGAAGTTTATACGAAAGGGCCAGGAGTCAGGTCTGCAGAATATGGCTGTCCAGCAAATGGGACACTGGGGCTGAATGGAAACATTATTAATTTACTTTTCTGTTTTCTGTTTCCTTCCTTCTGCTCCTCCTGCAACACTTCTGGCATTGAAGGTTTCTAAAGTCAACGGGATCACTCGAATGTCATCTCCGAGTGCAAATGCAGCCAGTGCCAAAAAGATGAGAGAAGTCAGACCTTCACCGTCCAAAACTGTGAAGTACACTGCAACAGTGACAAAGGGAACTGTCACATACACCAAAGCCAAGAAAGAACTGGTCAAGGAAACCAAACTAAATCACCACAAACCCAGTTCACCTGTCAACCACACAATCTCAGGGAAAATAGAAAGTAGCAATGCAAAAACCCGCAAACAGGTGCTATCCCTTGGAGCATCCAAGTCTAACAATACCGCTGTTAATGGTGTAAAAGTCAATGGAAAGTTGAACCAAAAGACATGCACTAAGGAGGTGGGGAGACAGTTAAGGGAGGGGCTGCGCAATTCGAAGAGGAGGCTGGAAGAGACGAATCACATAGACAAGATACAGTCGCCCACCAAGAGAATGAAAGGGGCCGTCAACTTGGCAGAAGCTGCCAGCAAAAAGGCAACAGTAGAAAAGCCTTTGCTGAATGGACACCTTAAAAAGGAAGTGCCAGAGAAGAGTTTGGAAAGAAATAGGCCGAAAAGAGCCACTGCTGGAAAGAGTACGCCAGGGAAACAAGCACATGGCAAAACTGAAAATGCCTCCTGTGAAAATCGTTCTACCTCTCAAGCGGAGTCCTTGCACAAGCCACAAGACTCAATGGGAAAGCACGAAAAGGGTAGTAGTAAGTCTGGGTGGGGGATGCTGGGGGAGATTCCCATCCTTAGGCCCTCCACCAAGGAATTCCATGACCCACTGATATACATTGAGTCAGTCCGAGCTCAGGTAGAGAAGTATGGGATGTGCAGGGTGATTCCTCCTCCAGACTGGAGACCTGAGTGCAAGCTAAATGATGAAATGCGGTTTGTGACACAGATTCAGCACATACACAAGCTAGGCAGGCGCTGGGGACCCAACGTGCAGCGGCTGGCCTGTATCAAGAAGCACCTCAAATCTCAGGGCATTACCATGGATGAACTCCCACTCATAGGTAAGGCCTGTGGTTCCCTTGGTCTTTCGGCGCTGCTTGTTAGTGTCTGTATACAACTTTATGCTCTGTTTGCCTTTATGCTTAACCAAACCCCTGTTCAATTAACACTGCAGAGCTCTGGATCTCTCTCTTTATCCATTGGTCAGGCACGATGCAGGTAGGTTGTTGGAGAGCTTTCCAGGGAGACTTTATATTGACATTTTCCTCCTGTCTGTTTCACCCAAAAGAAAAAAAAAAAAACCCCGCTATGTGGTATTTTGATCTCCAGATTTCAGGATCTTTCCTTTCCCCGCTCTTTATTTATATAGGTAGTACAACTATGGATATTGATAGCCTTGTTTTAAACATTGCCTCAGAATATTTTTCGGACCTTTCCAAACATGTTTTCCAAACAGGTTGCAGTGCTGCCAAGCTCTAGTACATTTTTTTCCCTCCTCTTCCTTTAAAAGCATTTAACCAAAGAGGAAAGAAAATATCTCAGAACTGACTTCTGTTTGGGTACTCAGACACTTAAAATCACAAATTTGCAGTGACCTGCTGACATTTAACAACCATTAAGTGTCAAGAATAGGCAGTAAAATGTAGTTGATTGCAAAATGGAGGTTTCATTATTTCTCCCAGCAGGTGTCTGCCAGGGCTAATGCCTGAGTGAGAATCACTTATTTAACAGAATTCTTGTTTTATGGTCTGCTGTCAGATATGACACGTGACAAAAATGTGACAATAGTTTGTAAAAACATGACAACAGCAGCATACAAATGAACTATTGAATGAGCTACCTCCATCTCTACTGCCTTTGCAGCCATGACATAGTAAGAAACTTGTGTTTTCAATTTTTGTTAGCTCTTCCCTTTGTTTTTGAAGTGTTTTGAGTCAGAGCTCACAGGACCTGCGTGTTGCAACTTGAGGCTAGAGTTTTGCCTTTGAGGCATTATCCGATCAGAGGCAGCTATCAACACTAGTTGGATTAAAGGACACACTTTTCTGTTTAAACTATTCACAACACTTCCTCCCCCTGCCCTGGTTTTCAAACTTTATTTTATATCACATATGGTAAGTGAGTGAAAATGCATGAAAGCACACAAAGAGATTGCAGACCTTATGGGAACCAAGGCAGGGAACAGCAGAGAAATAACAGAATTTAAGGGGGAGGAACAGCAGTTAGCACTTTGTTGCAATAGCCGTGCAAAAACATTCAAGGAAATCTGAAAATTAAAATCACTCAAGCGGCAATAAGTGAACATTTTATATGCCTAATGTATGCAATGGTTGTATGCTAATAGCAAAGAATAATGAATTAAATTTACATTGGCAAGAGAGAGAAGAAAATGTGCAAGACAGCTCGATTAACGCTCCTGGAACAATGTTAACTTTTTAATGAAATACCTAAACTTGGCATTAAGATGGCATTACTGTTAATTATTTGTATTATTTAAGCACCTAAGAGCCTAATGAATAGGCAAGGATTCTATTCTGCTGGGTGCCATATAACCACAGCAAATAGTGGTCTCTTATAAAATTTTCATCCTGTGTATCCTTTCTGTAGTTAATTTTCTACCTATCCTGTGTTTAAAATCAAAAGCAAAATGGAGAAAAGAAGCTGGAGATCATCAGCGTACAGAGGAAAAAAATCTGTTGGTTCCAGCAGGGAACATATAAAATAATCTGTGGTGATAAATGCACTCTTATTTAAGTAGACATGCATACATATCCATTCTTTTAGGGCCAAATCACATTTCCCTTGAAGTAAGTGGGAGTTTTGCCAATGGCTTGTGTAGTGCCAGTATTTGGTATTAAATGCATACCTGAAGATCTAAGATTTTTAAAATGAGCTTGCTTACTAAGCAATTTAAAAATAGTCATAACTTAGGTAAATTAAGGTAATTAAAAACAAAAAAAAGTCAGACACTATTTCTGCATAACATATGCCAAATCTCCTATTTTGCTAGAGGTGCAAATGAGGTTAGACTTCTTTTTTTTGTTGTTGTTGGGGTTTTTTCCCTTTTTTCCCCCCCCACCCTCCTTCAGTCTTTCAAGGAAAGTTTAAGCAGCATGCTTAGGTCAATCCTGGAAAACATCAGTGTGAGATATAAATGCTTCGAAAAGTTATGGCTATGTGAAATGGAATTATAATTGAGACCATTTTGTAAACCTTAGCTGTAGGCTCCGGTTGAATAATGTGCTACTCAAGCTCTAATATTGCAGAGTGATTATGAGTGATCGTTCTGTGATGCAGGAGAAAACCAAGTTTCTTAAATAGCTCATAAACAGTGAAACTAGGACCTTAAGATGGGTGTGTGCTGTTTGTCCCACTGGAGAGTGCATATAATGTTAAATCTGGACCACACTTCTTTCCAAGTAAGGAGTATGTTATTCAACTTTATGTATGTTGCTGAATCTTTTGGAGTGGAAAGCTCTCTTGAATTATGCCTTCAACTTATTTGTGACCTGCACATATAAACCACTAAACCAAAAAAGTAAAAGCCTATAATAGAGGCCAGCTTGAAAGTTATACTTATGTTATGTTACGTTTAGAAGATTAAAGAGGAAACAAAGAAAACTTTTCAAACCCATTTTGTTTTTTTCCCCCATGGTGTTTACCTTTTCTCAGCTTCAAGACTTAACTCTTTAGCACCATCCCCCCCTCCCCCCCCAATTTACTGGATAGGATAAATCTGCTGCCTCACGGCCCTGCTTCCACCCTTACCATATGTTACTCAAAGCCTTATCCTTGGTTTTGGCTGCAGCAAAATCCTTTCCTCCCTCTTCACACCTTTGCCCAGTGCTGTGTGGGTAGCATTAATGCGAGCAGCCTCTGGTGCTGCTCTGCCTTGGTCTCAAACACTGCCGTCCTGAAGCATGGCACACAGGTTTCCACTGCTGAGCCTCCCTTCTCACTGGACTGGCACAAGTGGTGGAAGAGGGGAAAGCAGAGGGAAGAAGGAAAACTGGAATCAGCAATGAAGCATTTGTGGTGCAGCTCAAGGTAGTTTGAAAAAAACTAGTGCTGCTTGCACTAGCAAGTGTGATGATATGACTGGCCCTAAAGATGCTATAGCTGTGCATCCATCAGTAAATCTACACCGTAATGCTGCTTCTTGCCCTTCTCTGTTGTGCCCTTCTGAGTGCTCTGAAAAGGCCATGGCATAATGGTTTTTTACTTTTCTCAAAGAAAAAGGCAAAGGAGAGACAATGTGGCGGTGGCGATGTTGACATGAATTTTGTATTAATTCTCTTTTTTCCTTGAACAGTGCCCTCTTGAATTGTAGGTGGTCCGTTTCTTCACTCTTTCCACGGATGATTTATTTCTATGCTTTGAGAGTATTTATGATGTTTCTTTTATTGTTCTTTGTCCATTTGGCTGCTTTTTATGCTGCAGTTTGTATAATCCTCCATTTTTGTTTTTTTGACTGGAGTGTGAAATGTGCTAGTCATCTTAAAACATACAAAACCAGAATGGACTATAAAATATGGATGGCCTCAGACTGGAAGAATAATGTGTCTGGAACTTTTTAAAGCAGTTGCAGGCTCCAACCCCAAACAACCTGCTGCCTCCCTTGGGTTTTTATAAGGATTTTTCTACCCATACTGAAATTAATGATGTTACTGTGCTCCTTCTAAATAATAATTTTATTCAAGGTGTTATGCAAACATTAGATAATTGATGTTTTGCCTCCAGAAAGGATAGGCACTTGTCTTTTTTGATGGCCAGTACCCAGCTTGACACTTGTTTTGTTTCTTCCTGGTATAACCCAGATGTGGGACTGGTGGTGGGTGATGGCAGGGTGGGTGTGTGGGCTTTTAAAGAGCTGGGCAACTCTCATCTCCCCAGCTGCTGGGTAATGACCAGGGGAAAGATGCAAGTCAGGAAATAGCTTGCGTTATTTCTGAGAAGAGAAGGGAAGGAAAATCAAGGAAAAATGCAAATTTAATCATAGGGAAGGCTATTGCAAATAGCAAAACATGGCTTGCCAAATGAATTAATTTAGCACAACAGGAGCACATGCCTGGCTTTAGCAGGATAGGGACAATTCTGCTTCAGTGCCCAGGTGACTGGAGCTGTATGGGTGGCGTGTCCCACATGTGCCCAGCCTGGTAGCACACATGAAGCGAGCCGCCCACAGCTTTCCTAATCTACTCCTGTGTTTCCCTTTTCCTTCTTCTGCTGCCTGGCACATGTGGACCCCAGGAGGCTGTGAGCTCGACCTGGCCTGCTTTGTCCAGCTGATCAACGAGATGGGGGGGATGCAGCAAGTGACTGACCTCAAGAAATGGAACAAGCTGGCAGACATGCTGCGCATCCCCAAAACTGCACAGGACAGGCTGGCCAAGCTGCAAGAAGCCTACTGCCAGTACTTGCTCTCCTACGACTCCCTCTCCCCTGAGGAGCACAAGAAACTGGAGAAGGAGGTCTTGCTGGAAAAGGAAATCCTGGAGAAGAGGAAAGGACCCTTGGAGGGACATTCGGAGAATGCCTACAAGTTCCATTCCTTGCCCCGGTTTGAGCCCAAAAACGGACTCATCAATGGCGTGGTTCACAAAAATGGCTTCCGCAACAAGTTAAAAGAGGTCGACGCCCCACTGAAGACGGGCAGGCGGCGGCTCTTCGCTCAGGAAAAGGAGACCACGAAGGAGGACGAGGAGGATGAGGAGGGAGTTCTTAGCGACTTACACAAGTGTATATACAAGGTAATGGGGCAAGCTCTGCCTGTTTTGTTTTGCAGAACCGATGGCGCTGTCATCTGGGTGGCATCTGGGTGCAAACCTGCTGGCTCAGAGGAGCTGATGGGTTGCAGTGCCACCCCAAAGGCAGAACTTATCGCGGTTATCATGACCAGGTGGTGTGGTGGCTTTATCCTCCTCTGCCTGGCTCTTCCAGGATGTCTGGGAAAGTTGAGAGTCATTATTGTCATAACAAGATGAACTGGGCTCTGCCCCCCTTCATCTCCTTGTGAGAGGTTCCCTGAATATCTCTGCCCAATTATCCTTGCAGACACAGATTTTATTTTCATTTTCTAGTGACATTTAAAGTAATGTTCTGCTTTCTCATTCCTGCTTCTTGCAAATCTCTTGTTGAGTGAAGTAGAGCTCCACATCAAAACTAACATCACTAGAAATACTCCTACATTTAGAAAGGGCAAATTGAAATGCAAACAATATTTTCATCCACGGTGCCAGATTTTGCTCAGCACTAACAGTCACATGGACACTTAGTCCTCCACATATCAAGTACATCCATTTACAAAGGAATGCTGACTCTTTCACTGTATTTTATTTGGCAGTCTGCTACTCTGGAGCAGGACTTGGCACTGCAACTCGCAGTGCAATTTTGAGTTAAGTTGAATTGTGTAGCCTGGCTCTGAGAGAAATATAGCATTGAGTGTCTGTGCCCAGTAAAGGAATACGCTGTTCTTCTCCTTCCAATCTCACTTCCATCACCAGGAAATGAAGCCAGATAGCCCAAAATGACTTATTGTTAAGCTATTTAGGGACTGCATGAGCTCATGACTTGAGCTTTAAAAGCTTGCTTCGGGTTTCTTTTGCAGCCTGTTATGATTTGTCAGCACAAAAATTATTTTACTTGGGGACTCTGGCCTCAATCCCACCTTTGAAAAGCAATCTCTTTGCCATGCTGCCCTTGGAGAGAAGCTTATCTAATGACAGCAGCTTTTGTGAATAGTGAAGTGGCATTTCTGTGCTTAATATCCTGTGCTTAATGACGGTTAAATGAAAAATGTGATACAACTTACCCTCACTGCTGTATGAACAACTTCAAACTTCCTTCGTTTCCAGTGCAAGTCCCATTTTAAAGTTTAGAAGATACAAAGTCACTCCAAAAGCAAGATTGGGATTTGTGAGAAGTATCTTAATCGGACTTAAAAAAAAAAAAAAGCAAGCGAGCAAAATGCAACTGGTATAAGCAGCCTGAGTCTGCTGAGCACCAGGCATTTATCCCAAAAGGCTGAGAGCTCCCAAAATTGCTGCTGCTGCTGCCACCCAAAAAGCACGGGCAGTACTGGCAGCAGCAGACCCTGTGAAAGTCTGACAATACCTGGTAGGAATACTTTGTTCTGAGTATAGAAGCTGTTAGAGAAGAGCGTCGCTGTGCCTGTGGGCCAGTGCTCTCCCTACCCACCAAAGCAGCTGCAGCGCACTCAGAAAACACCTTGGGTTGTCCACTGTGGTACCAGCAGCTTCCCAGACACTGGGGCTTGCCTGTTTTGATCCTATCCTACGTTCATCTGCAGTGCAGAGGCTGCGGACTGCTGTCACAGGTGATGGACTGGGGAGAAAACAGGGGGAAGCAGGTGGGTTTCTGGGGAGATCCCTGCTGTGGAGCAGCCTGCGGGACACCTGGTCAGCCTGCGTGCAGAGAGAAGAATGTATTTTCATTTTCACAGCACTCAGGAGAAAGCACTGTAGAAGGATTGGTTATGTCACTTAGAGCAAGCCTCAGGACATAGAAATTATGCAGCAGTCTTGATGTGCCCGAGCAACCCCAAGACGTAAAATTACTATAGTTCACTACTACTTTTTAGTAAGACTGAGGGAAGGTGGTGCTGGCACCTGATGTAAGCAGAGGGTGTTTCATGGCACTTAATGAAACAAGCCTTTTAATCCTGTGCCTGTGAGGGGGAGAGTGTTTTTTACCTATTAACATGTTTCTGAGAAAATTTGAAATTTGATTAACAGACCATGCCCTCATGTTACAGTTTTCAGAGATGATGGGATTGTAATGGTTCCTTTCTAAAGCACATTGCTAATTCTATTTAAAAGTGAAAACCTCACACAAAACCAAAAGAAAAAAATCCCATGCCTTTGATAGATACCCAGGCCAATAGTTTGAGGGCTGGAGGAGAACATCGTAATCGTATGGCTGTAGTCCAGTTTAGGCCATAAAGTCTATGCTTCAGACTATGAAGAGGTTTCACACAGTGATTTCTGCAGTCAGCACATGCTTGAACTGTTTTTAGAAAGAGACATCCAGTCTTCCAGGAGCAGTTACCACCATATCACATGTCAAGGTTAGAATAAATCTCTGTGTTTGGCTGACTTTCTGCCAGGGCTCCCAAATTATTTTCAGTGTCTCTCCTTTCCAGGCTGTAAGACCTGCTGTGCTTTTAAGTGTGTGCTGCTGTACTTGCTTGCTTTACTCCTAAATATATGGCTTTTCTACCTGACTGATAAAATGCCGTAATTTTGAAGTGTGTGAAGTAAGCTGACATGAAAGAAGGATAGGATGGAAGATTTTTCACTCTTCTCTTCTTTCCCCAGTTTTAGCTCTGAAAATACTTAAAAAATCTGTACTGGAGCTGACTGAAAGCAGCATTTGATTCTATACAGAGCAAACTGAAGGCTTATTAGCAGACTCATTAGAGGGACACACAGAAGAAATCAGCAGTGCAGGTTTTGCCAGCCCTCACATGAAACTGTCCTGGAAATCCTATGCTGAGCTCTCTTCAGCAGGGACTCAGCATTTTCAGACTGCACTTAATAGGAGTCCCTCCTTTCCACCTGTGACTGTTGTGAAATCTTTGGTTTCTGCTCATATTTGTGCTTGCTTTAATGTCTTTAACATTCATAGCAGTGCACTGTCCTTCTCTGTGCCTCCAGGCTCCAGGCTTGGTGGTGGCGATGCTCTCCCTGGGTTGGTTTTCACAGCCTCTGCAACAGACATGAGAAGAATCAGGAGGGGAAATAGGAGTTTCTTCCTCTGTCTTACTGTCACAGCAACAAGAGACTCTGCTCTGTAGCTTGAAGCTTCCAGGACAGTTGTTGAACTGCTGAGATATCTTGCAGGGTGTTGGAAAGGGTATTTTACTCTTCAGCAATTCATTTCCTGTTCTGGTTAAAATGCTCCATTACAGCATTTTAAATTATTTTCAGAGTTGGTATTAGAAAATTTTAGAAGATCCCTCAGATTAAAAACAAACAGACAACAAAACCCCCTCAACCATTTAATTTATGTTACAGTTTCTAGGAGACTAAAAATATATCAAATTCTTGATAGGGAACAAATGGATATATGCAATTTAAAGTGTTCGGTTTTTCCACTTTCTTTTTTCTTGCTTGCTGTGTATCTAAAAAATGAATATGGTTAGTCTTGGAAGATGAGTCTTCTGTTTTTCTGTGTAAAATGAGAGAAAGGCAAGTTAATGAAATGAGGAAGCTGCTGCAGAGCATGTATTGGTTTGCAAGTGGTGAAGTCTGTGTCCAAGCCTGATGACTTGGTGCGGGCCCTGCATTTTACAAGTGGTTTTGTTGTAAAAGGCTGCCTCAATAAACGATTCATGAGGGCATTAAAAGAAGAAGGAAATTGCTTATTGGATCACAGAGAATCCAGCTCTGAAGTTTATGGGAATCAGAGTGCCCCAGGCCCTGGGCATTTCACAGGCTTTTTTTGTTAAAGGTAATTATGCTGCATTCAATTAAAAAAATGACAATGTTACAACCATATGAGTATGGCAGAGTGATAGACTTGGCCTCTGGGGGAAAAGCTGCTTGTATAGTTCTTTCTAGTTTACTCTTGGACATAGTTATTAAATAAATTAAAACACAAGAAAAGATTGAGGTGGTTTGGCAGATCTGTTTCATAACTGAAAAGCTAGAAAGGTAATAGTCCGAGTAATAAAGTGTTCATTTATGCAGAGTTTTTAAGTCTGTGGTTGCTCATGCTCAGATGGGCAGGCAGTGGGTAAAAGGGAGTTAGAGGAAGGAGCAGTAGATCTGGCAAGGGAGCAAAGATATCTTCTAATCCAAGGGAGCAAAGATATTTTCTTCTCCACGTTTTGTAGAGCAATGCTGGTCTCTGCCTGCAGCGATTCCCTCAAACCAGTATGGCCACAGCACCTATTGTGATGCTTTCCAGCTCTCATGGCTTCCCAGAGTGTTTCTTCTGCCCTGGGGCAGAGAAGGCAATAGAGGTATTACTGTCTGGGCACACCAGTATGTCTGGGCTGAAAGAAGCAAGTGGGTTCCCGTGCTCTTGCCTTCAAAGCTGTGAGACAATGCTTCCCAGAGCATCTGGTGTTGTAGGTATGCATGAAAGCAGGTGTCTGGAAACTTTGGTATAGCTCAAGCAGAAAACTGAATTGGATCCTCTTCTTGTAGAGCAGCAGTGCCAACAAAGAGTGCACTCATTCAGCAATTTTACTGTGTTTTCCTTTTGTCAGCCTTGTAATAACAGATCCTGGTTCCTTGCATTGGAACTGCTTTTATTGAATTGAGCATAACTAGTTTTTGTAAGCAGTTGCTTACAGTAATCTTGGTAAACTCTACTTTTTGTGACCAGCCTTCCACTAGATACAATACTAGTTTAATGCTGAACGTTTCTGTGAATTTTTCAAGTCTTTTTCAACTGTTTCTCTATATAAAGAGTGTAGCTACATGGTCCTTGGATCACGTATTGGATTTGATTGTAAAGCGCAGGTTGGCTGCCTACTGGGTCCTTTGCAACCTGTTATAGGAAGCTGAGCTGTGTCCGTCTTCTGTATTATCAAATACTGAGCATTGTGCTGGACAAAGCAGTGTTCTTTATGGGAACATTCAGTTGGGCTTTTGGGTGGTTGGTTTGGTGAGCTGATGTGATTAAATTCCTCTGTCTTCTAAGGTATCTTCTAAGGTATCAGATACAAAATGAGCTTTAGACCTACACCTCTTCTTGAGACATTGTCCTTTTTCCCTTTGTTGTCATCTGGTATTGAGCCTGTAAGGAAAAGAGTGAGGACAGGGGGAATGGAGGCTTTTTTTTTTATTTTTCACTTTTAATTTTATTTTATTTTTCCACAGGGTAGGTCTGTTTCTTTAACAACCTTCTACCGAACAGCAAGAAACATCATGAACATGTGCTTCACGAAGGAGCCTACAGTAGCTGAAGTAGAGGTGAGGCCAACTCAAGGGGTGGTAAAAGTTTTTATTTCAGGGCACTGAATATGGGGACTCAGTATAGCTGACCATCAAGCATTACCATAATCAGTGTGAGGCTGTCTAGTTTGGGAGAAAAAGAAGCGGTTAGATAGACATGGTGCTGATTCTTCCTTTTTAATTTTTTGAACATTTTTAATAAATGTCTTGATGAGCTGAGGAAGAGAAAGAATTCTTAATCTGACATGTACTGAAGCACAAGAGCCAAGAGGATATAAATTCTGTCTTCCCAATTCATTGTTCCTTTTAATAATTTATATTCTTATTTTTAAGCAGTATTTTATGTTGAATTACATTGAGGTCATGAAAGCCCTGTAAATTTCTGGGGTTTATATTTTAATGAGAGATACCTTGTTCAGCGAATTAAAAATGCATTACTGCTTTCTCTTACCACAGCAAGAATACTGGCGGATAGTGGAGCAGAAAGATTGCCATGTAGCAGTGCATTGTGGAAAAGTAGATACCAACACCCACGGGAGTGGTTTTCCCGTGGGAAAGTCTGAACCGTTTTCAAGGTAAGATCACCAAATTCATCTGTTTTGTCGACTTATTCTGGTTGCCCCGTTGTGCTGAGCAGAGGTAGGGGCATCAGACCAGCAGCACAGCTTGGCACTGGGGGTTTTGGCACTGGGAATGTGCACTGACACGTCTGCCTCTGTATCACCCCTCAAACAGGCATGGGTGGAACCTCACAGTCCTTCCTAATAATACAGGATCCATCCTGCGACATCTTGGTGCTGTGCCTGGTAAGCACATTTCTTTCCTGTGTTTTCAGCTGGTGGAACTGTCCTCCGAATGTGATGGTATAGTCACCAAAGGCTTCTCCCTCTTTCTGGCCCCTCTGTTCACCAGCTGACTGAGTAGACATCTGGTTATACGTAGCAGGTGGTATGTAAAGGAATGAAGGCAGGCGTGCAGATAAAGAATTGATGAATAGTTGAGACCGTATTCCTGAGAGGAACCCGTTGTACTTGCAGTATCCCTTGTTCCCTGTGCATCAGTGTTCTTCTTTTGTGTCAGGGTGATGAAGGACAGAGCCATGCAACTTCCTGGCTTGCAAAATGTAGTCTGTAGCACTATGGGCAAAGCAGCACACACATTTTCTAAATGAATTGCCATGAGTGCTCCAGCTGCATATACACCATTGTAATTTACTGGTAGAAACATTAGCTGAAAGCATAATAGAATCTCTTGTGCAGGTGTTGAGCCCGAATAAACCACTTGGGAAACAGGACACCTGTTTAAAAGTTACATGGATGCTTGACAACATGAAGCAACCTCCTCTGATCAATGGCATTGAGTTTGAATTATGGGTATTTGTAAATTCCCCAAAGAATAAAAATTTTATACAGCTGTTAGAAAACAAGTACGTTCAAGGGCACTGTAATTGGCCAGTAGATATTTTCTTAGTGGAAAATGCTGAGTTTGTTAAATTTTTCTCTGTGAATTATTCAGTCTGATAGGAACACTTAAAACTTCAAGGGTCAGCTCACGGGTAGAATTAAGATTTTCAACTTAAATGCCCCCTCAAACTGTCTTTTAATTACAAACTGCAATTACTCAAAACTCATTTTTCAATCTCTCTGTTTTAGGAGTGACAATTCCTTGGCTAAATATTGGCATGGTCTTTTCTACCTCATGCTGGTCTCGAGACCAAAATCACCTTCCATACATTGACTACTTACACACTGGTGCTGATTGCATTTGGTAGGTATTCCTGTGTTTTGTTTTCTTCATATTGACTGCAGTGAGTGACTCAGTCAATACTCCTCTGTAGGCTTGTATTAACAGGAGTTTGCGTAGTATCTTTTGCATGAGTGAATCTCACCTAGAAGGTCCAGTTTTAATGGGAAAATGTGGTATAAACTTAAACATTCCTTCCTGAATTCAGTGCATATTTAGTACTGCAGATGATGATGATGATTTAGTTTGCAATGAAAGATGATGGAGGCATGATGGAGAAAGAAGGTGCTGCTGTCATGTCATGTGCCTTTCAGCCAGGTTCCTGTGATGTTGGTGTTATTATCCAAGAGCATCATCAGTGAAAACAATGAATGATAAGTTATGTGACTGTGGTTTTTAATTAGAGAAAATGCAACAAACAGAGAAGAAGAGTTATTTCAATGGTGCCTCCCTGCAAAGGTGAGAAGCTGGTTCCGTTTCAGCAGTTCCAGTGGTTCCCCTCTGGAATTTGGAACTCTGGGGAGCCTTTGACTCCTCCTGTGGTGTGACAGAAGGAGGTCTGCAGGGTCCCCTTTGCATCCAGAAGTCCCCACGGTGGCGGTGGCAGTGGCGTCACTGTCAACTGCTCTTTATTCACCTGCAAAGTGTGAACTCCCACGTTTCTCAGATACTGCTGATGTGCTGATCCAGCTGTCATTGGGAAAGCACATGGCCCAGAAAAAATGATTTGAAATCTGGAGAAGACTACTAAGGCAGGAATCTCCTCTCTCTAAATATTTTGAGTTGAATAAATGTTCTGTATGTGATCATATCAAAGGGTAAAGGTAAATGCTGGATTATGCTGCAGACCTGGGAGTTTGTTGTTTTCTGTCATAGGCATTTCATGGCTCTTCTCCCTCTTCTGTGAATTGGGAATCTGTAATCTTTTATAATAATATACTATCAGGACAAATTGCTGAGCAAGCTATGTTGTCCTGAACCTTAGGTGGGTCTGTTTCTCTCTATGACATTAATCTAGTCTTAAATTACAGTAAATTCCAAACAGAAGGCATTCAGAATCTTCTAACTGAGTTCTGAGGCCACTCTTCATACTGTGTGGGTCAAAACATGTGCCTTTTGGGATTGAGCAGACTTGTAAGCAGACAGTCCGAATTTTAAGAAAGGCTACTTTTTATGGTTTTCCAAGCCAGGAGGAATAGAAGAAGCTATTTGCTTTCTCTTGATGGACTTATTTATACACAAGTACATACCTTAAGATGTCTTTATGATAATTGCCTTGATGAAACAGGGATAGTAAGCACAAATAACTTACAAGAAGTAAGAGAAACTCCTTTGTCTAAAGGCTGTTCTTCAGCAAGGCTGCCAGATTAAAGTGTCAGGCTAATATTCATTAGCTCATTACAACTTTTAACAGTGCAATTAAGTACCCAGCTTTATTGAGGAAAAGATTAATTTAATAACTCTAGGTCTGGCGTAATATTTGGAGTAGCCCTGACAGCATTGCTTTCAGTGGCTGCTTCAGGGATAACAAAGCAGACCACTGGGCACCAAAGCTCTCCTCCGTCTTGCCAAGTCCACCCACAGTCCAGAAATCTTAAGATCCCTATGGTACTAAAACCAGTAGTGCTTCATTTACCTTCAGATTGCTCATCTCACTCAGCAATCTCTCAGGTTTTACTTCCTGATGAGTAAACAGGGGAGAACTCAGTTTGCATGCAGGGCAGAGGTCAGTGACCTAACCTTTTTATTCTGGAGGGATCCTTAGTGCCCATTAAAAGAGAGAAGAAAATCTTGTTCTGCCCAAGACATTCAGAAGTCTATACTGGCTGCTCACTTTCCATTTTTATAGGTACATCAAGAATTGTAAATGAGTGAAATTGCAGCATAGACCAGTTGCAAAGGGTCTTCATTCCACTCAGTCCTGCCCAAGTACTCCGATAGTTCCATGCACCTGTGTACTGCCCCTCCTCTTCACACATCTTTCCCATGCTTTTTTCTTGCCCCATCTTATGAGGGACTGCATGTTTGAATCTTTTGTTGATTCCAGCCATGTTTTCTTACTCTAAAAGAAAAGAGCGGGTTCTGCTGCATTCTGGGTTCAAATTTAAAATATTTTCATCACTGTTTCAAATCTGTTATTATAGTGTAACTAGAGTAATACACTACATGTGGAGCTGTTATAAAGCTGTCAGTGTTAGCAACACAGGTACTGCATAGTGTTTGATACATGGCATGCATTTAAAACTGCTGTTGGTACTTGATCCTTATTGAGATGTTCTTCCACTTCACTTCTCTCTAACCCTAGCATTTCTTAGCAAGGTCCTGATCATTTTCAATATATATGTAAGGAGTCAGTCTGCATACACCTGGGCAACCAGCTCAGAGCTCTTACTGTGGTTACAATTAGCTGTAGGAGTAGACAGTGTCGTGCCTTCTGGCTCTTGGCTTGAAAATCAACAAGGACAAATCAAAGCCATCATCAGTACAGTGAACAGTAACGAGAAGTTCAAATCATAGGAAGTATAGCCTCCTACACACTCATCAATTGGGGTAATTCTGTATGGCACACATGGAGTTAATGTTAGTGCTTGTTATAAGCAAATATCCTAACAAGGTCTGTAAGGCCAGCAGAACATTTTAGGAAGTTGCTGGAGAGACCGGATGAATGGCAAGAAAGCTGCACGCTTTCCTCCAAATCTTTCCACCCTCATTCTTGTGTTTCAAGTCTGGAAAAATGGCTCCATGTGTGTATCTGGTATGGGGGAAATGGAATCCAGGTTGAGGTCTCATTGCTTAAAGTGAACTGGTAAGTCATGATAATGCTGGAGATGCCTTTTATTTGCCTGAGCATCACAAACCCAAATAGAATAATGTCACAGATGAAGCATAGCATGGCAGCAGCTCAAGGCAGGTTTGGGAATCCCAGGATTTACACTGTTTTCCACCAAGCTGCGTTGCTCAGCTCACAGTCATCAAGTACCAACTACCAGATATTGGGAACAGGTATCTTCAGGGTGGACATAAACCATTACCACTCTGACAGGGTGCAGGCAAGAGCAGTGACTAATTGTCACCATATCGCTTCCCTGCAGCCAGAAAAATAGCAGTTCTCTAGATGTGATGAAGCCAAGACCCACGACTCCTATGTTATTTCTTGTCACTTCTGCTTAGGGAGCACTGCTGGCAGTGAGCACAGAGAGGACAGCTGCTTCCTTGGCTTCTGAAGGAGAGGAGGATGTGCAGCTTGGCAAATACCCAGCAGAGTTTTAAATCTCTTTTGCTGCTTTGGCTGCTCTTAGTCAGGTCTTTTGTTGCAAGGGAGAGGAGGGATGTGAGATATGTTTAGTAGGCAAGGCAAGAAGGTGTTAGGCAACTTTGCGTCCTAAGAGTAGAGAGGATTTGTGGTTTCTTGACTGTTACAAAAAGAAAACATTATTAAATGTGAAGATCTTTTGGCTGATGCACAGGTAATAAATACAACCATTTATTGTAAAGATAGCAGAACATATATTGGTGCTCATGAGATGCAAAATTCTGCCTGTAATTACCTGTTTAATGCTGTCAAGATGAATGTTAATTTCTTGTTGGTTTCTCTCCTCTGATTCTACAGAGCACTGACTTTTCACATTTCTGTTTTGGGGATTTTGTGTCCTTTGATACCTAGTGAACACCATCAGACAGAGCCTAAATAAACAGCTTTCCTTCAGTTCTCAGTGTTTTACCAAAAAGAACTGTGTGGGAAAACCTCTGTTTAATTTCTTTTTTTTAATCAATGTCCTGGTCTGAATTGCCTGTTACTGTGTAGCTGTGGACCATTATTTACTCCACAGTAAATCTTTCTCTTTTCCTCTGACAAAACATCAGGTATTGCATTCCTGCTGCGGAGGAGAACAAACTTGATGATGTGGTACATACCCTGCTGCAAGCCAATGGCACTCCAGGGCTGGAAATGCTTGAAAGTAATGTAATGGTAAGTTAACACTGGGAGAGGTGTTCCCATTTAAGAACCCAAGGCTAATCATGAAGCTGATTGGTTGGGGATTTATTTTGGTTTTTTATTACACTACAGTGAGGCAGAGGGTGTTGTTAAAATTTGGCTACTTCCTATTTGCAATGTTTACCAACGTGACATTTTTCTAACAAGGCTCACATAAAAATAAATGTGACAGTGCAATAAATGTCCATTTTTAATACTGTCCATAATGTTTTTAACCTCATGAAGGGAGTTGTTTTTAATCAATCTTCTGTGATTGACATTTTGTGGTGCCAGCATGGATAGGAGAAGCCTAGTACTTCAAGTATTTTTGGCTTCCTTTCTTTATTTTGCGGATAATAATTTCCATTTAGTGCATTTGAGTATAAATTTGGGAGCCCATAAGAAGAAAACACCCTCCCTCAGCGATCCATGTTTACATCGAACAGAAGTGTAGTAGCAAGGTGGATTCAGTGCCGAGTTGGAAAAGACCTAGATGGAAAACTGAATGGCCTGCATTACTTTCTGTAGTAGTAGACAGTGTTCTTTTGAGGCTTTGTGTTTGAGATCGTTTGGCAAGTGCAAGTTTAAACTGTTGGTTCCAGAAGAGCCACTTCTGTAATCCTCACTCCTCACTACTGAGCTTTGTCATGCGCAGAAGGGAAGAGAGAAAGTGAACAGAGCCGTTTGGTCCACAAGCAGTAGCATGTGGCAGTACCCAGAAAGGAAGGGGATCTAACTATAAAATAAAGTTCTGATTGATTGTTTTTCTTTGGCTTTTTTGTTTTTTAAATGTCTTTCTAGATCTCCCCAGAAGTCTTGTGTAAGGAGGGGATCAGGGTGCACCGTACTGTACAGCAGAGCGGGCAGTTTGTTGTCTGTTTTCCTGGATCCTTTGTGTCCAAAGTGTGTTGTGGCTATAGTGTTTCCGAATCGGTGCACTTTGCTACCACCCAGTGGACAAGTATGGGCTTTAAAACAGCCAAGGTAAGTTGAGCAAAGGAGTTAAAATGGATTCACGGCCCTGCCATCTGAAAGGACAGCAAAGCAGACATTCCAGGATCGATAGCATTGTGAGACTAGTACAACTACGTCTATTTTTCTGGACTATTAAATAAATTTAAAAAAATGAAAAAAATTCTGCAAGGCATAAGACGATGCAGTGTTTTCAAAAAAGTGAGTTGTTAACTGACAACTAAAGACTTCTGTATATATGAAAAATTCAGAAGATTGTTATGCCTGCAGACCAGTTTGGAAAGGAAGCTTTTCAAAAATCCCTTCAGAGCTAATGATGATACGTTGTAATATGCTTACTAATTTTTTTTTACGTGATGTTTTCTAGAACCATTAGAATCTCAGGTGCAAATATCTGAATAACTGTGCTTGTTAGCTCCTATGATAGGCAGAGTCAGTTAATACTCACAGCTTTATTGCTTGTTTTTCTCTGCCCCTTCATTCAGGAAAAGCTGTTGATCAGGGCAATTTCAATTTTAATCAACTTGAAAATCCTTAGGTTCACTGACCAGCCCATCCAATACTAGATGTAAATAAATAACCTTCCCATTCCCTTTTCACATAACCAACTGAGGCAAGATGCCTGCAGAAACAGGTGAATTGTCCAGTCATCCTGATTCTGACAACATTTCTGTGCTCTTGGACAAAGAATATATGTCACTAATTGGGTTCCCAACCTTCTCAAATACACTGTGGGTTACAGATACTATTTTGGTAGTTTTATAGCTAAGCCACTAGTAAATGATCATTTACAGCTGCAGACCAAGTCGTTACTAAGTAATTAAAAGTAATATGTCCACAGTTAGGTTTGGTTCTTTAGAGTTAATGGAATTCTTCCAGCCTGCTTATACTAATTGTATATTAACTTAGTTTGAAATAAAAGGTTATTTTATTACATATTTATTTTGGGGGAAGGTGGGAATTGTGTATATATATATAAAGTAAGGCATAAGAATCCTGAGCTAACCTTTTCTGTCTGAACACACACAATTATATTAACTCCATATGCTGTATTTATTGCTCTACTGAACACTTGTTTGATATCGTGGAAATGCTACTCCTGTAAGAGACAGAAATCACTATGCAGCAATTAAAAAGCTCTTGGTGCCTCAAATTTTGAAGAACAGTTTCTTTTGATTAATTTTTAAGAGCTTTGCACTGGGTAAATATGGGTAAATATAAGCTGACTGAAAATCCAGTAGATTCCAGTCTATGATAACCTACCTTGGAAACTGAAGTCACAGCTCTCACAAACTTTACAAGAACCACAGATAACATGTTTATATCAAAATAACTCCAGAAACACCTACTGCATTGTTCTTTTCCTTATCTTTATTCCTCCCCCCCCCCGCTTCTCTTTCTCTCCTCAAACTGTCTTATGTTCTTAACTCACTTAAATTTTGGAAATTATTCTATGGTTCCTTCACTTTGACAATGCACTTTGCCATCTTCAAAGGCTGGCCGGGATTGTGCTTTTCAGAGGTGGTGAGATGTTCTGTGTGACGAGCGAGATTCCCCTTTTGGACTGTTAAGTGAACTCTGATAAACAACTGTACCTTTCCACTTGTCTGTTCTCCACAGCAATACTGACAGTTTTTAGCCCTTTGATACATTAACTTTGTTTTCATTCTGTGATACTGTGACCTGATTTTTTTATAGTGACTCTCTTTACATTACTAAATGATGTTGTTTCATTTCTGTATTGAATGAATGCTCAATCTCCTTTAATGCACAGAAAAATGAAATTCCGCATCTGAAATTGCATTGATTTCAGTTTACAAGGAGTTAAGGATAATGGTTGGAATAAAAGAATTTGTGTTAAGCCTGCGTAAAGGGACAGTCAGGTTTCACCTAGTCTACACATGGAATCAGATTGAGGGCTTCTAAAAAACACCCTAAGAGCTCCTGAAATTTTAAACTAAGGATGAGAAGAAAGTTTAGAGTTGTGGTGGAAGAATGTGTGGTTGGAGTGGCAAAGGGTTAACTCCATATCCTCCAATAAGGCATTGGGCAAAGTCAGTAAAACTCATTTAGGAAATAGAAATTTAGGAATACAGAATATTGGATGAAATGAATGCACTCTGGGCTAGAAGTTTGGAAATGAGAAGGAATGTCTGATTTTAAAGGAGGGCCTTTGGTGGTGTAGGGCCTACCAGAAATTTGGTGGAAAGAGACTCAGCTGGTACTGTAATACAAGAAGTACATAGGAAAGATGGAGTTAGTCTTCTCGTTGGAGCAGCATTGCTGCACGCATAAGAGAGCTTACGGTCCAATAAGCCAGGTTTAATTCTGTCACCAGTAACAGAATCCCTGTGTGGTGATCTTCTTGTCCTAAATAGGAAAAGCATGGTATTAGCACTGTATTTCTGACTGTCTAGCAAAGATGCTGGCAGGGGCTGTACATGTATTTCCCTCCACCCCTGGTTTTAGTTTAGGTGAGGAATGTGCCTCTAAAACGCCACGCAATTACCACTCCTTCGTTCCTGTCACAGAGCTGTCCTAGCCTGAGCACACTGGGTTGCTTTCAGATGAAACCAAAGGTGAGGAGGCCCTTCAGAAGTACACCTGATGTCCCCACTAGCGAAGAGCTGCGCTGTGATGGAGAGCAGAGATCAAGAACCTTGGAACACAGTAAAATGCAAAATATCCACTACTGTGGTGTTTCATTTCAAAAGGCAGCCTTGCATAAAACTAGGGAAGCTTTTTAAATTCAGAATGCAGAAAGAAGGGTTAAGTGTTTGCATGCAACATAGAATTGCTTAAAGATGTCGTGTTAGAGGCTCACAACACATGCACATTGCCTAGCAAAAAAAGAGAACAATTTTGGAAGGCAAACCTCTACTAAATATAGTGTGGCTAAACATCAGGAGAAAGGAGTCTGTTTGAAATGAGACCAAAAAACCCTTTTGGTGTCCAGAAGATGAAAATGCAAGTAAAACAACCTCTGTAGCAAGACGTGTAAATACACAAAAATGGAGACCACAAAGAGATTTCAAAGAACAACTTCCTCAAGACCAAAAGGAAAAAATAAATGTATAAAAGAATGAGAACAGGGCTTTTGCAGCAAGGTCATGGTCTCCAGGCCTTGAAACTTTTGGAAGTATGTATGGACAAGAGTTGCAGTTCACTGAGTCTGTGAACATTTCTGGAAGACTTCTGTCAAGGTTCCTCAGAAAAGGCTTTTAATGAATTTAATCTGCCATGGACTGAGAGGTGAACTTCACACACCAAAAAAATAACCGATTTAAAGAGAAGCAGAGGATGGGAGCAAATGGTCAGTTTTTGTCATGGAGGGGAGGAGGTGTCTTTCTGCATTCCTCAGGAATTTGTGCTAAGACCAATACTGTTTAATGTATCCATAAATAACCTAGAAAGGGAAGCAAATAGCAAAACTAATCCTTTACACTGAGGATATTAATGGTGACAACAGCAAAAATTAAATCTATGAGGTGTTACAGAAATATTTCATGATACCGAGTGATCCAAGTGAGAAAATGGTAGATGAAATTCAGTGTTGATAAATGCTAAATTTAAATTAAAAAAAAAATCCTAATTTGACAGACACAGCAATAGGTTCTGCTGAGCTCTTGCTACTGAGAAAAGAGGTCTTTGGACTCCTATGGAGCTGTCAGCCAAGTGCTTTGGAGAGGCTTAACAAAAATATATTGAATGTTAAGAATTACAATAGATACCAAATAGACAGAATACACAATAAATAGCAAAGCAGAAACACCACTATGTGGCACTGTGTAGGGTCCTGGTGGCTTGTGCAGTTCTGAGTCACTAATTGCAAAAGCATTATAGAGGAACTAGAAAAGGCACAGCAGACATGGATGGCTGAAGTTAAGAATTAGCCTCTGTATTAAATATAAGAGAACTGCTCAGCCTGGAAAATGAATGACTGAGAGATGTATATGATAGCAAGACCAAATCACAAGTGCCAGAGTGATGATAATTATGAATGCTGGCTAACTTCTATGACTTTGAAAAATGTGTCATTAAAAGAAATAGGCAGCAGTACAAAGGCAGACAAAAGTCTGTTTTAAAATACTTACCTGTGTATTTCAGTACAGTACGGAAGAGAAAAATGCACATAGATTCAGAAATTCAGATAAATGCAGAGATTGAGCAAGTTGTGCTAAGCCCAGCACAGACTTGGGCTCGGGATTTCCCTGAGCTATCACCCAGCAGGAGCAGACCTTGCTTTTTTTCTCCAGCCACTCACTGTGGGCTTTTCTCCTGGCTGTGTTGCCCATGTGGGCTTTTGGCACGGCTTAGACTGTCTGTTCTTATGCAGCCTCAGACAATATGCAAAGCAAATCTAACATGGAAAAGCCTTCCCATAACACTCCTAACAGTGCACACAGGGGCTAGCAGAGCAAATACTTCTTACCTGTGAACATCTTTTGAACTGTTTTTGCTCAGCAAATTTCATTTTATGTGATAGATATATTAGTTAACACATGCAATTGGTGCATATAATTGCTTCTGATAAAAGAAATAACCAGAGCGTGTGATTAGGGTTACAAAAGAGGGTGAAAAAAAATTAAGATTAAAAATTAATCCTTGCATTTGTGTGTGCTGAGTAGGTATTTGGCAGGCTTAACCACCAACCAAAAATGTCTCCCTTCACATTACACTCCAGTGTTAGCATCATTTGAATGCTCTGACTCTACATAAACAAAAATATAAACCTTTTCAGATACTGAGAAAATGCTGCATTTTTCCCAACTGCATAGTAAATAAGGAATTTGCCTACACAAGAATTATGGGAAGAGTTTCAGCTACCAAAATCACTCAGTCTGTATTGACCAGAAAGATGTAACTTCAGAAGCTTTCACAGAGAGTAACCAGCAAAAGTCAGAACTGACACCACCACCCCCCCCGCCCCCCTTTGCCTCTTGTCTCCTTCCCTGGAATCTGCCTGTTTTTCTAGTTTTTATGTTTTAAAAGATGCAAAATAACACCAGTCCTGGCCTTCAAGCAGGTGATATGTGTAGATCTTACGCTATTTTCAGTGTGAGCCATCCAGTATTATTCAGCTTAAGTGATTGCATTGCTCCTCTTGGCCTCCACAGGAAAAATTTAATGTTTAGGGAGAGAATTTTGAGGTGATTGTTGGTTCCTCCACTTCAGTGAACTGCATGTGAGTCTACGCCTGGGCATCCTTCTTTCTATTTTTCTTCTTTTCGTGACACCTCTTACTATTCTTTTCCACTAATGAAGTTTAAATTTCTTCTTTGAAAAAAGGGTACACCTAAAATGTGGTGACACCAGTGTACTTGTATTTCACTTCATTCTCTTTGTATATGCAGAATTTGCCTATCTTTACTCTGCATTAAATTTCACAGTAAAGCATATTAAGAAAAACAGCATACTGATTGATTTCTTAGCATATCATGCATTTTTTGCTCTCTACTGGTGACTCTGAAAACAGTGTTAGATGTAACAGGCACTAGGGTGTTCTCTGAGGAAGCAGTTGATTATGACTGGTAGCACGTGTTTTATTTGGGGTTTTGACATATTTTTTGTGTGGCACTGGTTCACGTAAAGCATGTACAGAAAATCTTGCAACAGGAAGACCCAATTCAGCAAAGCATTTCCACTGAAAGGACTGATTTCTATCTAGCATTCATTTCAGTGAGTAGTTAGTGCTGGATGTAAGCTGGAACATAAATACTTTGAGTGGGACTATTGAAAAATTTTACTTTTGGTTGTTTTAAAAGGCTACTTTTTGCTTTAATTAATGTCTTTTAAATATTAGTAATATTAATTTATTAATTTTGAATTAAATTCTTGATAAGATTTTACTTTCAGATTTGCTCAGGAACTCACCTGTCAATTTCTTTCATTTCCTGTCCCAGGAAATGAAGAGACGACGTATAGCCAAACCATTTTCAATGGAAAAGTTGCTTTATCAGATTGCAACGGCAGAAGCAAAAAAAGAAAACGGACCGACTCTGAGTACGATATCATCACTTCTTGGAGAGCTCAGGTAACGAATTAGGGGCCTGTTGTACCTATTTGTTTTCGTTGACAGACTCCAGAGGTGGATGACGTAAGTAACCCTTTCAGACATGTCTTGCCCCCACTTAACCAAGCAAAAGCCCAACAAACGTATCTGAAGACAGCCACATATGGAAGAAGCAGTTTCCTTGGCTGTAGCTGATGTGAGAGTGCCCGTGGTTAGGATGTCTTACTCTAAGAATTCCCTACTTCGGGCCCCATCAAAGAATTAAAGCTACAGTTTACATATAGGATTTTATTTTGCTACTTCTTGGTGCTGAGAGTCAAGATTTCCTGATGCATTATGTGAACTACATGGAGCCAAGTGGTCAAACATCTTTCCTGAATTTTTCCACCTCTTGGCATCAGTAGCCACTGTCAGTCCGTGGCTGTAGTGGGTTTTGCACCAGGAGCCCTTGTCTTCAGCATCAAGATTGTCATATATTACGGTTGTAGAAGGTACTTTGTATACAGAAAGTTGTCTTGATTTAAAAGTGAATAAATGAGCAGCTTATGCACGCATGCTAACGCATCTTGCATTAGAACTTGAATGTTTTAAATAAAAAATTCACACTCCTTTTTCTCTCCAGTATTAAGGAAACATGTTTAGGGTTTCTCTTAAGATAGGTGAGAAAAGAAAATA
The DNA here is from genome assembly GCA_035041135.1 of Platyrinchus mystaceus. Classification (NCBI taxonomy): domain Eukaryota; kingdom Metazoa; phylum Chordata; class Aves; order Passeriformes; family Tyrannidae; genus Platyrinchus; species Platyrinchus mystaceus. The sequence continues at coordinate 62,387,443 of JAWWLV010000088.1, forward strand.
TAATGTTGCCTGGCTTCCTGTGTAATGATCTTCTCTTTTGTTCCCTACCATGTAGTTGCTACCTATCTTTCAAGTTTGTGACAACTGATACTCGAGATGTCAAGAAAGTTTTGATGAATGGAGTCTACAAACTGTATTTAACTAAAATAGCATGTTCATTTGGAAAATTTCCAGTGACATATTGAAGGGGAAAACAGCACATGTGTTGTTTTAGTGTTCAGAAGGAAATGCAAGAGGTGTGCTGACTGCTTTACCTTCAGCTGGTTCCCCTGTGGGAATAATCATGCTCAAGTGCCTTTTTTTTCCCCTTGAAGATAAAAAGTCTGCAAGTGCAAAAGGCGAAACAGAAATGTTGGTGCTTGCTCCTAGACCATCACATCGACCTCTATCAGAGTGGTTCTCAAACTTGTTCTAATGGATAGGTTGGAATTCACTGGAGGATATCAGTCCTTCCTGTGGCTCCTTATATGAAACAAAATCCCAAACAAATCTGTAAAAAACCAAGCCCATACTAAGTGGAACACTGTACCATATTTTTGCCTTTGCTTTGTTTTGCTTGTTTGTTATGTGTCTTTTGCTGCCTCCTCTCCTGATCTGCCTTGGTTGCTCAGTTTGCCCGTGCCATTTGCTTAGCTTGGCTCTCCACCCATCTTCAGCTGTGTCTGGTGGTGCGCTTTTTTATTCTCCCCTTCCATCTGCTCAGCTCACTCCACACTTGCTGTCTTCCAGTCAGCTCCAACCCAACCTTCTCTCCTACTGCTTTAGAGTTCAGCATAGGAGATATTGTCCGCCTTACAGACACTGCGGGTGAAGGGCAGCTGGAGGGCTTGGTTGTTATTCTCGATTGACATCTCCTTCTTTTTCCCCTGGGTGTACAGCAAGATCTTCGTCTTTTGGCACAGTCACTTGCCCTGCTCCCCTTTTCCTGCCTGAAGCACCTCATGGCAGCAGGTCCTTGGTTCATCTCTGCCTCCTGATGAACGTGGCTGTTACTCCTGACAGCAACGGCTCCTCTTCCTTCAAGGTGGCTTTTGGCAACTTCAGGAATGACAGTCATGTTAGCCACAGCTCCCGACTCTCCACATGGCCCTGAGCAACCATCAACCTCCAGGAAGTACTCGGCAGTCCCCAGTTCTCTGTGGAGCAGTTTGAGAACCATTGGCTTGATACGGTGGTCGCTGTTAAAATCCGGAGATAGCTTTTGCAATCGGGCAGCACTTCTGTGGTGCTGGCTGTCTCTCGCCTTGCTTAGGGAACGGCACCAACCTCCGACACCACTCAGGGCTTTGCTGTGTGGAGCTAAGGTTTCAGTGACGATGGTGGTAAAAGGGTGATCGTATGTGGCTTTATTGGCGGCGTGAGGTGATGTCAGTGTCTAATTGCACACACCATTCACAGGGACACGGAGCTGAGGCAGCGGCGGCAGCTGTACGAGGCGGGTCTCCACTCTTCAGCGCGCTACGGCAGCCACGACAGCAGCAGCACGGGGATGGATGGAAAGAAAAAGCCTCGAAAGTGGTTGCAGTTAGAAACGTCAGAGAGGAGATGCCAGATTTGTCAGCACCTGTGCTATCTTTCCATGGTGGGTAAAATCCTCTGCTGCCGCTGGGGTCCTGTCCCCCTGTTCTAAAATTCTGTTGAATTATAAGCATTTGAGAGGCAGCGTGTGACCACAGAGTCATCTCATGCACTCCTCGCAAGACACAGAGATGTTGATTTAGTTGTGCCAGAACATTTATTACCTTGGCCAATGGTGACAGAAGACAACAGTTAGTGTCAGCTAACTTCCCTCCCCTGTCAGGAAGGGATAAACCAGTCACTCAGCCACTCTAGAACACCTGTGAGCATTTTTGCGTTGCACTAGGAAGGGGTAACAGAGATACCTGCAGGTTGCCAGTAGTTTTAAGTCATGGCAGAACAGGATGAGCTCAAATACATGCCCCGAGTCTCAGGCATGCAGCTACAGCAACAATTTCCCTGCAAGCCAAATTGCAGGGTAGATGTATCCCATCTGTCAAGCTGTTTGCCAAACTGTCTGTTCAAAACCAGCAGTCACGCCCATAAACTTTCTCTCTTTTTAGAAGTAATTGCCTACTGGCTTTTGAAGGTGTGCTAACCACTATGGTGACATTTCAATGTTTTTAGCTGTATGCAGAACACCTACAAATACAGCAATTTCATTAAAAATACCAAAAGCCCTTCCCACAACCTTAGGTACCATTTAATTCCAAGAACAGGTATTTAAATAAACATAATACAGTGCATTTGAGTCCATATTTAGGCCCTTCCCCTCCCCCCACCCCAATATTTAGGTGGGTTTTTTTGGTTATAGATGTTAGGCTTTTAATGAAAATGAAATGTAACTGTAAATGATCAGATGTAGCCATTTCCCTCCCTAGGATAGAATATGCTGTCTTTATACATGTCTTTAGACTACTGTTAAAACAGTGCTAGTTTGAAGTAACTTTAAAATGAGTTTATTTAAAAAAACAAAAAAGCACACAAAACAAAGCATCAACCAGAACCTCTTAATTCTGGTCCATTTGCTCTGGAGTAAGTGTAATCGTGGGAGGGATTTTTCCTTGTCACAACAGTAGCTGGGGACAAAAAAATCAAGTTGGTTGTTAAATTCCAAGCTGAGTGTGCAGGCTTGGCAGGCAGCCAGCCAAGCAAAAATGACCTCTGTTGAACAAGACAGTAGCTGAGGAATCCTGTGGTTAAGCTGATTTTATCCTTATTCAAGACAGCATTTTAAGTAATGGGAAACTACTCCCTTCAGGAGATCTTTAGACTACATAGAAGATGCCAGTAAATGCATATACCATTTGGATTTAGCCTTCATTACTACTGGTGTTTTGTTTCGGGTTTTTTTTGTTTTGTTTTTTTTCAAAATTGTATGTATTTGCCAACATTAGCACTTAAATAGGGATATGTTCTTTCTTCTTACTACACATTCTGAATCATTTCACAATGTGTGATGTTTATGCCTCCTTCCACTAACTTGCAGTAAAATCCAGGTTTAGTGATTCAGACAATAGTTCAATATTGTGTGCGTAACACGGCAATGCAATTTGGAGCTTACTGCACTTCTTACCCCCACCTCTGCTCTTTTATACAGGTTGTACAGGAGAATGAAAATGTTGTCTTCTGCTTGGAGTGTGCCCTGCGGCACGTGGAAAAACAGAAGTCTTGTCGGGGACTGAAAATGATGTACCGTTACGATGAGGTCTGTACTGGCACAGCTGTGTGATACTGGGGGGCTTTGATACCCAAAACTTAGGGGTAAGCTTAACTCTGCCTTTGTCCTACCAAGACCTCAGGAAACTGGTCTTGGGTTTGTTTTTATTTTGGGTTTTTTAGTCTGGTGTGCAAAGAAGGCACTTTATTATTATCTAAGTAAAAGAAATAAAGGGAAACACTATGACGAAGATGAAACTTGAAGCATAAACTGCATGAATATGTGTTATAGAAGAGAGAAGCCATTTAATGCTTTGGTATGCTGCCAAACCTGAGGCTTTGCTTTCACTGGTAACTTCTGTACTTTAGGATACCTTCTCTCTGTTGAGAACTGGAAGTTCAGCTGACTTATTCTAGTCCAGCCTGAACACAGACTTGCAAAGCATGTGTAGATGAGAGGTCCATTAATGGCTCCAAGCACATGTGACGATGGATAATTGCAGAACTCAAGTTGGTGATTTAGGACTGTACCTGGGTTCTGGGCTAATGCTACATCTCCCACCTGTCCAGCTGGCTCCATTTCTCCCTTGCGTGTAAGGGGACAGGGGTAGAATAGAGAGTGGGGCAGCAATTTACCATTAGCCTGAAAGGTAAATAGCGAAGCAGTGGGAGAAATTACAAAATCAGCTTTTGGGGAGCAGCACTTGGTACAAGCAGCTTTTTGTGATGGGCTTCTCAGCAGTTTTTGAGCACTGCACTGTACCTGTTCTTTTTAAGTGACTGAAGAGCAGTTGCTAATTTGTGTTTTGTTTTTCCTGCTTCCTGAACAGGAACAAATAATCAGTCTTGTCAATCAAATCTGTGGAAAAGTATCTGGTAAAAATGGCAGCATTGAGAACTGTATCAGCAAGCCTACACCAAAAAGAGGACCTCGTAAGAGAGCGACAGTTGACGTGCCATCATCTAGGCTTTCATCCTCCAGTTCATCCAAAAGTGCTTCAAGTTAATCCTGAAGATGCCAACACTCTCATTTTGTCAATTTATATATATTTTTTGTAATTATTATACCATAGTTTGGAGTACTTGCTGTAGAATACAAGCTGTCTTTGCACTAGCTCTAAAGAAGATTTTCTTCTGGTTTTAGAGAACTAATTTTGTTTTAGCATTAAACTGTTGAAATTTTTTTTTTTGTACTTAGAATAGATAGATACAGCAGTCTGATTTTTTTAAACTGCCGTATGTTCACTGTTTTAAAACCGGCAAGGGGCTGATAAAATATTAATTTGTATTGTCCCTATGGCTGAAAAAAATAAAAAGCCTTTTGGTAACTGTGAAAAAAGGCTTTTAACCCATTTTTTGGATAGGTTAAAGTTTGATGTGTTTTATAATTTGTTCTCCAGTCATGTGAGCAGATTTTTCTAGAGAGATAAGGGATAGGAGACAAAAACTTGAAAGAAGTTGCTTTACTTTGGCTGTCTTTTATTCTGTCACAGCAAGATGAGTTTTGTAATTTTTTAAATTGGTGAATACACACTTTCTTTGGGAGGTTATGGCAGCTGAAGATGGACTTTGTTTCCTAACTGTAGGCAAAAGGAGGAGATTTGGAGTATGTTCTCTTCTACCAGCACATCACTATGCATCTGTTTTGAGGGGGAAAAATAAAAAATTTTAAAAAAAAAAGAAAAAAAAAAGGAGGAAAAAAGACTGCCTGCCTTGAGGAGTCATGTGAGGGAAAACTGTGCCTGATTTCATTAGGAAATCCATTCTGTTATTTTTTGGTGCTGTTGGCTACTTTATCAAAAACCCTTCAATAGCATCCTTTAAAAAGAAAAAAAAAGAAAAAAAAAAGAAAAAAGTGATCGAAGCCATAAGTGCTTCTTTTGTCATAGACGTGCAATCTTTCTAACATTCCATTTCCATTCCACTGCTGTTTTTCACACCTTTACACAGTCAAGCATTAATTTTTGTTTTGAATTTGTTTCATTATATGATCACATTTAGAGCCACTAGCAGGTCTGCGTATTTCTTTTGAATGTGAAAATGCATTTGCTTTCATCTTGTCTATTTTTTTCTCTTCATGTTGTAACAAAAAAAAAAATCACACCTTTTGTACATATGCCTGTAAATTTTTTTAAATACTTGAGCCTTTTCTTGGGGTGGGGGGAGGGATGACAAAGAGACAAGATGAAGAAAAGCCTTACGTTTCACTTTCTTCATCGGTTGGATTGGATGCTTACAGGGTTTTTCTTGTAACATTTATAAGTGCTGCTTACATCACTGAACAACAACAAAAAATAATAATGGAGTAGCTGTTGCCCTTTTCTGGTTGTGTGTACAGTATGTGTGGAATAAAAAAGGGAAAATGTTTTCACAAACTGTTTTGTTTCGTAATTGAATTCAACAATACCGTAGCTACCCATATTGCACTGAGCTTGCCAGTGGTGACTGTCAGGAAAGTCCTATAATACAATTTGTTGGTTGTTGTTGCAGAAGACTGAACTGTTTTGGAATATTTAACAATAACATAAACAGAGTCAAGTGTTTTCAAATGTGGTTGTCTGGTTTTTATGGCCTTGCTGTGTACTTTTCCCTCTTGACAGTAAACTTCTGACTATGGCTTACAGTTTGACATTTAATTTATTAGCGCTGCTCTGCTCTCTTTCCTTGTAAGGAAAGACTTCATGTTGTTTATTGCCAGTTTTTTGTTTACTTTCCAGGTTTGTACTACAAGGTTTAATAAAAAAAACAAAACTTTTTTGGACATTTTGTCTGTCTTCTGGAAAGCGAGAGAGTAAAGGAAGCTCCTTCAAGAAAAGTTTCTTTCAACAGATGCCTTGTTGAACAGTAAATCTCTTACTGTAGGTAGTGAGCTTCTAGCCTTCCTTTCCCAGACAGGGATTAGGAAACACTTTGTCAGCTAACAGTGAATCCTTAAGGCAACTGGCCACTTCCCAGCTGGTAAGCAGCAGGAGATGCCTCGTTCTCTTGGTTTGTCAGGGCAGGTCTTTGGAAGGGATCGACATCACAGCTCATCCTTTTACTTACGCTGTTTCTGATTACATTCCTTCCGTCCGTGCATGAAGAGCAGGAGCCGGGAGCCTTCTCAAAGGAGAGCAGATCCCTGCAAATAGAGCATGAGACTTGACAAGCAACAGGTGTTAGACATGTTCAGACCTCAAGTTTAGAGAGAAAAATGACTTCAGAAAAAACGGTAATAAGATGATGCCTATAGGTCCTAAGGTTTATAAAATATATGCACTTAATTTATAATTAATTCAGGTTTATTTGCCTTGCACTGCTGGCCTGCATCAGTGTAGTCAAACAGATGTTACCATGGAAAAGCACATTACACTGGTGCTCCTAATAACCATTTTTTTTTCTGAATTAGGCTCCTCTGTTCACTGTCATGGATAAAATACTTGGGTAGTCAAGTAAAAGACATGGTTGGGATAGAAATACTTTATTTTATAATCTTGAAAGAGGAGTTTACACAATGCTAAGATATCTGCTCCACAAGGAGTGTAACATTTCAATACGCATCTCTCCTCCTTTTCAGGTTCTTATTTTTTCCTTAACACCTACAATAACTAAGTTGGTCCTGAATAAGAAGTGTGAGAACAGTAAACACTGCTGCATTCGTAGACAAAGGCAGGAGGCAGACAGTAGGTATTAAAGAGTAGAAAATAACTTTTCATTTTGGTTTGGATCCTAAATCTTCAGTTGCAGCAGCTGAAAACATGCAAGGAACAGTTTGGGTTCAGTATTACACATCAACTCTTTAAGTATTTCCAATCAGCCATTTAAAGGTTAGTGGTTCAGAGTAACTTCTATCTTTCCCCTTTAATTCTCTTATACATAGTATATACAACAGTTTTACTGCTCCCCTGAGCCCCAAGATTACTGTTAAAGTGTGTGTGCTTTAGGCTTATTTTTTTTCTTTAAAAACCAACCTCCATATGACTGGCAATTTTGTAAAAAGGCAGTATTACTAAGTAAAAAGATCTGGCTGTTATGCTCGGTTAGCAAATTGTTACACAGACAAGCTCTTCATTCACTTGTTCATTCATTCAGAAGTCATTCTTAAAGGATATGGTTTTAAGATTCAAATAGTTTGAGAGTCACTTTCATCACTAGCATCTGAAGCACACTTCCTTTCAGTTACAGCAGCAAGGGCAGTGTCCACTTGAACTTCCTCTTCGTCAGACTGAACAACTGGAGACTCTCCTTCACTTGCATCTTGGCTGGCAGAATCAGTGCAGGTTGATGACAGTGAAGACAGTTTTTGTCGTAACTCAGACTGGCTCGGGACCTGAAGACTTATCTCGTTCACGTAGGTGTTGGTGTCAGGCCCTTATAGTTGGAAAAAGAACAACAACACAAATCAAGCTTTGGCTCGGCAAGGGAATTGGTAAGTCAGTACATTAACATTAGCTCAGCATTGGTTAGCGAGCCACATTCAGGTTTTTTTCCTCCGTTTGCAAAACACCATTAAAAATCCCTCCCAAAACACAAAGCTGCTTTTGGCTTTTCTGAAGTTGATCTCTCAAAACAAGCCACAGGCTGGTTTTAATCTGTTTCTGATGGTGCGTATGTCTCTCGCTCATTCTAGAATTGCTAATGCTTGAGATAAATAAGGTAAGATGGCAGGAGCATTAAGTCCTGACTGATAAGAGTCATAGCTGATGCCCTGTTTGCCTGTTAGCAAAGACCACTTAATCCTCCTAACTGACTTTAATAACATCCACTCAGACGTCAGCATGCACTGAGAATCGTCACCAAGAGGAAAATCCTCCCAACAAACTGTCCAATCAAATGCCAGAAACCCTGGGGAAATGCAAAACAAAACAACTCTAAGACAGGCACTAATAGTCATCTTCAGTTTTGACTAAAAATGAAGATGCAAAAGCAAAACAAATTCTTGCCCTCGTCACGGAAGCATTCCTCTGGTACAGCCGTACCATAGCTCAGGTCCACAGGAATGGGATTTTAAGACTATGCTTCCTCGATATCCTGTGCAAAAAAAGACTTCGAGGCAAGTTCAGTTTAACGGTGTTTGCTTGCAGTTTCAGAGTTCAGGTTTCAAAATTAGATCCTCTTCCCTGGACAGTTCCTGACAGAAGTTAAAATGAGGCAACATGTAAACACTGTCTATGTGCTCTGCCAAATAAAGCCCGTTTTTACTTCCCTACTATACAAGTGTTTCTCCATAGCCAGCGCACCTGCCTTCAACAATGAGGAACTTTAGTGAGAAAATATTCTTAAAAATCCTGTGGGATTTTGTTTTAAGAAGGGATATGAGCTCATTGCTACACCTTAGCTCTGCTCAGGCTGTTGGCAGAGCAGTTCAAGCTACACTGCCCCATGACAGGTCCCCATAGTCTTACCAAGTACCTGAGTTAAATTTTAACAAGGGAAAAGTCGCAACAGCATCTGGAGGTAAGAGAAGCTTCTTGTACTAAATACTGTTGCTCTGGCACATTTCTTTCCCTAACTAGCTGCAATCTTAAATTCTGGTCCTAAACTTGAACAGCAACTTTATGTGACATTGTAGTAGCTTCTCTGAGACCGAGGAACTCTGTGGGGAAACGTGCCCTCGGCAGGACTCCAGTTCCAACACAAGTTGATAAACAACTTGTACATTCACAATTTTGACAGCTGACCAACCTGCCTGGGCTGTGTCACCCCAGGATGTCTGGCAGGTCTCCACTGAGTTGCTTCTTGAGGCAGTACATGAATTTATATTGTCTGCAAGTGATATTGGGAACCATGAGGCATCACTAAAAATTTTAGAGACACCTGCCTTTATGTTGTGTACACCACATGCATTAGATTAATTTACACAACACACAGAGGAGGAGTTTTTAAAAGGGACAAAGCTAAGTAAATTTTTCAGTTCAATTTACATTCATGAAATGTTGCAAAACCAATGCCCATAAGCTGGCAATGTTTATATCAAGATAAATTTGAAAACATTTTAATGTCTTGAGCTGATTCTCATTTTTACCTGCTACTAAAATAACTTACCTGCATTCTGTGGTGTTCAGTACAATTGTGAAACATATTGCTTGCCCTGACCACCCGTTTCTCCACTGACAGCAAATGAAGAGTTACCTTTAAGCCATCTCATTTCTCTGAGAATGAAGACTATCACATATTTAGTTTGATACTAGGGGACCAGGTTCCAAGCACAAAAAGCCCTTATTCAGAGGGAAATGAATCATCTGGAACCACAACAGCAAGGTTCACAAGACTGTTTGTTACACTGCAGTAGGAGTAGCTGTCAAGAAGTAAGTCTTGCTGCAAGTCCAGCCAACTGCTGCAGTAAGGCTGCAGTGCTGGAACATCACAGCATGGGTACATTATATTAGTGTATGTACATATATATACACTATACATACACACTGTAACACATTACAGCACAAAATAAATCACAAAGTTTTTTTCAGAGGCTAATAATTTTGACATCTATTTAGGAGAAAAAAAACCACCACAACCAACCCCACCTAGTGGTTTCTGCACTTCCTTAGATCATCCAGTTAGACTGTTTGCTGTTAAGACACAAAGCTTCTCGGTCCAACATCTGCCAAAGACCCAGCAAGGGGAAAACAGTCCTAGATTCTGTAATTACTGGCATGCTCTAATGATGATCAACTTTCATAATGCATGAATTGGATGCCTATCCAAAACCAGCCATCTGAATTCAGTTTTTGCAATGAAACACAAAAACCTTTAGTAGTCAAGTGTGCCTTGACTACTTATTGTAAGCTTTTCACATTCACAGCCGGTGTTAATCACCTGTACATAGGGAGTACTATAAGTACTTTTATAAAAATATTTCAATCTGTATTTTCAGAAGAAATCAAAAGTACATTTAAAGGAACTTTATCATCTCCCCCAACAAAAATCGTTTTGGCTCTTCTGAGAAAAGGCATTTTAGTACAGTTTTTAATTGAGAAAACATACTTCCATGGTAGTTAAAAGATCCACTACCCAGACACTAATTCCCTGCCTTTATGCAGATCCCTCATCACGCTGCAACTTGGCAGAACACAAACATGGTTTTGTTCATCAGAACACATAAACAAAATTTTGGATTAACTTAATCCAATTTAACTAACATTACAAGCAGAAGGAAGGCTACAAGAAAGAGCTGCACTATCAGAATCACTATTCAGAAGCTTCTTGTACACTGTTATGTTTTATATGTGTGTGTGTGTGTGTGAACTGCAGGGTTGAGCCATTTCTCTGAGTATCTCTCACTGACGATCTTACACTATACAACTGGTCCAATTTTACCAAGCAACATTCTGTACTTTCAGTTGATGTTTGTTATAAAGTCCTCTGTTAATCCTATACTGAGAAAAATGCACCTTAAAACAGTGTGTAACATATCACCCATCCACACTGTGATGAATACAACAGGAAGCTGTAGCAACTAGATGAAAAAAGAGACAGTCCAGAAATATCACGTAGTTTTGTGTCAAGCTCCCTTGTACAGGAACTAAATGTTAATGTTTTGAAAAGCACTAATGAAGAATATTCCATCTACATAAAGCACAATGTTTTATGAGATAACATCATCCATTACAAATTAGAGCAATTCTGGTGATTTATCACTGTGTCTCAAAGCACGCTGTCATTACTAGTACCATACCCAGCATGGGAGAAAGCACATTATTGTCTTCGCCTCCTGAGTTTAAGAAGACATCAAGTGCTTCTTGGTCAGACATGTCCATTAGGTCCATCTGTTCCAGCATGTCCACATTCACTTCCATGGAAGACATACTTCCAATCGGTTCTGCAGTAAAAACAGCGCAATGAGCAAACTGGCAATCAGCTACATGATGTTACCACACACCAAGGCTTCAATAGCTACTATTATTGTGTGCATTAGCAATAATGAAACCAGGAAAGGAAAGAACACACCCAGAGGAGCTGCTCTGCAGCAATTTCAGCGCAAATCCAAGCGCACTCTGGGCGATCTTTGTTGTGAAACTAACATCCATTACTGTTTTTGTAAAACCAAACATTTTTAGAAACGGTATTTATAGCAAAAACATTGTCAGAAATATGGTAGGATGGGGCTCAGGGGCAAAGATTGAAACTTTCCATTTTGGAATACTCCAATTCTCTCAAAGTCTTTTTAGAGAAAAACACATTTAAGCACACAATGTCAATATACAAGGGATGTGGAAATTCAGAAATAAGGATTAATGTTAACAGAGAGCAGCCATTCTTCCTCTCAGCTAATCTAAGAAATGACAGTAGTATGCAAAACCTAGGCTCATGCCCAATATCTTCTCCCAGCATGGGGATTACACATTATGAATTACTCAAGCAAATCATTTATTACTGTCAATATAATACTGACAATTTGCAAGGGAATTAAATACTTGGATAAGCATCTTCTTCCTTGAACAACAAAACACGCAAACACAAAACAACTAAGTTCAGGGGTACCCAGATTTAAGTCCAGTTGCTACATGTGTAACATCAAATATTAAAATGAGCACTTTATTGGTTTATGTAAATTTAAAATTACACTCTTAAAAGCATTCACAGGTGAACTGAGATGAAATCCTTCTATTTGATTGTTTTTTTCCAAATATGCTATAGCTCCATGGTTTTACATGTACTGCAAGACCAAATCTTTCATTAAAACAGTTTCTTTGATATGCATGTGTTCCACATTATACTAAAAAGCCATCGTTCCAAATGTTAGGTAGCCTAACACTCAAACCCAGCTGTGTGTCCAGTACTAGCCCATGAGAATGTCCACTTTTAGTCTAATGGACTATATATTACAGAAAGCAGGAGACTCAAATTCAGATCCTTACTGGACCACAAATTTAGACTTAGATATCCCACCTCTCCCTAGCTACTCATGTAGAGCATCTTGCAGATGAATATTTATAGCACCCAAGCAGAGAAATGGAAATCTTGGATGGCACTCCCTCCTCTGACATTACAAATGATAGCAGAACTGGCCTTGGAACAGGGACAGAATCTCTACGTTTTTTCCTGATGCATGAATGCATAATTTCCCACTTGCTTCCTTACTGGTCCAACAATCCCTGCATTTTGGCCTAACAGATGGAAACCTCCCACATAGAAGTGTCTGTAGCCTATGGCATTCTTGTGCTTTAACTAGTCCAGAGATGCCAGACTTGCGTCATCTCGTAATAAGGAGAGCACTTTATCTGACCTTCCCTGTACTAATCACACACCCTGCATGTTACGCACGCAGTGGAAATAGCTACCACCTGGGAACTGTTTTGCAATGCAACACTGAGCTTTCCTTTGCACTTTTCAATTTTTTCTGAGGCACCTCCTTGCCAGGTGACAATCCCAGGCTTTGGAACTCCAGTGGACAGAAGCAGCTGCCTCCATCCATATCTTTACAGATATGGACGCACTCTTCAGCTGCAGAGGAAAGTGCTGTTCCAGATGCACTTCAGTGCTCTGCATTTCCTCAGACAAGGAACACAGTCTGATTAATCTTCTAAGGTATCTAGTTCCCCTGGGACACAAAGTTGGTTTAATTGGCTTATCTGAAGTTCCAGTTCCTCTGAGGAAGAATTTGGATGCTGCAGTGTGTTAAAACCGCTGCTGACTCTGACCTCTCCTCAGTAATGTTCTCCAAGCTGTGAGTTTGTGCATTACACAGAATGTATTTTAAAACTTGCCTCGCCTCTCTGCTATCTGCAGGTATCCTGTAGAAAGGTATTGCTCCATGTCCTGCTGGAAGGCTTCTTCAAAGAACTTCTGACGTTCCTTTAGCTTCATCTGCTGGGTGTGCTCCATGTCCAAAACCTTCTGCGCATGTTCAGCATCTAGTTCAGCTGAGCATAAAACAAACAAATAAATAAAATATTGCATGCATAGCCCCCTGACTCTCAGAATTTAAAAGCTACGGAACCAGTTCAATACTGACAGATTGTTACTACAGATTGTTAACACAGGCTGTTATGAAAGAAGGCTTCTGGGCTTTGCAACTACATTTTAGAACAGGATAAGAATGCTATATTAGGCAGCATAACCTTCACGTTAAAGTGATGTCATAACTATTTATTATCTTGAGGCAAGATGCAAATATCCTGAGCTGTATAAGCAGGAATACCTGAAAGCCCCTGTCCATGAACAACAGGGATTTCAGAATTCTGCCAAAAAACCCCTCAGATAATGATGCTTCTGCAATCATATCTTCCTAACGCACACAGAAGTAATACTTTTAATTTGAACACTGCAGCACATTTCCACCACAATGCAAGTGGAAAGATACATATACAGCTATGTGCTCATACACATAAATGCCCATACATACGTGTGTGTGTGTGTGCATATGTGTCTGAGATTCTGGGTTTGTCAGCCTTCAGACAGAATGGAAAAATCCTTTGAAGGATATCATACATGTAGCACAGGTATGTATCCACAGAAACTGTGAGGGCAGCCTGAGTTGACAGGAGGTAGTTAATCAGTACTGTTTTTAAAGACACCACCATACAGGCATTAATAAATATACAGCAGAGAAGACGATGATGACACCAACACCATAAACACAAAGCCAACTGCCATAATTACTAATATGACACCAAACAGAAAGGCCCAGCTCATATAGCTTGGACAGACACACAGTGACAACTGAATTTGCTATGCTGGGTCTCTGGCAGTTCCTCTTTCCTCCTACAGCAAAGGAAGCATTAGAACTCCTTCCCCCGTCTTGCTCTACAGGAGTCACTGACTGGCCAGAGGATATACAAAGAAAAGAATCACGCTGTTCAGTGAAGAATAACATCTTCAAAAATAAAAAGATGAGGCTGCTATTGAAATACCAGCTGTAGCCAGACCACTAGTAGACTATGCTTCAGAAAAACTGCTTATTAGGAGGAATATGTAAACTGGAACTCTTCCTCCCAGAGTTCTCTGCTCACTTTCCTGAACTGGTCTCATGAGCACTCTGCTTACATTAAAACAAGAATTTGCTACAGCTGAGCTGCTGATGGAAGGGACGGAGGTGGCAAGAAGAGCTGCTGGTCTGTTCTACCCATTAGAAGAAGCTCCAGCAAATACCACTGGGTGAAAAATGTCCAAGCTTTCACACACCAGACAGACACAGCTAGAATATGGCATACATATGGATAAATGCTGGAAGAGCATAAGGTTTTTTAGGACAAACATTGTGTCAGTCTTCCAGGAAAAATGTTATATTAATAATATTTTACAAAACGGACACTCATTAAATGCATTTACCATTATAGAGATTATTACCCAAATGCAGAGCATGTTTTATTAAATCAGGCAAAAGCATCAGAGAGCAGTAATTCACTCTGTTGCCTGCATCAAGGTCACAGATCATACACAGAAGCAACTGAGCTGTGAGAGATGCCTAAAGAAGCCAGAAAACCGGACTGTCTGACACACCAAATATTCATTAAAACATCAGTAAATCAGCTGAAATCTTTTTCTTAAAGCAGATTTCAGAGGTAAAACATCAGTGTATAAAAAAGAAAAGCATCTTCCCTGAAGGTAACATGTCTTTATTATCAATTACACTGTGGTATATGATGACTCTGCGTCCCCTGGAGCAACTCCCTTAATACAGGCCTGAATGATGTGCAATTATTAATAACATTGTCTATGATGCAGAAATGCTATTCAATTGTAATAATAAAAGCCAGAGGCTCTCACCGACAACAGAAATTTCCTGTCTTTCTCATGACACATTCTGACAGTTTTGCACTCTATATTGGTAGTTCAGCATATTTTTAACCCCAAAACAGAGATGGCATCCAAGTAAGAGATGAGAGTGATGCAAGCTCTTTCTTAACATTGAGCACTCTGTTTTTAACTTCTGCCTAAAATGGTCTGTTAAATTGAAACTGTCCCCAGCCAAAGCTAAATTGCAACAGCTGCCTGCAGTGCTGATGTGTTCCGTGGAAACTCTAGATACACATTCTTGAAGAGTTGTCACAGGCTTGTTCTCCGATGTCTGTTACAGAGTTAACATCAAGAACCTTGCTCCACGATTTCACGCTCTGCCAGGTGTAATAAAAGTTGCTTGCCTAAGCAAAACCCAACTGCTACATTTGCAGTTTCTGTTTGTTGTCAGAAACGCTAAGGATGGCTAGACAAAGCCAACAGTCAAACATGAAACCAAGGAAAACGGGTGTACTGCTTCTTTTACAAAGCTATTTCTTTTTACGTTTTCCATAAGCCAAGTCTAGTTTATACAATACTGAATAGAGACAGCACCAAAGCAGATCTAAGAAAGACAAGAGTATCACCCATACAACCATCAGACACTGCTCATACAAATTCTTCCCAGGATGCAAACTGAGACCTGTCACACTTAAGTACTATTGTCTTTTTCCTTTCACCACAAAATTGTACCTTTCAATTACCAACTGCACCTATGTCTCAATCACACTGCTGTGCACAGAAAAAAAAAAAAAAAAGACAAACTGCACTGAAAATGCTAATGCACAATTAGATGCAGACATGCAGGAATTGCCACAATAAGCCAAATAAAATGTGTCTTTAATTCTACATGAGATGACCGTTAACAGAACAGAAACTAAAAGTAGGCAAAACATTTCTTAAAAATTGAAAACTCGAGGGCTGACATACAGCCTTCTGTACTGTCTCCAGGAACAGCCCCGTGGCCGACCCATGGCTCCCCTCCCTTGCAGTCACGGTACAACCCACAGCCTGAGTCCCCCATGCAGAGGCAGCGCTCGCCCACAGAGCTTCATCTGCTACAAAACCTCATTTCCTCCAACACAGCTCTGCCTCGCCCTCCCCGTGCAGGTGCTGGAACACAGAAGTCTGTTGACCCTCAGATGAGTCACCCCAGCCTGAAGGAGCCCCTGGGCATGTGCATCCTGACTGAGATGCTGCACTGCCCTCACCTCCTCTGGCCAGGTGAGGATTTATCAAGAAGTGTCAGGGAACAACCCAACTTTGGCTCCAAACACCTCAGCATGAGAAAAAGCTGTAGTCATCATCTGCTTCTGTCCCTGTGGATCGTGCCTATACCACCTAATGGGGCTGGAAAGCTGTACTGTTTAATTCCAGTCATTAAAAGGACTGCCCTGTGCTCTCAGAGGTCAATGAAAAAAAAAAAACAAAAACAAAATCAAAAACAGAGTCTAGAGTGTAGTCCTTAAAGCACTGATTTTCCCTACAGGCGTTTCCCCCTCTCAGCTTTTTTCCCTGGGGAAAAAAAAAAATCACCATACAGCTGTACAAATAGGTCAAAGACTTAGGAATTGAGGCAAGACTAGAAGCACAGTATTCTTTGGTCCATGTTTCCACATCTCAGTTTGAGTTCTTGATATCTTTCTGCAGACAGGAGCTGTGCTAACCAGACACTGTATTCCTATGACAAGATTAATTTATTAAAGCCAAGACCTCAAGACAAATTATTTCTTAATGACTTTATAAAATATTGTGATTTATAAATTAACTCTATTTCTGGGAAGAACTCCCACGCCTTGTATCTTAAATGTTTGAACGAGGCACCAGAAAAATCCAAACTCCAAAGGAACAAACTAAAATAGCTTATAGCCATATAAATCAAGTATAGGGGACATCATTTTCTGATATTATTCCTAGGCCTGGCTGACACTTTTTACAAATTAAAATTCTGCAACAGTACCTAAAGTTTCTATCCAACCAACAAAATTACCATTTTATACTTTAATATAAAAAATTTTCCAGCTACACACAACAGATTTCCTGAGAAAAGTGTGGCTACAAACAAAACAAATTAAAAGAAAGACTACCAAAAAAAAAAAAAAAATCAGCAACTGAAAACACTGGTTGTTTACATGGCTAACACAACCTTTAGGCCTAACATGAAAGATGTCAAGTTGTCCAAATGGATTGCTTTTTAGTGCTTCCACACTGTTATGCAATCAGTTTACTTCCCTTCAATTAACTTATTATGTAACTTTATAGTTCTCATGTGAAGTAGAACCCATAAATATATCTGTTCTAAAGAGAGAAAGACACAGAGTAATGCAAAAAATGCCCTTTGTCCCCCTCCCTCTATAGTTCATTTGCTTTTTGCAGACTTATCCAACCAGACCATCAAATGGATGCGAGCATTCTTTGTGGGCTTTTTTGCTTTTGCTACAGATATGAAAGTTTCAAGCAGCCCTTCACTGAACTCACTCCTGGTTTTTGATGTTCCTTCTGTGCTGAGGGACTCGAAACTGGATGTGTCACCAAGACATGCTGAGCAGTGGAGGATAATCCCTTCCCTTCATCTCCTGGCCCTGTTCCCATTCACGCAGCCCAAGGTGCTGTGGCCTTCCCTGCTGCCAGGTGTCTGTCACCTCCTCCAGGACAGAGCAGTGTGCTGCTTGTCACCAGCCTCCACGCAGGGCATGACCCATAAACTACCACCCTCCAACCCGACTGGTTGTTTGTCCATCCTGTTGCCCACCCATCCACACTGTACCATCATAACTCGGCTACAACAACACTGTGTGAGGTTGTCAAAACCTATCAGTAACATGGCTATTCACTAAACAACCAACACCCTTCAAAGTCAGAAAAATAAAATCATAAAAACAGGCAAAAAGGGAAGACAGCCAGCCAAGCAGCTGCTTTTCAAGTGCACTGTGACTTAGCAACTTACACTTGCAACTGCCTCATTATAAACCCTTTCAAGTAAAAATATCAAAGCAAGACAAGACACCAGGGAGTGCTTCAAAGAATGCAGTTTTCCTCAAAAATGATTAAATTATACTTAACAGAATTTAGAGTATATATTCATATGACCAGGGATGAAGCTCAGAGCACTCCTGCACTACACTTTGCTGCCAAGTGGTGAGAGAGTGTTGGCAAAACGTGAAAAAAAAAAAGGTAGAATAAGCGACCTAGGTGCACACAGTCTTTCTTCTACATTAAAGTGAAAGGAAAACAAGTAAAAGCTACAAGTCCTAACTGGTTTAAAACTCTTATTTAACAGTTTCTTTACAAAGTAATTTGTTTTTACTAAAGGTATATTCAAATAATTACAAACAATAAATTTTTCACTAGAATGGAAAGTCAAGATTTCACTCAGTGACAGAAGGATCATCACTGTTGTAAAAAATATACACTGTTCCAAATGAAATTTAATGTCTGACAACTCTCAAAAGCCTTCATTTTCATGAAGATATATTTTACTAAAATTAAGATTAACAAAAGAACCCAGTCATTAAAAGTTACTGTAGGTATTTTTTCATAATATATGACTAGTGTTTTTATAGATTTCATCAGAATATGAAAACTTTAATTAGCCCACAAATAGTCCAGTCAAGAGGAAAAGCAGATGTTTTAGAATGCGGAGAAATTACTTTTAAAGTCACCCAATGAGCAGTTTCAACAAGTTGGCTTACCTTGGAAATTCTCTCTAAACAAACAAAATGGCTTACTTGAGATCCTTGGAAAATAAAGAATAAGCTCAAATAAATATCAGAATAAGCCACAATAGCTGCCTGTACGCCAAGATTCCAGTTACTAAAGCAGCACCTGGAGGAAGAGGCAGCTTCCGACCAATGAGACAGGAAACATAGCTTGGGAAAAGGTTTCTACATAACTCCAAACTTTATCTGGCTACCAGGAAATCATCATAATTAAGAGATACTAAAAATACGCTCCACCAAAGAGCAAATGCACAAATTGCATTCTAAAAATGTAAATACATCTAGAATTATAGAAAAAATAAATTAAAAATTACACAATTAATCATATGCCTCACAGTGTGTGAAAAAACTGTTAGAGTCTGACAGAATTAGGATCTTACAGGTTGGGTAACAAAAGGTTACTGCATTTACACTGATTTTACTTTCACAGTTTTCTTCAACTATCTCCTACTTTTTAAAGCCCTGCAAAGTATGACAAGACCTTTCTAGGGCAGACCACTGGCTTGCCACTGCAAATGAAAATACACCTAAGCTACAGACAGACTGGACCCAGTTTGGGTTTATCTGAATTTTTTAACAGTTTGGTACAGCCCACATTGTAACTAATTTAGGAGTTCAGACAAGCCCAGAGCATCCAAAGTTATATATAAAAGCTTAAACCCTGCCTTGCCCAACTGCACTTTTTTGCAGGAAAACAAAGAAAGCCTCCAGCATAGCAGCTCTACAGCACATTATATTCTTCAGATTGCTTTCACCTTTCTCTATTCTCTGCAAGCTTAAAATCACCAGGCTGAGGGATAGCTCTGCAAGGTGGTCCACAGCACCATAATGGACTTCTGTTTTAGAACTACATATACTTGTGGTTCAGAAACAGTAACAACACGTATACTAGTTTTATTTCTCATTAAAAACTTACCATAAATTGAGTGTATTTGCTTATTTCTCAAATTCTTTTTAAATTAAGAGCAGACATTTCCATGCCTGCAAATGTGGGAAACAAGAACAACTTCAGAATAATTTTAATTGGTTTTAACTATTATCAAAATCACCATGGAGATACTGTTGGACAGCACATTAGGAGTGGGGTTTTTTCCATACTTGCTTCAGTATTTCCCTACCTTCAGCTGTGCAAATGCATGCCTTGCAAATCATGGTAACATGACAGCAAAAACTCTGGGGGTGAATTCTCTCCTTCAGGCCCATACCTTCTGGTTTAACAAATCTACAATCCACCATTTTACGTTTCTCTGGTTCAATTCCACTTACGGTCCCCAAACCACTAATGACAATATCTATCTTTCTAGAAGACAGGACTTAGCAATGTGACTTCAGCTGGATGTGAATATCACAAACCATTCTTGACTTGCACCAAGACAGGCTCTGTTAGGAAAAGGGTCTTCTAACTCCCCGATTCTTCGTTTAGTCAGATTTCTATCCAACTGAAACAGAATAAAAGGTGACAAGGGAAGGGTAACATTAAGCTGAACCTCCCTAGCATAGAAAGTCAAACCCAAAATGCCAAGCATCTTGCTCACATGCTTGTTTCCTGCCTCTCTATAAATCTACCATATACAATATGTAAGAACAATAATTCAGTTAGTGAGCTGCAAAGTATGTACTTCCACTATAAATAAACCTGACAACGTCACATATAACCTTCAGTACATATAAGTTCATTTTTTAAGAGAATTTGGTTTTAAAACTTGGCCACACACTTGAAAAATCCCACTGTTACAGAAATTGTACCTGAAAACAGTTCAAATGACTCAGCACTATTCTACTCTCATGAAATGCAGTACTTAGTGCATATGTTGTCCAACTACTGTTTTTTCTGCCTTACCTCAAAAATACTAATTTTCAAATGGAAAAACTGGTCGATAGCAAATCTAAACCCAAAGTACTTAAAATAGAAACCACAGCACTGCAGTATTCTATTCAGGTCTCCAAAGGTCCATGAAACTGTCCCAAATAAGATTAATAACATCCCATCATCTGAGTACAAACCGGTCTATTGAACAATTTAATGACTATTTTCCATTCCAAAAAGACAACCACCTTTCCTTTGGAATTAGAAGGCTTTCAAAGACAGGCAAATGGCTTCTGCTACTACAAGAATAGTGCTAATCTTAACCTTTGCACAACTCCGAGCTATTTGCCTTCTAGATCAAATTATGTGCATGTGTAAACATGTAAATTAATTATGAGATACTGTTTTGCTGTCACAACGCATTCTGCACATGTTGAAAACATGGGTTCCACAACATGGCAAATCAGTTGGCAGGTATCAGATTTTACTTGTCCCTAAGAATAACACCAAGCTTTGAACTCTTGCTGCAGTGAAACTTATTTTTCACCCATAGTATAACCATCCTCAGATACACAGAACAATACCACCGAATGCTTAACTACATCTTGCCTCAGAAAATGAAGGTGAACAAATTATTGTCTTCTTACCTAATAATTAAAACAAAATTAGGGTTTTACTCCATACACTGTTCTCAGAATAACCAGTTTTCTGACTGAACATGCAATTTACACCTCTCTATCAAACAGTCCTACAGGCTTCAAGAGCCAAAAGGAATGAGCCACAGATTCACAGTCTCAGTACAGTTCAGTCTAATCTGACTTACTTTACATTGACAGTGATGTATTTTAGACCTGAGGAGAGTTTTCAGTTTTTTGGAAAACATACTTTACTACAAATCTTAGGTTAACATAACCAATGATTGCTCAGAACAGACAAAAAACAAAACAAAACAAACAAACAAAACACCAAAACCAAAACTTACTTTTCACAGAACAATCATGCAACTAGTTGAAAGAGAATTTGATTTTTTCACATGCTTGGTAAAGCATTCAGTATTTATTATGTAAACTATATTTGGTAACAGATCATAGAATCATGTCATAGAATCACAGAATGATTTTAAAACGATTGAGCTGGAAGAAACCTTAAAAATCATCTAATTCCAACCCCCTACCATAACCTTCCACTAGACCAGGTTGCTCAGAATCTCATACAACCTGGCCTTGAAGACTTCCAGGAATGGGGAATCCACAACTTCCCTGGGCAACCTGTTCCAGTGCTTCACCACCCTCACAGTAAAGAATTCCTTCCTAATATCTAATCTAAACCTACTCTCTTTCAGTTTGAAGCCATTCCCCCTTGTCCTGTCACTATGTGCCCATATAAAAAGTCCCTTCTCATCTTCCTCTGCTCCCTTCAGGTACTGGAAGGCTGCAATTAGGTTACACCAAAGCCTTCTCTTGTCCAGGCTGAACAAGCCCAATTTTCTCTGCCTTCCATTGTAGGGGAGGTGCTCCATCCCTCTAATCTTGGCGGCCCTCCTCTGGACTCACTCCAAGAGGTCTTGCAATTTGCCATTTCTTTCTATTTTTAGCTAATTATAACATGTGAGAAATTGTACAAATTAAAACTAAATATTCACAGTCAGAACTGCAGGACTGCCAGTGAAATAACTCCTCCTCAACTGGAAGCTTTCTTCATTGACAACATCAGAATTTCATATGTAGCAATATTTTAAAAAGACCATAAGCAAATCATCATATCAGTAACACACAGAGCATACTTGAAGTATTTCTTTTTTCTTGACAATTTAGTCTATTTCCTCTTCCACTTCTGTCAAAACAACTTCTCCAATGCAAGCAAAAAAACCCTGCTATTCATTCATTCTATTACTGCTGAGTTTATTTCTAACAATTTAAGAAAAAGAACCATTAGATTACAAATCTAATCCAGTTTAACACCGCTCAGTTAATGTCCCAGATGAATCACACTACAGACAATCTTCAGAAATCCTAGTGGTGAGTAAACACTTTTGTTTGATATGATTAACGAAACAAGATCTGAAATACCATTCACCCTAACAAACCAGGATCCAGGAACATCCAAACGTGAGGGGACTGATTTGTTAACAGACAGCTATTAGAGATGTGTTACCAGCTGAGGAATTTTAAAATACATGCAGCCTTGCATACTCATTACATGTGGAGTATCAGTTATGACAGACCAGCTTATTTTTAAAATCCGTATTTATTCTCAAATGCAAAACAAAGATGCCATCATTCTTTTAAAAAAAAGGAATGTGTACTAGTGTTATTTGCTAGTAAAGCTAATTTGCAACACTAGCAATAGCATGTCTTTTCCATACTTTCTATAACACTGTAAGACAGATCTTTTCAAGCTACATTATAATAGTCTCTTATAAAAGTGTTTTTCAATTAATGGGTTGCTTTTCAATTCAGTCAATTGGACAGTAACAACTACACAGGCACAATAAAAGGAAGACAACCAAAACAAAAATTGTACTACATTTCAAACAGAACAATGTAGCTGAACATAAAGCAGTATTTTCAGAAGATATGATAATATTTTCACAGTTAAAATTCCTCATTTTTTATTATGGAAAGGCATTGTATAGCAAGAATCAGGACATCTGATAAGTGCAGAAATATACATAGTGTGTTTTTTTGCACTAAACATTTTTATTTTTAAAAATAAAATGGCTTATGTGAAAAACAGTTTAGTTAGGACATGGATTGTGATTCAGAGGTAGGGCAGTATTCAGTATGTCAGTTCTAAAGGAAGGATATTCAGTTTTAAATTTTTAATGAAACCTTTTAAGCTTTCTTCCATGCACCTAGTTTTCATATACTCAAAGCCATTCCACTTGCCTCTTCATATTTCAACAGAATATTAAATGGTCTATAGCTCAGAAAAAACAGACCATAACAAAAAAAAGCAGCCCTGACAGAACTTCCAGTTTGCAAAATACTAGCTGTCTTTCAATAGCTCAAATGTAAGAATAAAATTCTTTTTATAAACTTGAAAAATATTTGAGATAAATCTTCTTGTAGAAAAAAAAAAGTCTTGAAAGATGATCTGCTCCCACTGGTTTGCTGACTTACTTGCGTGCTGTCTTCTAGCAGAATTGTTCTAAACTGTTCAAGCTTGCAACACTGAAGGTAGAATAAAGGTCATCTTTACATATAGTGTCCATAATGTTACTGCTAATTCAGAACAGTTTCTGCAACTTTGTCTGTTTTTTAAAGGATTTAAGGGCAGAGCTTGAGGAGCAATCCATGGAACACAGGCAGATGGGAAGAAAACCAAACCCCTTCCTTCCTTATAGTCTGTAAACTATGACAGGAGAATATGTGGCTGAGTTCACTTTCTTGTTTAGTTCAACCCTGAGGAAAGTCTCTTGCTTTAAATTTTCAAGGTTTTCATACAGTAGCCAATATTTGCTATTAATAAGAAGGGAAGTAGTTTGCCAATTTTTCCTCTGACATGCAAGTTTTATCATTCTTTGTCTTTAAAGACAACCAGAATAAACTATGCATCACTGTTGGCAAAGACAACTCACTCAATGCAATAATAAACCTGATATTATGGTACTAGAGGAAACTGGCATTGCCACACCAAGGAAGCACTGGTGGCTGGGAACAAAAATAATTTTTCTAGACTAAACAGTTCTGAAGAAGATTCCCTTCTGAAGGTTTTTGTTTGTTTCTGTGTTTTTACATGGGATCAGCCATCACCTGTACTCCTGAAACTGGCACAGAATTGACAACAGGTGTAAAACCAACAGCCACCATGCTGTCAGGTCCAGCTAAAGTCATAACAGCAACTGTGTTCACTCAAAAATATTTTTGCTATTTAGCCATTAATTAATCAATGTCAGCATTAGGTGTGAAATAACTGTAATTTTAATCTTGTGCTCATATTGGTTTAGCTTGCAAAAAGAGGTTAACTGATTTATAAAGTTCGCTATTCAAATCAAACTGATTTAAATGACCACATTTTTCAAATACTGCAGTATCCTGGTTTGTATAAACCATACTGTATAAAAACTAGCAGGCCTTCTCATGTGTGCAAGATCTAAGATCCTAGTATCTTTAGGTTAATAGATTATTTTAACTAGTTGAGATTAATAGATTAATTTATTGCGATTAAATACAGCTAGACAAGTTTCACTGGTTAGCATAACTAACCAGCTCACCTGTATCTATATAAAAAGAGCGTAATTAATAGCTAATACTTTTTCCTTATTTGATGTTCACAGCTTTACACCTGCTTTTTATTGAGAGGAATCATTATCACTAAAACAGTACAAAATTTAGTGGGTCTGTCAGTTGCTTAACCCAACATCTCAATGAGTATATATACAAAAAAGGAGACACCCATGCAGCAAACTAGGGAGAGTGTGGAGCAGATGTGTGATGTTACTAATGCATCAGTGGAACACTAAACGAGAGAAATATGAAAGGAAAGGAGATACAAAGGAAGAGAAATGAATATGGGGCAGGGAGAGAGGGGAAGGGCGACTGACACTCAGATTCCCAAAAAGAGATAATAAATGAGATATGACCTTTCATTTTGGATTTCTCCAGTCTGGTAGAGGTTAAACAAGTTGTGGGGAAAAAAATAACACTAATCAGGAGAAAGAAATTTAAAAGAGAGGCAGAGAATGCATTGCCATATTGGAACCAAACTCCAAAAACAAAGCCAGAACAATAAAATTGTCTGTTACGAAAGAAATAGGCCCTACTGAAGCTACTCTGACAGACAAAAACCCAAGAGGCTGCAGGAACAATTGCATTTGAGTGAGAAAGCACATACTGCGTGACCATCAATGACTAAACTCTATGCCTATGGTAAAAACAAACTGACAGATGACACCTAGGATACAGTATCTTATTCCAGCAAACAAAGGAAATCCACCTAAAGGATGCACAGACATCAAAGTGACAGTGAGGAGTGAATAAAAAGCAGAAATTCAGGAAGCTGATAAAAGCACTTACAAGGGGGAAGGGAAAAAAGAAGGGGGCTGACTGAAGAGGCAAGTCACTATAATTAGGACTACGAAACCCATAAAATACACTTCCTATGAGATCATTCCTTTCAACATACACAGCTATATGAAATATCTCTCTCACCCTTTCCCCCCACCTTCTTTTTTTTCAGTGCATGGATGTCACACATGTCTTCAACATCTCCTGACACATCTTAGGACAGCAAGCACTTACTTGTGCCTGTGCTGCAACACAGTACAGAGAAATTAATTCCCCCAACATCTGTGTCAATCAACTTCTGCCATTTGTATGCACTTTAAAAACCATTCACCTTTAGGCCAACTACAAATATAGAATACTTAATTTACAGTATTTTCCTTAACTTCTGAATATGTATCAGGCCTTGCTAACCTAATTTTCAATTTTATTCTTCAGAATATTTTAGCAGTAATTAGCAATGAGTACTTTAAACCTCATAAAATGCATGCACATTGCCTGCATACGGTAAACATGCAGTTGATCTCTAAAAAAATTAAATTTCCTATTACTCTATATCTCTAAGTAACCCCTCTCTGTACTAGATGTCATTTTCTATAGCAACAAAAATCATGCACTGTATGTCTACCACCTGCACTTGCATCAATTCAAAGAGCCCCTACAGAACTGCATAGTGATTCTGAAAAAGAAAATGGAACTGCTAATTTTTGAACCATTAAGATAAACCATAAGCAGAAGTGTACTGATCCTACTCAGTGTCCCATTTTTCTTCTTGCATATCTAAGCTTGAATAACGTGCCTCTCCAAATATGAACATCAACTAATTTTAGAGGAGAATATCATTAGAACACAATATGACCTTTATTAAATATGAATTATTTGTTCACAACACATTTGGCATGACAGTGGGAAAACATTGCCTTCAGGCCACCATTATATCTGCCCTGTTTCCTTCTCTCTCTTCCCGTCATCATACATCTGCTTCGTCAGCTCCAACAGCATTCAGTTTCCATGGGCAAAGAGATTTGTTGCCTCCTTTTAGAGCAACCAGAAGTATTTTTATTTTTACTAACACGGAAATAAAATTATGATGTTTACAATTTAAGCTTTCAACAGATATTTAGGCATAATATCTCTCATCTCTTCGCTGCTGCTGTAGACTTTAACAGATTATACCCATTTGATTTCACTGGTTTCATGCAAGAGAAAATGTCATTTATAATCATGAAGACCAAAATTTGTTTTTAAATAAAAGATCAATGGAAGTGGGTTACAAACCATATTAAAGGATCTAAACATTTGACCTCATGATGCCTTTCAAAACACAAATGAGACAGGCAAAGTGGGATAAGAGAAGAGCATTTAAGCAAAAAAGTCCTCAGAAGACTAACACTGGAACAATCTAATCTATCCTGGGGCTTGGCTAACAACACAACCTGTGGAATACGACAAACATTGTGACATAAGGTCTTTCAAGACAAACACACCAGGGACAGTATCTGGTAAATGCATCACCCTCAATATCAGTTCCTGAACATACTTGAAATTATGAACAAAGCTGGAGGTGGGAATCAACTAAGAAACTATGGGAATGTTCCTGTTCTGTTGGTACACGTACTTTCTCTCCAGGATTGAGTGAATGCTACACCATGGTGTTCAGCAAGTGCTGAACTTCAACCTATTGTGATTCTCTTATAAACTATTAAATCTGTTTGTATTAGTGACTATCCAAGGCTAATGAGAACTGAAGCATGCATAAGGAATCAAAGTAACATCATTATTATAATTTCATGCTCTAGAAAACTGTAGACATTTGGTCAACAAGCCTCCTATTTTGAAACATGTTTGCTGATATTATTCCTTTTAAATTATATTTCATCTGTGCCTTATTTATTAAACAAGTTCCCTTGACAATACATGTGTTTATTTATACAGTAAATAGAGTCTGAACATCAAACAGTGGCTGCATCGCACCAAGACAGTTCTAACCACAAAGTGCCTAAAATCTTGGTCAAGGAGGAAGGAAAAAAAGCACTGAGACTTGATAATACATCAATACAGTATTTTCAAAATAAAATTGGTAAATATAGATTCATAAAATCATTAAGGTTGAAAAAGACCTCTAAGGTCATTCAAGCCCAACCATCAAGTCAGCACCACCACCATGTTCACCACTAAAACCCGTCCTTGTCCACACATTTTTGAACACTGTGAGGGATACATTCATCAATGTGTGGATGATGACTCCACCACTTCCCTGGGCTATCTGTCCCAATGCTTGGCAACGCCTTCCAGGAAGAAATTTTTCCTAATAACCAACCTAAACCACCCAAGTGCAACTTGAGGCCATTTCCTCTTGTCCTGTCACTTGCTACCTGAGAGTAGAGACTGACCCCCAACTCACCACAACCTCCTTTCAGGTAGCAATAAGGTCTCCTGTGAGCCTCCTTTTCTCCGGATTAAACACCCCCAGCTCTCTCACATGCTCCTCACAGGACTTGTACTCCAGACCCTCCACCAGCTGTTTCCCTTCTCAGGACACACTCCAGCACCTCGATGTCTTCATTGTAGTGAGGGGCTCAGAACTGAACACAGGATTCAAGGTGCAGCCTCACCAGTGCCAAAGGACAATCATTTCCCTGGTCCTGCTGACCACTTTATTTTTTACAGCATTTATCTGGTTTAACTAAAATATACATGTATATACATATCATTAGCTTATTATTAGGTATTAATTTGAGATATTAAAACCTCTATAGGCATGTAACTCCTCAATTAAATTTTAATAAAGATAAATGCATAAGTGCACAGTTCATTACAAATGCGTTGTACTCACTGAATTACAAAAAAATTTCACATATGAATACCGTAAGTATTAGAAGGCCAGAATGAATTGCATTTTGTTGAAGAAGTTTGCAAGGTAGCAGTTTCCATTTAGCATTCAAAATAGGTCAGAAATTATATAGTCGCATACTGCTATTATAATCCATTTTTTAAAGTGAAAACTGTAATCACACCAGCAGCTATTAAAGACTGATGGCCTGCTTTTTCTAACATCAGTCTAATGCTTTCTAAATAGTAAATTGAATGATGATACTCAGCCTAGGGGGAAAATATAATAAAGAAGCCTGAAAGAGATTTCGTTTTATAAGCATGTGTAGTAATGTACATAGAAATTAAAACAAGATATGTTCTTCTTAAACCCACAGAGTAAAAAGAAGAATGCATATTTCCAGTGAAGTAGCCTATAATAATATAGGTCACATCTAATGATTCTCTATTTGGAAATACCTCTCATGATCAGACCAGGAGATAGCGAGTTTTGCTCACATTTCCAAGTGAAACTTTAGTATTTCATTTAAATTGCACATTTACTTTTGTTTTAAATATTCTTTAAAAGTCCTAGATAGTTAAACAGATTTCACCCTTCACCTCTGTTAACCTATAGGAACAGACTTGACATATTTGAGAGAATGGCAGCAGTCAACTAGTTAAATCAGCAGTACTGGAAGCATAATGTTCATCCACTGAGTCACCAAGGTTATATAAACTGACACAGCACATTAATACCATTCCTTCCTGCCTCCCAAAATACAAACTGCTCAACTGCTCAGTCATTACAAATGATATCTTTGTTTCAATGCTTGGAGAATAACTGTCAGAGCCCAGAAACTGAGCTACCTTCTCATTCAAGAAGTCTGGAGGTCAGATCCGAGGCTTATCAAGTAAGGCAGCACAGAGACATGCTACTTGCACTCGCACTGCTCCTCCTGCACTCATCCTGAAGATGAATGCAGAACTCAAGACTTCACAGATCACTCCAAGACTTTTGTAGCGTGATGAAATAGGAAGTTCTGCCATAAATCAGTTCTCAGGTGTTTTGGAGACCGGATTACACTTAGCCAAGTGGTAAGAGTACAAAAGAACACTGTGAGGAAGCTGAGCAATAAAATATGGAAGAGGTTTGTTTAGAAGTTCTCAAAAATACTTCTCTAGGTGTATGCACTTTTTGACTTGCAGAATTTAACAATGTCAGTATGAACTTGGAGCCTCCTAAAGTGTAAGACCCTTAAGAGAAACAAAATACTTATTCGATATAGTCTTTAAAAAGTCACAGAGCAAAGAATTCTTAAAATAGAAGCTTGCAAAGCGCATTATATTGTCAGAGCAAATCTGTCTCCATCCCACTAGAGATGCTGGCTCGGTGATCCGCATGTAACTCCACCTATCTTTTAAGGCAAAAACTGTCCTAGTACCACTGCTTGTGGGCTTTAATGCAAAGTTCTGGCAATCATCCAGGACTCTGGAAGTGAGGGAATGCAGCTTTTGAAATTCTCTTTTTAGGTCATGACATAAGAGATCACACTGATGGTCACTAATGCTCCATTTACAAATGCAGAGGGAAGTCAGCAACTTGTACTTAAAGAAAAAGTAAGGTGCTTCCAAAAACAATGCTACATTGTACAGAAACTTCATGTTTAAACAAGTTATCTACCACTTTCCAAAGAGCTCAGTAAAACTAAGAAACTATCATGTACTTCTTGGAATTGAAAACCAAGGGTAAACCAGCATATTTTTGCCCATGGCAAATAGGCAATCCGAGCAAACAGTGATGTTTTTAAATAGAAGTTTTACAGGAAAAGAAAAAATCAAACACATTTTTATTAAATTTTATCCTGTCCCCTATGCTTACGGCATGAAAGGGCATCATGCATCTTCATCACAGAAATGACCAGGCTAAGTTTGAGGTCAGTGCATTTTAAAGTTAGTAAGTGGTATGTGGAGCTTTTGTCTTCTGTGAAGGAATCTAAATTGAGTTTGGTACTTGAGATGTGGTTAAGTCTTCTGGCAATGAAAAAATAAAAAATCTTTCCCACACTTTTCTCACACTTGTCCTTTCTAACAAAGTTAACGATTACATACAATCTTGTGGCTTTATACAGAACTCTTTACAGAAGCCTTTGCCAGCAGACAGATGCCATATTGCCTTCTATATCAAAATAGCAACCAAGAACGATGAGTGAGGACATCACTGGAACAGGGATTCAATTAACGGAATATGGCAAAATTGACATTTATATAACGAAGTTGTAGGTTAGTCATCAATGACTAAATTTATACCACAGAGCTATTAAATCTCACCCTCTGTAGACAGAAGAGCAGCAGATTCCAAGAACCAGAAAACCAACAGCCTATGAAAGAAACTTTTCTGCCAAAAAGACTTCAGCAGAATCACAGAATTGTTACAGTTGGAAGAGACCTCTGGAGATCTAATCCAACCCCACTGCCAGGGCAGGGTCACCTAGAGCAGGAATGCACCCAGGTGGGTTTGGAATGTCTCTAGATAGAAAGACTCCATGACTCCCCTGGGCAGCCTGTTCCAGTGCTCTGCCACCCTCAATGTAAGGAAGTTCTTCCTCACGTTGAGGTGAAACTTCTTGTGTTTTAGTTTATGGCCATTACTCCTCCTCCTGTCACTGGGCAACACCCAAAAGAGTCTAGCAGCATCCTCTTGGCACCTGCCTTGGAGGTATTTATATGCACTGATGAGATCCCCTCTCAGTCCTCTCTTCTCTAGACGAAACAGGCCCAGCTCCTGCAGTGTCTCCTCATAAGAGAGACGCTCCAGACCTCTCATCACCTCTGTGGCCTCTGCTGAACCCTCTCCAGTAGTTCCCTGTGTTTTTTGTACTGATGAGCCCAGAACTGGACACAGCGCCCCAGATGTGTTGTACAAATACTCCTGTGTTCCTCTTCCCCAATAATTTCATGACTACAAGGCAGAAAACAACTGATGCTAGACAAAATAAAAAATTGAGCACTATCACAACATAGGCAGACAGTATTTTCTGTGCTTACATGATTTAAGAAAGCCTCTTTGCTGAATTAATACTAGGACAGTTAAACACAATTAACACTTAGCTGGAGGTATATTCATTACTACAAAACAACCCTCCCAAGCCACCCTAGCCCAACACACACTGGCCTTTCAGGAATTTTTCTCATTTTCTTGATACTAATTCCTTCACTATGTTTACATGTAGAAGTCTCCATGTCCCCTGCTTCATCAAGCGAGCCAAGTTCTCCTAGCATCTTGTAAAATAAGCTCACTTCTTATCATTTCTCTATCATGATTCTTCAATCATTTCTCTAACACCTCATTTACAGCTATCCACTGGAAATGTCATGATTGATCCATCCCTGGACGTTATTTACCCTGTTCAGAGTTGAATTAATCCTAGTATATCATTTGTCCAAAGCAACTTCATAACAGATTGTTTTCCTCCTAAATCATTTTCACCCAATAGCCTGTCACTTTTTGGTTTGCTGTTAACTATCAGGGGACAAAATTTTAATAACAACAATAATAATAATAATAATGATGATAATTATTAGTATTTTCTGCAAGTTTTATTGCTGTTAGAATCACCTATTTTCATCACTTAACCTTCATATTTGTGCTGCTGCCTGAGCAAAACATAGAATGTTCAAATTAAAACTGAATTAGACCTAGTAAATACTTCTCAAAGACTACATACATACAGTCATACATACATATATATATATATGTCTCTAAGCATAAGAATCATAAATAAAGAATGCTTTACTTACAGAAACATACTGGACTACTTCTTTCATTCAAAAAGCAGCAGTATATATTTTAAAACTGCCATAGTACTCACAATTGCAATTTAAAAAGCATCTATTTTTAAAGTATATTAAAATGAAAATATTGTCTTATGATTATCTCCTCAGATGAAATCTTGAGCTTCCAAGGACTGCAAAGAGGACTATACAGTAAGAATACTGACTCTGAAATTCATCCATGATATTTGTAATAACACATTAAAATACCCTTAGACATTGTCTTATATTTTACAACTCTCCTTCTAAAATAACTGGATTTCTTTTGTAACTCGAAGTTGCCAAATTTATATGTCATAAGACTTAAAATATATCTTTTTCTTTGGTCTGTGGTCTGTGTTAGATAAAACTTTTTCTGTTCTCTCTTCTGTTGTAGAATTAGTTCACAATTTCTTCACATACCAAATTAATGTTTACTTCATGATTTTTAAGATATTTAGACTGAAAAATCACTAATATGCAGGAGAAATCTTCAAGCACCCTGAACTCTGTCAGAGCAACAGAGTGACAGAAGTACCTCTGCCAGACTTCATACCATCCTTCAACTAGTGGACATTTTTCATACCAGTTATGCTTCCCTAAACAGGCTGAAAATCAAGGACTTGGCTTTCTATTCTGTCAGCTTTCCTACAGCTTTGCATCTGAAACACATTCAGTTGTGATGAGAACCAGATATTAAGTGACTAGCAGCACAACCCTCTAAATATGTATCACAGAATCACAGAATATGCCGAGCTGGAAGGGATGCACAAGGATCATCAAGTCCAACCCTTAGCCCTGCACAGCACCATCCCCAAGAGTCACACCATGTGTCCGGGACTATCATCCAAATGCTTTTTGAATTCTGTCAGGCTTGGTGCTGGGACCACTTCCCTGGAGAGCCTGTTCCAGTGCCCAACCACACTCTGGTTGAAGAACCTCTTTCTATTATCCAACCTAAACCTCCCCCAACACAACTTCAGGCCATTCCCTCGGATCCTATCACAGGTCAGCAGAGATAAGAGATCAGAGTCTGCCCCTCCTTTTCCCCTCATGAGGAAGCTGTAGACTGCAATGAGGTCTCCCCTCAGTCTCCTCTTCACCAGGCTGAACAGAAGAAGTGCCCTCAGCCGCCCCTCATACAGCTTCTCCTCAAGGCCCTTCACCATCTCCGTTGCCCTTCTTTGGTCACTCTCTGATGGCTTAATATCTTTCTTACATTGTGGTGACCAAAACTGCACACAATATTCAAGGTGAGGCCACACCAGAGCAAAGTAGAGCGGGACAATCCCCTCCTTTGAGTGGCTGGCGATGCTTTGCCTGATGCCCCCAGGACACAGTTGGCCCTCCTGGCTGCCAGGGCACTGCTGACTCATATTCAACTTGCCATCAACCAGGAAGCCCAGGTCTCTTTCTGCAGCACTGCTCTCCAGAATCTCTTTCCCCAGTCTGTATGAACATCCAGGGTTGCCCCATCCCAGGTGCAGAAACTAACACTTTCCTTCATATGGCTGGTGATTGTCCAGTCCTCTAATTTGCCCAGATCTCTCTGCAAGGCCTCCCTGCCTTCAAGGGAATCAACAGCTCCTCCCCGTTTTGTGTCATCTGCAAACTTGCTTAGTATCCCTTTCAGTCCTGTGTCTTTTTATTAAGATGTTGAAGAGTACAAGGCCCAAGGTGGAGCCCTGTGGAACTCCACTAGTGACAGATCACCAGTCTGATGTTGCCCCATTCACTATTCCCCTCTGTGTTTGACCCATGAGCCAACTGCTCACCCACCACATGATGTTTTTATCCATCTATGTGCTGGACACTTTGCCCAGAAGGATACTGTGAGAGCCAGTATTGAAAGCTTTACTGAAATCCAAAAAGATTACATCCACTGGCTTCCCTTGATCAACTAATGGGTTACCTTGTCACAAAAGGAAATCAGGTTTGATAAGCAGGACTTCCCCCTCAGGAAGCCATGCACTGTCTGTATTGTCTTTCAGGTGCTTTTCAATACGTCCCAGAATAATATTCTCTGTTACTTTACCAGGCACTGAAGTGAGATTGACAGGCCTGTAGTTTCTGGGGTCCTCCTCCTTACCCTTCTTGAAAATCCAGACAACATTGTCTATCTTCCAGTCAACTGGGACCTCTCCAGATTCTCAAGACTGCTCAAAAAATCATCAGGAGAGGTTTTGTGATGACAGCAACCAGCTCTTTCAGGATTCTGGATGAATCCCATCGGGTCCCATAGATTTGTAGGGATCCAGCTGGAGAAGCAGATCCTGCACAATTTCAGGGTCGACTGGGAGTTGATTATTCTCGCAGTCATGGCTCTGCAGCTCAGGGCGTTGAGACATCCCTGGTGGGTCATCCGTGTTGAAAACAGAGGCAAAGAAAGTGTTAAACACCTCTGCCTTGTCTCTGCCTCTGGTTGTGATGTGACCATCCCCATCCTGTAGCAGGCTGATGATATACTGCCTATTGCCATTAATGTATTTAAAAAAACTCGTCCTATTGTCCCCCACATTTCAATTCCAGTTGAGCTTTGGCCACACAGATTTTCTCCCTATAGCAGCAAGCAGCATCTCTGAATTCTTCCCATGTCACTTGACCTTGCTTCCAGCAAGCAAAAGAGAAAAATGCATATGTCATCCAAACCTGTAACGTGGATAGACTTCTTCCAGTCACACAGGTTTGTGGAGACAGAAGCTGAAGCTGCAGGCCCTTCCTGAGGACCTTACTCTCCAGCAAGGGCCAGAAACTATCCTGGCACCTGAGACTAACTGTATGAACAACTAACTAGTGCTCTTTAAGACAAAGGCAAGAACCCCAGCCTTCTAATTCCACTGTGTGGTTAAACAGACTTTGGAAAAAAAAATTACATTACACCTATGACTAAGGCTTAGGACAGTTTTGTCTGCAAAACAGCAATTCCCACATCACTGGTGAGCCACAAAACCCAAACTTATCAAGTACCACCAGTTTCATTTCCTACCCATGTGAACGCACAAGATAACTGAAAACACATTGGGTGGTTTTCAGTGTGTCTTCTCCACAAAGCGTGGGTTTTCAGTTTAATGTACAATAACCATAGAAGAGAGAATAAATCTATGAGGATTTAAGATTATGATCAAGGGAAAACCCTCCTGAGCCAATGGAAATGCTGGTGCGCAAGGTCTGGAGTGATTACATAATCGTCTAATTAAGCCAGAAACTTATTCCTATAAATGGCACCATTCCTGTTTGATTTAAAATGAGACACAGCCAACTACGTTTGGATCAAGTCTCATTTATGCAACATCAAAATAGCACTAGCTGCCTTCTACATAAAAGGAAAAAAAGGGCTGAGTGACATCTCCACAAGATTCTTATTTCACCCTAATCCACAGTGTAACCCAAGTGATTAAAAATGAAACAATGCATTCAGTTAGTCAGAACTCCCTCTTAACCTCTTTCAGCCTTAACTCACATACTCTATTAGAAATATGCAATTTTGAAACATTACATACATACAAAAGTGTTTCACTGATTTTTTTTTAAATAGCTCATTTTTTAAGTATTTCATTATTATTCAATGCCATTTTCCAAAGGAATATTATTTCACAAGAAAGGACACCACACTAGCTAAAATACTGAAGGCTTCTGTTTGTACGCTTTCAGCTCCAATGCCTTGATACAATTTCACATGCCATACGTAACACTCCTAAACAAAATAGGCAGAATTGTTTACCAGAATATCCACATTTTTCTTCCATTTAATGACAAGGAGTAGAGAAGCATTCAGAATTCTTATATGCTCACATGCACACCTTGGCCATGCACATCATTAAAACCTGAGCAGAACAAGTAGTTTAATAACTGATTTCACTGCTGTGAAAGGTGGGGCGGAGATTTATGTAAGGACATTCTATAAAGAGGGAATAAATTATTTCTACTGCAGTTTTTAAAAAAATTATTTTTAAAAAATTATTTTATATACTATTTTTGAACACTTAACAGAATAGCATCATATCTAGAGTCCCACTACAGAAAGAAACTGTGCCATGCGGGGAAATATAAA
This sequence comes from Platyrinchus mystaceus, assembly GCA_035041135.1. Lineage (NCBI taxonomy): Eukaryota > Metazoa > Chordata > Aves > Passeriformes > Tyrannidae > Platyrinchus > Platyrinchus mystaceus. Next base: position 62,423,524 of record JAWWLV010000088.1, read on the forward strand.
AAGTGTACAATCTATTACTGTACATTTATTTAGTTACAAATCAAACTCATGAAATGTCTTCACTTATAGTTACATTTTTAACATAAAATAGAAGCAGCATGCAAAAAAAAAAGAAAAAAGAATACTGTCATTATAAAACTGTTCAAAAATTCATTTCCACCAAGATAAAAATCACAGGCAGCAAGAGTCTACACCATTTGGTCTTTCAGCACCCCAAAAAGTACTACTAGAACTGATCTTGCTAGAGAGAAGCAATCTTTTTAAAAGGAGATTTATGAGTATTTCTTAATTTGTCATTAACCTCATCCTACATAGGTGATATATTTTTATATATATTTATATATATATATATACATAAAAAATCTCTGCATAAGTTTTTCATTCCTTTTTTCCTGTCACCAAACCACATAAGATAATTTTTTAAAATCACATTAGAGTAATTCTGGTTTCCATAGAGGTGTTAACCTTTCCAATATTAACTAAAGCTTCATACTTCATCATACTAAAGCTTCCTCTTACTGCTACCTCTTCCCAGCAGTAGCCGAAGTGATATTGCTAAGGCTCACATTTCAGAACTATTCTCCAATTTCCTATTCTAATCCTTACACAAGTATAATTTCAAGGTTGTCCCCCACCCCACCCACAAAATAGCTGTTCTACTGTCCAAAATATGATTGTAAATAAGGAAAAAAAAAATACTTGCAGCTGCACCCTGAATTCCCCATACTTCCATTTCAATATCAGGAAACAAGAACAAGTAAAGAAGGACAACTTCTGACAATATGTACATAGTAGTTAAGGACACAAAATGGATTATACCAGTAGTGTATATATTGCTTGCAACACTGACAATTTTGAGCAATAAGTGGTCACACCACATTTAGCATAACAGAGGATAAATTTTACCATCTTCAAGTAAACAGTCAACTGACCTGACTAGATTTATTGAAAACAACTGTTTTTACAGATGAAGTATTTCTTAATCAACACAAATGTAAAGAGTTCTCCCATATCAGATGAGTTGTTTAAAACAAAATATTCAACTTTACATTATTCTTTAATATGAATACCTAATTTAGTGGTCAGAATTACAGCTCAGAGGTAGAATCTCGATAAAGGTATGCTCCAACAGGTTATTAAAATAATAAATTGTTCAATTTACTCTTATCTTTTGGTCTCGGACATCAACTGAAAAAAAAATCCACGTGAATGGATCAACAGAAAAAAAACTCTTCCAGTGGTTATATAAAAGAACATAAAAAGAAGCAGAGTAGAAATCTACACTTCCTTTCTACTTCAAGTAAAGCACAGCTCTAAACATCATTAGTTACAAATTAACAGCATAAAACTGTTATTGATTGCATTAAGAACATTGTTTTATATGATACAGGGGGCTCAGATGTAAATAGCATTGACGACTTCACTTAAAAATATAATTTTATAATTTACTTATTATTTTATTTATCTAAAGGAAACTGAGAATTAGCATGACTGCATCTACACTAATATATTCTCTGCTCTGTTTTTTTATTCTTGGTTTTATCTTCAGATAATAATTCTCTGTCTCCTCTCATCCTGTGGTATCACCCCACCCTTTGACAAGCCTGCTTGAATTTTAGCTAACGAGATATCTGTGTATTTGTATTCTTTTACTAATTCCGATTAATATTACCTTGATAATAATGTAAAGCGACAGACAAAAGCAAAGCAATAAACAAAAGCCCTGACAAAAAAGACATTAAGTCGCTATCTCTTTCAAATTTGCTAAATCAAGTTGATAATTAACCTCTCAATTTATAGCACACCCTTTGCAAATCAGGCAATGGCGGTAACTGAGGAAATTAATTAAGACAACTTTAATTTCATTTTGCATTTTACATTAGCTTGGCAAATTAAGCTGACAAATAATAAAGATGATAATAAAGTTACACCTACATGAATTCTTCTGAGTATTCTCAGTGCCTCCCGGAGATGACATGGCAGTAAGAAATAAGCAAGTAAAAGGAAACCCAGCACTGGTCAAGTGAAAGCTCCAGTTACCAAGCAGCTCCACTGATGTGCATCTTCATTGATGTAGAACAAAGACCGATGCCAGAAGGCTGCTTTTTCAAAGCAGTAGTACCGCGACTGCCAGTTTTCGATGGGTCACTCGCACGCAGATGAATACACATGGATACTTCAACTCAGCGCCTTTCCAGAACGCGAGCACAAGCTACCCAGCAGCTGGGCTACACCAGAAATGCATGCATGTATTTGGGAAGGTACCACACGCTGCTGAATCAAGGGGTGCTGGAGAGAGAGAAATCTTCCCAGCGGGATATAATCTGATGACACGCAGTTACAGCATGTGTTTATTCGGCTGAGAGCTGGCAGCGACTCAAAATGATTTAGGAGCAAAGCAAAACGTACAGAAGGGTTCGGAATTCTTCTTTTTTATTAGGTGATATTCACAAGGCTCTACCCTCAAAGTGCTTTTCCTTAACGTGGCTTAGCTCAGATACCCCACAAACCAGATTACATACTATTCTTACTTCACACATAAAATATTAAAAGCCTTGGATGTGATTTTTAAATAAATTAGGAACAGTATTCTCTACTCAAAGATGAATTTTTTTGTATTACACATCCAGGCTGCATTTTCATCAAAAACTTAAAAAGCCCCGTTAAGCAGCTAAAAAAAATACAGAAAGGGCATATGACTGAGATTCTTTGGTTACGGTGATGCTGCAGTTACACAACAGTGTATTTATGTTTCAAAAACTGTAAGGCGTTCCTCAGAATTGGGAACACTGGCACACATTGCCTCTTCAGCTTAGGAGGGTGCATAGTGCTGTCAGAAGCCACAGCAATTCCTTTCTTTTACTTAAAATAATCACATTTTGGAAAGCTTCTCTGTGACAATTATCAAAATACAGAGTACAGACAAAAAGCAATTATATAACAAATATTCCTCCAATCGATATAATTAACAGTAAAAATACCAAGAATATATGGGCCTACAAAACTCGATTTTATTTAACTGGTGAAAACAACACCAAAAATATCCATGTGAAAGATTAAAAGAATAATAATAATCCCAGGATAATTCCGCCTTCAGTCTGGACTTCAGTAATTAAAGGATGAATTCAACTTAGAGCTGCAGACAAAGTACACTTCTGTTTTTTTCCACTTCATACACTTAAGCACTAGAGACAACTAAAATATTACACCTTTAAATGTTTTCTTTTCCACATAAACTAAGTATGACAGGACTTATGTTCCCATGAAATTGTTTCCTATTATCTCCACAGTTTGCTATTCACCCTGGCAGTGGCCAGAGAAAACCTCTATTGTTACCCTGGCCTCCTCTACTCCTTACAAAACCAGGATTCTGCAAGACTGACTCCAGCACAGGGCAAACTTCCACTGCAGCCAACAGGAGCTGTACCTGCACATCCATGTATCTTAAGATACATCCAGACATCTTATTTTAAGCTGCAATGATGTTGTGATACATCTGACCTCTGAAAGGGCTTTTGATTTAGTGCCATACTAGAATGCAGAAAGAGTAGGACTAAAGGAAAAAACGATAAAACTACATAAATGCATCAATATTAAAATTTGTTGGGAGGATAAACTAGCTTCCTCAAAATGCAAAGAAACATAAGACAGGATGAATGAGTGTAAGAGTGCCATATTAAAAAACCACAAGATTCTCTAAAAACACATGTAGATAAATCAGAATTAAACAAACAAACAAACAAAAACACCAAAAAAAGGGCTCCTACCTTCTACTTTTACAGTCAGACCTAGCATTAGAAAAACCTGATAAACACAGGGTTTCAGAAGCATCAGTAACATCAGCATTTTATGGGTTATAATAACTCATTGTCTGAATAGGACTTTCAGGTGATAACCATCCTAAAAAAATCCTGAAATCTAGTTGAGCAAAGAGATTACAAACAGCACTATTGAATCTGTAACATATAAAGTAACATTATAGCCAAAGTAACATATAGCCAACAAACAAAAATAATAAAAAAAGCATTTAAATAATTAAACCAGAAGTAGTTTGGGGTAGAAGATTTTACAAAACCCAAACCTATCTTTGATCAGCTGAGTTACAAAGGCACAGAAAATTTTTCCAAGGAAATTTGATTATCTAGTTTGTCCATAAATAATCTGGTATCTCTATAGCATCCTTTTCTAAACTTCAGTCTTCCTTTATTTACAGCTTTGAAAATTCAGACCTGTTTCCAATATATAACCACCTTAGTAACAGATGCCATTTTATCACTAAGATCCACCTAAGCCTGTATAGCCACTACCACAAAAGCTGGTTTTCCCTCACCAGCTGAAAACTAATAAAAAATGAGCAAAGGGAAAATAATTCTCCATCATATCAGATTATTAAGAGGTAGGGTTGTTCAGCCTGGGGAAGAGAAGGCTTCAGGGAGACCTCATTGCAGCATTCCAGTACCTTAAAGGGGTTTATAAAATGGAGGGAGAGTGACTTTTTATACAGGCGGATAGTGACAGATAAGAGGGAATGGATTTACACTGCAAGAGACCAGGTTTAGATTAGATGTTAGGAAGATACTCTTCACTCAGAGTGGTGAGGCACTGGAACAGGCTGCCCAGAGAAGTTGTGGATGTCCCATCGCTGGAAGTGTTCAAGGCCGGGTTGGATTGGGCCCTGAGCAACCTGGTCTAGTGAGTGGCATTCCGACCATGGCAGGGGGTTTGGAACTAGATGACTTTTAACATCCCTTCCAACCCAAACCATTCTATGACTAAGTTAGTTGAAAATGTAGCCCTCCTTTTGGCAAAGCATAATGGAAAATGCCTTTCTGATGTAGTGATTGAAGATAGAATCATAGATAATTTTGTTTCTACATCTGAAATACACTAAAAAAAAACCTTTTTCTTCTTCCATTGAAATGTACATTCTACTTCTTGTACAGAAAATAGCCTGTCCTGAAGAGTTGATGCTTGTCAACATTATCTAATTAGGTAACAAATGTAAGTCATCTGCAAAATAAATGCATACTCAAGATGCTATCCATTATAATTTGTTTCACTCCCAGTCATAATACTTAATCCAGAAAATGTTTTGTTTTCTTGTCAAAGGCAGCTAATATATTTTCAACTACACTTAGCGCTCAATACAATAGTGTTGCCAATTGAGAAAGAAGCCCTGTTTACAGGGTCAGCAAGGGGCAAGCAATTGCTTTTGTGCCTTACCCCGTGCAGTCTCTGCCTACACAGAAAACTGAAAACTTACACTGTTCTTGGGTAGGTATTCACACATGGAACAAGTTCTGAAAGTACGTCATTAAGTCTGATAACTTGGCCAAATAGAACCAGACATGTGCAAATCAGCATCATCTACCTGCAGGCTACAGAAATGTAAATTTGAAAGCTTATACATCTCAGTGGTGGTAATATCTGCCCAGATTTATAAAGACTCAATAATTACTGTGGAGGACTGAAACCAGCAAGGCCAAGACTGAACGTTTCTTAAATTATTCTATTTAAAGGATTTAAAAAAAAATATATTTTTTTTAACGGCTTGACTTGAAGGCCATACCTATTTTGAGGAAAAAGAGAAGTTACAAATAGCTTTATACAAACCTAGAAACTCCAAAAACGTGTCCTGAGAGTTAAACAGATGCAAGAGTCGGCAAACTTGAAAACACAAAAAGCAAAATCAAAAGCAAGGTATCTATAAGGACACTGGTTTCCTTCTCCATCTTTCTCATCCTATTACACTATAATGGAAGACTTAAGCAGTTAAACTTAATTGCATTTCACTTGAGGGTTGACTAGAAGTGCCCAAGTTTCAAATCTTTCCATTCTCAAGAGAATGGTTATCATATAGGGAGTCTTGGTCAATTCTTGACACAGACAATACAGAACATCCAAAGCTGCAAGGTTCTCATCCCATAGCCTGGGTGGGAAAGAAGCTAGTAAAACACATATCAGAATATTTTCAGCTCACAGCAAAATAATTATGAAAATCTCTGAAATCTGAATATAAACCTGAAATTTTAATTCCATCTTAGCTTTATTACAATAGAATTGTTTCCCAACTTTTTTCTGGTATGCCAAAATAAGAGTTGTCTGTGCTATGAGGTTTAAACATTGAACTTCTGGAACACGGTCACCTAAATAAATTCTAAAACTATCAGGAAACACTCCTAGCAAAAACACTGTCTATCTCCCACAGCGTGTTTTGGAAGATGCACCCAAACAACCAAAGACACCATCCCTCCCCTATTCAAATGAGCAAGCCATTGAAATGCAAAAATCAAAAAATATGACAATTAAATTAGAACTCCTACTGTTAAACAACTTGATCATGGACACAACTTGCCAAGAAAAAATTGTTCACAGTAAGGAAGGTCCTTGGATGTTCCTAAGTTACAGGCTTTGGGGTAGTATATTTGGAAATGTTAAAGTAAACAAACTCCATGTAGCTCGTACAAATTTCTACCACAATGTCATCTTACTCTTGCTCAGAAGAAACACAGAGGATTATGTGCTCAAAATTACAGCTCAACTTTAAGAACACCTCCATCATTGAATGTATGAGCTTTATCAACCACGAGCTGTAAAGATCTCCGTTGCATATTACCCACGCATCTGGAAGGCAATACGAAAAGCAGAAAGAAGTTTTTTATTTTGACAGCCATCAGAATACAACACAATAAAGAGGATCCCTGCACTGGAAGAAAAAAAAAATCAGTTTGACATAGTATTTGTTGAAGTGAATAGATTTCAAAAAATGGAGAACAAAGAAACGGAGTCAACAGACTGTTCCAAATACTGTGCGCTCTTAGAGGGAACAGTGAAAGTCAGGAAATTAAAGTCTAGATATAAACATATTTAAGCTCCTGATAAAAGGACTGGAAAACTGCAATTTCAACAGAGGCTTCTTAGATGCACGAACAGGGATGACAAAAGATCTGCATACCAAATGTGACCCAATGACTTAACCTTGAAGGGAAAAGCAAGAAAAAACACCTCTTTATTTCAGTGGTCACCTTTTCAAAGAGTATTTTGATAAAGCTCTTAAAACTTATCAGGACTTGTTTGGGAGAGATCTCCGATTCAAAAGGCTGAGAACATATTTTGTTGTATTGTAAACAGAAGTGCTGAAAATAGTCATATGACCTGTTTCCCTGAGCTTGAATGAAACTAATCCTGTTAAAGCTTAGAAATATGCATGACTCAGTAGCCAAAGCCATGTGCATATTTGCCCTTACAAAGTTTCTGGCACCTTTCATTGTCTGAAAGTGCTGTGCTGATGATTTCTAAACAGCCTCTAGTGCTTTAGTTTTCTTTCTAGAAATTAATTCAAAACACTGCATCCTAAACTTTTAATAAAAAGGGACTTTTAGAAGCAATTTTTAAATCTAACATGTATAGAGTTCCCATTTAGATAAACTAGACGTAAACTTCTATTTCTGAAGTAAACTCAAGAGCATATGTTATTAGCACTGTGCAATTCTACTACTTTTATAACTTTTAGTTTTTTCCCCTCACTATCTCACTGCTGATTGCCTACCTCATTATCTGCTTCACCCTTCCATCTTCTAATTAAAAGATTAACAGTATCCTGTAGCTATTGCCTACACAATCCTGGCTGCACTGGAAAAAAAGTAAGATTAAATCAAAAAAAGAAAAACTATTAAAAAATGGCACCATGTGTCTAGAAAGATGGTGGAATGATTTCAAATCTCAGTGCAGTCATAAATGCACTAGGTTTCAAGTATCAGGAGAAAATAACCACATATTTGCTATCTAATTTCTAGTTTCTCAGCTGTAAAATGAAAATGATACACACCCTTTCTAAACCAAGCAAGAGTACAAGGTATCAAATACTAAAATCAAATACACACACAAATTTCAACTAAAATTACAATTGCAAGAAATTGCCAAGATCCACAATAGAACCCCCTTTTTAAGCAACTTTATAAGTCTCAGACAGGACAGGACAGCACAGAGCATAAGCCTGCTCCTGCAAGCAGTCCTCCAAAGAGTGAAATTGATGCACACTCGGAAGAAACTTGCAGGCTACTCCATGTGGCATACCAATGTTTCCATTCATAAACCCATCATTTTTTACAGCAAAGATCTCTGAAATATAAAATATTAAAAAAAAAAATAAATGGACTGCACAAACTTTGAGATGTTCTGTCTTAGTGCACACTCACACTTCAGGTACACAAATGCCAGTGCTGAAGCAGCATCAACAATAACACGACACACTCATTCCCTCCCTTCTGCAGAGATGTTTAATACAAAGAAGAAGGAAAGCCTATAACCTTCACTTTCTCAGCATCACAGATTACTAAGTAATAATCAGTTGCAATTACATTGTAATAGAAAACCATTGCAGTTGAAAGAAGAGTGACTGGAGAAGGTTGTCCTGCCCCAATACACTGTGGGTACAGGAAACAACAAAGGAGAATGTCTGTAAAAAATAAGTCTTAAAGCAAAAGGAAGAAAAGTAAAATCTACTTCTCATAATGAAAGAGAATTGGTATCTACAATACCAATGTGAAAATGGCATGAACAAATTCTAAAAGAGTATATCCATTGACAAATACAAAAATAATTCTTTCTTAGAATAGTATTACATACTTATTTCATGCTCCTTAAAGGTAGTAACACCAACACGTGCTAGAAGATTCCCAGTACTTTTCAGTGTTGCAAACAAGTATATACATTCTTTGTTAGAGCCCTGTCTCAATGACACCTGGTATCCCCAAAGAATATACCTGTAAGGTTAATGAATTACCACTTTGTACCTTAGCACACAGAGGGAGAAGTTCTAAATGAAACCAGAAACAATTCTGTTTCTTGGTTATGCAAAGGTTGATTTTGTTTCAATATTAAGTAAATACTAGACATATGTAACACAATTAAAATGTTTATAAGGTTACAGACATTTGAAGATTTCACAAATTTACAGTCTACACATCTGTATCTGTATCTATTTATATATACACAAAACTCCAGGGAAAAAAAAAATTTAAAACAGATCTGAGAGGCCTGTGAAGCTGCCCACCTGTCTTGTGAGTCAGACCTGTATTCTCATTGTCAGTCCCGACATCTAATTAGCATTTGTTCTGTATTCATTGTGCAATTGATGGGATCTATCACTGAATTCAAGTTTCTAGTGCCGTGCTATTTAGAACCTTAGACTAGACCATTCAGTTTCTTCATTCCACTAAAACTCACTTTCTACTCTGAGCAAGGCATAAGAACTCGGCACTGGTGAATGTGAGAGTTGTATCTGGACACTGAAAAATGTGCATGCAATCCTCTTTTAACCTCTCAAGCGAACATATTTAAGGAATGTTTCAGTGGTATTTTAATTTCTGCATATTCAGATAGAATGAACTTGTATCTTTATGAAATATATTTTTATGCAAGACATTTACCACTCTTAATATGGATGCCATTACTTTTTAGCATATGGTATTCAGATTTCCAAATAACAAGTTACTATTATAAAAAATGGCATTTCTGGTTTTTTCCATTAAAGCATAATTTAATGTACCATGCCTCCAAGTGCACATGCATTGAAAGATGCAAGTGTATGTAAAGGTATTTTAAACAGTTCTTCTTTCCTAGACCCCTGAGCTGGGTATTTAGTGAACGGAATGCTGATGAAGACTACACTCTGGACAGCTGTGCAAAGGTAAATGAATTGAGGATGTAGTCTATACTAGCAATAAAAAAATGTAAAGAACCATCTACTCAACTACTTAACATGTTTCAGTAGGAACCAACTTTTCCTGTATACAACAAACCAGAGTTATGGGTAAGATAAGTTCTTACCATACATAAAAGCTTTATATAATGGCACTAACATTTCCTCACCACAACCTTCAAATTAGTTAGGTAATGTACCCCCAGAAGCATTTGCTTTTTAGATTACTGTGTTACATTTTAAACTTAGACACACTGCGCCTGACCTTGCTGCTGCCTTTTCCTTCCTCTGTGACAGGATTTCTACAGACATACACCAAGTTATTTTAGCGTGCTTCATCAACCAAAACTAAAGCAAACCAAGTGACAGATCATTTTATGCCCAAATCTAGTGAGCGTTGGAAGAAGCTCGAAACAGAAAACACAAGAAGGAGCCACCAGTTAGATTAAGCAAAACTGCCGCAGAACCCAAACATCTGTCACTATGTAATCATGAATCTTTCATGACTAAGAATCTCCTACTCTCCCTGTTTCCAATGAGCTGATGAAATATATGCTAGATACTCAGACATTGATGTAAGGTCCAAAAGGCCAAAAAAAACCTGACTGAAGCCAATCTAATGAACACCTCGAGTTCAATCCAGGTTAACAAAAATTCCAAGTAGCATCAGATCTGAGAAGGAACAATTTAGTAAGCCAGAAACGCGAAAACATTTCCTGCAAGCATGCATCTTCAATCAACCACGCACCTGGTTTTTGGTAGTTTAATCTCAATTTCCTGGGAAATGTCAGGCGAGACGGGGAAAGTTGTTGCCAAAGTCAAAACACTGAATCTACTGTTTATTTTAAACCTGTTATCATCTTATAGAAAGAATTTAGACTTGCTCGACAAGACCATTCTTCAAATTTTCTTAGCTATTACTCCTCTCTCTTCTGTCAGGTACAAGCTTGTCCATTGTAAGAAACCCACAGAAAATAGGCTGACAGACGTTTTAAACATTTTCAAACATTTGTCACTCTGTCTGTGCTTTTCTAGCCTTCTCTTGGCTACCAAGACAAGTCTTTCATAATAGTATTGGAAATCTGTATGCTTCTGTACCCATTACAGAACCAGCTGCTTAGTTTGGTATGAATTTCAAGGTCAGCACATAACTAACACCTTCCTCTTCCATCAAAAGAATTATCTTTGTAAAATACTTACTGTCAAATAAAGTTAAAATCTCTATTAAAATAACAAGAAGCCAAGAGACAAATAACAAAAACCGTTCTCCTGGCTTCCAAAAAAAAAGAAAAAAACCACTTAAAGCACCTAATCAATACAACCAAAACCCCCAGGATTCACTATTCTCAAAGCATCAGGTACTATCAAATAGCTGTCTTGCTTTGGAATAGAATGAGCTTCGCGTTATCTTTGGTTTTACATTGAGCTAGTCTCTGTTGAAAGTTGTCAAATCAATCAAGAAAAGGGTTGTTATGGCAAGCTACAGGTAAAGTGACATTTTTCAAAATCTGTGTTGCTTATCTGTTAATGTAGCTTTATTATTTTCCTTTTTTAGCATCACAAAGATGAGATAGTAATGAATTTAAAAGGCAAAGAGGAATGTAGCTGAAAGAAATCTCTTCTTTCAGTTTCAAGAGGCAACTAATTGACAAAAGCCAATGTACCTGACTTCATTCTCATAAAGATTAGTCACAAAGCTAGTCACATCCTAACCAAAGAAAAATAGCAGTTCTCAAGCTGATCAAACATTAACATCAGTAGGTAGAGTAAACCTGAATTTAAGATTTACTGAAAATGGTAGTAAGTTCCATCTATGTACCACAGACAAAGCAATAAACAGACATTACATCATATTTCGGACAAATATTTGCATATAACATCATGTTGAGCTACAAAAATTATATTTGTCTGGTAACATAATACTGTGAAAATGACCTAGAAATAGCCACACAAAAATCAAGTAACAGGCTGTGACATGTGTCAAAAATATATTCATGCTAGAAAAGACATCAACTAGTTGAAGACAAGGCCCTTAACTTCCAAAATTGAACACCAAGGGAAAGGCTTGAATTAGGCAGACAATCTCTGAAACCTAGATAAGGCAACAAACTATCTGTGTTCTTCCTACACTTATGACTCTCCCAAAGAAAACAGCAGCAAGAAACAGATAAACTGAAAAATAAACAGCCTGTTGGGTTCACATAAAATTAACACTGTAAAATGTAGAAGTGCAACAGTTCCTTACTAGTTTCACTTAATACAAGAATTACTGTAACGCTTCCAAACACTGAAGTAGAAAATAAAAATCAAATTTACCTTTGAAGGTCTCCAGTTCCTTCCTGTTGGAGAAGAGCAGAATAACAATAATTAAAAAATTAGAACTACTATAGAATTTATTTTAAAATCTTTAATACTCATTAAAAGATGAAAACCAAAGAATTTGATTATCATTATATATAAGGGTTCTATTACTACATGAGTTTATCTAAACCAAATAAAATCAACCTGTTCAGAAATTAGGCTACCACCTATTAAAAACATGCACAATTATAGAAATATTGCACATTTATATCTAGCCACATAATTTCTAGATACACTGCTTCAAAAAAAAAAGACTTTTCAAGGCTTTAGGTACTAAAACATCCTCTGCTTAGCAGAGCTTTGCCAATTTAAAGCACAGTGAATAATAATTAGTGTCCCATTTTCATCAATGCTATTCAAAAACATTTTGGCAACACTGAAGGAGAAAAATTCGACAATATCACTCACTCAGTTACAACACACTTTAAAGGCAATAGAGACATACAGTGACTTTCCTCAGAGGAGAGGACTTTAAAGTACAGAATATGACAGATAACCTACAGTACTCACATACCAGAAAGCTAAAAAATTAAGTCAACAATAATAGTCCCTTTTTTGCCTTAATACTACTTTTAGCAGTTATGCAATTGTAAAACTAAGAGAAATATTTTCCCTTACTTTCAAGAAATTGCAAAATGCTCCATTTGCCATAGCTACATAAATACATTTATCATGTATTTATCATGAATTTTGAGGCTAAGGAAGAATCAACGTAATAGCTCAGCTAAGCCAGAATGCTGGCCTTTCCCTTACAAAACACTAATTTACATCAAACACCTTTTCAGTCTGTGCCTTGCAAATACCTAGTTAAATTCTGAATTTTGAAGCAAAAGTGACTGTAAGAAAAATAAATTAAAGAAAAAGACTGAACTAACAGTTGCTCAGATAAATGATTCTATTCACTATCCACAGACTAAAGCATGCTTCAGTTATTACTGAGTCACTTACCAGAGACACTATTTGGCAATACATATGCTATACCATACCTTCTCCTCCCTAACAGATGATGCAATTCTGCATTTATTCTTGCATCAAGAACAGGCAGAACTGTTTCAAACCTGAAACAATCTCTTTTCTAAGAAGGACAAAGTATTCTAAAAGAAGTAAGAGAATGCATTTACCTTCACATTTTCAGTGAACATCCCGCTTTTGTTACCAAATGTTAAATACAGGTTTTTGAGAGAATGTATGTTTTACCAGGAAATAAGTTAGAGTGTGATTCCCAGTAAAGAAGTCTATTAGTTGCAACTTCCTGTGAGTATCTATTTCCTTTCCTGCTTCTCCTGCATCCCTTTCCCAAGCTAGTTTTTCCTTTTTTTACCAAAAAAAAAGCTACTTCACAATACTTAGTGATTTGCAGGTGAATTAACAAATGAATTAATATGAATTCACAATTAACATTGTGAATTCATTACCCTAATGAATTTTTCCTACCCTGCATACTCCAATTACAAAAATCCTATATATTCTCACAAGCTGCATTTCTTATTTTTTAGTAATGGCATAGTAGTTGAGAAAACAACAATCACAGGAAACGCTTGTTTTCCACAGGCTGAAACAAAACCATACTGAGGAAACATCTTGTGAAAGTAAGAGGGGAAAAAGCTACACTATTTGCAGTTAAAATCAGGAGGTCTTACGCCACTTGTCTACTTATGTCTACTTGTCTACTTATGCCACTTGTCTAGTTGTTTGGAAGACAAAACAATTACTGTCATTGTGTTCAAACAGGTTAGCAAACAAGATGGTAGTACAGTAACCAAGTGACAGTCACTGATTTTGTCTGAACCCCCAGAACTTTCCTTTTCAAAATCCATCAATATTTTTAGGGTTGATGCATTAAGATGCTGGCCCTATATCCATATACATAATCACCATTCCTTAAGAAAGTTGGAAATGAGTATCTGACAATTTTTTTTCAACACATACCCCTGAAAAATTTAAAATATCTATGAATAGCATGCAGTAAAAACACAGATTTGAAATTTAAGGATCTGATTTTCCCAGTATCCTCATATCAATTCAGACCCAAAGGCTGATGAGTCTATATTTTAGGTAGCATAAATGAATCAATCACATCTTGCAGTTTCTCAAAACATTTTGAATAAAACATACATTTAGAAATATATACTGAAATACATGCTTATTAAAATAAATTCTGCACCAGCAACATGGAGAATTTTTTTTTTAAATTTATTAAGTCAAGTTACCCAAAAGTTGAAGTTTTAAAATTTAACCCTAAAATCCCATTTATCATCACCTTTGGCAAGAACGTGACACTAAACTCAAAAGTGGAAAGGAAACTATGACTAGTAATGACACTGGAAAAACAAATGGTTTAAGAGTATATCAGTACATTTTCTAGATGTGTAAGAAGTTCTAGACAGATATACAGAAAAAATGTATTACAAAGTATTACACTTCTCCCCTTTATAAGCAAATAATTTTTTTGAATTTATTTATTGATAAACTGTCAGAAAGAAGATACCTTCTACGCCTTCTCTAAGAGTCTAGAGACAAAAAAATCATTTGAATACATCAAACACATTAAGAAGTAAACTACATATTTGGAACACAGACTATGTAAAGAAACAGCAGGTAGTTTGAATAATTAAAATGAAGAAGATTAAACTGAAAACAGTTTTGGAAAAGTTGCCTTCAAAGTGAGGTTAAAAGGCAAGCAGGAAGGAAAACTTGCATTGGAAGTAGCCTGGATGATTAGCTAGGACTGCTGTCTCTTAGTATTTTAGATCTTGCCATATTAAATCACCAGCTTTGATGCTATATATTGCACATTTTTTTTGTATTTGCTGCTCTTTTACTTCAAATTGTTCATTCTCTGACATAATTTTTCACATCGGGTTTATACAAGAGTTACAGCAGCAGAGCTCAGCCTTTGATGGATAGCTTACTAACAACATTGTATTAGAAGACAGAACTGCAGAACAATGAATCATCACAGCAGAAGACTTCTTTCAACTGCTTCAGCTCACAAGTGCATTACCCTATATACTTTTTCCACAGTAAAAGGCTAGTTTTTCCCTCTACGCCACTGACCAACTAGATTAAGGCAATTGAAAACTTTCCATAGAGAAATGCCCCTGGATTTTACAGAGTTTTCATCCAAAAAAAAAAAAAAAGAAAATCATGCACTTCACAGTTGGATAATTCTTTGCATTATTATTAGAAAAAAGACACACGCCTGCCTTGCCCCTGGCCTGGCTACACATGAAGGCTCTTGAAGCCCAGTGTGGGCTTCTCAGCATCTGTCCAGGATTAAAGGAGCTCCCATGCTGAGTCTAACACTAATCAATACAACCTACTACTTGGCATCTGACTATATGCTCTTTTACTTCAGCTACTAAATTTTAGGTTAGTGACAACAAATCCAGGTAGTTACACAAATAAGAATACATTTTACTTTTTTACAGTTAACAGTAAGATTTGAGAAGAAATGATTGAATTAATAGTTACATTATAATTCAAGTAGCTCTTGTCATTGAAAAATGAAGTTCAGTACCTCTTAACAAGAAAAAAGGCTAAAATAACTGGCTAAAATTTAAAATAATCAGACTATAAAGGCATGAAGGCACTTCAAAAGTAATCTTCCTCTGTATGCAGTGCAACTTATTAATCCCAGCTTCTTTCATGAGAGGCAAGAGGCCATACAGGCTCCACTGACACTGAAGTTTTGTCCATGAATACCATATGGCTACACATATAGGCAGTAATTTTAATCTTCTGCCTTTCCAGTTGCTTGCTTTCATAATATAAAGGGGAGGAGGGGGAGCACGTATACTCTGTGGAATTCTATACCCCTCAAACTCAGCTACCAGTTTTTAAGTTACCTGGAATGTTCTGATGATCCTGCTGACAGTGGTCCCAACTTCTTCATTTACAAAAAAGTTGAGATTCAGGGTTTGTGGTGAGAAAATATAATTTTGGAGACAACAGGTAAAACAAACTGTTTACAATCTATAACTAGTCCCACAGAGCAACTGGCATGACCAGTTAGAAAAGTTAGAAGGCAAATACAAATTTCCAGTTACCCTCCCATTCCCCTCAGGCTTTTCATTGCATTGTTGGAATAACTTTGCTTATCCTGAGAAGAAGAAATAGGCACTAGGAAGACTATATTGGTTATCCTTGACGTACAAAAATAAATCCAGAAAGAAGAATATGGAAGGAGAAGAGGCAAAACCACCCTGCTTTTAGTTACTGAAATCAATGGGAATTTAGTTTGTTCAACAAAAGTAAAAAAACATTCTCAGGTTCTACTGTATCTTGCTGTAACACCAAGATCAATTTCCTAAATGTAACAAAACATCAGGGTATTCAGTTAAATACCTAGAAGACCACAGAAACACCACGTTCTTTACACAGATGCCAGCAGCCAGAATTGACAGTTTCGTATTTTATCTTCAAGAAGAGAGTAGGCAGATAAGAAAGCAACCAAGTCATAAATGAATGTCAGGAACAATTTTATAACACTGACTCTAAAAGTAACAGTCAATAAATTCTAACTACTAGACTTTTACATAAAAAAAAGACAATCTCAATCTCAATATGAATGGTAAAAATTGAGGACTAAGTTTTAAAGATTTTGCTATAAAACACGTTAATAAATGTTTAGTTAAAATATTATTTACAAAAAATACATTTAAAGAAAGTATAGATGTGTGTGTTCAAATTAATTGAAAAATATTTATGACACCTAACAAGATCCAAAATAAAACATAAGAAATGCTGCATTTCACCTGCTTGTCTGGTACAGTTAAGCCTTCAAAATGATACATTAAAAAAAAAAATAAATTCCTTCCATTGCCTGACTCAAGCTTTAGTAAGCTGAAAAGCCATGAGATCTCTCCTCTGGGACTTTCCTCTGCATGTCAGCAGAGGTAAAAGTCAAAGAAGTCAAAAAGTCATAACTCAAAACTTATGTCACTTGCATGGTGCACAGAAATAATTCAAGTACTGGGTTTTTTTGTACTTAGTATTAGCACTCGTTACAATGACACAAAACTCTTTTCCTTCCACACAAGATTCCTTGAGCACCCTTTTCAGATACTTAGGCCAATTACTACTTTGAAATACATTTGAGGCTGAAGTAATGGAAAGCCTTTAAGTATTGAAAAATCAATAAAATCTAAAACTACTACTAAAAGACTGTTGGAATTAAGCAGCAGGCAAAGGTTTCTATTAATCTGAAGAAACACTGAAGACAGGTCAGGATTCTTCACCATCAATTCTGAAATTTTATCCAGTAAAGGACAAGAGCAAAGAACTAACGCTTTAAATGGTGTTGCAATGGAGATTGTTTTGCTTCCACACTCATGCAGATACAGAATCACAGAATTCAGAATATGCTGAGCTGGAAGGGACCCACAAGCATCAAGTCCAACTCCTGGCCCTGCAGAGATACAAAAGTAGCTGAAGTCTTTCCAGGTCTTCCAGCAAAACTTCCACATCAACTTCAATCCAGAAGATGGAATGGATCACAGTAAATTTTTGTAACAGAAATAGCAACCATTAGCAGCTGGCAATCAAGCTAATAAATACAACTAAAACCAAATAGCACTCTAATATACTCAGCAGTTTCAGGTTAGACTGAAAGCATTTCTCTTTGGATGTTTCAAGAAAAAAGAAACAAATATTTACGTTGATGAAGAACACTGGGGGTCATCTTTCAGGAAATATCATTCAAAAGAACAGTAAAAATGAGGGAGATGGTATTAAAACCAGAAGAAATGGTAGAAGTGAAATCATTAAATGCAAGTTTCATCCTCTGCTAAGAGACTGATACAGGCCATTTAGCATTGGAACCAATCCAAATTGGAATCTGAAATGTGAAATAAATGCTTAGCTTCCTCTAAAAGCTTATACCTTCAGATTTAGATTTTGCACAGGACCCAGTTTTTATCGTTTTGCTTTCATCCTCTTGCTATCAAAAAGAAGGGACAGTTTTTAAATTTAATTCTTTTAATGTTTTAGTATGCAATATCACTGGATTACTAAAAGATAAATGTATCAGCACAGTTTATTTATTTTTATCACACAACCAAAATTTTAGGAATCAAAGTTTAAAATTTGAGAAAAGAAATCTAGGACAAGCTATAAACAACTACAAGCTACAAACAAATTTGAGAAACTACAAAGAATGTAGGAGAAGCTGAAATTTAAGAGAAGGTACAAACAATTCCACCGTCAAAAGCTACCTCTGCCATCAACTCCACCCATCCTTCCTAGAAAGAAAAAGGGTTCCTGAAAACCTGTTTTTGGTAAACATCCACACAAGAAAATGCAGACCATCTCTGAACTTGACCATTGATTTCCAAGCACTAAAAAGGAGAAAAATTACAGTATTTAAAAACTAGCCAAGCTTTATTCACTAAGTGACATATCATACAACACAAGTCCACAAAAACAAACAAGTGAAAAAAACCCGTAACCCCATATGCACTCTACTTAAAATGCTGAATGTGACTCCATGCAGCATGAATACAACTGTTCCAGAAAGAAGTTACAACTTGTACCTCTTCAGGTATCCTCAACACATCCGTTTGACATGGCAACTTAAAATCTCCCTCGCAGAAGCGTAGTCAATAAATGCATTTAATACATTTTTTTAAAACAGTTTTTAAATAAATTGTTATTTTACATAAGTGGAAAGGAATTATTAAAGATCTCGGGAAATAATTCGTAGTAAAGAAAGACAGAATTTATTAGGAGGCACAACACCTTCCTCAAAAGCAGAGGATGAATTTTAGTGTGGTAATGACAGGCACCTAAGCCCTGTTCTTCTGCCTCTAGCCACAATTAATTAATTACTTACGTAAATAAGTAAGTTTTGAGGTGAGGGAGGGTACAAAATGATGATTAAGGCAGTCTTAAACCATCTGTTCCTATTATGGGTACAGTAAGTCTGGACAAAGAATGCCTGGTACTAACAGCTTGACAGGATTTGCAGATTATGTCCACTAACAAGCACTACATAAAGGTAGAGATAAATTATGCAGGATTGACATAATGTTTTAACTGTTTCTAGATAACATCATTAAAATGTAAGATACAGAGGATCCAACATAAACATTCAGTCTTTAATCACAGGTCACAAAAGCCAAAGAAAAAATCTTTTATATTCCTATTCAAAGAAAACTGTAAGGAGAAGTTACGTATCAAATCTCTTTGTAACAATATCATTGTCTCTCTGCATCAAGCAAAGACCAACACAGAAGAAGGGCAAAATTAAAATAACTTCAAAGCGACAGAAATTATATTGTACATTCACACTTCGCAAATAAGATAAAAAAACTGACAAAGCCCCTTCAGTCTTCAAATCTGCTACGTGTTCAGTCTTGGCCAATGTTTTCAAACACTTGAAGCACTGATGGGAGTAAATTTCACTGTATAACGAAACAGCATACTCCTTTGGGTTTGATGTATGCAGAATACAGTAATGCAAGAGTTCTTGCAAGCAAGAAAGTTCACAGCCCTAAAACTACACACCAGGGAGCAAAATTATCCAGGAAAGTTTTCTAAAGCTTGTGCAAGCCTATCTTTTCAGGCTCCATAAGAATTCTCATTCCATGTGTCTGCCTAAAGAAATGCAACAACTGATGGATATAAAATTAATTCCAGCCAGTTATCACCATGAAAACACTTGCTACTGGTTGTGCTGTAAGCAAACTCATGAACAGCAGAACAGAAAACATCTCTGCAATGTGAACTCTGCTTTGAGCACAGAAACTTATACCATGCCTGATGAAAACTCAAAGCCAGTCATCCACTGCACAACTAACTGTCCTGAAGATAATGAAAGTTCTGCACTCAACCTTGCAGAAATTATTATTTAGGTACCAAGGTACACAGAGGTATAGTAGCTGAAAATCTATACCAGTACAAGACTGATTAAAAAGAATATGGCATGAAACCTTACTTGGATGAAAATTTTCATGAGAACTATGGAACATGTAGCCAGAGTCTTAGAAATAATTCACAGCACATTCTATGTCAGAAGACAGCTTTGTGCAGCGGTACAGAGGTAAAAATAATACTTGAAAGCAAAAACCCCCTCCAAAAAACCAAAAAAACCCCTTTGAATTATTTTGGTATGTTAGTGAGCGTTCATTGTACCAAGTTAGAAGAAACTTTTTCAGAAAGCAGATCAATCTGAATTCTCTGAAGAAGTTTTTGTATTTATTTTTCAAATGTTTATGTTGGTCAGGCCTAAGATAAGGCACCCTATCTCAGTCCAACAACCCTTACTTTCTCTTTTATTTATAGAGCAATTAAAAAGAGGGATAAAATCTACAGAAGAAAACGACAGTAACCAAGACATTTTCTCACACACATCTCTAATGTGCCATCAATTTTATACCCTTCTGAATGAGAAAGTAAATCTAACATTCTTCTCCCCTGAAGCATTAAAGCACCATCATGGCATGGCAATGCACCTAACAAGAATTATGACAATTTGTCCAACTCCTCACCTACTGCACTATTTACCAAAGCTTGGGGTTACACATTACTTGACAACAAATAAGCCTTTAAAATACAAAAATTAGAAATAAATACATGATTTAAGAACCCATTTTCTCTTCAAGTAAAGCATTTCTTTAAATCTCACCAGAAAGAAAAAACAATAGTCCCAGTAGGGTTTGAAATATTACTAAACATTCATCTCTTCAAGAATACTCTAGTATCAGGGTATATTTCAGACTCTGGATTTTAGATTTCTACATTTTTTTCCTTCTACGTCGGTTCTCAAAGCTGACAAATACTGAAAAGCAGAACGGCTTCTTAAACAAGACATCTTAAAAAAATTAACATTCAGACAACTATGTTTTAAGCCAAATGACACACAGTAAAATATATTCATTCATTTCCAGTGACAAGGACTTTCTGCTGTTCCCAAAGCAGTCCTACAAAATGCTGCAGTTGGAGTTTCTACTTTTCAAAAAACCAGTGATCCCTCTGAAATGGATACAAGTGTTATTAAGAGCTTCACAGGGAGTACAGCTTCAGGACAGAAACATTTCATCTTACACCATAAGCCTGCCATTATAGGCTGCATTACAGGTGCACATTATAGGTATGCATGAAAAAAACAACACAGAAGTGAGCTTCCAATAGTGCACTTGGGAAAACAAGAACTGCCACAGGAAACTGAAGGGACACAGAAAGTTTTCTGCAATCAGAAACAGAATATCCTCAGTAGGAGAATGAAGGAAAAGGAAGAATTGTGCTTGATTGAGAAAAGACAGGAAACAAAACAACATGGTTTAATGCTAACATGCACACAAACAATTGCAGCAAGACAAACTAGAGAAAACAAGAGTGGAATATAACAATATAACATATAACAATACTGGTACACTGATCAATGGATTTAAACACACAAAAAAGAGAATATTAAAAATCCAGAGGTAAGCACACAAAAAACAACTAATCCCCCCAAAACCAGGCTTTAATGTAAGTTGGAAAACACCCTGGATTGATGAATCTACTTTGAAACTCGTACTCAACACAATGACAAAGAGAAAAAAAATGATCTGTCTGAACTGAAATAAAGTTGCTCTATTTAACAGAAAGACCTATTTCTGAGAATAAGTTCCCATAGTTACCATAAGTTGCATTTCACAGGTTTAATGTTGACCCCAAGCACCTTTTTCTAAACCTTTCACACAGAATTTTTTCAAAAGACTTAAAATACACAAGCTTCTATTCTAAGCTCTACAGAGACTTCACAATAAAATTACTTTCTGTAACATGCTTAAAATAACCACAGGTTCTAGAGTTCATATTCATCATCGTTTTCATCCCTATATTGTCAAAACACATTAAGTACTTTTTTTTCAAGCACAAAACCACTCACTCCCTGAAAATAACTCATGTGCTAAAGAGAGAGCATAGACTCCTGAACCCACCTTGTTGGTTATTTCAGCTGGTGTCACAGTAAAAACCCAAGCATCAAAGAGAGGAAGACAGGATATGAGTTCCAAACACACAATAACAAATCACACTCCCGTTAACTGGCTGTTGGTTCTTCAAGTATCTACATTAGCAAGTGTCCTTCTAGAAATGAGCTAGCAGTTAATTTCTTACCTAAATAATTACAGTGGTAATGATCAACCAGAAATTACCTGTATTTTTCCTGTTTTGTCTAGATCTGACCAAATGTAATCAGCTTATAATTACACTAAGTAGCTTGCTTAGCATTCTATTTATAAAACTGATTAGATGCTGCTAAGCAGAGCAGGCAATAGTTTAACACTTTATTTTGATGATGAAAGCAGAGGCTGGGGGAGGGGAGCAAAGATGGCAGAGAGAGCAAAAAAACACTCAGAAAATTTTAGAAATATTATTTTAGGGATACAAATCTGTTGTTTTACACACATTTAAAATTTGTGTTATTTGATTGAATATTTAGATTTTATATAGATATATATCTATATACAGACCACTGCCAAGGCCCTGGCCTGAGGTTAAGCTAACTGAGCAGGATGTGAAAAACCAAAGGACATGACATAAGAAGCTGCTAGATGTGACAGATAATAAGATGCTGACAAAAGCTACAAATGGCACCATGAGGGATGACTGGATTACACAGATGTTTAAAGGGGAGTTAGGTGAGAAACAGCCAAATTCTGCAGAAAACTGAAGGGACACCTTTAAGGTATTTGAGACCTTTTGGGAGGCAGAACTTGCAACACCAGCACTACTTCAGTAACTGAATCTGTAACACCATAGATTCCCTAGACAATAAACAAGGACCAAGAGGGAAAAAGTAATCAGGGGTAAATCGATTATTTGGGAAGAAAAAGGCATTTAAAAAAAAAGACAAGCTACAAGAATGGCAAAAGGAGAGTCAAGAAAGAGGAAACCAGATAAGCTATACACAATGTGACCAGTGCTGTCTGGAGCAGTCCTGCCCTTGATTGATCACCACACCCTCATTGGAATGGTAAACCAGACCAGTTGTTCTGACCATACCACATCAATCAAACTTGCTTCCACAATCAAGAGAAGTGAGGAGGGTGCCGAGGTGCTTTCCCTGGCTAACAGGAGGTCACCTGGCTGGATAGATCAAGTAACCTGGTTATCCCCATGTCAGTCAACATCTGCATCTACCCACCACTCCCTAACAAAGGCTGCCAGACATTGACAAATGGCTTCAGTTTAACTCCTCATTTCCTCATTTATATAACGGACGTAATAATGTTTTTCTTATCTCCTTCTGTTGGATTATTTTTGGCACTGTCAGTAACAAAATCAAGAGAGTTAACAGTTTATTTAAGCTCAATATTTTTCTCTTGCTACTTTATCTCTTAGGTAAACATGAAGCTCATAATTTGTAAGTTCTGAATTTTCACACATACTGCTTGGTCTAAGTTGAACTTTGATTCCAAGAACTAATGCTCCATTTTTGCAAGTAAGAGAATGGCAGATTAATACCTTTCACACAGAGAGAAAGGTACTTATAGGATAGGATATGACAGAACTCAAAGGAAGACAGAGGAAAATACTGTTCCTAATTTGACAGGTACACGGGGGAAAAAAAAGAAATGAAAAAATCAGGGCAAGAGATTAAAAGAAACAACCATATATCAGTGCTTCTTAACAACAGCCCTTAATCCAATTGTTTGCAGAAAATAATAAGCATGGCTTCATCTTAACAACTATGTAGTGATAATTTGCCAAATACACACACTTTTTGTTCATCACTAAGAGTTAGACATTCAGTGAATCTACATAAATTTGCAACATCCTGTCAAAGATAATTGTTTCTTAAAAAGATGAAAATAAAAGGGATTATATTACATATGGGGGGTAATTACATAAGGTTTATATTTTATGCTAATTTATAATTACTGTTTTATTTACCTTTTTGTTTTCTTGTAGTTTTCCAGCTGTAATGTCTGCATACACTTGTATCTTTCCAACTCACACTGTTCACATAGGTCCTCAAGACACAACAGATGATTCTCCATTTCCTCAAAGTTTGCCTCTAGCTGGGCTATAAGAAATACTTACATGAATATCAAATCGTATCAACAGATGGACAACTCACCTCAACAGAAACAGGATTTTTTAAAGGTAAACAATTAACATTGTAATAATTACACATATATAAACGGCTCACAAAGATAAACACAGCTCATATCACACAGTGAGGAGTGGCAGCAGAGTCATGTTAAGGGAGATCTATCTGAGGTTCCCTTGTAGTAAGATGTTAAACCACTCTATTTGCCCCAGCGTCTTGGCCTCAGAGGCTTGTGTCTGTACTTCAGGAAAAGAAGCATTCAGGACTCATAATTTTACTTGAGTAGGCTCTTAGTTTACCCCTTCCTATATGGTACCAATCTGAAGTATGAAGCTCTGACTGAAACCAGTGCTGATCTTAATTCATTCAAATGAAGCAAAAGTAAAGAATTTTAACTGTCACATGATCTCATGGTAATATGAAAGAACACATATTTTTGTCTCTGAAGACAGATCCTTTACTGATAGGTAAATCTCTAGATCTAGCTATTTTACATACACATGCACTTGAAAACATGCAAAATCTCTTAATCTCCTCTTTAACCATAATTGCTCAGTCTCAGCTTAGAATAGATCATGCCTGTGAAAAGTCCTCAGAAAGCATCTCATAGCTCACACTGTTTTGACTAGAAATTGGGACTAAAGAATTCCTGAATTCCCTTCTGACCTGAATTATCCCATGTGAATCTTGTATCAAAGGATCACGCTCCCTGCTAGTGATTAATGCTAAACTCCATGTCTCCCCTCAGGATCCCACAGTGGAAAAAACTATTTTCCCAAATTCTAACCAGCTAGTCACTCTGGGATGGAACTGTGTGAATTACAGGACTATTACTCATCCCTGTGCCAGGACTTCGCCTATAATGAGAGGGAAGGTAAATTGCAGAAGGAAGGATAAATGACATTTTTACAAACAAAACAGCAGCCAAAGAATAGAAGGGAGTTTGCGGTCCAGAGACAGATACACTGATCTGTTGCAGGATATGAACCCAACTGTTGATGCAAAGAACTACACAGATGACAGAATGAAAGCAGAAAATGGCTGTGTTTCACCTTTGCCTGTAACAGACAGAAGCAACCTTCAAAAAGCAAGACAATAATTATTAAGTTCAAGGTAGAAAAAAGTGATTTAAAGTTAATGTGTTTTGGATGCTCAAAAGAAGGAAACAGCAAGCTGCATGCATCAGTTAAATGTTCAGTTTTGGTTTGACCATTCTACTTGGAGTATACATAATTTCAGCTTTCTTAGCCATTACTCAATTACAGCCCTCCTTGTGGTCCCCCTCGAAAAGCAAAAGTTAAGACCTCAAACAAATTTCTTAGGATGCATATTCATATGTTCAGCTTCAATTACTTAAGACAATTTTTTTTAGTCCCTAACAAGTAAGCTCCACAACAGTCATAAAGGGAAACATGGATCATATAATCAGCTAATATTTCCTTAAATTATTTATCTGCATACAGATCTCCGAGGGGAGAGGAAGATGGCAAAAAAAAAGAAAAAAAAAGGAAAAAAAAGGCAGTTGACAACTGATGCAGGAAAAAGTCTGAAGAAAAAAATTGTTTTCAGTTCTATAGATTGTGATGAGGAAATTCGTTGTTTACCACATACTCAACTTTCACAAAATCCAGATGTATTCAAATGGTAATATAATTTATTGCAATTATGACTGGTAGTCCCTTTTTGCTTAAGAAAAGGGCTTTTCAGAGTGCATTAAAATCCAAATGTCTGTATTATGCTAACTTGCTTTTCAGAATGATTGCTTGCTTATTAATTTGCAAAATTAACAAACACAGCAGGGCTGAAGATAATTTAGTAAGGTACCTATCAATCGTCGTTTTTTTCACATACCCCACCCCACCTGCTTTGCTGTATGTGCTATTGAAATAATATTAAAAAGACAACAACAAAGAAAAGTAAAATAAAAAGGATGAAGTGAATTCTAGAGAGCAACTGATTCCTAGCGCTAGCATTTGAGCAGCCTCTAGTGGGAATTGCAGAAAACACTGTGCTCCTGAAGCACAGGAATGAACTCTGCAGGGGGCAACAATCCTGCTTTACTGCAACACAGGTTTCAGAAGTTTTCTTCCTGAAGTGAAAGAAAACTTCATTTTCACCAAAATAACTGAAAACTAGCTCAATTGCAATAGCACCAGCTACAGTTGTGGATTAACCTCTCTCATCCAAATGAGAATATACGCGCTATGCAGACGAAGAGCATTCCAAACAAAACTACGTATTTAATCAATTTGAAACGTAAGCCATAAGTCTATGATCAGCTCAAATCTATATTCACAGATAATAAGATCATAATTTAATGACGTTATTTAGCAAAAATATGAAATCTAGAAATTCCTTTCCAGTTTACAGTTCATATGGCACCTAGAATGAACATGCCCCAAAAAGCCAGCTTATCCTCTAAAGAACACCTGCAAGATGTTCAGGTCAAAGAAATCCCACAACCAAGATGTCAGGCAACAATCACCATCTCACTCTAAACTGGCATTGCTATGAAGGTAAAAAACATCTCCTTTAAATTTTTTTAAAATTTAAAGAATACAGTCTACCTTTAGATTAAGAATTTTCCTGTGTAGTAAATATGACACACTTGGTAGAAATAATATTTTTTATTAGATAGCTGAAAAAATAACTTGTTCTTTAGGTCGTATCATTCCAATTATATCAGTTTGGCCTATGTATCTTACACTACCACAGGTATAACAACACTATTTGAAGTTTTAGTTCTTAGTTTTAATTCTTTTTAAGTATGTTAATGTTTGATCAGATGACATTAGATTGAATATATCTTCCATCAGTACACAGTTTTTCTTAATTACCGATTTTCTTAATACCAGGTATTAAAGTATTTACCTAGAACTCAACAGCCACAAAATAAATTTTTTTATCTGAAAACACTTTATTTCAATTAGTTTACCTAATTTTAATTTACCAAGTAATTTTTTAAATTGAAACATGTTACCTGTATTTCTTCATGACTACAAAAATTGTTAGAAAAGCTAAATCACAGCTGTATGTCAGAAAATACTATTTTTCCATTTTTCCTACACGGACTTTAAATGTCGCCTTCCTGCACTGTCCCAGCCACCGAAACAACAGAAACCACAAAGGAGTATTAAAGACATTTCTATAAAGTTCATTCATTTTCTGAATAAAAGGCAAAAAGACAAAAAGCAGAAAGGATGGAAGCAATTACATCAAAGATATTCTCTCCACCCTAGGCCATGCAGGGACAGAGATTAATAAAAGCAGTGAAAGACATATATAAACAGGAGGAGCCCCATTCACTGAAAAAAAAAAAAAAAAAGAAAAGAAAAAGCTTTACATAATTACAGTTCTACTAGTGCTCAATTTTCATCTGTTTTTAAAGAAAATATCTTAAACCCAGCTAATATCATACCATTTATATGAAGCTAAAGCAGCTTCTTCACTGAAACTACATAGCAAGTACATTAGAAACTTTTCTTTCTATATTCAATCCCCAGACACTTCCAAGTTTACAGCACCAAACCGTATGTCCTTCATACATAGATATCTCTACCTAATACAACAACCCTCTCCGCTGAAGCGCTGTGCCCTGGAGCTTATGAAAGAGAAGAACACCCTGTTGAACACCGGTATCTTTACACTGTATTATTCAAATTCCTTGGGTTTACATATATCTTCCAAATATTTTCCCTGAGTTTCTCAGTAAAAGATAAATGTAGTTTCATTTCAGACAATGAAACTCATTTAAGCAAGAAAAGTAACAGCAGTTTTTAAAGAACCAGTTAGAAATACTGCTTTAATTAATAATAAATTATTATTTTCTTTAGACATTTTCCCAACCACAAATCGTTGCTCATCTTCAGTAAAAGTTTTCACAGCTCTCCAAACTTTCAAAATAATTTTAAAATCATAAAGAAACCACTAAAAACTGGAGTCTTCTAATGGAATATGTTCTAGATTTCTGCATCACAAAACCTTTATCCAGTTCCTTTTCAAGACTTATCTGCTGCTAAATGCTAAACAAAAAAGAAACTGTCATTTAAGTAACCAAACACAAATCAGAAGTTCAAATGCCAGCTCTACAAAAAATCCTGATTAATAAATTGCCTAGTCTTAAATTCATTTTTGCTTGACCAATACCTGCTAATATCTGAATCCTTACACAAGCCACAACTAATAAATAGGTAATAGTAAACTAATGACTTCTCTTCACCAAAGACACTCATATCTTCCTGAAAGAGACTAGTCTGTGGGCTATTATTCACTACACATTTCCTCCTAAGAGTACTGCTGCAGAGGTAGTCTACAAACTGATGAACAAAAATAAAATTCTATAATCTCAAAATACAAGATGTTGCTGGAAGTATACTGCACTTTTAAAAAAATGGAAAAATCTGCCATTTTTATCAAGAAATTAAAAAAAAGTATATTTCATTAAAACATACCCTTTTTTTTGGCTGCAAAACAATACCCAAAATATGGAATATTAAGTTCTTAAAGTAGCTCAAATGTTACCAAAACCAAAATCTTGCATTCAATGAAAGAGATACTAATATCACTGGGACCTTTTAGTTCAGCTTGAGTATATTTCCTTAATGTCTGAAGAAGCCATTAAGACGTCATAAATTATCCCACATCTTAAAGAAAGGGAGCATGGCCACTAATTTTTTAAAAAATGCAAATTGTGAACAAATTGGATTGAATTTTGCAAAGCTAGAAAATGGCAACTTTCATACTAGATACACAATCTGAAAATAAAGCATGACCTTCTGCTGAGGATATAAACAATGATACCTCCTCTAAGCATTGCAAAAAGTTCTGTTGCCCTGTTGGATTTTCACACTCATCTAACTCATACTTCAAAAAAAAATATTAAAGATTAGGAGGCAATGGCTTTTATCTCTGACTACATCCCCAGCCTTATTTTATTCCCAGACCCAGTCTAAGTATTTTCAACCTATGTTGGATCTGTCCCTTATGTACATGAATGGCCTTTCTGAAACCAATATCAAATTAATGCTTAACATTTGATCTTAAAAAAAAAGAAGAGAGAGGGAGGGGAGATAAAATTGGATTTGGATCAAGGTTTGTGTGTATTGATTTGCTGAAATCAAAACAGATGTTTGAGCAAAATGCCACTGCTCAAACATGAAGCATATTTCATATTAAGACAAGTATGACAGGTATCAACAAGCAGATATTTTCTACAACATCTCAAACAAAAACCAGCTTAAGTGATGATTCCAATTTCGAACTTTGAAAGGGCAATAATTGTCCTTTTCACTTTTACGTAAGAGTAATTTTTTTCTTCAAAGTTCTCAGTGGCAGCTACAAGACATTGCATAATACAGTAAATTTATCAAATGAAGACAGAGACCTTTTACTTCAAGTGCGGGATGACTAATAACATGAACACCTAAGTTAAATGACTTTATAAAACTGCTAATGGAAACGTGTGTTGTAATACAGAGCAAAAGCTGAGGAATCTGTACATGACTCGTATCAGTCTTAAGTAGGTCAGTAAAAAGGTTCATTTCCATTATCTGAAATTTCTTTTACCAAAAGCAGTCAGGGTCCACTATCTACTTTCAAAATTAAAGCATTAACAGATTTATTAGAAGCACATCATATTACAAGTCAGAACTATTACTTTGTTTAAATGATGAGGACTAGCCAAATTACATCTGGATGCGTAACCCAGGACATGGCACTTTGTAATTCTATTTTCACTTTTTTTTTTTACAGAATGTTTCGCTTATATTTAAAATTCATAGTCAGAGTAATAGTCATCTCTTGGAAAATTGAATACAGTTTATATTTATAAGAAGCAGATAGTTCAGAGTTATAAACACTAAAACCAGTGAGCAGAATATCACAGTAAATTTTTGTTAAATCCCTTCTAGAATGGTAGATGTTGAATTTGCTATAAATTACATCTACCTCTTCAAATAGACTCCGTAAAACTTATCATAAAAAAAAATCCAAAAAACTCAGTCATTATGCAGAACTAATAAATAACTCTAGGTAAATTAATTGAAATCTGACACACAAGATGAAGCTAGAAGATTTGGTTCAAATCTCACAACCTTAGCAGCATACTTCACAATTCATTAGCTTCCCCAAACAGGCCGCTTAATGCTTCCTTAAATCCTACTTGTGCAGAATCAAAAATATTCTAGAGACAAACCTTCTCCAAGTTATTCTACAATCAGTGAGATTAATTCTGGTTCATAAAACTGTATTAGGAATTGGAAAGTAACCCCAATTCATCAGGATTTATAGCATTTGCAGTTATGAACTATGAAGACAATTCCATTAGCTTTGTAATATATTGTTTATCTTTGATCTACCAGTGGGCTGCATCACTTTGTGCATGATGATATTAAACCCAGTATTTTAATAAATCATTATTTGAATTTATATTTTCTTAGAAATTTTTTTTCCAAAAGCCAGTATTAAAGGCTTAGCACACATGACAAAGCCTTATTAAATAAGGTGCTATAAGAAATTAGTAATAAAAAATGAAATACATTCTTTGGTTCAGAAATAAATAGCAAAGTTATTACCAGCATACCTAGGAACAGAAGTTGATTTGTGCATGTCCACTGATGATAGGAGAATGAGAAATTAGGCTTTGAAGACAGAAAAGAACCCTCCTTTTCTTCACATCAGATGTCGGCACATAAATCCAGCCCACCCCACAAAAAAACAAGAGCTGCAATTACATGAGGAATTCCTGCCTACTTCCCAGCTGCTGTAAGAAAGAGGAATGCAGGCAGAGCCCCCTGGGGAACTTAGCTACTAAAATCCTTGTGCAGAGGGCAGTTTTTTGAAACTTTAATTTGATGCACCTTGCATAGATTTCCATTGAGGCAGCAGGAGGCTTACTGTGGAAAGACAGGCTTGCTACTTGTCAAATGCTGCATCCCCATTCCAAGGTTCACTCAGCAATATTAGAGATTTTCAGAGAGTAAGAGACCAGAACACTTTTTTCCTTATCTAATTCTGAACAATGTATCAACTGCTTTGTATGAGAGGTTTCCAGAAGTAGTCCAATGAAGCATTTATCATCCTTTAAATTAAATCAACAGGTCAGCATTTGGTAAAGTTACAAAAATTGAAACCCATCTAACAAATATAAAGTATTTGGTAATCTTAATATGTAGCATTGCTAGTTTCACTCACAAAAAAAGCTGGGTATCAGTTCAGAATACCTTAACCCTGTACATTAATGCAAACTATTGAAGCCAGCCTTGGAACAAACAATTACTCAAAGGTTTCTGCCTTGAAAGTGTCCCTAGCCAGGTAAATTTCTCCCCTGTCCCACCCAAATGATGAGTTAAAACATTATTATATAAAATGACATAGACTCAGTCACAGAGAGGCAACTTATATATATGAGTGTTCACACTACTTACAAATTTTAAGAACTTCATAAGACTTCAAGAATAGTATTTTTCTGCCATTCATACAAGATACGCAGTTATCACAATTTCATTTTCCAAATAACAACACATACAAAATTTTAACTGCTGAGAGAGCAACCACTACACCTGTCGATCTTTAAAAAACCCCAAAACCTCCAACAGTATAAGAACTACTGTTTTACAACAGAAAGCATGTATTTGGAAAGCAAAATTAAATTTTATAATCACAACATTCACAACAGCTGAACTTCAGTCTAATCCTCTGTACTGACATGAATGCTTGTTATATCTATAAAACCTTACCTAGGCTTGCTGTGAGGCATTCCAGATCTGCTAAAAACCCAGGTATTTGTTGGAGCTGATCCTGTAGTTCCAACAGACTGTTCTTTTTCTTCTCCCAGTGTGCAGAAAGCATCACGACTTCACTGTCAACCAGCTGAAACAAATAGGTCTTTAATTCACTTGTATGTCTATGTACCTTTTATGAACATCTTGGCTTATTTTTAGAATTAATGCATCTTCAAGCATAAGGTCAGCATAATAGCCCTGTAGTACTGCCCCTTGTATGGTTCTCAAGTAAATATAAAATATGTTTAAGAACTCCCCTGTAAAAGAAAATATTTATACCAAAATGCATTGAACAAAATAAGATAAAAAGATATTTCTCAATATACTAATCAATGCAGGAAGTATTTTATGGATGTTATTAACTGTAAATAAGATATACCTGAAATTTTGGCAGCAGTGTTGCACTGGTACACAATAACATAGCAGTGCTGCAATGTAAGACTTATTAAGATTAATAGTTTAATGTTGCTAGTCATACAGATTTAATCTTAACAACAAAACTGAAAACTTCACACATTCAAAATAATCTAGAAAAAGAAACAAAAGGAATGACATTTTTAAAAATGTTGCCTTTATAACAGCATTGCTCTTCTCCTCTCACAATGAGCTTAAGTGCAGTTGTGCCAAGTCTTTATGAACACATTTCTGCATTACTTCAATTTTTGTTCTTTGATTTTTCCTAACTTTTATTATATAATAGTATAATGTATTTATACAGGTCACAGTCTATGAGAAATAGCAAGATCAAGAGATCTTACATAACAAATGTTTCCTTTATATATAATTGAGATGATTCAATTATTGTTTCCCCGCTCTTAATTCCATTATCCATCCTTCCTCTTGCACACAACTGCAGCCTGTGCTTGTATCTGCGTTTTGAATTCCTCAGTTTTTATAGTATTTAGTTGCAGAAACTGAAAAAATCTAAGCAATGAGCAAATGAGTTCTCAGATTTATAATTTTACCTACTTTAGATTGATTATTTTAAAAGAATAACTTCTGCCATTTCCAAATTGCTCTAGCTACCTATCCCTGTCAAAAAGACATCCTGTTTTACTAGAAAAGTTTTGAAAACATATTCCAAAGCCCAGCAAGTAATGGAACACCTCAGAAGACCAACATCTTTATTAAAATAACCCCAAGTCTATTTTTGAGAATGAGATAGGATTTATATCAGTTAAACAGTAAAGCAACCAAAAAAAAAATCCCAAACAAGCCACCACGAGATGGGGTCAAACACCAGCAAAACATTTCAGCCCAGAGATAACAATGCAGCTTAAACAACAATCATCTAAAAACAGTATCTGTAGGACAATTCTGTACACGGAATTGGTAGTTAACATCAACCATTTAACATGGTAAGACTGTAGGTTGCAATTAAAGCTTGAAATTGTCACTTTCCTTTCTCTATTCAACATTTATAAATAAGACAGCAGAGCAGTTTATCTGCTACTGGCCAGCCCAAGAAACAGGATACTGGAGAAGTGGATTTTTAGGTCTTACACAGTACAGTCAATCTTGTGTTCTCACACAAGTTTTATTTTCTACTTTTATAAAAAAAGAAACAAACAAAACCCCACAAGCAATATATATATATATGTGATTGTCCCAAAAGTAAATATCTGAATTTCATGGAAAATTTCAGTCTTTTTGGAAGTTTTTCATTCTCATTTTCCCAAGCAGCTATAACATGTGAGATTAAGGTTATATTAGTTTAGTACATATGAAACCTCACATCATTTTCAGAACTACAATTTTTAAAGCAAACTATAGCAAGCAGTAAGTATTACAAAATTGTGATCGAGTCATGTAAGAGATCTAAAAAAAATCCTTATGAGCAGTCAAACATGCAAAACTGACAGAAAGAACTTAATCTCCAATAACTGAAAGTTCTCACTGGAACATGTGAAAAGGTGGGCCCTACTTAGAGAAAGAACATAAGATATTTTCTTTATTACCATAAATACACAGTAAATTATTTTTCCATTGGAAAAAGATACATAGAAGTCTCCTAAGTAAAACAGAAGAGCCAGGGAGGATGCACCCAGACAAAGTGAAGGTTTCAGCCAGGACAAAGAACCCTACAGCTCAGTCTTGCTCAGCCTACACTGTCTGCCCCTTAAACATGGCTCAAAATGGAAAGTCTGGTGAAGAGTAATGCATTGGTAACACTTACTGGAAGTTTCCTTTCCCTTATTCCACAATAAACCACACAACTTGTCACTTTGCTTCCAGGGCAGGAACACTGAACAAAATCAGGAGAAAGCAGACACTTCCCTAATCTTTTTAGTCAGGCAATCAAATCTTGCCATTTCTTGTCCACTAGGAGTAGGCAGCAAACATTATCAGTGCAACAGCCCTACCCTGATAGTAATCATCAACATGCCTCAACCTCAAATATATTCTATACATTCCTAGACCCCCCGCTGCTTTTAAAGAGCTACAGCAGTAACATGCAACATCATTTTTGCAAGTGTTTACATTGCATCACATTATTTCATGTTTGCATTACACTCTCGTTTACATTACTGTGTGAGTGAACAAGGCTGTGTGGGTGCTCACCTAGAGGTCAGGGTTAACCCTCTATGGTGGTACTAAAAATTTTAGTTTAAAATTATTTACACATTTTAAAATATTTCAAGTATGTCACTGTTATTTTTTCTCACCTCTCCAGCTTTTGCACAATCTTTGGCTCCTTTGTGAAGGGCAGCCCACGCATCTTCATATCTGAAGAGAAGACAAATTACTATTCTTACTGTGCTCCCCTTACAGAGGAACATTTCATAGATATCACTGTGAAATTACAGGCACTACCAGAAACTGCAGCTTAAAAAGCTGTACAGGTATTTCCAGTATTTACTGTCCTACCAAGAAAAATATACAGTAAGGAATAATATCTTTTAAAGAAAAAGAGATTCATGTTTTTTAATCTGCTAGCTTACATTAAAAGTTAAATGGACCCAGCAATATTCATAAGACTACACACTGCCTTAAGTATTACTTGGAACCCAATTTCACTAAGAAAATGAAAAAAAACCCTAACAAACAACATTGTAACCACACATACACCCCCCCCAAAAAAAGAAAATAGATTATTTTAAGATACAAAGAAAACTTATAATGCAGATAGCTTCTGTTATTCAGCAAAGATTTGATTAAATACATACGAAATACACTTTCTTTTCAAGGCAGTGACAGGCATATTGTCTCTAATGTTACAGAAGGAAATCATATCAAACGTGTCTAAGTTATGGAACATCAAATCGAAACCACAGACTGGGACTCAGTGATGGTCTCCTTCATACCTGTGCATTAGAACATGAACTAAAGTCATCTTTCAAATGTGACTTTTCCTCCGAACTTCTGTTATATTAGCATGACAGCACTTGGGTATGGGGCAAGCTTTAATCATTTGTCATTTGGCAACGACTCTCACACTCCTAACTGCAGAACATCCAAAAACCAATTAGCAACACTTCAGTTTTCTTCCAATTAATGTGATCTAATAAAGTTATTTATGAAATTATAGGAAGCAGACACTAAGAAAGAACAGGAAGGCCATACCTGCTGAGTAATTCCAGTCCAGCAGAAAACTCTGGCAAACACTGAACAGTTCTATAAAACAAATTGCAAATATACAAAATTTTTAAAGAAGTCTGTTATAAAAAATGTGTGCACACACACCTGCACTTGACAGATATGCTGAGCACAGAAATGTTCCCTACTGTTCAGTTTCACATACATTTTGCCAACTCTATTTTAAAATGCATTACATAGTGTATCTTACAAGAATACTTCAAAGCTAGGATTGTTTTTTTCTTTTGTTATTTTATGACAGCCCATTCTTACTCCTTTTTGATTATGTCCATTAAAATTATTTTTATGAAATAATTTCTTAGTACAGTTAACAAAGACACAAGATGGACATTGTTTTAACTTAAGGCGCAGAAACATCCTGAAAATAACACTACTACACAAGTTCTTCATGTCCCTCAATAAAGATATTGCACTTAATAGATTCTGCATCAAAGAGAAATACTAATCTAAGAAACTTGCCAATTTAATGCTCTAATGATTTCATATTGGATGCATACATTTCCATTAGTAACAGCTTGAAATATAGAGAAAACTTATTATAACAGAATCACGTAATCAATTAGGTTGCAAAAGACCTCTGAGATCATCAAGTCCAATCTATGACCTAACAGCACCTTGTCAACTAGACCATGGCACTCAGTGCCATGTCCAGTTTTTCTTTAAACATCTGCAGAGGCGGTGAGCCCACCACCTCCCTGGGCAGCCCATTCCATTAACTAATCACCTTTTCTATGAAGAAATTCTTTCTCATGTCCAAACCTTCCCTAGTGCAGCTTAAGATTATGCCCTCTCATCCTGTTTCTAGTTTCCTGGAAGAAGAGGCTGATCCCCATCTGGCTACAACCTCCATTCAGGCAGTTGTAGTGAGTGATAAGGTCCCCTCTAAGCCTCCTTTTCTCCAAGCTAAACAACCCCAGCTCCCGCAGCTGCTCTTCTTCAGACTTGTCCTCCAGACCCTTCACCAGCTTCGTTGCCCTTCTCTGGACTTATTCCAGCACCTCAATGTCCTTCCTGAATTGAGAAGCCCATCTAAGTTATAAGTTACAGAAAATTAACAACGCAGCATTTTAACGGATGTGAAGGTTTTGATATCATCCAAGATTTGTCTCCTGGAAGATGACCAGAATAAACTGTTTCGCACTGTCATCCAAACAATTTGAATGGAAAAGCACCATAAATGAAACCTTTTTTTTCTTAAGCTGAGGGGAAAGTGGCAGAATCAGTGAGGGAAGGGACTTCAGGCAGTTTCTATTGCAACCTCCTCTTAAAACCAGGACCAGCTAGGAGATCAGAGCAACTTCCTCAGGTCTTTGTCCAGTTGCAACTTGAAAACCTCTGAGGACAGAAAGTTCACAGGCTCACATTCAGCCT
>JAWWLV010000088.1:62461108-62472140 GCA_035041135.1 Platyrinchus mystaceus
AAACAACAAAACAAACAAACAACCCCCCAAGCCACCACAAATCTCAAAACTTCTTGAAACAGATAATTGAAGTAATTAATCAGAAATAAATTTTCTACAGTAAAAAGGCTCCTATTTCTGTTTTACAGTTAAAAATCCCCTGAATTATAATTTTAATACATTAAATTCACAGAGATTGTAAGCAATTACATTTCAGTGTAGTACAACCTGAAGCTTCTATATAGTACTACAATAACACTGAATATTCATTTAATTTAAATGATCAACAGCCATCAGAAATTATTTAGGCCTATCAATAAATGTTCTATGAACCAAAACATTTGCTCAATAGTAGAGCTAAGTTTTTCTGTTTTCAAAACAGTATTTTGTAAAATTACATGCAAATGTTCTTGTAACTGGATCATGTGTATGAGCCATTTCAAATTTTTCTTTAACAAGAGCATCCTAGAGCATCCTAGATCAATGCCATACATTAAAACATTCAGAAGTACCTCTGCCTTTTTTTTGCATCTCTTGATTTGTCGCCCAAAGTCTTCAACCTATAAATCAAAACACAGAACCATCAGACATTTCCAATATCAAAACCAGAGAATAAACTTTTTGAGCACATAATGTGTTAATTCCAGTTTATTACAATAATTTTGTTTCAGCTTATTTTACAAATAAATTCATATGATGGTCTCCACAAAACTAAGTGAAATTTGATTTATTTCCACCAACACTGCTTCTAAATTATGAGATTTTTCTACAAGTGCATGAAGCATTTTGGTATGAAAAGTTTAACGGGAGAGATATATTCAAGTCATCAATCTCTTGATATAGTTTCCTTAACAGAAAGGTATTAAAGACCTGCATAGAAATGACTAATCCAATCATGAGGAACACCACTTAAAAGAAGGCTCACATGGCAAAGAAAAGCATGACAGTCACACAAAAATATACCCACTTGCCATAGGTCTGCCAACACAAAACGAGCACACAACTTTCCTTCTGCCAGCTTTCAGAATCTCCAGCAGCATCAGCACAGTGCCCTGCTCCTGAGCATATCTGAGGCTTGTTTCACGCACAGTCAATTTCAAATTGACTAGTACCTTGTATTAAAAAGCGCAAAAACCCCTAAACCAACCGAACGACCAAAACCTCAACCAACAACAAACAATCCCATTTCCCCCTCCTCGCCCCCCACCAACTCTTTCCACTCCTTCCTCTTTTTCAGTCAACCTGTATATGCTGAAGTTGACAAAGCAGAGTGAGAACCAAAACCTCTGGCTATTCTCTGACCACCAAGATGATGGCTGTCCTCAGTCTCTACTAGGCCCTTTGGAGTCACAGCTGTTCAGGACAGTAAGAGTTAGGAAGAAGTGCAGGACACAGACATGAGCAAGATGGAAATGAGTTTTGAATACCAAAGATATCCTCCAGACATGACAGAGATATGTAATTCTGAGTGACCCAGGGACTGAGAAACAACCTAATATACAGATATTCAGGCTGCTTCAAGGGTGAGCCAAATCACTCCCCCAGTGTTGACCACTACCAATTTTCCAGAAACTCAAAGAAACTTTGAAGTCTACAGCAAAATAGGCAGTTGACAAGTTGAGAAAAGACATGCTAAGGCAAGTCTCCATTCTCTGTTAGAGAGCTACTTATAATAGCCAGGCTAAGTAAAATCAACCACAGCACTCTGTCCTTCTCCTCTGCTGTATTCCTCAGTATGCACCCCAGCCTGGAACAGCAGCACTCTTCTGCATACAGGGATAGAAGGAAATGCTGGGTCATCACTATCAGTTCTCATACTAGAATATTTGCCAGGCAGTAGAAGCAAAGGTTAAAGGATTTATCACTAGACTACAAAGTACTGACTTCCTTTCAGCAGCTTTCCCTGTACAAAGTGTAAGGCAGAGTAAGCCACATCGCTCAAGCTGTCAGAAGCACAATTACTGCCTGAGAAGAGATGAACACAGCTCACTCTTCCATTTTGGTTGTTTTTCTTTCTCCTGCAAAAGATTGCTAACAGGTAAATGGGTCAAAATATAGACACCTCACTCATGGGATACACAGAAGTAGACAGTACAGTTGAGCAGGGTTAAGAGGGCACAGAAATGGCTAAAAACTTTAAACTTCAGTACCTCTGTTTCTTTGTGCACTGAGATGGCTAATAATTCTAAACTGCTCTCTTTAGACCACATATCCCAGATTTAATCTTTTTCAGCCATACACAAACAAGTCCTTTGGAAGTGGTATTATTTTCTTAGAAGCACTGAAAAGCTTCCCCCTCGTGACGTTTCAAGTAATCCAACTGTTCTACTTTGAAAGCATTCAGGCGTAGTTAACAAGTTGGCAATAACTTGACACCAGAAATACTTTGTAATACTTTCTTTGGGTTTTGACAATTTTAAGGTCAAGTCTTTAACAGCTCAAAATGACTTCTATTATCACTCTGGTGAGTGGGGGGTATAGAATGGGCTAACCCAGAACACTAAGGCATTGAGGCTGCATTGTCCAGGAAGGGAAAGGGGGCAAAACAGGACTAATTGTGTTCTGGCCTATGTGGGGACACTAAAAAAAAAAAAAAAAAAGGGGTGCTTTCCACAACCTCTGCGGCTCTGAGACACAGGTCCCCCAACGGCAAAAGAGATTACACCACAGATGAAAATACCACTTAGACACGGGACTCTGGAATAAGGGCACGTTAATGGAGCTGCCAAAACACAAAGATGGAAATGATGAAATCAGGGACTGTTCTCAAAACAGAACATTGCAACACAAGGAATAAGGCAAATTAGAAACTACATGGAAGCATACTGACTCCACTGCTGCAATACATGGAAATACAGAATTAAATGATCATCAGATCCAGCATATTATGACCTTTCTGTTGTCCTCTTTCATTACGTGAAAAACCCCTTTTTCAAAAGAACCTTACACTGCACTAAGGTATCAACCCCTCTGAGAAGGCAAAAATAACAGCAAAAGAGAAACACAGAAAGCAATAAAGCAATGTCATGCCATTGTCTGTATTCTTAAGACATTTTAATATTCCATTAGCATCTGGTAAGATGACAGATAACATGTAAGCAATTTATCTGGTTGATCTGCAGCCTATTCTATCAATTTCTCTTGACCACCATACACTGGTGCAACTATGTCACCATAAAGTATGTAAGTTTCTGGAGTATACAGACATTCACCATTATATAAAAATATTTACCATAGGGGTATCGTAAGGCAGCCTTAATGTTGCCAAAGACCACACGGTTTTTAAAAGCAATTGATTACAACACGATATTCTCCTGTGACTCATTACGAACCAGCAGTTCTGCAGCACAGACATGACCTTGTTCTCACTGACTTCCAGTAACACTCATTTGAGCCACCTGCTTGTACTAAAAATAGCATAGACACAGGGCCTTTCTAAATAAACCTTACGAGGCAACGTAGGAGGAATATCTTTCTACTTTTTAACAGAAGCGAGGGGCTGCTCCATCCACTTATCCTGCGCTTCTTTCCCCCGAGTGACAGTAACTCATCTTCCAAGGAAAGAAAAGCTTCCCCATACGCCCAGCGGCGCGCAGCGATGCTCTTTAAACAATTACGTTGATCCATAAAACCTTGAAGGTCAGTCACTTCATGAAAAATTCAAGCGCGTTAATTGACTCCATTCACATCTCTCAGAACAGCAGGCTCTCTCTCTCTCTCTCTCTCTCCTTCCCCTGACCGCAGCTGCCTCCCGACCACGGAGGCACCTCCTCCCCTCCCCTCCTCTCCCCACCGCAGCTGCAGGGCTCGCCAGCCCGCCATCAGCCGCTCAGCTCAGGCGGGAACACGGCGGGGAATGAGACCCTGGAGCCGCGCTTCCAGCCCACCCCCGCACCGCGGAGGGAACCCCGGGTGACATAGCAGCCCAGGCCGAGGGTCCCGCCTGCGCAATCTCCTCCTCTTCCTCCCTCCCCGGGCCAGTCCCCGCCTCCCCCGACCCCCGGTCACCTGCTTCCCCCTCCCCGCCCGGCTACGGGACGCGGATCCCTCTCCCGTTCCCCGCTCCAGCCCCGCGGTGCTGTGGGCCGAGGGCGACACTCACCCGGCGGTGAGGTCCTGCTGGACGCTCAGCAGCCGCTCCCGCAGCGTCTCCAGCATCTTCCCGGCCTTCCACGGCTGCGGAGGCCAGCGCCGGGAGGGAGGGGCGCGGGCGGGGCTCGCCTCCGAGCCCGCCTCCTCTCCAGCCCTCCCCCTGTCTTCCGCTTCTTCCGACTTCGTGTGTTTCCTCGAAAAGTTGCGAGCCGGGTTGGTTATTGCTGAGGAGCGCTGAGCCTCTTGCTCTGCGTCCCCCGTTGTGCGAGGGTAGAACCGGACGGTTTCAAGGTTTGACCTTGAGAAGCGTGTGGATCCCTGAAGTTGCAGCCTTTTAGAGGTTTTTTTAAAGACCGCAGTAAAGCCCCTTGGCAGGTTGGGAGCCTCACCCGAATGATTTTGACATCAGCGATAGCAGCGTAGGAGTGAATTCCTTAGAGCTACAAAATTGATCAAGGGACTGGAGCATCCCTCTTAGGAGGAAAGGCTGAGGGAGCTGGGCCTGTTCAGCCTCGAGGCAACTGAGAGGGGACCTCATCAATAAGTATCTGAAGGGAGGGTGTCAAGGCTCTCCTTAGTGTTGCCAAGTGACCCCCCTGTACATTGTACAGGGGGGGGCTCTCTGCATACAAAGGCCAACCGTGTGGCCGGGTGTATATTTTTATTTTTATATTTTCCCTATTCCCGTCCATAAGTTTCCCTGTTGTCCGGTCCAGAAAGGACTTTCCATCTCACAGATTTCACGATGCGCCTAAAAAAATCCCATCTCTTTATGTTTTCTATTAAATTCACTTTGCTTATAATAAAACCAAATTATTTATTTCTCACAATAGGACAAGCAGCAATGGACAGAAACTGATGCACAGGATGTTCCATCTGAATATGAGGAAGAACTTCTTTACTGTGCAGGTGATAATGCACTGGAACAGATTGTCAAGAGAGTCAGTCCTTGCTTGGGATATTCAAGAAACATCTGGACGCAATCCTGTGCCATGTGCTCTAGGATGACCCTGCTTGAGCAAGGAGCTTGAACCACACAACCCACTGTGGTCCCTTTCAACCTGACCCATTCTGTGATTCTGTGAACTCAGGGAATTGGGCTTTGGGATAAAATCTTAAAAATATGGAAAGCAAAACCACTCCCTGTGGTTGCCAGGTTCTTGGGGTAAGGGGTAGATGATAACCTTTCAAAATCCTTGCAAAGCAGGTAGTTGAATTACTTGTCTTACGTGGTCCAACACTGTTCTCTTTGGAGGCTGCTGGAATTGCATAGATAATAATGATTCTTAATGACCTAAAAAAAAAAAAAAGCTGTTCTTACAAATAGTAAATAATGCAGTGAAAAGTTTTAATTGAGCTTCTAGGTACAGTCTGTTCAAATAATAACTGTTATAAGTCAGTCAGCAAATCTTTAGACAGTTCTAAGTGGAATCAGTCCCTTTCAGAACAATTGGCCAGTCTTTCTGGATGGCTGTATTTTACAGTCGCAGTAACAGGAAGACAGTCTCACACCTTTTGTGTTTCCAGTTAATATTTGAGAAACATGGACTAAAGATTTAGATGGATCTGGGAAATCTTAGACTTACATTTAATTGAGACTTCAGTTTTTACAAAAAGCAGCTGAGATTTTAAAGTCAAAACATTTTATGTGCTAACCAATTCAGTTTTGGTTGAAAGTTAAAAAAAATTAAGTGAAGAGCACTGAAAAAATTTGTTACAAGGAGAATGTATGCAGAGGGTATTTCTTGGGTGTGTCATTTAATACTGCAGAACTATACTCGAGTGTTTGAGGTACATTCAATAAACTGGAAAACTGATACCATAATGCCAACACAGCTTGTGTGCTTTTAAAAGAGCGTGGGAGCTATAGGTTGTTTCTGATGTGGCTTAAAAAAACCAGTATTGCTCTGTGGCCTTAATGCAAGTTAAAAGCTAAATTCCTGCTAAAAGAATAATAATGATTGGGGTTGATTCTTCCAAGAATTGAAACTGATGTGGCTCACTTTGTCTTGATGTCAGAAAGACAATTTTCATGGCAGACTACATAAGAAGTTCTGTAAAAGGATGTATGACATATATACCATTTGTTTAGACCATATTTTTCTCTTGCTTAACCGAACAACAATATCTGAAAAGACTTTCCACTTCCCTGGATAATCAGGTCTCCAAACTAGGAGGGTAAAGCCTTGAATCAAGTTTTTTCTGCTCTATTCACAGACATACATTACAAATGCTGACAAAAGCTGTGCAATCTGGCCTTAGGTAATATATACGTTACGGGAATTAAAGTTTTCAGAAAACAAGGCAGCAGTGTTTTAACCTTAAATTTTTGCCCTTTCTTTGAGAAGTCATATGAATTTCTCCTATGTAACATATTTTCAGTTTTCTTGTGAATCGTTCTTGTCAGTGCTGGCTCTAATAATTCCCAGAGAATTAACACTTTTATACTCCATTGCTGCTTTTGCAGTTAAAAAGAAATTATTCAAAGACTGATGTGTTTGAATTTAATATCCATCTCTGTGTAGAATTTGGGAAAAGGAATGTGTTGAGATAGTATTAACAGTCCCAGTAATTCTAGAAATACCGGAGTGGAAGAGACTTCTAAAAGCACATGCTATGCTTTAGGGCCATTATAAATACATGATGTAGAGTTTTGTTTAACTGGTTCTTAGCAACCTGAAATTATGGAGATTCTGCAAGCTCCTTAAGTTATTAGTTCACATGTTTAGCTTGATCTTCTCTTTTTGTTTCTAGAGTGAGTAAGCCCAGTTTTTTTTCTTTGAAGTAATTTTCTAAAGTTCTTACTTCTTATACTTGTTGTTCTGATCTGGACATTCTCCAGTTTGTCCAGAAAATGCAGAGCTATAGCATTTCCGTCACTGAAGCTGAATTACATGGCTTCATTTTGAGCCCTACATGTTACATGTTTATACAAATTAATTAATATTCATGTACAACAGCAGTTAATTTAACAAACAGCACTGAGACAGGAACAGATCCTTCAGGTGTTAATTCAACACACTGACAGGTAAAATTCTGCCAGGGCCTTTGGGTCAAGTTTTCTAGAGATAAAATTAATGCAGAATAACTTTTTAAATCAATGACCTGTTCTGCTTATTTAGTAATTAACTAGTTCACAGCTGGTTATTTGATATTAATTATGACCTGAATTTGAGTGAGGACTTCCTAATTTATTCTTCTGCTTCTCTGATACTAGCACGTGGAAAATCTCATGCAAGTATTCTGTAAGTGGCTATACTGGTCTGTGCAACAAATGCGCAAGCATTCTGTGCTTCTCACATCTGCAAAGAACAGCGATATAAGTCAGTAGCAATAAATATTTAAAGGAAAAAACACAGAAATGTACTTGACTGTATAACCCTAGTGGCAAATGAAGATTTCTTTTCTAGATCAGCACCCCTTAAAAGCATGGTAGGCTACATTTCTGAAACAGCTTAAGCAAACCCAAGTCATCCCTCGTCCTTACTTTGCATGATTTCACCTTTTCCTAGGCTTTAGTGACCTGCAATTAGGTTGACTTTACATTAAGACTGCTCTGAGAGACTAACAC
Source organism: Platyrinchus mystaceus (assembly GCA_035041135.1). Classification (NCBI taxonomy): domain Eukaryota; kingdom Metazoa; phylum Chordata; class Aves; order Passeriformes; family Tyrannidae; genus Platyrinchus; species Platyrinchus mystaceus. The sequence continues at coordinate 62,468,751 of JAWWLV010000088.1, forward strand.
TGCAAAGAGGCCAGGCTCATCCCCTTTTAGCTCTTCAGTGAAAGACAGTTTTAAATACTTTCCCATTCTGGTGATCTGATATGAAATGTAGTTTGTTTAGGTATCTGTCTGATTTGTGTCTTGATTTTTGCTTAAGAGTGCAGTTAGCTTGATCACCTCCAATATGACATTCTGAAACAGACTAGAAATAGTAACCAAAACTCTCAGCCCTTCAAAATTTCTCAGGTTTATGGAAGTAATTTTGTCCTCTTCTCCTCAGGACTCTTGCTGGTAGAAACTGTTTTGGCCTTCATATAATTTTTGAATGCTTGAAGTGGAAGTGCTATATCAGGCCTCCTTTAACTTGGAAGATAAACCAAAGTCCAGTGAAACAGATTTCTGTGCTCATTAAATGTTTTACTCTCATGCTTGCTCCAGTTTTCAGTTTCTTTCAAAATAATGCACGTGGTGGAAAATAACATGTAATATCAATTCAGTTAAAGCAGGCAGCAAAGCTCTCAGCTTTTCTGCGTCAGAAACAAATACCAGCCCCTCTGCTTCTTTTTCAGAAATATGTGTCAGGAATTTGAATCCAAGTTTCACTTCCTACATCAAAAACTCATGACAATGTTTTGCATGCAATTGCAAATGGCTGGAGACCAGCACCTCTACAACAAAGCTCAAGCAGAGACTGGAGGCCCAGGTTTAAGCCCAGGAGTGGTTTCCTGGGCCTATAATTAGAAGCTGTGGATGGAAGCCACAAATGAGGTTAGAGAGCGCCCTTAGATGACCCCAGGGCTCTGACACAAGGCAGGGGAAGTTTACTGAAGTGTTGGTCAATGGTGTTCCCTACAAACAATTTGTGTCAAAAGATCCAGTACCTGCTTCAGTCTTGTAACATCATTGTCACACATGCAGTGGGACAGATGGGAAGAACAGAAAATATGGTAGGGATGGCTTATGGTTAAATGATAGGCATGGTTTAACAATATATTTTGGGTGCAAATTTAAGATTTTTATTTTTAATAATCTGTAGAATATGATTAAAGGTTGACTAGTCGACATTATAGCTCTTCAATTCTATACATATCTTGTTTATCTAGCTAGTTCTGTACTGATATAAAGCCTAAATGTTGTTAGAAATACCTGAGATAAACTTTACTTCTAGAAATCTGCTACTACCCTTTTAATTGATAAAGACTAAAATGAAAGTGTGTATTAAGGTCTGATTCAACATTTCTTGAAGGAAATGCATTGCATACTGAAAAGAAAGGTTGTATCTATCAAAGAGTTTTATGTGCCCAAAGCTTCAGCAGGGTTAGGTGACATAAGTGAAAACTAAATTTAAACATTACATCATAAGAACTATTTGTCATAGTCTCACTTATCTGAGGCCCCATTACCATTTCTAGCACTTTTAGGAGCTTCCTTTTCCAAATTAACCTTTATAGCTTTCTAATAAGAGTTAACTTGTGCTTTTACCTATACTAACTCTTGGAGATTTAGTCTCTGCAGCTGATACAAAGCTTTTATGTTATATGAATATAGAATATCATTTTATCTCAATAAAGAAAGTTGGGTTTGGGCTGGAGTGTTTTTGTCTTATTTTGTTTTGTTTTCCTATCAAAATAACAATAGGAAGGATACCTCAAAAATGAGGACATTATTTAGAGCTTTATAATTTGGATTCTCTCAGTATCTTGAAACTTCTGTACAATTAAATTCTTCTACATCAGCTTCCTAAAAGAAAGCAAGGATCATAACTAGCTACTGGGTGTAAGTTCAGAGTGTGTTGATTTTGAGAAAAGGACAAAAATCGCAGTGAATCAGCCTGTTCCACTAGGGGGCATGGCTGTGTACAGAAAAACAAAATAGAGATGTGCTCGTATGCGTTTCTCTGGAAGTGCATGTACCTTAAATGAGCAAAATATTGCTGATAATGTATGAAGTACAATTCATGGCTTATTTAATCTCTGAAGGACATCTTAAAAACCCGCAGTGGTTTGAGTGGCATCAAGCTCAGTGCGTGGTGGCCACCTGGTATTTGACATAGTCACAGTGTTGCTTTCATAAGCACCTTACTCCTGGTTAAGCAGGGTAGGGAGATCTGTGTTACACTGTTTCATTTGTATTTTATGGACAATGTAGATGATCATCAGGAAAGAACAGCGGCAAGAGGGTGATGTCCCCGCCTCCTGGCAGAATACTAGGTTACGCCATTCCAATGACTCTTGCATTGTTATCTCTGGTTTAATGATCTGAGGGGATGCACTTTTTTATCAGCTAGTTCCGAAAGAAGCCATAGGAGTATCCCATGGCCTTACAGAGAGCAGCTGCTGGTACGAGGCAGGTTTAGCCTGTTAATTAGAAAACATAGTTGTATAGATCGCATAGCTTGCCTAACTAACCTTGATCTCAAGGAAATTAAAAAGATGTATTACATGTGGATGAATGCCATACATACTTGGAGTAGTATTAAGTAGCTGTATTGTGTCTGCATCTGCTATTTTTGTTGTACTTTTGTGTAATTTTACTAGAGTAGGCATTATATCACATGATTGGATGTTCCCCTAGGCTATAAAGTGTAATCGGTTTGTTTGAGGAAAAACTCGTGTGTTTCCCGTGCCACTGCAGTGCCAGAACATGCTGGTGTGACTGCAGCTACACTTACAGGGGTGCGGGGGTGTGAGAGAACTTTAGCAGAGCCTATGTCTCTCGGAGGTGTTCCAGGAGGGTCCCCGCCTTCTATTGCCGTATATGGTGTCTGCACTAGGAGGCTCTACTGGAGTCTCTGTGCTGGTGTAAGGGAAGTACAGAAATGCTGTTTGCAGAGAAGGGATTGCAGACATATAGGAAACTGCTGTGAGTGGGTGGGATGAAGCACAAGTCGAATAAAATACACATTTCCCCAGTGCTTACTGCTTTGTTTAAGTTCTGTGTTACTTACAATTTTCTATTAGCGTGACCAATTTCTGCTTCCCTGGATGTCAGAATCATGGTTTGTGGGAAGTGGAATGGTACCCAGAGTAAGATTCTTGAAGGACAAGCATACTATGTGTCAGTTTTATTGATCAGAGGCAATTAGCTTGGCCAAACCCAATTAGGACACAGTTTTAGTTTTAGGCACACAGACATTAATCACTCATTATCCAAGTAAATTCTAAAGGAAATTACAATAGATTAACTGAATAAAATGGCTGTCCCTTTGCTGTTAATGGAGGAGTTTTCTAGATTTTTATTTGATAATGTACTGCTAATTTCACTAACTTCGTCTTGCATTAAATCTGCTTTTGAATTTTTAGATTCTTTTTCCATCAACAAGATCTTAATCATCTGTCATTCTGGCCTTCCTGGTGACACATATCATGCTATGAGTGAATTTAATGGATTTTTTTCCTTCTCTTTTTCTTT
>JAWWLV010000088.1:62472240-62485013 GCA_035041135.1 Platyrinchus mystaceus
TGTCATTCTGGCCTTCCTGGTGACACATATCATGCTATGAGTGAATTTAATGGATTTTTTTCCTTCTCTTTTTCTTTTTTTCCCCGTTAGCTCCTCCCCTTGGTTGCTGCTCTTGCTTAAGGCAATTTATGTTGAAACCTTCTGGCTTACTGCCTAGCATTTGGCTAATAACTGTGCAATTGTCAACTTTATACTGTTTCAGCATTTGAAATCAAATTCTCTTTCCTCAGTTTATATGGGTCTGCAGTTTACTAGTCCATTATGCATCGAATCTAATCCATTTATGCTGTAAGTAGTCTGGAGACAGAGCTTTTCCTTTTTTTTATCATCAAGTATTTTATTTATTGAGCATAATTCAGTTTGAATTAAATGAAAGTCATAATGGTTCTTGTACTTCTGCAGAACTTTATCACAGTACATTTTGTCAGTTTGATTTATCTGTCTATTTACAGTTGTTGTGACAGAGTTGCTTTACTAGCTACAGTAAAAGTATCTCATCCTTCTGGAAAGTACTCCATATTTCAAATTACATAGCTTCAGGCTGGACCTGAGAATTGCACAAGTGAGTTTTGATTTAAAGTGTTGTCTGCTGGCTCTCTCTCAGTTTTCTTTTTTTTTTCTTTTTTTTTTTTCTTTTTTTTTTTTTGTATGCTTTTCATTTGAAAAGTAGCTATCATTGCTGAATATCAAGGTCCATTGCATAGACAAATATTGTTCATATGAAAAAGAGTGAGACAGAGGTAAAATGCTCATATTTAGGTGCCTGAAGTTACGGCACGGGCTTTTGAGATCATTAAAAGTGGGATGTGCCCATTCTGCAACATCTGAAGATAAAAACATTTCAGTCCCAAATGTAAGACACTATGTTTTATCATTCTGGCCTGTATCCCAACACACAAAATGGAAAAACTGGATTGGACCTGTCTCTTGATGGTATGCTCCTGTAAGATATAGTATTTGCTTCTATAGAAAGTCTTCATGGTATGGATTTTCCAGGATGAGAGAGTGTGAGGTTACTGTTCTTCAGTCCAAAGCTCTGACATGGAGTGAGGGGAAGGCATGGGAGGAAGCTTAAAGAGCCTTCAGCAAAATATGTGTAGTAAACTGAGAAAGAGGAAATACATTGGCTTTAGAGATGCACCTGAAACCTTGCCTTTTCCCAGTAACAGAGATAAACAACATTTGTGACAGAGTAAGGGAACTAGGTAACACTTTTTTTTTCATAAGTGTTCTAAATACTATTCACAATCAGAAAACTTTCCAAGTATGTATACTTTTCTAGGATAATCCCATGCTTTCAAATGCTTTAAGAGTATCATATATCCTTTCTACTGGGAAAGAGCAATAAAAATAAACCTAGAGTATTTCCAGCATTCCCTTACAACAAGGAATGTTACTTCTTTCAGAAGTTATTTAAGTTCTTTTAGTGCAGTGTATCAAACATCGTTTCAATAATTCATGCATTCAACTTTTAAATTTCTTAATGCATGTTTACATAGCAATAATATCCATGTCTAGTAGCCAAATATCCAATTGGCACACAATTCTGTGCCATTTTTGCAGCATACCTCCAAGAACTGTGTGATAAACTAAGAGTTTTAGCATGGCTTTATTGTGTGGATTCAATGTGTATTCCAGCAGTATGATAGGGAGACACAAGGAATCTGAACTGGTCTCAGGTTTTAAACTAGAAACTTGTTTCACTCCAAAGATATGTATTCAAGGTCTAGCTTTAAAAGTCTAACTTAGAGTCCTTTGCTCTTGCATCTCTGAATCTCTGTTAGCTTCATAAAATATCAAGTTCTGATTTGTTTTCTTAGCTATATCCTGCTTCTAGGAGCTTCCGCTAGGAAATTATTTTACTGAATAAGCAGTAAACAGACCTAAACACTGCTGTTTGTATTGGCATAGTCTGTACATGGCAATAATAGTATAGACTTTGCTCACATCTGCCTTGATGTTGCAAAGTCACCCTGTGTGTTTGAACAATATGTTGAACAGGAAGAAAATATATTTTATGATTATAACTGCATATGGTGAGTTCCGGTGGACATCAAGTTGACAGCAGGCCAAAGGAGGTGATTTTTCCCCTCTGTTTAGCATTGGTAAGGCCACACCCAGAGTGTTGTGTCCAGTTCTGGGCTCTGTAGTATAAGAAAAATATGGACATAGTGGAGAGAGTTGTCATGGGTTTGCCAGTCAGCCCATGTGAAGAAAGACTGGGAGAGCTGGAACAGTTTCACCTAGAGAAGGTAGGGTTCATGTGAGATCTTATCAAGATCTTATCAGGTATCAAATACCTGAGGGGAAAGTGAAAAGAGCCAGGCTCTTTTCAGTGGTGCCTGGTGACAGGACCAGAGACAACAGGCACAAACTGAAACACAGAAGGCTACCTCTGAATATCAGGAGACACTTTTGCACTGTGAGGGTGACCAAAAACTGACACAGGTTGCTCAAAGAGGTGTTGGACTCTCCCTCCTTGGAGATATTCAAGAGCCATCCTTGTTCCTGGCAACTGGCTCTAGGTAACTCTGCTTGGGCAGAGGGGTTGGGCTAAATGGACTCCAAAGGTCCCTGCCAAAATCAACCCTTCTATGATCCACTGATTTCTGTATAATCTTATTTTCTTGGAATGCCATATTAAGTTCTCAGCTTATGACCATTTATTTCTTCATTTGTACTTCCTTTTCACTCATACATACAACTTTTAGAAGTAGCCTGTATACTGAAGACATAGATCTTTAAAAGTAGAGGTTGCCCTAGATTTTATGTGGAAGACTGAGCTAAAATGGTGATTCTTTGATTCTTGCTGTAATACCTTTACTGTATTGCTTTAATCAGACAGTGCTGGTTTTTTTACTTCCAATTAATCATCAGTCTCTAGGAGTAATTCAGTAATCTCAAATTAGCTTATTTGATACTGAGACTTCTGAAAATGCTTTCTGTATATCAGTAAATGAAGATTCAGATACATATAAACATACAAGGTTTTAAATATTCAGCAGTTACTCATGTAATTGTTGTATAACTAAAAATCAGGTCTCATCAAGATTCTCAGCCTTAAATATTTATGTTAGTCCAGAGATTTATTTCATCACAAGACTCCGTGCTTTTTTTTTTTTTAAACTATGACAAGCCTAAATATGACTAAGAAAAAAAAGAATAATGTAATATACATAATAATATATGTATGTAGGTATATGTGTGGGCATGTATGAAATATAATGGCTGTAATAGTTGAATTCCAGTAGCACAGGCAAATCTTAGATATTTGATTTGTATCACATTTTTTAGGAAAGTTATTTGGTTTTAAATAGACCATTCAGTTCCTTCAAATTGTCTGATAGGCTGAAGAACAGACATTAGAAAATGAAAAACAATCCCGCTTTATTTACTAAAATTTAGTGATTCTAATGGGTTCATATGAATTGGGTTTACATACATGTATTTATGATGCCCTTCATCCATTCTGTCATTACCAGAATAAGAATGCATCACCTACTTCCATTCATTCTCGTTTAAAAATCCTTTTCAACAGCTCTCACTTTACATTTCCTTGTTACTATAAAGGAGAACAACTTGGTTTTCATTCTATTCACAAATGAAACATAGACTCCAGTAAAATGCATCTTATTATAAATAAATCATCACTTGCAGAAATATGGACTAAAAGACAGAATTCATTTGTGTTAAAGTACATATACGTCTTCTGCGTAAGAGAATTCATATATTCCTTTATTCGAGGCAAAATCTGCAGTTTTAAAATACCAAAGTAAGTTGTTCTGTGAACAGTTGAACCAATGAAGTTTTTAAAATTATTTTTTGTCTCCCACATTCCTCAGTCCTTCCCATTCTCAGTGCTCAAGTGCTTCCAGCTCCTTCTCATGTCTTTTGCCAGTTTGGCTGAGAATCTGGCAACATATGCCGTTGTTGAAATAAGTGTGTGCTGATTGTTTGTTCGTTATATCCATGGTGATTGACCAGCTGGCTGAACTGCAGCTGTTTTTTCTTTAGTGGTAGCACTAATTTTCATCCATCTCTAGCAATCAGTTTTCAAAAAATGTATGGGAATTTGCTGTCTTTGAGAGCTGTGTATCTCTCTGAAGTTTGCAGTATAGCTCCTTGCGAACTTTCTTCTTCACTTCCTTGGGAAAATAGGTTCCAAGTTACTGTCATATACACATATACACAATACTCACATCTCAGAAAAAAAGAGTCTCAAAGTCCATCGAAGTTAATAAAATTATTAGAACTATTAGATCTAACCTAAATTACTCAGGGCAACAGAATGTCTTCTAATTTTGTAGTGTCATTAGAGAAGTGGCAGAACCACTAGTTTTGGTACCTATTAAAGTTAGTGAAGTTACATGAGTGTAATTTAATGGAATATTTTACAATTTTAAAATACTTTTATGCTGTCTTTTGCAGATCAAGTGAAAGACGAATCCTGATACAGCAAACCAAAATGCTCGAAGTATAAAATGACAGCTACATCTCTTCAAGGACCTTTGCGGTTTCATGAGGTTAAAAACATAGGTGGTGAATGGTCAGATCCACTGATATAAAGGCAAAAGGCAGATCCTCCCATTTTTCTTAGCAAAACTCTTTTCATTAGGGTCACCATTTAGACCTGAAATGTCAAAGAAGTACACAAGGCCAGCTTGCATCTTGAGTGCCTTTGTGTCCATAAGGCATGATTATTATTTTCACAGTGCAGCATCTGTGTTAAGTGATTTCAAGGTGCTGCATTCCAGACATTGCAGAAGGATTTCTCACTGCCTCAGTGACTTGGAAGTCCAAAGCTCGCAGGCTTCAGACATGGAAGCCTTCCTAATCTTCCCTGAAACATGGGAGCTGTCAAACAGAAATTCATCAGCCAGTACAGTCTGACAGGTGAACAAGGTTCCCACTGAGCAAGTTCAGTGAATAGGTGCATTCTTCCATCAATTATATTCTGTCAAATTGGCATTTTTCATTTGAAACATGTTTTTCAAGAATTTTTCCAGCCAGCTCTTGCAAACAAGAAAAAGAATGGAGTTGAATATTAATATTCCTTGGTTTGCCTATTTGTTGTGGTACCTTCTTTTAAGAAATGAATTTTCATTTTCTTCTTTTCATGCAGCTTACAGCTTGGTTAAGTTAATTCCATTTATCAACTGTTAAAGTTACTTGATATAAGAAACAGTATTCATAAATGAACAAAATCACTTTATTGCCTATAAACTGTAGCAGTTATCTGTGGTGTACTGAAACAGGACTCCCTGTTGATAGTGGGAAAATTACACTTTGTCTTACTTACATAAAGACTGCTTTCATCAAAGCAATCTTGAGTTTAAGGTGCAGTAACTATTACAAAAAGCTTTTCAGAGGCACATTGGAGCTGAAGTAACAGATGCCTGCTGATTTCTGGTATTAAAGAGTTTAATCATGTGTTTCTGTGGTGAATTAACTGTAGCTAAGGACCGAACTCCTACCCAGCCACTCTGTTACTCCCCACTCCTCAGCAGGGCAGAAGGAGAAAATAGGAAGAGCAACAGGCACAGGAAAGTTCATGGGTCAAGATAAAGACAGGAAGATTACTTACCAGTTACTGGTGTGGACAAAATAGACTCAACTTGGTGAAAATTGATTTAATGTACTGCCAATTAAAATATATTTGGGCAGCGAGAAACAAAGATAAACGTTACATCTTTCCTCCGTTTTTCCATGTTCACTTTCAGTCCTTTATACCCAACTCTTCTTCCTTGTCCTGGAGGGGCACTGGTGAGGATGGGTGTGTGCTCACTTTCTTTGACCTTTCTTTTCTGGCTGATATACGTGTGTGTAGAAGCCCCTCTTGTTATTTCTTGCATCCATTTCCAAGTTCAACTTCATCCACACCTTCCTGACTCCATCCCTACACTACCAAACTGCACCCTATGTTCTTCACAGGACACCTGTGCCTACTTCCACTGCCTATTCATTTCCTTCTTGCCCTGTATTTTGACCAGCAGCTGTTGACTCAGCTGTACCAGTTCTTGCCTTCCATACTCAATTTCTTACATCTGGACTCTGGTGTGCTCTATGGAAAGCATCCTTAAAGATCTTACAGCTCTGTTGTGCTGCCTTGTTCCAGAGGGCAGTTCCCCAGGGGTCCTATTGACGAATAGTCCTTGAACAACTGGAAACTTGATTTTACTCTTTGCCTGGCCTGTATCCCTCAGGACTGCAAACTCCACCAGTGTGTGGTCACTGCAGCTCAGGCTGCCTCCAGTCTTGACATCACTGATTAGTTCCTTTGTGTTGGTCACTATCAGGTCTAGTATCACATCCCCTCTGGTAGGGCTGTCTAATATCTGGCTTATGATCTTATCCTCCATACATTCCAGGAGTCTCTTGTTTTGTCTGGAGATTGCCATGCTACTTTTCCAGCAGATGTCAGGGTGGTCGAAACCCCCCGCTAGGATGAGAGCCTGGAGCGTGATGCTTCTCCTAGATGGAGCAAGAAGGCTTTGTCAATAAGGTTCCCCTTGATCAGGTGGCCTGTAGTTGACACCAACCACAAGACTCCCTTCATTGCCTCAGTCTCTGATTCTTACCCATCAGCTTTCAACCTGCACAGGGCTGTTCTTCATAGACAGCTCTTCACTAGAGTGTGAATATAGGCCTGTTTCATATAGAAGGCAACCTCTCCATCCCTCCTTTTCCGCCTGTCCCTTTTGAACAACCTGTAGCCATTGATAGCCACACTCCACCAGGTGTGTACCATTCATCCCACCAAGCTTCAGTAATGGCAACTAGATCATAGCTTGCTAGCAGCACAGCAGCTTCCAGCTCCTCCTGTTTGTTGCCCATGCTCTGTGCACTGCTGTAGAGATACTTCAGCTGGGCTGTTGGCCACGTCACTTTCTCAGAGCCACACACCTTAATTCCTTCCTTCTGCCCCTTTTTTTCTGACCTGGCATGAGTTCTCCACAGGCTGCACTTTTTGCCAGGGAAATCTCTGACATAGGCTTTTCCCCAGGCTGCTGGGAATATTTGCTGCACCACCATGGAACACCTCTTCTTCCTGCTTCTCTGACCTTGGTGTTTCTTCTGCTATTTCTCACTCTTTCTGTTCCCCCTTCCTGTATCTATCCAGCTTTTTTTTTTTTTTTTTCACTTTCTTAAGTATGTTTTCACAGAGGCACACAAACAACTGTTGATGGGTACAGGTTTGACTTGTTGTGAACTTGTTATTGAGCCATCTGGGAAAGGCTGCATCGAGCACAGGGCAGCCTCTGACTGCCAACAGAGACAACCCCTGCAACTTCCCCTGCTACCAAAGCCCTGCATTTACACCAAATACGGTTTCTTATTGTTTTCCTCCCTCTAATACTAAAATACCAATGGTTGTAACAGTACGTAAGGATAGTAACAGTGTGTCAGAATAATCTCAATATTGTACAATATTGTACAACATACAAGTCTCAATTTTTACCATCAAAAGTAGTAACTCAGAACTGACATAAAGAGAACTCCCAGTTCCTGTTCTCTCTTTCTCTGTGGATAAAGACTTTGTATGAGATTCCTTTTAATTATGTAACCCAACCACAAGCTGTGGTCAGTTCCCAGCTCCACCAGCTCATTTCCTTATGAAGTTTAAAACCAACTAACTTGTCACTATGTAAATGATCCCTTTCCATCCCACAGACTCAAATGTAGAATTTTTTGAGGAATTCAGGGAGATTACACTGTCGCAGTTATAGCTGTCACTATCTTCAACGAGAACTATGACAGCAAAAAACCATCAGACCAACACCTCCTTCTGATAGACTTGATAAACTGTACTTATTCCCTCCACCCACCTTGCTGTTGGACACTAATCATATCCTGGTTTCCTACATGCAGTGGGAGTTTATGGACTTCCAAATTTCCCAACACACCACAGGTTGCAGGGAAATGCTGTGGGCTTTCTGGGCACAAATGAGCTGTTTGATGTGCCGTTGCAGTGGTGACACACAATCGGCCATGTGCTCTAGCCATCCAGGCATCCCTATGTCATAATTGACATCCTGCTTGTCCTCCTTAACACAAAAAAGAACAGTTGAAAAGGAATTTAAGGCTAGGTAGGTGATGATTAACTATACCTAAACTTTCTAACTAAATGAAGAAACATTCTCACTGGCATCCAAAACTGAGTGATTTCCTTTTCTTTTGAAAACTGTGCAATTTGTAACGCCTATTTTTCATGAAATTCATCTTTGTTAACAAGATCTATAATTATAAAGGAGGAAAGCATAACGAGATTGACTGATTATGATGGGGGGAGCACAGATAAGTATTTCTAATTCAACAGAGGATGGAGTTCTCTGATGATGGCACTAGCATGCTTAGAATGCTAAGCTGTTGTTTCTAAACATCTTTATTTGGAAGGAATTGTGTTTCGAGAGATTCAATTAGTTTGGAATGCTCAGCAGCTTTTATTGTAGCTGCTGCTTGCCTTCTCTTTGGTATTAATTTCTGTCTCTAGCAGAAATATCACAGTCTAGTAAAAGAGACTCTCTGTGGAATATCTGTGGAACAACTCTGCTTGTATGGCTGCAATCTGTGGACCAAATCCTGCATGCATTTAATACTGCAATTGTTTCAATATAGTGGCTTGTTTGGATAAGAAAGGCATTGCTCCATCTCCTGGTTGAGTGAGTGACCTAAAACAAATTTTTCATTTCTCTCTATATTAATTTCTTGATGTGTAAAATTGAGATTATGTTCCAGTTCTTCAGCCTCTCTCACTTAGGATTCCCAGAGTGTATCCCAGACGTTTTGAGTTGAGGATTGGAATAAAGAGCAACATCTTGTATAGTAGGAGTTGTCCTCAGTTCTGCACTGAAGTCTAACTGATGGGAAGCTGACAGCCTGCTTCTCTCACCCTGCTCCTTAAAGTAAATACCCCTTGCAAGTTCTCTTCCTGCCCATCTCCTTAGCAACTTGTTAACATTCAAATGAGAATGTAGTACCTATAGCTTAGCTGAGGATTGCTGTCTTTCCTATTCTGAGCATTGCCTAATTTATTTTCTCTTCCTCCTTATTGCTGTGTGGAGGTCTTTGCATTTTAATGTTAAAAAAAGTTGTCCATGGAGTTTTGAAGGGCTTACTGGTATGATGACGAACTAAAACAGATGGCTGTACTTACATAGTGGAAGATGCCAAGTACACAGCATGTGAAACTCCACAATCAGTGGACTTCTCAATAAGCAGAATTTTGAAAGACTGTCAGTCCCAGGTTGAGGAGAGGTTAATGATACCAGACCCCACTAGGTAAGATTGTGTCTCAGGGTAGCAGATCAGAGAGAACAGAAATATAAAGCATTTCCATGTTTTATCTGCCATTATCTGCTAAAGTTAAGACTGCTTAGGTATTTTCAAGAAAGCAGCCTCAAACACAGGAATTGGTGAAAAAGCAAAGATAATATTTGGGACATTACCCCCCTCCATTCTAAAGGCACAGGATAAAGTACTTTGCTCTTCCAAGTATGTTAACAATATGGCTATTTGTTCCTGTGGGCTTAGCAGGTAGATACTGAAGGATCAACTAATGTGGACAGTTCAGAGCAGGGCCACACTGTGTCAGACATTGTACTAAGGTGACAAAGGAGACTTTTTACTGATGATTTCATGCTCTAAACAGAAACCAGAAGAGATGAGAAGGAAGCAGTACATTTATTACAAGCTAAGGTGTGGCTGCAGATGACATGATATTTTTAAAATACAGAGGGGATTTTTAAATTAAACATTCAGGTTAGATTATCCTAGGAGGATTGTAAGAAGGAAGACGAGAGTGAAGAGTGAGAACAGGATTAGGAGTTGGGGGAAAAAAGGATAAAATGTGTGAATTAAGTATCTTAAAAATAAAGGATCTTCTTCAAACCATTCAGCAGTATACAGGAATAACAATATCCAGAGCAGAAACTCTAGTGAAGAACATGACTTTTGGAATTCCTTACTGCAACATCTCCTGAGGGTGTTTCCTATTTGTGTCTGATGAGGAGTTTGTACAGATGAGTGTGAGAGAGGATAAGATCAGAAAAGAGAACATGAGCATGATCCAGAAGCATTAATACATTCAGAAAACAAAACAAAAGGAAAGGCTCAGTCCCATAAACAACTAGAGGAATAAGAAGCAAAATAATATAAAACTTACTGCCTGTTTTGGATAAGATTAACAGAGGCGTAAAGAATTCACAGGGTTATTATCATGGTTTTCTATTAGTGCCATGCAGAGGCAAAAGCTGCAGTATGACTGCATCTCTGATTAGAATCAAGGAATATCCCAAGTTGGAAGAGACTCACAAGGATCACTGAAGTCCAACTCCTGGATTACACATTTGAAAATCCACATACATAAAGTAAATACTAGGTACAGACAAAATAAACTGTTAAACTAGGAGAAGATCTGAAAAAGAATTTTATGTAGGGATTGGAAGAGCATCTAAAGAAATATTTAGTTTTCCTTTGCAGGAGACATCCTTTTTAAATTCATTAATAAGCATGATTTAAGGGCAAATATGGCAGTATTCCAAAATCTTGACCATTATACTTAGAGAGTAACCTTCACAGGGAGTTTGCCAACTTGAAATTTAGGCATTGCAAGAAAGTGTGCAGGTTTGGCTCGTACACTTTACTTCAAATCTCACTGTAAATAGTGCTCTATAGACTCATGTGTTCCATATCATGTATTTTTTCTCTCCTTGCTTTGTTGGAGTCACAGAAAGAGAGCAACTACCAAGGGTAAACAGAAAACACAACCTTACATTTAACACTCCAAATTTCATAAAATAAAAAGTCCTAGAAGCTGTGAACACTTTAAAGGGTGAGTAATTTTTACCCATGTGAATGTTCTTTTAGAAAGTTCAAAGAGTCTATTTTTGCAAGAATAGTCAAGGCAGTGATGCATTCTTTTTTTCTATGCTAGCCTTTTAATATGGAGCTTTTTATAACTCATAGTTTCCCCAATTTTCCGTAACCAATAATAATTTTTCAAGTGTTTGTGGAGACATGGATACCATCCATTTGTTAATCTAGGCTTCTAATATTTTGCTCTACCTTAGAGGAGTTGTAAAGCAAAACAGTTTTAAAAGACTACTGTAAACTGGACACTGTTATTTAATAACAATAAAAAAAAGCAACAAAATTTAAAATATCTGAAATAAGTCTGATTTTAGAAGTTTTAAAATGACAGCTGGATGTATTTTAATCTGCCAGGTCTCTTTCTCTTGCAAGATTTTACTATCTCTTACCAATTTATATTGGAAAAGGAACAGGAAGTAAAGTTCATGGAAATACTTCAGTGCTTGTGGTGTTTCACCGGATGTGTGAGCTGCAACGCAGAATTCCAAACTGTGTAGGTTTACATGGCTAAAAGAGAACTGAGCTGAGCTGAAAATAATTCTTTGAATCTTTTAGCCCTGCAAAACAGAAGGACTGGAAATATGACATCCTGCTGAACTTTTTCACAAAGAGATTAGAAATATGATGTTCTACTGAATTCCCTTGCAAAGAGGCTGTGGCAGTAACAATCAGGAAGAAGATCTTTACACAGAATGCTAAGATAGTGAAAGACCTATCCTGCACAGCACAACATGAGGCAGAGGTACCTGACCTGGCTCTGAGCAGCTGCTGTGTTCCCTCAGAGTACAGGCAGACAACAGCAGGAGTATTCCTAGTGTGCATTGGCCTGGATGGAGCTGGGCATTTCAAAAGGCTGTATTGTGGCTACTTTCACCTCTAAATTGGTTACCTCTCTCTACCATAATATCATGTGGTGTGTACACAAATCCTAAGGAAAGTAGTTTTTCTATACTGCTTTTTCTATTGGGGAAAGTAGTAAGAACTCGTGCAATCAGGTTGATTTTACTTCATGTTTTCCAAGTCAATGTTTGTGTTTTGATTTAATTGCCAAGTTGTATTCAGAGAAGCTAAAAGAGTGAGGACGAAGGGTTGTTTTAGGGGAAAAAACCCTTTTGCTCATTCTACTAAAAATATGCATGCTAAAGTTTCTAGAAGTTAATAGTCACAAAGTTATTTTCCCATTTGCAAAGTTCAGAAGTTTCAGGGTTACTTTGTATATATAACAGTATTTTGAGCTAGGTCAGGTTTTAGCTTGTCTGTGGGTCGTGCATCAAAGAAATTACCTTTGAGTAGCTTCACACCAGTGGACTATTTGTGCCACAAAACAGTATTACAGCTGCTTTGGAGGAGAAAAAGTTGCTGTTGCTAGTGTATTAGGGATTCTTTCCTTTTATTTTTTCCTTTTATTACTTCAGTTTTGGATCCATTTTTTTCCTTCAATTATTTTGACCTGGTTTTATTTAATTTCTTTCTAGGAGGTGCATTTATTTGTCCAGGTTTCATCACCAGGAGCAGTTGTTAAACCTAATACTGAAGCCTTTAACATGAAAAAATCTGTATGTCTTCAAAACTGCAAGGTGTTTGACATATAAGGAGGAGGGAAATCATAGCACATCTTTTAGAGAGCAGTAAAAATGAAGAAGTCTGCCCATGGTAGCACCAGTTTGGGAAATGATATTGGATGATTTTTCTACTTCTAAGTCTCCCATTTAATATCTACTTCCTCAGCCATTCTATCAGCTATTGGAATCATAGAATCATAGAATCAACCAGGTTGGAAAAGACCTCTGAGATCATCAAGTCCAACCCTTGATCCAACACCACCACGGTTACTAGACCATGGCACTAATTGCCACATCCAGTCTCATCTTAAAAACCTACCTCCACCTCCCTGGGCAGCCCAT
>JAWWLV010000088.1:62485113-62496414 GCA_035041135.1 Platyrinchus mystaceus
GGTTACTAGACCATGGCACTAATTGCCACATCCAGTCTCATCTTAAAAACCTACCTCCACCTCCCTGGGCAGCCCATTCCAGTGCCTGATTACCCTCTCTGTAAAAAATTTCTTCCTAATATTCAACCTAAAGCTCCCTTGGCACAGCTTAAAACCATGCCCTCTCATCCTACTGCTGGTTGCCTGGGAGAAGAGACCGATGCCCACCTGGCTACAACCTCCTTTCAGGTAGTTGTAGAGAGTGATGAGATTAGAGCTGGAGAAAGTATGGGCAAAGTTCTTGCAACAAACACAGCATCACAGGATAAATGGTTCAAATCTTCTGAAAGGATTCTTTAGAGAAGAGTGTTTTTATTGGTGGAAGCTTGTGAATGCACACAGCCGTCTTTAAAGAATACGCTGCAGAGTATCAGCTACACTGATTGAGCTAAATCATGTTATGTTAATATCCATATTACCAGGGATAGAGTACTCCATCTGAAGCTTGAAAATGTTAACTGAGAACTGATTATTCTCCTTCTTACAAGAAAAATAAATATCTTTTGTAGTAAGATACAAATCCTGATTTCCATGGGTTTATTCCATCTTTTATTTTATTACAATTTACAAAATCATCCAGATTTCCTTATAGATTAAGTTTCAGTGCATCATTTTCTGCATAAGCTGATTCTACTTAGCTGGCTTTGACTCTGTGTCAAAATTTTCTGATAAAATATTACATGTCGAAGAGTTTTCAAAAGTCAAGAGACTAAAGATGTTTTGTAATCTCTTCATGTGTTGAAAATGTATTTGATGAAATCAAATAAAGCTACTTTTTGAAACATAAATTCTTTTTAGCCCAAGTAAAAGTTTCACCATCTGTTACAGCTTCATAAAATTCTCATAAAATATCCATGATGACAAATGACTTCATATACATAATGGACTTGTGATTTCTCTCTCTGAACTTGGCTTTTTAGAGATTCTAAATGAATTACTAAGCTTGATACAAAATAAAGTGGTAGTGAAATGTAAATTCAAAAAACCCCAGTTTGGTGCACTTTTTTGTAAGTTACACTAGTCTTTAAAATGCAATACAGTGAACACTACAATTTTTTTAAATTACTTCCCCTCTGTAGGGGCTTATTAACTAATTATATATTACTACTAGCAGGATGATCAAGTTTTATGTAGCTTTCTAGCTTCCTGAAGATACATTTGATTGACATAATTGGGCTTTTAGTTACAGAACAGCATCTGATTCCCATCTTAATTACATCAGTGTAAATCCAGAGAAATCTATATTTTTTTTCAGTTTAGACTCTTGCCTATGAAAATACTCCATAATCTAGAGGCTCTGTAATGTTTAATTTTAGTCCAGTAGTAAGAGCTTTTACTATTATTACTATGTGGAAGGCACTTCTTGTTAAAAGGTAATAGGCAAACAAGAAGAGAAATGGAAAAAAAATGTCATTGGCTTTTTAGAGGTGTAAAATACTGTACAAAGTATTATACATATATATTATATATACTACAGGGGTAGTATGGGGAAGAAATTATGAAGGAAAACACAACTATATATTGATTTTTCAAAGTTCTTTTATCAGTGTATGTACACTGAAGCAGTGTTTTAATGTAATTCTACCTTCCTTTTCCCTCATTGAAACCCATAATTTTACGAATGAGATCCATCCGGTAATAAAGCATATTTAACAAGAATTAAAAAATGGAGATAGAATAAAATGCAATATCGTGATCAGCAATTTCATTGGCTTACTTCCTACATCAGTTCTTAGAGAATACCTTTACAAGAATTAGTCCTATGTCTGGATGATGTTGCATTTTAATTCAGTTTAATGTGCCAGTTCAAATGCCCTTTAACAACAATTTAACAAGTACTGTATTTATAATGCAGTTTGCTCTCCTTGAGGTTTTCCCTGCGAACACTGATTTGATACATTGGCTGAAAGCTTCATTTATTTCAGAAACTAAAAAATGGCTGCAATCTTCAATTTATTTTTGGAACAGTACTTGTTTGATAATTTCATAAAAAGCATTTCTCCTGTCTTCTTGCCAGAGGCAGGCAAAGTTTATGCAAATGGTAATTTGAATGCTAGCTGTGAGTTAATAACAAGGGGATAGTCTCAACTTAGAGCAAAATAACTGTAAGACATTAGTAATATAACAATCTACAAAAATGAAATGCCAGTTATTACTGTGTTCTTGCCTGAAGAACTTTGATGTGGTTAATATTTTATAGATAGAATGATTTTTTTATTCTGCCCATTATAATTGGAAAACACAAACAAATCTCAGTATCTAAGTTCTGAAGTTCTCTTTAGGTGTCAATGACAAGAGTAGAGTTTTGCCTAAAAACTGAACAAGATCTTCTTTACTTATTCAAACATCAAACGTTAGATGCTAAAATACTGAATTCCCAGAATAACCAGAAATTACATATGTATGCTGGAACACTTATTTTGAAGTCTTTTTTTGTTTTTTTTTTGTTCCCTCTCCTTAAAATCGGCACAAAATAAGTTTCTGCAAATATCCACTCTCTTCAACAGCATAACCAAGACAAGAATTAATTAAGGATAATTAGGCCAACTCGAGGCATAGTAGAGACACATTTACCAACTAGAAAATGAATTTTTAAGTCAGGTATTGGGTATCTGCTTGCTGACAGGAATAGAGGGATCTCATAAATGCATAACTAATAATCTTTGTAGCATTACAAAGTATCAGCGTGTAACTGTGATCGAACTTCGCAAGATTGTATGCCTTTCTGAAGGACATTAAGTATATATTTTTTCTAAACTAAGCAGCATAACACAGTATCACTCTTCATTCCAGAGAGGATAATGGCATTGAATTGGACTGTTTGACTGAGAGGTTATTATGCAATAATTTTTTATGTTTGTTTCTGTAAAGAAGTTTGTTTGGAAAAACTCTGGGAACAAAGATATATCACAATGCCCAATAATTGCTTCATTATCTCTGGAGTGGTTTGGACGTTCTGTTTGGTCTGATCATTTTCTGACATTATCAACAAAGGAGCAGAACTGCAGAACTTTTCCATATTGACTGAGATTAATGGAGATGAAACCCAAATCCTATCTATGCTTGCTGGGTCAAATTTGAGATCCTACATAAAGATTGCAAGTTATTTATAGGTGGATAGGGAGCTATTTTGCAGAGGTATAGGCTGGGTGGTAGTAGAGCAGCACAGATTTCTCTTTCAGCTTTATTACCCACTATTATGTGCTGGCATCACAAGTTCTCAGAATGCCCATGGTTCTTATACATTTAGGTGTTCCACACTGTAGAGCCTTCTAGCTGACTGATCTCCTAGAAATGGGATTATTTAACTTAAAAAATCTATTTATTACAATTTTAATGGAATGGAACTTAGTTGAACAACTCCAACTTTTTCTGAAGAACCTGCATAATCAGGCAAATAACACATAATTTTCAAATTCCTGAAGTCACTATTCAGACTTCAAACATTCTCATCATGGGTACAGCAAAGCTGCCCAAAGCCACCAAATAGACCCCTTTTTGAGTCTCACTTCCTTCAAGTTTCCAAATTATTAGTGATATGTACTCATCTGATGTCAAAAATAGCTCCAACAAACTACAACAAAATAATGAAGGAAAATAATTTCCCATAGTTATAGTAAAATCAAAACAAATGGAAGACAGCTTTGCATCTGAGCCTGTGTCTTCTGAATGCCAGCCTTTCCTTAATCTTACCTTTCCACTCCCCTGCTCTCTCTGCCATTGAGGAAGGTAAACAGCTTTGGTGGGTCATGAGGGAAAAAGCTGTCATCCTTCCAGCGCTCTTAAGACAAGAGATTTCCCTTGGACTCTGTGCAAGAATTAATCAGAGAATGAAAGACGCCTTCATATTTACTTGTTGCATAGCCAAAAAAGAGCCTGAGTATCTGGTGCCTGAGCTGGTTAATTCAGAAATAGCTTGAGTATCCATGGCAGCAAGTTGCACTTCATAAAGATACCCTAATTGTTAAGGATGAATCGTAACTCTGTGGGGAGTTCGGGATTTCAATTATGTGAAGAAACTCCAGAAATAAATGGTAAGTAGGGAAGCCCAAGGTAGGGAAGTACCTAGTGCCTTCCAGCCACCAATGAGCATTGGTCCTTGGAAACAGATTACAGAGAAACCAGAGCAGTAGCCCCCAAATACCCATACTGCACGGTATGAGGTCTCAGCACCCACCATTTGGCTGTTTAGATCTGCTCCTGCTGCACCTCATTATTTGCTAGTATGTTGGGTATTAGCCACTTAATACCACACCCTGGAGCTTCCCAGTATTACATTGCCAGTGGAACGGTATCAAAAAAACATGAAGTGGCTTCAGGGAATGCAAAAACAGGACTGCAGGTTTTTTTCCAATTTGCTTGATTTATTCCTAGCTGGTGTTTTTCTGAATTATGACATAGATTATTTTGTCCAGATGCAGGATCTTCTGTTATTTTCTGTGATCAAGCAGTTCTTTGAACCCTTTTGTTATGGTGATAGATTGTGTTGTGAAGTTCCTTGAGGATAATATCACAATAATCTTGCCATATGATCTCCCTCTAATGCTGTGCTTGCTCATGTCCTAAATATCCACACATAGTAGCCTATTCCTCCTGGCTGTAATAATAAGAAACTCCCTTGCTATGAGATATTGTACTTGTTTTTTTCACACTATCACCTTTACTTCCTTTTCCACACACCCAGCATAAAATACTGTGTTTATTTTTTTTTTAAGTATGTGTCATTAGAGTTCTTCCTTTTTTCTTTCTTTCTTTATTTTCCCCAAAAACTAATCTTTGCAGGAATAAAATTTCCAGGATCTTGTGGGCCTTATGTTCAGTGTAATTTGTTTGCCATGTAACCTAAATAGTGTTCCTGGTATGCTTTCAGGAATCTGAGCATGCATTTCTATGTTCACTTTAGGGGAGCCAAGAGCATAGCTCCAAGGTTTCAATATAATTTAGTTTTAAGTTTTATGTGACTGATTTTTTTTTCAACTGAGGTACTCCTAATTTCTCAGAGCAGAGAATCAGGTCTTGAAGCTAGGGACTGCTTTCAAATACTGTGGCTTTATGTTGCATAAACCATAAAAGACATAGAGTAAATCATGCACCAAAGTGCTGAAGTTTTAGGATAGAACTGCAATGCAGAGTAATTATGTCCATGTGTTTTTTATTTTACCTCTACTTTTTGTTGGTGATAAAACAATTGTTGCATTTTCAGTTAATATGATCTAAAAAATCTCTTTCTTGACCACAATGTGTACTGCTCTTCTTAATTGCATAACAGGATCTGTGAGCCTGTCTCCCTCCTGTAAGTGGATTGCATGGTAATGGGCTCCACCTTCATTTATGTAGATGCAAATTTACATCACTGACAATATAAAGGGTCTTAGATAATTTAAGCAAAAATATAAATATTAGAGTACTCAACTGGTCTGTGCAGGTGTAGTGACTCTCATACATATAAATTAGTTGTAATAATATGCTTTGTTGATGTCATCACCATGGCCTATTAAAATAAAGCCATACATGTCTTCTGCTAAAGAATTTAGCTTGTTTTGTTCCTAAAAGAAAGGAATGTTAAAGGAATATCTACACCTAATTTTCTCTGGTCTTTTTCTCACTGCTGTTTAGACTCCTTGATATCACTGTCTCTGTAAATTAGTTTTTGTCTTCTAGCATGTGAAGTTCCTAGTGCTGATAAGAAAGCACCAGGACTGCATCAGCTATTTCACAGTCAGGCAATTATTTATCACTGTCAAGATGTTTGGCAGAAATGGCATCTTGTACTGAAAAGAGTATCTAGTCTGCATTACTTGATATAGCATCTGCAGCACAGGGATATCTTTCAGAAGCGCCTACATTTCTTGGTAATATGGGATAGTCTTTGGTACATTCACAAGGTGCAAGCAGTTGTCCTAATTTCCATTTGTAAGGCTGCCAGTGGTTATTTTGTGCAGCTTTTGGCTCCTTTACTGACACCTCTGTCTGAGCTTGAAGCTATGTCTTCTCATACCTCCTCTTCCCAGCATCCTATATCTGTCCTGTGAACAGAGGCTAATCCAAGACCCTTCCCCACCCTCCTTGCTCAGAACAGGGATCAGCTGGCTTCCACAGTACTACCACCCCTTGGTCATTCCCAGTGCTTTCCCCTATGCATCACCAGTTTTCATAAGCCAGTTTCCCCACCTGTTTTCTCTGACCCCTGCAAACCATGAAACAAAACATCCAGTAAACTTTTGCAAGTATCTTTTTAAGTCTGACTTGAAGTTTGGTCTCGTTTAACTAGTTATCTCAGGCATCTTCCTATCCTTGACACAGTCTGCCTTTATGTATGTTGTGGCAGAAACATCACCTTCGGTAACTTCCAGGAATTAGATGTCACACTTGAAGTTGTTCAGCGCTCAACACCTGTCTGTATCCTGTATGTCAGAAGATTCAACGGGGAGCTGTCAGAAGCCTGTTATTGTCAATGATAATCTACTGTTAAACAACAAAGGTTTGTTATGGTGAAAGCATCCTCTAGGATGTGTTTATCAGGTGATTGGTACTTAACAGTCACGTCTGCTATTGTTCATTGGGATGCTAAGTGTCTCTGTAAAGCAACATAATTTAAGATGAAATATAGTAACCTAGTGAAACTCCAGCAGTATTCATTTTTCAAAAAATTCTTGCACATGAGATTAGAAGCAACGTGTTAAAAGATGTAAGGTTCTGAAAGTACATTGTCAATTTACTGATAGAGCCAAAAATTCAAATGTGCTCTTCTGTACTGACAGTAAACATGGAAACTGGAATAATTTAGAGTTTCAAAGGCTTATATATGGCACTGTCATAAAAAAAGTAAGAGTCTTCTGGTGTGAGTGAAAATCATCTATGGAGACAAAGCCAGTACCAACCTTTTCTGACAAGCAATAAATATTCAGTCACAGAATGGTTAAGATCAGGGAAATCTGGAGTCCATCTGGTCCCACACCTCCACTCAACCAGGGCCACATAGAGCCGCTTGCACAGGACCATGTCCATGTGGCTTTTGAATGTCTCCAAAGAGGGAGAGTTCATAACTTCCTTGGCAACCTATGCCAGTGCTTGTTCACCCTCACAGTGAAAAAGTGTTTCCTGATGTTCAGAGGGAACCTCCCGTGCTTCTGTTTGTGCACATCACATCTGGTCCTGTCACTGGGCACCACTGAAAAGAGCCTGGCTCTTTTCTTCACACCCTCCCTTCAGTTTAGTACCATGTCCTTATAAGATACCCACTGAGCCTTCTCTTCTCCAGTCTGAACAGTCCCAGCTCTCTCAGCCTTTTCTCATAGGAGAGATGCTCCAGTTCCTTAATCATCTTTGTGGCCCTTTGTTCAACTTTTTCCCGCATCTTCTATGGCTGAGCCAGAAATCTGGCACAGCACTCCCTAATACTAAAAGAGGGGAAAAATCACCTCTCTTGACTTTGTGGCCAGACTTTGCCTAATGTATTCCAGGATACCATCAGCCTTCTTTGCCACAAGGGCATGTTGCTGCCTCACATCCAACTTGGTGTCCATCAGGACCCCCAGATCTTTTTCTGCCAAGCTGCTCTCCAGCTGATTGTCCTCCAATAGATACGGGTGCGCAGAGTTGTTCCTTCCTAGGTGCAGGTCTTGTCACTTGCCTTTGTTGAACTTCATGAGATTCCTGTCAGCTCATTCCTCTAGCCTGTAGAGGTCCCTCTGGATGGCAGCACAACCTCTGTTGTATGAGCCACTCCTCCAGTTTGGTGTCATTAGCAATCTTGCTGTGGGTACACTCTGCCCCATTATCCAGGTTATTAATGAATGGTGTTAAAGAAGACTGGACCCAGTATCAACCTCTGGGGTACACTGCTAATTAGTGGCCTCTAGCTGTATTTTGTTCCACTGATTAGCACCCTCTTGGAGCAGGATCTCTCACTGCTATAAAGGTGTCCCTGTAAGGTCAGGGATATGGTGGAAAAGGAGACCTGAGCAACTGTGTTGTTTCATAATATTCACTCCAAACATAAGAAACTGATTTGTAAATTAATCTTTTTTTCTCTAAACATGTTGCTCCCCAATTTTTGATGGAAGTATCCCAACCAATTTCTTCATGGCACCTAAAATGTATTTGGGACTGTCTCAGACAGGCTGCAGAGCCTTGTATGCTGGTGCAGGTCAACAGTATTGCCAGATTCTAGCACATGGTGGAGACTGTCACAAGAAGGGCATCATGTAAGAAAAAAAAATCTTTTAAATACAAAAAAACCCCCAACTCTGGGGAAACACTTCCAAATGCTTGCCTGAAACAGGAGAAAATTTCTCTTTTTGAAGTAATTTTTGGCAGTGTGGAGATGGTACCAAACTAAACCTCAATCCTACCAGATGAGCCATATTGCTGCAAAACCTTTTCTTGTCATTAATGGGCAAGCATTGTATTCTAGCTGCAGTGTGTTTCCAATTTTTCCCCTTACGCAAATGTACAAATGCCTTTCGTGCTTTTTGAAGGTTTTTGTGTAGCCTGCCAAGGAATATTCTTTGTCTGTACTGTTAAATTTAACAGTAACACAAAGAACAGGGAAATGGTAACAATTGCATTAGGACAAAAATAATTGTTTTATAAAGAAATAATTTCTTTCTTTTATTATGTATAATATGAATCTTTATTCAGCAAATCAGTCTATAATATTTATGGTTCCACCTAGTGCATCAAAGCCTCCCTTTCTTTCCCCTTCCCAGGTAATTGCAGGAAAATAGGCCTCTATGAAACAGTCCAAATGCACATCCCTATAGTCAGTGTAGTTTCCTGAGGGTAAGACCTATTTCATCCTAATGACTTCAGCAAGTGTGTTTCTGCTGAAGAACTGGAAAATGTTCTTTCCTCTCAACTAGCAGAACAGAATAATTCTTTCTGATATCTATAATTCCAGCCACTCTCATCACCAATCCACTTAGAAAAGGAATCCTGCATCTTTGATGGTGGATTAAGTTCTTTTGTCTGTGCCATAACTTTGAGGAGGACTTGTGCTCCCAAATCATCTAAATGCAGTTACAAATGCCATACTGCTCACACAACCCTGCTGGAGGGGACCTATGTTCCCAAACAGCTGTATTTGTTATTCTGTGTTTGTGAGTGAAACGCAGTGAATCACAGCAGCTGCTATGGATTGATTATGGATTATTGACAGAATCATTATCAGATATTTGAAAGGTCTTATTTTCCCCCTCCCCCCCCCCAATATGTAAAGAATTTGGGGAGCTATTTTTGTTTATTTACAGCAGAGTATGTTTCAGCACTGGTCTGACAAAGTGTACCTGGCATCCCTGTGTATGTGGGCTTCTGCCTCTGGCTTCCTTGTGGAACAACTCATACCAGCTTATTTTTCTGTCTCGATTTTTCTGCTCTGTGTGGATTATTTATATAATGCTATGGTGTTTGGCATGTATAGCAGCTTTCCTCCTCTTGTTAAATTGAGGTTGACAGTACTACTGTTTATGCTGTAAATTATAGTCCCTTCTGTAGCATTTTCATGTGCCCAGAACAGATGGGAACTTACTTTCAAAACTCTTACAAATTGTTTGTTTACATTATGTTTCCATCCCTTCATCTCAGTAACAGTAGTATTTCCAGAATTTCATTTTTGTGCTGGAGACTGTTTCCACCCCTCCTCTCTGTTTCTGCGAAACAGCCAGGCTGAGACGGATAGTCTGAAGTTCTGCACTAAAAAGATGGGATGCTGTACCATTTTGAAAGAGTATTAAGGAATCTCCAAAATGTTCTCCAGTGCCTAGGAACTTGCGATTGTATAACATGCATAGGTACATTCCCTTGGTATGACCCATTGCTATAGGACTAAGATCACTTACTTCTGCTTGCTGTTGTTTCATTGCTTTCTTCCCCCATTCTGTTAGGAATGTGGTTTAATGTGTCCATCTGTTCTGCACTCACTCATTCCCATGACCCAAGTACGAATAGTTAGAAATAGTGAAGTAGAAAATTCTTAGTCAATAAAAGATCTGAGGAAGTGCAATGACTTTTCAAAAGTACCTTCTGGTCTAAATATTATGAGATTGTTTGCATTCATTGTTTTGGACTTCCTGTTTGTGTTGATGGGTGGTTATTTGGAGGACCAAGGGCTGATGTCCTCCAGCATGTTTTGTTTTCCCTTGTGGAAAATCCCTACCATCTTTGTTCATATGTTTGCTTTCCTATTCTTACACCCTGTTCTAGTCCTTGCCATAAGGAGGTAGAGAGAACGCTTACATCTCACTTGCCATTCACAACATAGAAGTCAGAAAGGTCATTAGATAAGATGAAGAGAGTGCTTTCAAAAGCAGTCCATAACCAACAACTTTCCCTAATCTAAAATATATTTGGAATCATTCTGAAGGGTGAAAAGTGAGAGAAAAGTGTCTCATAATTTTTCAGTCTCTCTGGTCATTGGAGTTTTATAGGTACCAAAGGCTGGGAAAGTCAACAATACATAGCTAACTGTCTGCAGAGAATTCAACAATCACTTAATTGTTTTGTCTCCTGGAAACAAAGCCAGGAAAAACAAGTTCCTTTCTAAAGAGTTCCAACTCTCTTCATAAACATGTATTTCATCCAAATAAACCAAGCTTCCCTGAATTGCCTGCTGGTATATGATGTACTGTGTTATGATATGATAGAATTGCAAGCAGAGGAAAAACACATGATAGTGTGAATGATAAAAAATGAACCTACTAGGTCTGCAGTAGATATTATCCTGCATAGTGATATGTCTGTCTGTCTGTTGAGCTCTTCCAGCCTCCAAACAGTCCATTTGTCAGTGTCCACAATGCCATGCTGGTCGATACTCTCCATGAGCAACACCTCTTCCAACAGGGATGTGTCTCTGGGAGAGGGGGCGGCAGTAGATGGGAGCATAGAACTGAAATGGCAAGCAAAAATTATTCTTTTGAACACATGAATGAAAAATTATGTCAGTGGAAATGTTAATTGATGTGACTCAATTAAGACAGCTCTAAACTAGAACCAAACACAAGCACTGAAACATGGTGTGGACATTTTGCAAGTGGTAATACGGAATCCTCATCTAGAAGACTTGTTCTTAATGTAATTATGTATGCAAACATGCACAGATCCTTGTTAAACTCTTATCAGTATCTTAGTCATTATTCCATAAAAGAAAAGACTTCAGGGTAAAGATGGTCCTGGTGAATACACGTAATTCCTGTGAAAATAAAAAAATGAAAGTGAAATCACATGATTTAGATTCTATGGACATTTTTGATATGGACTTTGTGG
>JAWWLV010000088.1:62496514-62506834 GCA_035041135.1 Platyrinchus mystaceus
TTCCTGTGAAAATAAAAAAATGAAAGTGAAATCACATGATTTAGATTCTATGGACATTTTTGATATGGACTTTGTGGTAAAGCTGCATAACTTCACCTCAAGGTTTCTGTGGCATCTCAGAAACTTCTGATCTGCAAATTGAATTTTCTTTGCTATTTGAATCTGTATTAAATTACAAACTCCATTTTGTATTCTAGTCATTAATTGAGTATATTACAGCTTCACGTTTACTGAATTAGGCTGGGAGAGCCAGGATAAATTTTTGTGCCTTGCAGAAAGCCATCAGTGGCAGTTTGTTAAGCCTTGAAGATTAATTATTCAGACAAGAGTAGACAAAATACAAGCTAATGCTGCAGGGAAAACAGTTTTTGAAGTTCATGTTTTAGGTAGGTTGATGGCCAAGCATCACCATGAAAGAAAGCAGTGAGGAAGGGTCAGGGATGCTATCTGATTTTAGGACAGAAAATGTTGGAATGAAAAGGCCTTTTAGAGAAGATATTGGATCTTGATGAATAACTAACTGCTCAGGAAGACAAGGGAGAGACAGAGTTTTACTTTTTGCTGAACAGAGTTTCCCCACTTTTATTTATTTAGCATTGTTCAGTAATTTATGCCTGTGAACATTGTTCTTTTCTCTAATGATCAGGAAAAAGTGTACTCAAATTTCATGAGAAGGACAGGGCTGTGGTTCCTAACTAAGCAGGCCCTGTTCTTTGGGAGCCTTCAAACCTGCCTTGCTCTCCTTCTGGGAGCTCCTGAAGACAGGGAGCTGCCTTCTCATGCTGTGCAAGCCATACTCCTCTCCCTCTTTCCCCAAGGCTTGTTCACTTGCAGCTTGTAGAAACATGATTCTTCTGTGTTTCTATGACAATAAATATTGTCTTTAAAATAAAATGAGCAAAACAAGTTAAGACAAGCTTTTTTTCAGTTGCCAAAGAGATTTTCCCCACAGTCATAGGCACACTTTCTGTCAGCCCAGACACCACTGT
The DNA here is from genome assembly GCA_035041135.1 of Platyrinchus mystaceus. Classification (NCBI taxonomy): domain Eukaryota; kingdom Metazoa; phylum Chordata; class Aves; order Passeriformes; family Tyrannidae; genus Platyrinchus; species Platyrinchus mystaceus. Next base: position 62,497,504 of record JAWWLV010000088.1, read on the forward strand.
GGGCGTCTTTGTTGTATGCTTTGAGTTACGTAGTACAAAACACTGCTAAATGCTTAGTTATTTTCTAGCTGGAAAGAACATAACATGAAATGACAGATTTTACATGCTGGCAATGTGTGTTATATATTTCATAGAAACTCAAACATTGTATGTATTGCTGAGCAGCTTGATCTAGTGGAAGGTGTCCCTGCCCATGGCAGGGGGTTGGAACTAGATGGTCTTTAAAGTCCTTTCCAACCCAACCCATTCTGTGATTCTATGACTCTCTGTTACCTGAGTAAATTGGGGAGCAGACCACTTTTTTAAACTTCTGTTAAAATCTTCGCTTTATAAGAGAGGTATCATTGTCTTCCAGTAAACAGAAAGGAGATGTGTATATATTCATAAAGCAGGGCCTCTCACATTTTCAGATTCTCAACCACATGTTAATAGAGAAGATATTTTCTGTCACAGACTCATGTCATCCATATGCCAACCACAGAAATGGGTGATGAGGTAAACTAAGACCTAGAACATAAATAAATACATTTTTCTCTTTTATGTAAAGCATTTCTTAAAAGCTTGTCTAAAAGCATTATCTAAAGCATATCTATCTCATTTATCTAAAGCAAGATGAGTGGGGATTTTTTTTTTTCCATTTGAGAAACATTAACAGTAGTCTTAAGGACCTGCTAGGTTTTATTCTCCTGCTATCTTTTCTCCACACTGCAATACATTGATGTCTACTTTTTCTTTCCTCTGCATTTTTTCCCAGCCACCTGACCTTATTGTCTCCATCAAGAATGCTGTGGCCTGGTTTCTTTCTTTTTCTGCTCTGATTTTCTTATCTTCCCTCTCCTGCTTCCCTTTCTGAGAATGTATTCTTGAAAGATTATTGCCGGGGAGTATGGTCTAGCATAGTACTTAGTTTATCAGTTACTATGCTACAGGCATCATTAAATCCAGTAAAATATAAATGCAATTGTCCAAAATTTTTGTAATTCTTAAGCTTTCTATGAAAAAATTAAATTGGATTAATTAATTGAGAAACTAGTGAGTAAAATTCTATTCCCATGCCAATCTGAATGTGGGCAAAAGCATCTCTATATCCCTCATCTGTTAACAATACTTTTTCTGGGATGATTATTTCATAGCCTGTGCAACTTAGTGATGTAATGGGGTTGACCATGTAATTGTCAGTGTGCAGCAAGAACCAGTGGGTCCCCAAAGGACACAACTGATCTTTTTCACTATTAGCATTGGGTTGTCATTGGCTTTTTGTCCTTTGATTGTATCTGCAAAGACACCACTTGTGAGGCTGTCAGTGTTCGGTAGGAATTGGACTTTCACCTACAGTAAATTTAAAATGCTGGGGTAGGTGCATACAATTGCCAATGCATACCAGTAGCTCTCCTCATAACTTAAGCTAGTTTTACTGATATAACTTGGTCAGAATACCTTGCTTTTACCTGAAATTAGTTCTACCTTTCAGATAATCCAAATATTTGACAAAAAAAAGAGCTAGTTTGGTGTGCTTTTAAGCAGTTGATTCATTAGTTCTATTGTACAGTCACGATATACAGGTCTTTCTTTCTGGGTCATAACTTTGTCATAGGTAAGACTGATTTATTGGCAGACCACAGGATTACTACTCTGCTCTGTTTTATAGAAAATGTCATAAATAATACACCCTGAAATGCCCCTCACAGTTACAGAAGACTATAAATTACAGAAAGTCTTTGTGTAAAGACATTCTACAGTGAGCTAATTAAGGCATTCAGGCATAAAGCCGATAACACACAGAAAAAAATTAAAAGATATAGCACAACGAGAAAAATCTATGCTTTTGACTTAGATTTGAAAAGAGAGGATGAATTGATGAAGCAGAGAGAAAGAGATAATCTGTTTCAGATGGCAGGTTACAGATGAGAAGGTGTTTACAGCAAGCGCAGTAAGTGTGAAGGAACAGAAAGATGCCTGGCTCTAAACTGCAAAGGAAACAGAAGAGGGAAGAGAAATGTGTTGAATGAGAGAAAAATCCATGGGTTTGGAAAGCAAGAACAAGAGAAGGTGTCTGGCTGAATCATGTACTGCATTGAAAGCTGAGCTGAGCCAGACTTGAAGAATCAAAGCAGTAGTGAAGACAAGAAAAGAAGATGGGGATAAGACTGTAAAGGGGCTATTGCAGAAGAGCTGTCATTCAAAGGTGTGCTTGTGGGGCAATGATACTCAGGTTTGTTCACTGGAAATTGAATCCTGTCATGTGCTGTGCTATTGCTTATCAACAGCAAAAGGCTGCACAGTCTGTCCTCTCAAATATCTTTTTAACCACAAAAGGAACAAAGTAGAATATTTTCTTATTGCTGAGAAACATCCTGGCGGGGGAAGTTGACCAGCATGTTCATTTATTCACAACTTATTCACTGTATCTAAAGTGAAATTTTCTGTCAGTAATAACCAGGCTGTAGGTAGCTTGCAGCCATGCTGTAGGCAGAGTCCTGCTCTCCCATTGTGCTCTGTCCTTCCTTGCATTTCATGCTGCATTTGTAGCATGCAGTGGAATACTCCTTTTCCACCGATGAAGTGAAGTGCCTGAATGAACATCTGGATGGGTGAGGTGATATATTTTTTGTTTCTTAGAATGTCACCCAGGAAATGACAAGAGTTTAGAGGCAGGATACCTGGAAGAGGAAGATGGTTGATTGCAAGATTCAGGCTCGTTCACTAAGGAAGCGAAAGCTCTCTCCAACAGGTTAGCATGGTAGTTATACACTGCACCAAGTCATGCCGTGATCATAAAATTGTAGAATGGTTTGGGTTGGAAGAGACCTTAGAGATCATTTAGTTCTAAAACTCCTCTTGTGAGCAGGGACACCTTCCTGTAAACCAGGTTGCTCAATGCCCCATCAAGCCTGGCCTTGAATACTTCCAGGGATGGGCTATCCACAGTTTCTCTGGGCAACCTGTTCCAGTGCCTCATCATTCTTGCAGTAAATAATTTCTTCCTTATATCTAATATAAACCTACTCTTAGTTTGAAGCCATTCCTCCAGTATGTCCTGTCACTACATGCTCTTGTAAATCTCACCATCTTTCTTGTAGGCTCCCTTCAGGTACTGGAAGGCTGCAGTGAAGTCAACCCAAAGCGTTCTCTTCTCCAGGCTGATCAACCCCAGCTCTCTCTGCCTTTCCTCACAGGAGAGGTGCTCTATCCCTCTAAACAATTATGTGTTCCTTCTCTGGACTCACTCCAAGAGGTCAATGTCCTTCCTGTGCTAGAGATCACAGGGCTGGATGCAGCACTCCAGGTGGGTCTCATGAGAGGGGAGTAGAGGGACAGAATCACCTCCCTCAACCTGCTGGTCACGCTACTTTTGATGCAGCCCAGGATACAATTGGCTTTCTGGGCTGGAAATTCACATTGCTAACTCATGTCCAGCTTCTCATTCACCAGTATCCCCAAATTCAATAACACAGAGATTCACTGTATTTTTAGGCAGTTAGTATACTTGCAAAGGTTGACTTCTGCAGGGCAGTAAAGGAATTAATGTTTCTAAAAGTGTTCTGTTTGTGCCTATCTTTGTATTTATGAAACTTTAGCACAGAAGGTTATGATACTTTTCAAAAAGAATTACTTGATCTGTGATTAAAAAAAAAAAGAAGGAGGCAAACAGAAAACTCTTGCTAGCATAGACACATGGACTGGAACAGATTTCTGTAGAAGTGTGTTATTTCTGGATGGCAGTACTGTGTCTTTGAATAAAATGTTAAAATATAGTATGTGTATGCTGCTTGTGCACATTTCCAGAAAGATACAGCTGGTTAAAACTAAATGAGCTAAAATAATAAGTAGTTAAAATTTTAATGGAGTAAGGGAGGTCAGGCAGAACCAGTAAGCCAGTCAGTCAATTACCAATAAACAAAAGTAGACATGTGAGAAGAAGTCATTTATTCCATGTTCTCTCTGGAAGTCAAAACCTCTTAATTCATAATGGAATGAGGCTCTAACATGAGTGCAACTCCTAGTTTGATCCAAATTTGTCTTTTTTGTCCCTAAAGATCTCATTCACAGCAATTTTTTCACTCTTTTTTTCCCAATAATTATTGAAATTTTATATTTAGAAAACGTTTATTACTGAATTTCTGAGTATTTTTCCTAAATTGCAGTGAACATATAAAAAAGAGAAGGGTTATTGTAACACAGATTAATTAGAATATTTTTCAGCAGTGGTCTTCCTGATTCCAACAAAAGGAGATTCACCTGCAAAAGTCAGAAGAATAAAATGTACCATTGGCACCTGTTGTTTCTGAGAACTGCAGGTTTCCCCTACACTAGGGCCTTGTGGCAAGAAGGGAGGTAGAAAAACAACTTCTATTTGCAAACTTCTCCTAACTCCCAGAAGCAAAAAATGAGTAAATCAAATCTGTTTCATAGTTCCTGCTGTTGCCAGCAGTCTCTGCCTATAAAGTAGTAGATGGAGCAAAAATAGTTCTTCTATCACATTACTCAATGGTGAAAGCACCCCATTGTTCAGGTTCCCATGATAAATATTCATGCTTTTAGGGGTTCCTTTATCTGCAAAACCTGGTTAGGTATGCAGTCAGCCTTTTTGATTTGTTTCATTTTCTTAGGAGAATTGGTTTGTAGATTGGCAGATGAGTAGTTATGGCCTCTATCAGCCTGACACCTTGTTAAGCTAGTGGCTAAAAAATAGATCCGTAAGCTATCAGCCTGCACATTTTGAGCTTTTCAGTAAAATTAGCTAGCAGATTCATTTAACTTAACTTAAACAGAGAGAGTTTTTGTCTTCAGGTGAAACTACCATTATGAGAACTTTCCTGTATACCAAAGTTCTGATCTGTTTGGTCAGTGGAAACCTTTGCACTGACATTGTGCATGAGTTTTGGGTGAGGCAGCTGTCAATCAGCATTTATATGTGTAGACAACTTCAAAGAGTTGTGTGATGGAGAATACAGATGTGGAAATCAAAGATTGCCAGAATTGAGGTAGAGGCTAGAAACTGTATGCTGCTTAGCAGTGAACATGCCATGGGATTTCAACACTTAAGAGCTCTATCAGAGGCACAAAATGTAACTGCTCACTGGTTATATGCTGCACTTGAAACAGCAAACAAACATTAAAATGGAAAAACCTGCTCTGTAAATAGGCAGTAGTGACTGTCCCACTGAGGCTGCTTCTGTGCAACAGAAGGAAAGAAAAGCTAAGCTTACATTTTAATAACTATCTGAAGATTTGATTTAAATGGATAAAGTTTCCTGCTAAGCAGCTCAGATGATTTTTCTTTTCATCCTTGTTTGCATGACTGATAAATCTGGAGTCAAACAAAAGCTGAAGACACAAGAAAGAAACCTGAAGTATCACAGTTCTGACTGGTGGGGTCAATTACAGTGTCTTGATTTGAAATACTGAGAAAGTTCCATGAAAAAATCATGTGGACCTGAGAAGGCATACATGATAATGAGCCCGTCATGTCTGTGTACTGCAGTAGGTTGCTTCCCTCTACGGGAGCAGGCATACAAGTCTCCTTGAGATGCACCAGCATTTTCAGGAAACTTGTGCTCTCAGATGGAAGCGACACATATTTGGACAAGGGAATGTATTAATAGTGCCAGTGGCACTGAACACCCTGTGGGAGACTGACGGTGCTGCAGGAGATAAAAAGACCTCTGAAAGCACAGTCCAGCCCTGACTGTTGGTGCATACAGCTTTGCATGATACATGCCTCTGGGATGAGAAAAGACAGAGCCATGGGAATTGTGCTGTCCTCGGGGACCCTAGGAATTAAGTTGCATCATCAAGAATTAAGTGGGAAGCAAAATCTGCAGCAGCCCTTCTTCATCTAATCTTTAAATTAGGTTTACGCAGTGTACACTTAATTTTGTGGCATCTGTTTACAGAAACAAAACGTGTTTGCTGACTCTCCTTTACTTCCTCTCTTGGACAGGCTAAGTGCTTTCATAGCACTAGCCTGGTACAGTGACTGGTGTATCTTCTCCGTTCCTCCTGCAAGGAGAAAAATTTTCGTGTGTGCTCTCCATGTGCGTATTTGGGTGGCTGACTGCAAAGGAAAAGAACATCAAATATTTGCATGCTTAAACACAGTAATTCTTCACTTCTTTTGTTTTCTGACTCTCTGGGGTGAGCCTTTTTATGTAATCCTGGCAGGGGTAATTCAGTTTCTCCCTTCTTTGCCTGGGGAGGTACCATGCCTGGCCCATGCTGGATTGCTGCTGACCATTCAGGTAGCACAGGGTGTCTGTGTGTTATGATGGACCATCTTGTCAATATGCAGATCTTTGTCTCTGGCCTTTTTCTGTTAGTGTAGTGTTACCTTTTTTGACAGCAGTTTTATACTAATTAGGGGGTGGTTCTCAGAAAAAGGGGGGATGTAGAAGACACAGCAATAGGTAAAGCACTGTGCTGAATGCTCATTAATGAGACACAACTAGCAAAGTCGTAACGACAATAGAAACAGTAGTGACAATGTCCTCGGTCAGTGCTTTGTGTGCATATATGTTTCAAAACCGTTCAAGGAATCCTATTAGAGTTTTAAAATCATTTGCTTTGCCTCAGCAAGTTTTTGTGCTCATTTAAACCCCTGGTTTATCATTATGAAATGTATTAACATTCACATGTTTAATGCTTATTTCTGTCCTGAGAGAAATAAACAAATAGTACTTTGCAAATGGGTTTCTTGGGAAAGGAGGCTAAGTGGCAGCAGGGTATTTTTAACTCTTAGAGCTGATTGCTTAAAAAAGCTGCTCCAGAGTTCAAAAGGTGAAAAAAACCGACTTGGTGAACATGTGCATTTTACTTTTCCTTTTTTTGCTCAGAATGGATTCACAGAGCAGTCTTTTGACAGGCATGAGGCAGTGCCAGTTACTCAAGTCTTGCGCAAAAGAGGAGAAAGCAGTAAGTATTTGCACAGTAATTCTGTGAGACTGATAGCTTCAAGTGTAGGCTGCTCCCTGCTGCTGCTACTATATATACACCCCATGAAAGACTGGTTTAAAGTGTAATGAAACCATAGTGGGAAAAGATGTATTCCTTTTTCACAAGCACTTGGAAACAAATAAGAATCTTTTTGAAACAATAAAGTCTCCTGTGACTAAAGATGGGCATTCAACTGCCCACAGCAAAGGTTCACGTAAGGCCGTTTAGAAATGTGTATTGCAGGAGTAATGAATGGAGTTCAGAGGGTGTTGTTTGAATGGAAAAGTATGTGGAAGTAATGGAAGAAGAAAGAGGAGAGTCTTAGGATCGTGATCGTGAACAAGGACGCTGTGCTATGGGGCCTTGGAATGGTGAACAGAGATGCCTCTTGCTGTGCAACTGTTTCAGGAAACAGAACTTTGTAAATAAGCAGAAATGCACCAGGAATATTTTGTTCCAGCTCTGATTTATTTTCCTGAAATAACTAATTTCTAGTATGGAAATGCCTTCATTTTCAAAGAACAGTGAGATTCAGAAGTTATTTCATGTTTTCTTCCTGTACACTTACTGCTTCTGGGTACAGTTAGTATTCAGACTTCATTTCTCCTAATGACTTTTTGCCATTTGCAATTCTTTCTGGACAAGCAAATATTGATTTTTGTAATGTGGGAAAAGTCACTTGAGGGCTCAGATGAAGACCATCACATTTTATGTGATCTAATCCACTTTTTGAATGGAAAAGACTAGTATATTAATTTAACAGTGTTTTAATACTGAAATTAACTGAATATGCAAATGTTTGAGGAAAAGTGCTCAATCATACCAGTTCTTAATATCTTGGTGCCTATTTCTTGGGATTTAAATAGAAGTAGCTTGGCTTTCCAAATAGCTTAATACTTGCATCATCCCTGGGCTTAATAACCACCTCTTCTGTGACACTATCACAGTACAACTGATTTATAAATCTGTCATGATAACATCCATGAAGTTTGCTTGTTATAGAAATGTGTTGTGGCAGCAGGTGAAAGAAAGGTTATAAAAAAAAAATATTGTAACTAGGGATTTGAATCACTGTCAGGGTTTATACTAAAATTGCCTTGCAGGGGATACAGCAATTCTACACAAAGACTGTGCAATTTATAAATGGAAACTTTTACACTACAACACTTTCTCCATGCATGATTAGACTTAAAAAAAAAAAAAAAAAGAAGGTAGAGTGGTGCAATGTTAACACTTATGAGTGATGCATGATTGATGATCCCCTAAGGCAGTGAGAGAGAAAATTACCTCCTTCCCTCATTTAAGGACTTTATTAGAAGACTCAATGAGTTCAAAGCTCAGGAAATTATGCTAAGAGGACTGATTCAGGCTTTAAAAAAAATCATGAGAAATTATTTTCTCAGCAGTTCCAGGGTAAGATTTCTTTTAATGCACTGTAAAAGAGGAATACTTTGATACGCTATTAGCTGGTACTCTTAAAAAGTATCTTTCACCACATTTGTGAATTACTTGCACAAGTACTGTTCTCTCCATGTACTAAATGCACTGCAATCTGCAACCACTCAAATTCATATTACAATTTAAATGTAATATTAATTTTAAAAATTAATATGCCCTAGTACCTTAATGTGAGAAGTAGAGGGGCCCTTTATTTGGCTGTGTAGGTAACATGATACGCTGGGAAAGAACAGAAGGTGCTAACACCATTCAAAACACCAGTGTTTTCTCCTGAATGGTTTGAGAGCAAGATCGAGCGAGTGTCAGCTACCAGTGTACACCTCTGCTGGTAGAGACAGGGAAAAGGGGAAGGGTACTAAACAGACATAAGGATACTTCTTTTCTTTCCTTTTTTTTTTTTTTTTTCATTTTTGCCTTGCTCCTCCTGTAATTAACTGTCTCATGGCATTGCTGTAGTGTCAGGAACCACTGTCAGTGTCAGTGAACCAGAGGTGCACTGCAGCTGATCAGAGGGACATGGAACTGGGTCTGTCCTGTCAGAATCCTACTGGGACATCCATGGCAGCAGCTTTTTTTCTCTGTGTCTATCTGATCTCTGCCTGATGATTTTGGCAGAAGTTGTCTGAGCAATTCAAATTTGGAAGAGGCAGTTGACTCAAATGTATTATGCTCCTACACAGTTTCCAGGAAGCGCAGAAGAGGCCACTTGAGCAGCCTTGTAAAAGGAGTGCCCCCTGTAACAGGAATTCTACCCTTATGAGGCTCAGGGGAGTCTATATGAGAGGGTCTATATGTTATAATGGGGACCCCTGGTGGCCTAGTGGTTAAGATGCTGGTCTCTCAGCACCGAGGTCGCAGGTTCAAATCCTGGTCCTGCTTCAGGGTCCCCCGGGTAGATGGAGCTCGTCAGCCCCTAAGGCCATCCATCTAAGAGAAGGTC
>JAWWLV010000088.1:62506934-62528090 GCA_035041135.1 Platyrinchus mystaceus
AATCCATTGCGCAGGCTTGAAAGGTAAAAAGACCTTTCCCAGATCTTCGTTCGCGAAGACTGGCCACTTATTATTATATGTTATAAGCAATCCAAATGGGAAGAGCATCAGCTGGAACTGACACCATGAGAGGTGTCAGCAAATTTAGCCAGAAGAAGCATCCTTAGGAAGTCAGGTTTCATAGTTCTTGTTTAATTTACAGAATTTCATTCACAAAATTCTTCAGAATTTTGTAAAACAAAACTATCCATGGCTGAGCTGGACAAAATGCAAGTTCCTGATTCTAGAGGTGGCATGTTTTATAACAGCCTTTAAAATAGGGGGACATTTCAGTACCTACAAAATGCAAAATACATTTTGTCTCGGGTTCTAACCAAAATGCCCTATGGGAGTGGTCTCCAGGTATGACAGACATCCTTAACTTACATCAGCATTCATGCATGTTATGCTTAAGAAAACCTGTATGTTAAAAAAGTAGGTAACCTTTTTAGTTGAAGTGGATCAGAGTGGACTTGTAACATGTCTCTGCCCTATCACCATGTGTTAATGTGAGTGTTTGGGCGTATTTTTGGGGATATGGGAACAATTTTGTGATTTTTATTATTCAAGTAGGAGAGAAAAATTATTTATGACATACCTCCAGACAGGAAAGTGAATTGGCAATTTTCCTGTTACATAACCTTTATTTTCTGTAATATAGAAATAAAACCCTAAAATCCCACATTATCAGCTGCAGTTTAATAAAAATAAATGCAAATAATATATTAATATATAAATAATATATACAAATAATGTATTAATATTATTTGTCAGGCTGAGTGAGCTGGGGTTGTTCAGCATGGGGACAAGAAGGCTCTGGGGAGACATCACTGCAGTCTTTCAGTACTTAAAGGGGGCCTACACAAAATAGGAAGAGTGCCTTTTTACACAGGCAGATAGTGATAGGACAAGGTTGAACAGTTTTAAACTAAAAGAGGAGAGATTTATGACAGATGTTAGGAAGAAATTATTTACTGTGAGGCACTGGAACAGGTTGCCCAGAGAAGCTGTGGATACCCCATTCCTTGTAGTGTTCAAGGCCAGGTTGGATGGGACCCTGAGCAACCTGGTCTAGTGGAAGGTGCCCCTGGCCACGGCAGGGTTTTGGAACTAGATGATCTTTAAGTTCCCTTTCAGCCATTCTAGGATTCTCTAATTCTCTGATTAATGATAGACCATGTAATTTATTTGTATCTGTGCCAGCTTTGAGGGGCTGCAAACAACGCTGAAAGGCAAGGGAAGTAAAAGAAACCAGTAAAACTGGTTTTGTTGGCTTTTGGGCAACTTAATACCTCTCTCCTTATTTGGCATAACATCTTCCCTTTGAGCACTTGAGATTACTTCACCAACTCAGACAAATTATCTTCATTTTAATAGTCACTTAGGAATTACATGTGAATCAATTCTCTGTAGTGTTGATCAAGACTAATGCTTTCCTAATACCATGTCTTCACAGCATCATAGAATAATATGAATTTCAATGAGTTTCTTGAATCTATCAGATAGAGTTGAACATTCCCACTTTCTCTTTACTATATGGAAATAAGTTTTTTTTCTATACACAAAAAGTATCCACTCTTTTTCAGACTGACAATATTAAGACCTAGAAAAGCAATAAATCAAAAAAGAATAACAGTAATCCATCTTAAAATTGCTCCCTTAATATGTTGCATCAATTGCTCTCATAAAATAGCAGTTGCCTCATAGCTACCATCACAGAAGAACAGAAGCTATTCTTCATTGCAAGTGCAGCAGACAGGAAAATGGCATTGGCTATGTCTAGATTAACTGCACAAAGTCTGCTGTTGGGACAATTAGGAACATGTGTTTGATAAACAATTTGTATTTAACCAGTGTCTACATACCTTCACATAGCTGAATATGTCTTTAAAAACAATACACTTCCACATGAAGGGGCTTACTGGAAGTTTGACTTTAAAAGCTCAACACAAACCATTAAAGTGCTGGCTTCATCATAATTAAAAACTAATCAGGCCCATCACTGCTGAAACATCAGCTTCCCTTGTTTGTATACAGAGAACATAATTAATTTATTTAAATGTCAGCAACAGATTTCATCAAGGCTCCCTACACTTCATCCTACGTGCCTGTGAAGGATGTGAAGTTATTGCTGCCAGCCATCTTAGTTGGTTCAGCACAATACAATTCAGATGTAGCCTTGGGCACATCCTTTAAGGTCTTTGAGGCGAGAGTGTCACAGGCTACTCTTCTATGCTGGTGACTTTGCACTTTTATGCCAGTAGTGCCTTTTCAGAACACTTACAGCTTTTTTTCTTTACTTTTTTTCCACCCCCCCACAGTGACATAAAAAACATCCTGTAAAGGCCAGGATTATCACCAGATGTGTATGCATGTGGCTGGGAGAGAAAGAGGATAATTGCTTCCATACCTAATGTGAAAAAGCATTTTTCTTCCAAGAGTGAAGGCACTCAATTTGGTGGGTAACTCTCATTTGCTTAGCTTTGCTGCCCACTGGGACTGAGAATAGCATCCTCCTCTATTCTACCACAACTTACTTTCCCTGCTTCCCAGATGATCTGTAATTTCTTGAATGCCTGATGGTCGTTTTGTTGAAAGGAATTTTTTGACACAAACTACATGTTAGATAAAAGATGCAGATTGTACAATTAGCATGAGGAGAAAAAAATGTTCCTGAAGCATCAGATCCTTACAAATTTAGGAAATTGAGTGTATTAACATTAACTTCTGCATAATGAGATGTGCTTGATGTGATGAATTAATGTATTAGCCTTTCACCCTAGAAACCTGTGTTCAAAACGGGAATCACGCAGCAATTAATTTGGTAACTTGATGCAATTCTCTTTTGAACTTTAACACACCTTATACAAGTCACAGCACAGTCTGATCTTCCTAGCTGCTAAAGAGCAGGCAACTGAATCAGCATGGAACATATCCAACTCTCTTCTGAGCACCTACAGGGCAATCAGGACCCATTAGTCCAATGCTTTCCCATGAGTAAAGTTGTTGCTGCTATAGGTTTACCCTTTGTTCAGCTGACTTCTGTGCTGCCAGTATATACTAGTTGAAAATGTGACCCTGTGGTTTTGCAATACAAAAGTAACAGTCTGTTACTTAAATTTAATTTAATTATGACACAGAGAAAAGTCGTCTTAGCTCATTATTTTGAGATTACGTGCTCTGAAATACAGAGAGGTTTAGAGAGACACGCTGCTTCAGTGGCCAAAAATAAATAAGCTGTGAAAAGAGGGGCCTTATTAGAATTGCTGTTTTTCATCACTGTGCTACATTACATTATGTCAAAATCAAATTGCATTAGGCTAGCAGAGCACCAGCCGACATGCACATTCAATCAGGGCTTTCCAAAGCATGCTCCCATTTTATTATGTGCATTGTAGGCAGTACTTAAATATTAACTCAGTACAAATTCCACTTAGAAGGATTTTAAAAATAACACTTGATACATTCTTTTTCAAGCTTTTAACAGCAGAATAAGCCTGAGGCTTTGGGTGAGGAGAGGAGACAGCTAGAGGAGACTACCCAAAGTGCTCAGTTTCTCAACTATGCTGAACAAGTAAGAATCAGCAAGAATTCAGTGCAAAATCCTTCGTGCTAAGTCCTCGGGACCACTAAAGACTGTTAAAGAGCTTGAGAAAGTTAAATGTAAACAGCTAATTCAGAATCAGACCTTCAGATACAGGTATCATTTTTTTTCAAATCCCAAACACATATATTTTGATTTGCGTGGTAGCACATTTATGTATTTGTAAGATAAGGATGAATAGTTCTCTTCCTTTTCATTTATAACTTGTCTGAAAAGATGTCTGCACACCCGTGCAAATGTACAAGTTGTAAGAGGTATTCTTGGTTTTGATATTTGCCAGCCTGACTGTCAGAGGAGTACAGATCTTGGATGTGCTGTAAACTGAAGCCACAGAGCTATGAGTTTGCTTTTCTTTCATAGATTAATCTCTTGGGTTATGTTTTGTTCTTAGCCACTGAGATGCACTGTGTTCCACCAGTTAAAGCTACACTGAAAGTCCCCCGTGTAGCCTTCCCACTGTGCCTGAAACACCTGCACACTTGTAAATTTGATGCAGTCTTTGTTCCAAGTCACTACTCTGCCAAGGCTATGATTAAAAAAAAAAAAAAAAAAAAAGCAAGCCCAAACAATCGGTTAACGTAAGAAACATCTTTGCATAAAATGAAGCATCCCATTAACACTTCGGCAGTGAAAGTGTTAGGTATCCATGTTTAGACTTCTGCACATGCATGCTGGTTTCACAGCCTGAGCAAGAAAGTGGCCAATATCTGCCTCAGTTCTGCTCCTAGTCAGTAAAACTCCTGAACTCCCCATGTGTTTCTGTTGTATTCAGTGTACTTGTGGCACTCTGGCATCCACCCATTCATCACAAAACAGAGATCCATAATTGTCCCTCCTACCTTGTAGTGGTGGACCATCCCTGCAATGTCAGACTCCCACTTGCTAGCTGCCTCTGGCAGTCTAGGCAGCTCAGTGACACAGCTCTAACATAGGAAGTGAAAGGTGCTCCACCACTCTTACACAGTGCAGGCATTTACTGTGGAGTAGAAGGAAATGCAGTTGAGATCCTGGCATTGAAGGAGAGCTACAGACCAGAGCTGACATTTCCTGAGCAAGGTCAAGGACTAGCAGCAATTATGTAGACAGTGGCTTCCACTATCATCCTGAGACAAGTGAGTTTTGTGAAGTGCTTAACCTAAGAAGAAGTTAAACATGAAATACTTAAACATGGCGCTCTAAGACAGATATCTGACCCGAAGAGAATGAGAGTTCATATGCAGCTCCAAAAGTGTATCCTTCTGATGCCTAACACTTTTCTCCTCAGCATGCTGCAGTTGTGTTCCCAACTTTAGTAGTACCTATGGTATTCTTCTGTGTCTGACCTTCAGCCTTAAGACATCCCTCACATATAAAAGCTACGAAACCTTGTCTCATCTACAAGTGTCTCAATTCATCTCTATAAACTATTATCCACCTCTTGCAACAGAATAACACAAGAATGAAGCTGTAAGTGTATCACAGCCCTTTCAGCAAATTCATTATTCTCGTCACACCTCTGTGAGTGAAGCTGGGGTGCAGCAGTGCGGAATGTCGTGCAGATATGACATGTTTCCTGTTTTGCCTTCCGAACCACTCTTTTTTTATCTTGAACTGCTAAAAACAGGTGCTAAAGCTGCCTCTTGAAGTGATGACTTTGCTATGGTCAAAGAGCAATTATTAGTTCATGTCAGCATAATGCCAGACACTGCTAAAAGTTAAAATTCAGCCTTTTTCTAATGTCAGTTTATTTTGAAGCACATGAACATCTGTAATAGAGAAACATTTTCCCATGAAACATTTTCCTATGAATCCTGGCATTTTACTTCTCTACACTTCAATTATTCTTGACTAAGAAATGCAACAGGAGGATTCCAGAGGCTACCCAGTGGAATAAACAACAGCTTTTATAAATGCAAAGACAATAAATAAGAAAGTTGATAAGAGCTGGGTATCTGTCAATTTAAATGGCATTCAGCATGTGAACTTTTAATTGAGATGAAGCATTGTGGCACAATGTATTCCATTTATTACTTTCCATTAACTTTCATGTGACCTATTTCTCTACCTCATGACAGGTTCATCCCTCTGAGAACTTCACAGGCAAAATGATATTTTCCTTTTCTGTCTGCTCAACTATGATCTCAGTTTGAAGCATTGCTTAGCATTCACTGCTAAAAGAAATAATGCCAAAGGCATTAAACATTGCCTCATAGCCCCCCTCCTGTTATTTAATTTTTCTCCTATTTCTTAACCTTATTTATCTTTTGCTCTGGAAAAAGTATTTGGTGGTCAATCTTCATGGTTTCCTTTTTTGGCCAATTAAAAAAAAAAAAACCAGGAACCAAGAAACATTAGCAACTATTGTTAATGTTAGTCCTTTAAAAAAATTACAGGCATATGTTAAAGAAGTGATTAGTAATTATGAATCACAGTCACCAACTTTTGGATTCATAGGAATATTTTTATCTACAGCTTCTCTCTGTGTTTATTTGATTCCTATAAAGGCAACAAGAATGTAATTTCAGTGGGTTTGGCTGTAAATACATATTTCTGATACCTCTTACTTGTCCTTGCTGAATTTCATCTTCCTGAAGTAAGTGGGGATTCTGCTATGGGTTCTGCTTGGATTAGCTCAGTTGGTCAGAGCATGGTGCTAATATCACCAAGGTCATGGGTTTGATCACTGTATGGGCCACTCAAGAGCTAAACTCAATGATTATTTTGCATGCCTTCCAACTCAGAATGTACTGTGATAAAAGATCTGGTTTCAGCTAAATAATGGTTACTCTGTACCTTTGTATTTCAAAATCAAAATGATTTCAAGTCTACTTAAAAAATAGTGGTATAATAGAGAGTTTATGAGCGTGTTAGTTCTTGGGGACACTACTGCCCAGATAAAATGAGTGGACACCACTAGAATCCAGTGCATACCAGCTAAGCTGTATCAGGGTAAGGATCTATATATCCATTAGGAAAGGGAGAAAAAAAAGATCTTTCCTTTGTAGTCCATATACCCAAATCCAATATTGAAGGCCCTAATGAACAGTATCGTTCTAAAAGCTAATTATGAAGAAGTGGGGACTAAATATTTTTAGAATGCTCATACTAGTCTACAGAATTTATAGGATAAATTGCGCTCACATAAGTTACGTTTCTTGGGTGAAATAAATATCTGTTAAGAAAAAAATGACACTAGATTATTCTAAAAATATTGGAGAAAGTTTGATAAATGCAAAATCAAAATGATCATTTATGTAGTAGGAATATAGTAACTATTTACTTCTGAGAGTGATACCTGGAAAGTATAAATGCAGATTTGTCTAAACATAAAAATAATTTCTAGTGTATGATCGATCAGGAAATTATCTGATTATGCTGAACTTGCTTAACCATTTTATAGTTTGTTAAAATTCAATACAGCTTATTTAAATCTGCTCCAGTGTCCCATCCAAAAAATAACACACATACTTTAAGCAGCATCCCTTCTTCACAAACCTGAGGTTACTGTAAATTGTTATCCAGATGCTCATTAAGAGACAAGCAGGCTGTGTACCTTTGGTCAGATAGTTCCCAAGAGCTAACATGAGGATTAACACTGGTATGTCAAATACTGGGAGTGAATTCCAAGCCTCCAACATGCTCTGCATGAAAGATTATCTGCATCCTCTGTAACCTTTTAATCTGCAGCCCAGGAAGTCATCAGTTTAAATTCCTGTATTGAAATAAGCCAACAAATACCAACATTCACTTGCTATCTGATTTATATTTATATTTACTTAGCCTTTGTTTGCTAAGAATCTCCTCTCCTTTCCCCAGTCATGTAATATAGCAGTTCTTGAGATCAAAAAGTCTTATGCAATTTTCTTACTCCAACGACTTCACTTGGTTTTATTGCAGGATAACTTACTTCATCCTGAGCTGTAAAAGGAATAGAGCTGAATAGTACCACTTCGATTTATTGAGAAGAGGATTAGAGCCTAACAGGTTAGGTTCTGTCTCTACAACAGAGCATATGTTATAGATAAGATCTGTTGGTACAAACACAGGACCTTCATCTCCCATAGGTGGTTAGAAGTGCTGTGGGAATAGAGCACCCCTTACTTGAAGAAAGGGTGTTCTGCAGCCAGGAGCAAATGGGAGCTTGATTTGCTGTATTGTCAAGGCTGAGAGACTGGTATTAAGAATGATCCTGTGGTAAGAAGCTGGTGGTCCATGAAAATAACCAAATATTCAATTTTTTAGGAAAAAATGGATTCAAGTTTAATGATTTCTCATGGATATTTTTGCTCCTCTGAGGCATGTAACCCCTTCCCCAAGAATGCAACATCCACAACATCCCATTAGATCAAACCTAGATCTAAATGTAATTTAGAAAATTAAAGAGGAAGCATGGACTGTGATGTGTGTTTCAAGGCTGCCTGCTTGTCAGGTGCTAGAATACATGAAGGAGATGATTGGGATGGTGGCTAATTAAGATGGTCATGGAAGAATTGGTGAAGGTGACTGGATTATACCAGTAATTTTTTTTCTTAGTTTACTGTCTACAGACTTTACTAAATGCCACCAGTCTCAAATATGAAAACAGCAGCTACTATTTTATCAAGGTTGTTGCTTAATTCTTTTTAAATGGCAAAAAAAAAAAAAAATCACAGCCCTTTCTTCTAGCATAACAGTGTGAGCAGGCATTTATGCAAGTTTTACTATTGAGTTTGTTATTTAATGATAACTTGTTAACTGCAAGGCAAACAAAACTGAAGTGGGATTGTAGAGACATGGAACCTCAAATGTTATTTCATACTGATACGTACATTGCATCATTGCATGCATTGATAGGTGTTACACATGAATTATTCCCTTGTGTCTGGCTCATATTCTATGCAGCTTAGGATATAATTTCACAGAAAATTTAAGTTCCTAAATAAATTCCAATTTATTTAGCTATCCTTAACAAAAATCTACCTAAATTGTGAAGTAAAGTAGGAGACAAGTGCAAAAAAAATGGCACTCTGATTAAATAATTTGTGAGTTCCACCTTGCTACCATTAACATATTTGTAATTAATGAAAAAATTTCATCTCCCACCTTCTCCAATTAACTTATAGAGTTGACTTGAAAGCACCATTGAAAATCAGGTCTTCTTCACAAGAGTCCTACAAATTCTTGTGTTTTGTCACTACCTCTCACACATTCCCACTTCAAGTACTATCTGTAGCTATCACTCTATGTCAACAATGCACACTTTCTCACCAGGTGCAAAAAGCATTACTATTCATGTTCTTTATTTTAATTACATCTTGCTCTGGTAGTTACTCTGCCTCAGGTATCTTAAGTATTAATCACTTCACAGTCACTTGTGCTAACGTGAGCTTCACTATCCACTTACCTTGCTATCATCAACAAAACAAAATGCACTGATTACATATTTGAAAGCAGACTGGCTCACTAGTTTTTTGCTGTGACACTGTGAAGTTTTTCAAATGTGTAACAATCAATTTCAATCTTCAGTTCATTTCCTCTCCTTGAATATCTTTCACTGTATAAACTTGTCCCCCAGGCATGCAATCAACAATATTCTTTATAAACTCACATGTACCCTCTCTGGAGTAGCTTTTTATTTTATCTCCAGACTCATTTTACCTTGTTGTATCACGTTTTCCTCTTTTGGAAATAAGAGTGATTCCCTCTTTTATTCACTGAAATATTGCTAGGAAGCCTTCAGTTTGTACTTTTTTTCCGTAACACAGGGATTCTAAGATGGTTAAGTTTAGGAAAGAGCAGAAAGAGACTTTCCTGAGCTACTTAAGCTGTTGCAATTTGCTGACAGCATCAGAACTAGGAAGAACATGAGTCAGCAGTGTGCCCAGGTGGCCAAGAAGGCCAATGGCGTCCTGGCCCTGTATCAGCAATAGTGTGGCCAGCAGGACTAGGGCAGTGACTGTCCCCCTGGACTTGACACTGGTGAGACTGCACATCAGGTACTGTGTTCAGTTCTGGTCGCTCACTATAAGACATGGAGCTGCTGGAGCATGTCCAGAGAAGGGCAACAGAGCTGGTAAAGGGTCTAGAGCACAAGTCATTTGAGGAGCAGCTGAGGGAGGTGGGGGTGTTTAGCCTGGAGAAAAGGAGGCTTGGGAGGACCTCCTCACTCTCTACAACTACCTGAAAGGAGGTTGTAGCCAGGTGGAGATCAGCCTTTTCTACCAGGCAGCTAAGACAGGTCAAGAGGAAATGGCCTCAAGTTGTGCCAGGGGATGTTTAGATTGGATACTAGGGAAAATTTCTTTGCCGAAAGGGTTGTTAAGCATTGGAACAGGCTGCCCAGGGAAGTGGTTGAGTCACCAAACCTGGAGGTACATAAAAGATGTGTAGATGTGGCACTTGAGAACATGGTTTAGTGATGGATTTGGCAGTGCTGGGTTAATGGTTGGACTCAATGATCTTAGATATATTCTTAGATATTTTCCAACCTTAGAAATTCTATGATTCTGTGCACTCATTACTATGTTAACATTAGCTAACAGTACTCTAGGCATTGCTATGGACTATCATTTCTCTAGCTTTTTATTTGCTGCTCAGCTTCTTAACAGGATATATTTTTTGGCTCTCTGGAAACTATCTATACCTAACAACATGCCTCAATATTCCTGCTAGGTCAAGAAGATAGCATTGCACTTCAAGAAAAAAAATGAACACAAATGTCTATTGGGGGAATAGCAATGACAATAAGCAGAAGTCTACAACATATGATCTTCAAAAAAACATCTGAATGAATTGGTACTACTGAGAGTAAGCAAGAGAAGACTGAAAAGAGTTGAATTAACAGTCAGGTACATAAAAGGCTGCTTCAGAAAGAAAAAGTATGATCTGTTCTCTGTCCAAGGTGATTAGGTAAAGAAATACTGAGCTAAAGCTGCAGTGAGAAGATTTGCTCTAAGTCCTAATGGGACATTGGCATACATAAGAAATTAATTATCACCTGCTCTGTGTTGGCTCAGCCATTCTAGCCAGGTTCTTTAGGGTTTGCAGGCTGGTTCTGTGAAAAAGGTTACTATAACAGGTATTTTTTGTTATTTCAATTTTAAGAGTTCTTTGACCTTTTAATTAAATTATGGCCCTGTTTTATTAGGTGTCCCATAAGCACAAAAACAGTCCCTGCCCTGAAGTGAGTATTAAAAAACATTATCATTGATTTTTTGCTTTGCAGTAGGACTTAAAAAAAAATGCCAGTCATGGCTTTAACTCCTCTGTGAAAGACAGAGTATACATACCTGACCATACACACCATACCACAGCTATCCAAGAGTATTATAGCTAAAAGGCCTTCTGCTCTGTAATGTTATAGAATAAGGTCTTTTTAGGTTCTCAAGCAACCATTGCTCATGATAGGGAGCAATGTACTTGTAATAATTGGTGATCCTATTTTAGGTTCTGTTTTCCATAAAGCTTTAAAGTAATTTTTCACTTTTACTTTGGAGGGCCCTGTGAAAAATAATTTAGTTACAACATATCCATGCAATAAGATTAAGTCTTCACTCTGTTGCCACTCAGAATGGGAAAAGATGCAAAATATAAAACTACACAAAGCCACTCATAATTTAAGTAGCTTTTGAAGATACTTCTTACCATTTCTTGAAATCTGTTTTGTTATATTTCAGCTAAGTGTTGAAGACCCACAGTGAAAATTGTTCATTTGTTTAAAGGGAGGCAACTTAATCAGGATAAGTCTTCTATTTTTGAAAATAAGGAATTATACTGTACAGATAATTGAACCAGATTACCAAGTGCTTTGGCTAAGAAACTGAGTGAAGAGTAATATTAAGTCATCATTGTTGAGATATTAAAAAACCTTGTCATCATCAGGCTTTCCACTTTTACAACATCTCTCATTTAAATCTTAGAATGTTGAAAAAATATTCAAAAAGTCCTGCAAGAGTATGTCTCACATACAACAGAGACAACAAATATATTCTTAGACTTGAAGAGATCTTGTAAAGACACACAGAAGTTCTTACTCATGTTGAAGGAGTGAGGAACACTCATGTAGAATTGAAGAACACAAGATCCAATAAGAACCCTTTTTGCTTGTATTCTGATTTTTCTTTCTGAAATATGGTTGCTGTTCTACTAATGTATGAAACTCTATATGAAACATATAACACTCTTTCTATCCAACTTGGTGGAGAGGATTTGTAATTTCCTATATAAATGTAGGAAATAAATGATATTTTTGCAAAGTCAAAGAGATTTGTTAGGTAACAGCATAAAAATGTATTTACCACAAGGAGAAGAGCTACTGCTAAAAAGTTTGATATTGGAAAAGATAAAAAAGTCTTTGGAGTATGGAATAACTTTTTTCCACCACTTCAGGTTGTTATAATCTAATATACTCCCAAATGACTCCTGGTCCAGAATAATCAGTGTCTTGAGAGTAAGTTTTAAGGCTTCTTTTGCCAAATATGGATGCATTTAAATTCTGCGGACCTTGAAATACATGGGCTATACTTACAATACATATGCTGTATGCAAAAGATTTAGTGAGGAAATAACAGGTTTATTGCTTCATTTATTCTTTGAAGGCAACTCATTTTAGTGGTAAATCTGTTTTTGTATGACTGATGTTGAAATTGACTAGTGCTAAAACACTAGTGTTAAATGACTAAATGTCATTTACTCCTGATATTAACTCAGTCTGATTTTAGAATGGGATGAATGCTTGATTTTTTTAGGTTGTTAACTGCAACAGAGAAATACTTAATGAGCAAAAACCCAATATATATATTTATATATATATATATATGCTTCTAGATTTCAATTTTGTGTTAGTTTGACTGCAATTGCTATGAAAGTGCTGACTCAACTCCAAAGATTTTTATTGATATAGAAGAGTTTGTCACAGGCCTTTCCACCAGGATAGAAACTATTTATTCCATTTGTAGATAACACAGCACTAAGAGAGACCACAAAAAAATTAGAGAGAAGATGAGAATTTGGAAAGATCATGACAAAACACAAATTCCCATGAAAAAGTGGAATAAGAATGAGGAAAGGTTCTACTCTTACACAGGAAGAATCAGCTACATAAGCACAGAAAATCTAATTAGTTAGAAAAGGACCTGGCAGATCTAGTAGGTCACGCACTGAACATAAGGCAACGATTGCAAAAAAAGGAAGATGCTCTAGTGCAGTGTACAAGGAGCCAGCCTTGGAAGGGACATCAGCCACTCTTTCTGATCTACTCAACATTCAGTAGTTCCAAAACGGAGTACTGTGCCAAATCTGAGCACGAGTATTCTGAAAGATGGACAAGTTGAAGTTAGTCCAGTGAGGAACAGTGAGGATAATAATAAGTTTGAAAACATAGCCTTGGATAAGGAGAGGGGAAGGGAGGGGAGGGAAGGGGAGGGGAGGAGAAGAGAGGGAAAGGGACATAAAGGCTGCTGCAGAGAGGAAGGATATAATCTGCTTTCCATATCTTTTGTAAATGTAGCCAATAGGCTTAAAGTATAGTCAAAGACTATACAAAGTCCAAAAACTGGGCACTGGAAAAAGTTTCCAGCACTAAAGTTTATGAAGCACTGTAAACCAACGACCTAATGTTGTCATGGAATTCCTTCTTTTGGAAGTTTTAAAGAATTGTTAGACAACATGCATCAGGAGTCTTGTACACAGAATGGATCCTACTCAGGGCCTGGGAGATGGAATAGGACCTCTACTGAAGCTGGTTTTGTTTCTTTTCTATGATTCAGGGTGTCGTTGTACCTGAATGGTCCTAGGGGCTCTCCATTTCAGTGATAGATTTATATTATGGTCAACATTTTCAAATGTAGGTATTTAATCTTAGGCATGTATGTAGCGACATTCTCATCACTCACATGCATGACTTAATTCTCTGAAGTTCTGAAGGTGCACAGCTTGTTTTTAAGTTTTGCACATGCTATAGGTATAGAAGAACATAAATACCAACATGGCTTCATACTTCAGTTTCCTCTCTGACTGCACCAGATGCTCCAGTGCAGATTCCCGAGTTTCTAAATTAGACAGTGATAGGATAGTCTGAAAGAGATCTACTTCTAATACCTAGTAGCTGAGATTGGCTTGAACTTCAAAACACGCAGTTTAGTGTTTCTTCCAGCTTCTGTATTAATAGCAATCATTTAAATTCCAGATGGTGTTGTTATCCTTTTAAATATTAAGTCACTTTTTATATTATTTTTTGAACTGTAGCTGCAGTCTCCACAATTCAATTGCATATGGTGTGAAAAATAATTCTGTAATATCTTTTTAGAAGTCTCCAGAAGAACTGGTGGACATTTCTGTTGCTGTTGTTAACATTGACATGTCTTAAAATATTCCAGCTGTCGTGAAAATGTCTCAGGTGCAGACTGAATTTTCTGCAAACAAGCAGCCCCACCCCAGAACAGCCAGTAAACCAGAGGTTAATATGGTTATCTAAATTAACACTGAGTGAAAACCTGGGTCTTTTAATTCCCATGTGTGTTTCGTAATTGCTTGCAGTCCATTTAAAAACCAACAACAGATGTTCTACAGTGCATTGCATCTTCATTATGCTAGAGATGGTTTCTATACCTTGGCATTTGAGGAACTGGGTTGGAGTATGTGAAGTGAAGGCTTGGTACCTTGCTGCAAGCCACAAGCTAAAAATGAATTTTCTATTTGCTAGGTGAGCACCTGAGCGTTCAAAATCTTAGCATTTCTAGATGGCTTACTCTGTTAAATGTTGCCCTCTTTTTCCTGTCAAAAGAATTATGAAATACAAAATCATGTGAGAAAATTCAAATACAGGTTTTGATTTTGGTTTTATTTTCTTTTTTTTTTTTCCTTTTGGAACAAAAAATTGGTTTTGAAATCAATAAATGCAATTGTTTTGCCTGCCAGTGGTAGGAAAAGGTATGCCAATCCAGACAATACTGCACACTCTGTTTTAGGTTAAGTTTCTCTACTGTTGTTCTTTCCCTATTCCCATTTCTTTGTCAGTTTTTTCCTTTCTCTTCTCTAGCCTTTCCTTGTATGAAGATGGGAAGCCATAATCTTCCATGCAACCTGTCAGCAAGTCCCCTTCTCAAAGGCTTGAGTTTACCAGTGTCAGTAGGGTAAGAAGTTCACTTCTCCCCACCCTCCCATATACATTAGTTTGCATTTAGCAGAACTGAAGTTCATTTGTCACCTTGCTATCTACCAGAAGGCCCAGGCTGGAGTTCTTTTGACTTTTGTTTCCATCCTGGGTAGGTACAAGGACACCATTACCAGCAGATATTGAAGAGATATGGTAGCTTCCCCCCCACCCTCGACTCCCTTCTCACAGTAAGCACATAAGCAGGTTTTAAGAGATAAATGTCATCCATTTGTTCTCGTGAGAGGCTAGGAAAAGCACTTGTGTGATCTGTTGAGTAGCTGAGATATAAAGGTGCAGTACAGCTGGGGGGAAGTGGTATGACTGTTCTCGTCACCTGACCTGCATTTTATGATTCTCAACACCCAACATATGCCTAACACATTGAGCTCTGCTGTCAGGCTGTCTCCCTTTCAAATGGAAAAATACGACCCCACTCATGAGCACTGCTCTCTGAAATTCCAACCTCAGAGCAATGAAATCCCTTTTGTTCTCCTCTAGGTCTTTTCTCAAAGGGATATTAAAACCTCTGCACTAAAACAGTTTTGGAAAGCTTAGTTCTGCTTTCAGAATGCCCTACCTTTTCTCTTATGCCTGACTACTTTCATTAAAGTGTCAGGCAGGTTGGGAAAAGCCACTTGTGCAGTCAGAATAGGGGTAACTCTCAACAAAATGGTTTGGTCTGGCACAAGCTTACCACAGATGCTGTAGCAACACTCATAAATCTGATGTTATTGGCTGTCCTTCTCTAGAATTATGTGGTTCATACCATCATCCCTTGTCACTGGAGAGTTCAGAAGAATGCTTTATCATTTTGTAAAACATTAACATAAGCCTATTAAAATGCAAAAGCATCACATTAATATGGAGTAAATCACCTAGTCTGGAGCCTTTAAGGCAGGCTGTGAATTATTCAATACCATGATAGATTTAGCCAGCACAACACAGCACGCCTCTGATTAGCCCCAGGATAAATTTTGAGAGGTCATTAAGATCAATATATTCCTTTAAATGTACCTTCTCTGTATGAGTGTATGTGAAACTGGAAAAACAAGAAAAAAGAAAAAGAAAACTTAAGACAATCAAAGAGATTTCAGTCTTACAGGTTATAATAAAACATGGCTGATACCAGACCCAGCTTAAATAGCCTGGAGGCAAAACCACCTGTGTTGTCCTGCTTACGGCAACAATTAGGAGAATGGAGTTTCCAGTAAGAAACATGAGCATGAACCCCTGATAACTGAGTGTCAGAGACTGTTTGTCAAATACCAGGTAAATAAACAAGCCTGATTCCAGTGGAGCTGCTTCAAACAAAATGGAAAGCAAACACAGTTTCAGCAACATCCAACCCATGCACATAAATCCATTTGGTATTTGTAAAGGAAAAAAACCCATACAAACAAAATATACAAAATAGGGTATTTGTATGCTCATTTAATTGCTGGTTTTCCTCTTTAATCACAGATTATGTCAAGTAACGTCTTTCAGTCTCTAATTAGAAATGCCACCAACCAGGGTGAGCAATTGGTTCTGTTTATATGAGCAGGAGATGAAATTATGATTAATTTTGTCTGTATATTGCCTGTTCTGTTTGCTTCTAACACAGAAAGGAGTGCTGTACCCACAATTGCATTTGATAAGATATAGGACCCTCTTGCTGCCGCATGTGTATTCAACTCCTGCTATTAGGGTTCCTCTGGGAGCTGACAAATGAGTAGCATATGTAATTTCTGCATTAGCACACCTATATACTCCCAACTGTGCTTTGAAGTAGGTTGGGGCAGGCTTCCTGTCCAACAACAAATGCGGTTCCTAGACTGGATCCATCACAGTGGTATGTACCAAATTTTAATACTTACGATTTTGAAATAGATTTCACATAAGCACCTATTTTCTTGTGTCTTCTTCTCACTCTGCTAACTTTCAGAGCTCTGTAGCAAAGCGCATTTCTCCTCCTCCAAAGCACTTGTATCTTTTTTTATGCTATTGCTCTAAATTTTCTAGTAGCCACAAAGCTCTCTGTGATGCCTCTCTGTGAACCTTCACAGACACTGTTTGCATCTGTTACAGTGGCATGAAACCTATGAGAAGGCAGCCCTGAAAGATTTTCAGATAATTCTAACTGTGCTCCTGAGACATTGGAACAACATGACTGTCTTTTTACGGCATAAATTACAGAAGTGACAAGAAAACAGATGAGTTTATTAAAACAGAGTGAATCACCAATGACATTTAAGTCTACTTAAGTCAAGCTACCCAGCTTAATGATTTTGTTCCAGAGGAGGTAACTATTTGGGAATTCATAATGTTTAACACAGATCTTCTGAAATAGGGTATTGTACCTAGGGGTGCCATTATCAGGGTCTGTAATAGCAAATGTTTTCACTTAAACTGCTGTGCCAAGTAAAATCACAGTGAAATTTATCCCAGCCATTTGATAATCCTATCCCAAAATGTTGTCATGGTTGAATAAACAGTTGGGGATGAGAGCAGGGCAAAGGATATTCACAAGGGGAGAGTAAGTCTATTTTTAGCCTGAAATAAGATGATTAAAGCAAAACAAAGTCGTTATCCTTCTCACCTTATGAGAGTGCCCTATAGTTTTATGTTCAAAAAATATGAAAGTGAATAATTAATTTTGGTCTCAGTACCAAAAGCACCCCAAATTAAGGGGAAAACTACTAAATGCTGGTCCTCCCAGCAATGTATTTCACATATTTCAAAATATAAGCTCCTTTTAAATGTTCACCAGTGCCCTGGTTGGCTTTTTGTAATTCTCTATTGGACCGCAGGATTTCTATCTCTATGCAGCCAAGACACGCTTGTAGTTAATTTTGATTTGCAGTCTTTGCTCACAGCTTAATAGTTCAAGGATATTTTGTTGTGTAAACTAGATATTGCTCCTCTGACATAACTGCTGTTGTACAGAAAACCTTCCTGGAAATTAAGCCTTAGACTCCTTCCTTTAGCACTAAGATAACTGGCTGCTTGCTGTTCAGGCACTTAAATAGAAAATGCTGTTTATTTCTTCCACAGAGTGTGTTTAAATAGCCCTGTTATCACTGATGGCATGCAAAGCTCAAAGGGGCCAGTACAAGCCCGTATGCCATATCTGCACCTTCTGGGACTTCCAGAAGTCACATCTTCATCTACATATTGGATGGATAGATTGCATATAGAGTTTTTTCCCCCCGTGCTATTCTGCAGTCAGGACAAGGTTGCTACTTGGTAACATGAAAGTTCTTGACACAGATGCTCTGAGGGGAGTTTGTTTAGTTTGGGGGTTTGTTCTCTAATTTTTTGGGTTGGTTTTGCTGATGGCTCTGAATATAGATCTCAGCACTTCAAATGGTTTTTGATGACTGCACAGAGCAAGAACTGTATCTCTTTGCAAGTCTTTGGCTTACTGAAGTGCTTCACTGAGTCCTCTTGGTAAGCATATAGCAAGGTGGTATGAAGGCATTAAATGCTCTCTGGCAAGGCTCTCTTCTAACCATAGATTTCTGTGTAGTGTGATTGGGCATGTTTAGATTCCTCAGTTCAAACATTTACAATCTGTGATAATGACTGCAGGGTGTTACAATTTGGAGAGTTACAATTACATGGACAAAACACACATGGATTTTTCCATGCCATTTTATTTGCAATGTTATCATCTTTCTTATTTTGATTTGAACAGTATTAGTGTCTCAAATTACTACTTATTACAGCTGAGTTGCAAGAAACAATAAGCACTGGACTCCAAGACATGAAGTGATGTACTTAGAATGTTACAAATATTATGTTCTTATTAGGCAATAATGACCTATGTACAAAACCAAAACAGAAAAAACCCCAAACCAAAATCTGTGAAACAGACAAAACAATTCCACGTGCAGATAAATAAATAATTACTAAACCCAGATTCATTTCACTGCATCTGCAGTATGTGAGTACAGCTATCACATTTCTTGCTTTGTGGAGAGTGTTCATCTGTTGTGCCCTTTCTTCATTGTAAAATTGCACTGGATCTGCCAAAGCATACATGCAATATTAAACACCACAGGCAATGGATTCATGCACAGCAAATGTTATGTAAACTGTCGAGATAATTTTAAGTCCTAATTTATGTCACTGAACAGATCTTCTGTGTTTGTTTCTCCAGCTAACTTTACCACTTGCACAGTTCATTTATTGTTTCAATTGGGAACTTAGTAACTACAGTCCTTTTCTAAAGTCAGGAGGGCATTCCTAAATGGACCTTGCTCAGAAGAATGGACATCTTTTTAATTGCAGTGCATATAATTTATATATTATATGGCCTGTAAATGCAGCTCCAATGCTAGATTTTGTCCCACACAGAGAAACATACAGTGAAGGGTAATCTTCTAGCTTGATAGTGCAGGAGAGAGGTATAGCCATGAGTGATTAATATAGAAATAGCCAGACTTGTTTACACAGAGAGTTATTCTGGCCAACTGCCATGAATCCAAGCACTACGCTTGATTTATATAAATATTTGCATAGCCTTATAATCTAGAATAATTTTTGCTGATATTAACAACTTTATTGCAAGTAGAAATAAAAGTATTAATACCACTGCAATAAAAAGCTGCATGTTATTTGTTTTCCTTTTCTTGTAGACACAGCAGCTGTTTGTTTTTTCATTGGGAGTGCTTAGCTTCATGTTTCCCTTTACATCTAGCAAGATGCATGCCTGAGACACTAGTTGTTTGCATGGTTCCAAAGGCCATAGGATGGCATCAGATACTGTGATCTGGCTTTTTCCTCCCATTTTCATGCAAGTTCTGTCATCATTTAAAAATGCAATGTAAAGAAAGAAGTTGCAGCACTCTTCAGGATTCATGCTGCAAAGGCTAGACTGGTTGTCATGTTCAGAAAATAATATAGGAGGTCTGTAGTCCACTATCCTGCTCCAAGCAGGGCCAGCTGAGGGATCAGGTCAGGTTGCTCAGGGTTTTAACCAGTTGGATGTTGGAAAACTCCAAGACTTCAAACCCTCTGTGAGTGTGTTACCTTTTTTGATTGTCTCCATGAGGAAAAAAGCTTTTCCTTATGGCCAGTCTGAAACTCTTGTTTCAGTTTATGCCCATTGCCTCTTGTCCTCCCGTCATGCAGCACTGTGAAGAGCCTGGGTTTAATGTTCTTGATAACCTCTTTTAATCACTTTCCTGATCACCCATGCATGTAGCCAGCCAGGTATTGTGGTCTTTTATGGGTCAAGTCCTCTCAAGTAATCCTCATTTTCTGCTGTTAGTTTTCACTCTTGAATCCTTTTTCCTAAACAGTGAAGCCTGGGAAATCTCATTTGAGAGGATTGAGGCAAAGAAGATACTGAGTAATTCAGGCACATTTGGGCCTGCTGTCACACACCCCATTTGATAATGGTCCACAGTTTCACTGTTTGTTCTTTTCATACTAAGGGCTCTCTTGTTGCCCTTTATACCCCTTACAGGTGACAACTTTGGGTAAGCTGTCCCTGCTTCCACCTCCTGTGTACTACCATTTCACACTGAAGTTTCATCTCAAGTTCCCTGCTTAGCAAGTTCATGAAAAATCTGCTTGTTTTCCTGAATATCAGGGAAACAGTATAAGGAGCTGCTGAGGTCACTTGGTCTATTCTGCCTGGAGGAGACTGAAGGGAGACCTCATTGCAGTCTACAACTTCCTCAGGATGGGAAGAGGAGGGGCAGACACTGCTCTCTTCTCTGTGGTGACCAGTGACAGGACCCGAGGGAATGGCCTGAAGTTGTGTGTTCGATATTAGAAAAAGGTTTTTCACCCAGAGGGTTGCTGGCCCTGGAACAGGTGCCCCAGGGCAGTGGTCACAGCATCAAACCTGTCAGAGTTCAAGAAGTGTTTGAACAATACTCTCAGGGTGACTCTTGTGGATAGTCCTATGCAGGACTAAGAGTTGGACTCAATGATCCCTGTGGGTCTCTTCCAACTCAGCCTATTCTGTGATTCTGAATCATTCGTGCACTTGGATGATGCTGTCCTTGAAGACCTGCCAGATTCACAGAGATCCTTGACTCTTCAGAACAGCCTCCCATCAGAACCCATTTACGGTCCCCTGAATGAAGTCTGCTCATCTAAGGTCCACCTGAATACTCTGCTACTGTCTTTCCTCACACCTATCAGGATCTTGAATTTCACTATTCAATGGCCACTACTGCCAAAGCTACTATTGATTATCGTATCTCCAGCTAGTTCTTCCTTGTTAGTGACTAGCAGATCCAGCTGTGTGTCACCTTTGGTTGGCCCATGCTATATTTGTATCAAAAAGGTGCCTTTGGTTACACAGAGTCATTTTGCTGTGAGTTTGCATTTTCCTTCCTTCCTTCCTTCCTTCCTTCCTTCCTTCCTTCCTTCCTTCCTTCCTTCCTTCCTTCCTTCCTTCCTT
>JAWWLV010000088.1:62559928-62585845 GCA_035041135.1 Platyrinchus mystaceus
AAGTGTACACAAAATTAGATGTGTCCCTCTTGATGAATGCTTGTTTTCAATATCTACCAGAACCACTGGCAGTAGATCGTCAGGATATCAGTTCCATCTGCAGTGATGCACAGGATTTGCAGAGAGCTTTTCCAGCTACCGTACTGACTTATGGACTTACTCTGATGAATTGGTCCATCTGTTCCTTTACAGAGAGCAGACACAGACTATTAAGACTGCACCAAACTCGAAGTTTGAAGAAGAAAAAGAGCCAAAAAGAGTCAGACTTGTACTACTGGGCCACTACTTAGAAGCTCTGAGTAATTTAAATCGAAGAATGACCCAAACAATCTGGAATATGTTTTTTCTCTTCTTACAGTAATACCTTCATAACCCTCCCTTAGGTCAGTATAAATATGACACATGTCTGACACTTCATGCTATTCTCAACATGCAATAAATAATCCTAAAATGCATTGGTGCTGCCCTCTGAGCATGTTTTCTGGTTTCGCAACAGGACTGCCAAAGTGTTTTCAGAGCACACTGATCCAAGTTCAATAATCCAGCATAGTGGGCCTGGATATATGACTGTGTTTTAAAGAGAATAACAAAATGGATGCAGATACATTACTTTCTAATGGTATTTAATTTGATCCCCTCATAGGCATACGCAGTCAGCACAGATAGACAAAACGGGATCCAAGTTACTGAATACTCCAGATTACTGAAGAAGAGGAAAGGAAATTTGTTAACAAGGAGGGATAAGGTAAAAGTATTGCTAAGGAGAAAGACAAAGCTTTACAATGAACTCTGCTAGCAGATGACCTGGCCCATAAAATGCTAGATACTCATATGAAAGAGCTGATGGTTGCAGTGGTTAATTGAACACCAGCCCAACAACAGGGCAGGTAACTCTGTTGGTCAGGTAGAATATTTCAGCCTGGCACCACCACCTTCATGAACAAAATCTCATCAGTTAATTTCCCACTGAAGTATTTTCAATGTCTTTATGCTGACCAGCTGTTCATATAGCATAACCTCCTAGTTATCTGGGGATGTTGGCCAAGTCAGAAGAAGAGAGCAACACAGTGATATCCAAATATCAAAAAAAAGTTCCTGGAGTGGGTAACACGGTTTCTGCCCTCTACCCACCCCTTACATTTTTTAGTTGGAAGTTCCAAGCAATATTTTTTTTCCCCCAGATAGACCAAAGTTATTATAGTTGACTTATACCTGGCAAATGTTTTGTCCCTTCCAAGCAGTGTTTTTTACAATTACTCTTTAGTTGATTGCAAAAGTGCCAGCAAGGAGTTGTAGATATGGCAGTTTATTGGACGGATGAATAGAGCCTGACAAGCTCCAGTTGGTTGGTCATATAGGATGAAGAAGGGTTTAAGAGGAAGCTGAGTAATCAGCAAGGAACAAACCTTGCAAGTTTTCTGAGCACAAAAGCCCTGTTGTATTCTGCTGGAGACCAAATGCTTCCAGGGTAGGTTCCAAGTGGGGTGGAAGGGGAAGAGTGGGAAACTTTCCTTTTTGGGATACATACAATTTCCTCTTTTACATTCATAATACAATTGGGGTAATTGAACTGGATGGGTGCTCTGTTTTCCTCCATAATGATCCCATTCCTACACTGAGATAAACTACAGGCTTTAAGTCTCATAGTTAGTCCCCTTGGAAACCAGATTATTTCCT
This sequence comes from Platyrinchus mystaceus, assembly GCA_035041135.1. NCBI lineage: Eukaryota > Metazoa > Chordata > Aves > Passeriformes > Tyrannidae > Platyrinchus > Platyrinchus mystaceus. The sequence continues at coordinate 62,561,606 of JAWWLV010000088.1, forward strand.
TTTAAAATAGAGCACACCAATTATCCTCTAAATAGTTTCAATTATTGTTCTTACCCACATAGCAACAAAAGATGTATTATCCACTCCATCATGTACAGTTAAGCTTCATCCTTAAAGGATACTGGCAGATCTGTATGAAGGACTCACGCAATAGCCTCCTTTAGCCACGTATTTGAACAGTCCGGAAGCAATGATGAGTGATGTGTTTGGCATATTAGTATTGTGCAGCATGGCTTCATTTTAGGCCAACTTTCAAAGGTCCCATATTCTCAGCAGTGGTCACAGAGCATTTGCAACCAGTATTTAGCCTTCTGCAAAAAGGATCTTGGTGTTAAAGAAGGTAGAAAGAATCACCTGACATTAAGATTCAGATGTCCAAAGTCATTTAGGTTCCTAACATTCACTCGGATATTTCAGTGCCTATGGGAAAATATGTGCCATAGAGTTTTTCAGGGAATTTTTCAACATGAACACAGACAGATGAATATTGTTCAGGTAGGAAATCACTCTATTTTAGGGGAGCAGTTTTGATTTTCTGTGCTTATAAATATAGTGGGTAAGTGCAGACTACAGCAATGGAAAGCTGCATGAGATTTGATCTGATTTTTAATCTTTGAACATGTAAGTAGATTTTCTATTTATCTAATTTTTTCTATTTTTGTATCCACTTGGTGGAGAATCAAATAATTCTTCCTGATAGTGATGGTTTATATATTAAGAAAATGCTTTATTTGGTGTTAGTTCACATATTGTGTGGCATCTCAGTAGATATTAGGAGTATCTCAGTAGTTACTAATTATTTAGCTTGCAAAGGTATTCATTAGACTAGACACTATAGACATACGTGGAAAATACAGCCTTACCCCAGAGACTGACAATCTAATGTCTAAACATTTCTGTCTTTTGTGCTTTTCAGAATGATAACATGAATGCTAGGATCAAACACATACAATTTTATCTTTCATGGGAAACCTTTCAGTCTTCCACAGAAAATGCACTTTTTTTAGAGCGGTTCTGCCTTCCTTTGGAAGACTCTTTGGAGATCAAGTGACATACCAGAGATGGAATCAGCTGTGTTTACAGGAGCATAACTCTGTGTTTCCTTCTCTCATTATCTGCTTAAAGCTGTTTAGCTTGCATTGCAATGGCTAAGATAACACTATATTATTAAGAAAAAATCCACTGGGTCTATGTTAAACTGCACCCTATTACACCTCAGCCAACAGACAGTAAAGTCTGAGCTCAGACTCGAGGGTCCCGTCTCTTCTCTCTCTGTTTAAGCCATAGAATTATGGAATGGTTTGGATTGGAAGGGACCTTAAAGACCATCTAGTTCCAACCCTGTTGCCATGGACAGGGGAACCTTCAAGCCATACTTGTAAAATACTTGTGGTGACTTCAGTGATGCTATTGCTGAGCTAATCTTTTGCCATTGAAGTTGTGGTGTGAATAATTGATGCTAGGAGATGGAAAAAAGGAGTTTCTCATTCACTAAAAACCATAGTCCTGAAAGCCTCCTCCAGAGTCTGCTAAGTGTGTTAAGTGAAAAAAGATATTGAGTGTTCACCTCCAGGGGTGACCATATATAACAAATGTCTCTCTCTTTGGGGTACTTATTTCTGGTAAGACATAATTATCCAGTTCCAACTGCTGCCAGCAGTACAGCATGTGCCTTTGCACCCCCCCACCCCCCCCCATCCTTTACTATTCACTTTCTGTGGTGGACAAGGTGATTGAGCTGTATGGAGCTCAATCGATTACTTTCACAAAAGGTCTTTATTTGCACAGAATAAACTGCTTCCCTTCTCTGTCATTTTCATATTCAGAGGATGATTAACTTGTCTGGCTGCTTTTCTGACCCCACTGACCCTCATCTCTTCCAGGTGAACTGCCACAGCTGCCACGTGAAAGCAGCGTGCTAATCTCCACGAAAAGATCTCAATTAGAGAAATGTGGTTAAAATGGCAAATGCAGAAGTGAGAGAGAACGTGTTTGTGTGTGAATATGACATTATACATCAGAGGTCTACAAAAGACTGAGGCGATAATTGCCTGTCTAAAAACCTGGCAAATATTTTAATGCAGCCTGTGCCCTCACATGGCACTGTCTGCCTCACTCAGTGACAAGTATTGCTCGTTGATTCATTTCAGCCATATTCCCTTGGCTCATTTCTTGCAGTTATTTGAAACCCAGCTAACATGATAATGAAGGGTCATTTTATTATAGTAAGCATGAACTACCTGCAAGGAATACTTGGGTATTCTGTTAACCAAACTTTGTGTGCTCCTTTTATCCTTGCACAATTCCTAAAAGCAGTTTGAGTTGTTTTTAAAAGACCAATTACTTTATTGTCCTTGAGCTGTGTTGATTTTTCTTACATTCCCAGCAAACATTTTTCAAGGTGCTGTAAATGTCCCCAGGGTAATTGTGATATGATCAGAGGTGCTTGATATTGAGTTCTTTCCCTTTAATTAGCTCTGAAAATCTCTGCCTACATTATGAAACTGTTTTCCTCTATACACATGCAGCAACATACATCTTTAACCAAGGGATACTTGCCTCTTTGGAGCACATCAAATGGTACTCAGTCTAAATATGTATCTTGAGATATAAAAAAGCTATCTTGATTAAATTAAATTGTCATTTAAGAATGGGGAAGGCAAAACGGTTTTAAGAAGGGTGGTGAAAATACAGTGACTCCTAGGGATAATACTTACTTTCTAATTAATTAAACAAACTATTCTGCCTTCTAAATCTTCACATTTGAAAGCACTGTTTGGGATAGGATTTAGTAGTTAGTTTTTAAATAATTTTATCCCAGAAAGGATAGTTCAGGTGTTCGGTAATAGCCTTTTCAGTGGTTGCTATTCTGAAGGGGCTGCTCTAAGGCAAGAGTCTTCACCTTTCTTGAATCCCATAGTTGTTTCTTCTTCTTTCGTTAAAACATGTAGTGTCAGCTTGTGTCACATGGGCCTTATTATCCAAATTTGCTCCTCTATCAAGTAGTCATAAGACTTTCCAAGGTCTTGAATTCTTTATATTTTTTCCTCTCAGAGAGAGAGTAGATGAACTGGATATTTCTTACATAGTATAGGACATGAGAGAAGTCCTTGGTAGTGCAGAGGGAGATTACATTTTGTCTGCTTAGGATGGAAATATTTTAAGTGGCTGCATGTCTTGCAGTCTGCAGTCACTCATGACATTTGCTGATCACACTGCACTGGGAAAAGAGCAAGGCAAGGATGTGTAATTTTCTCATGCTTGTTGGTCAGAAGTCTGTAAGCAGGACTAAACAATGGTCAACTTCCATTTTGATGTTAAGACTGCACTACGATGCAGGTAAGCAGATGTACATGGATAACTAAGGGGGTTTCTTAGTTAAATACACTGAAAATGTTGATGGACACAGAGCAAATAAATATTAACTAAAATGCTAACTACCAAAAATTTACAACTATCTAATTTGTATGCACAAATTACCACCAAACTCAAATTGTGTTAGCAAGCCCCTCCTCTCATTAAAATTAAATTTTTCAAGACACCTTTTTTTGTTTCAAAACTATGTTTTACTTAGCCATCTAAAATGCTGAGCAAAAAAACACCTAGGAAAAAAACTATGGAAAATAGAAAATTAAAAGTAAAATATAAGGTCTTTAAATACAAAACATTTTTCTGGGGAATAGAAAAGAAAACACTTAGAATTCAGTTATTCAGCATTTCCTGTTCAACTACAGTACAACTTTCTGTAGCGGAAGAGCAGAACCAAGAAAACTGTGTCAGTGCTGTGTACAGATGTTCAAGGTAGCTTAAAACAGTATATATTAAGCATTGAAAGAGGTGTAATCATATCAGAATGGAAGGGAATTTTAGCTAATTTACACTGCTTCCTTTTACCCAGCTTGACTCAAGTCAGCTTAGGTGTTTCTGCATTACGTTCCAGGTGGTTGAATAAATACCCCTTTGTTGGTCAGGTGCAAATTGCTTTGGATCAGTTGATTTCAAGATCAAAAAATATTTGCTCTTCCTTTTTGGGGAGGGTAATGAAACAGCCTCTTCCTTTCTCCTGCAAGAATTTGATCCAACTGCTCCATTTGCCTACTAAGACTAATTCTAATTAATTCTCCTTTTCATCTTAGCCTGTCAGTTCAGTAGTCTGAGCACAGAGAGAGCTCTTACGAAATGTCTAGCACATTTAGTTTCTTAAATCTAAATATTTCTTTAAGGACTACAAAAAGAAAAGCTTTTCACAGCCAATATTTTGTTTTACCTACAGTTGAGTTATTTAATAGATCCCACATACCAAATAGGCACTGCTTTAGGTCTTTCACTCCATTTGCTCTCCTTGGGGTCTGATATATGATGTATAAATTAAGTAAACAGGAACTTTTTTTTATAGTTGAAGTAGAATAGTGTGGGAATAGAACAAGACAAGAGATTGATGAATGAGGTAATACAAGCTGTTCTCAAAATCTCAAGTGCAGCTGAAGCCAGCGAAAACTGCACAGCTTTGTACATGATGTGCATTACTTACAGTGTTCTGAGGCATATATTTAAGATTTACCTGAGCATCTGAAATATGTAGCATAAGACAAGTTTCTTTCTGGAAGAGTAATTTATAAAGGAAGATATTAATATCAATTTCGAGTGTTTGGTTTGGTCTGCAATTTCCCTTTTACTTCTATGAGCCTCAACTTGGATATTTATTTTCAATTTAAATAACTTCTGCCCTCAGACAAGTTGTGACTCATGCTGTCATGTTTTGCAGCTAAGAAAGTAGTCGACAAACTGTGTAAAAACCCCTCTGATATTACTTACCATCACAGAAATCATGCACAAGGAGAAAAGAAGCGCTCTGCAAGGTTTTGAGTGCTGTCTCTGTGGTTCAAGTAAAGCCTAGTAATGAGCAAACTGCTCTGCCAGGGTAAACATCATCCCTCCTGTATATTCTCTGAAGTGCCTCTGAAGTCTTGGAACTGGTATGGTCCAAGGTAGAGTTTTCCTGACCCTTAACAAAAGAAGCAGTGTTGAAGGGACTTCAAGAAAAAGGTTGGTCTCGCCTCCTCACAAGATAATGCCAGCTATATTTAGGTCCCTAGATTGGTCTAGGATTTCAATACCTCCAGCAAAGATCCCAGAGCTTCCAAGGGAAGCTGCTCTGGTGCTTCACTGTGTTGCTGCTAGGAAGTTTATTTTATTAGTGCCTGACCTGATTCTTCCTTCAGTTTAAACACATTGTTTCTTGTCCCATCTGACAAGTAAATAAAGAAAAGAAGCTACTTCTCTTGCAGCAATCTTTCATACACTTTGAAGTTATGATGTTCCCTTTTCATCTTCTCATCTCCAGGATAAAGAGCCCCAAGATAACCTTTTCTTTTTTTTTTTTTTTTTGCCAAGTCCTAAATTGTACTCATTCACGAAAGACTTCTTCCAGCTGCCACGTGCTTCTTGAGGTTCTCATATTTGTGGCTCTGAATCCACATAAATATGTAATGGAGATGTCAGATAGAAATAAACCTCATCTGAAAATCAATGGCAGCTGAATGTAGAGTTTTGAGAAGCTCCAGTCTAACGTTATGTTTCTCTCTGGAAAACATCTATTCTTCCAGAGTCTGCTGAAGTGTTGATTTCTTCCTGCAGGTACCCATCTCAGCAAAGAGTGGCTCAGATATTCAAAAAGAGAGCTCTTGCACTGTGGGGCACTCTAGTGTCCTTCAGACTGTTGCTAGCTCTAACAATGTGATCCCTCTGCCCTCCTTCTCATCACAGAAATTTCAGGAAAATGTCAGAGATTTTGATTTTATAATCCCAAAAGGGCACTATTACATAGAATGTCTTTTGGAATACAGGGAATAAATTTCATTTTTTAAAGTTTAAGGTGTAAATGTCTGACCCCTGGGAAATAAGCGTGCTGCTTCACTTGCTGCTTTAATGAATGTTGTCTGCTGGAGAACCTGAAGTACTTTATGGAGTTTGCTTTGTAATATTGACTTACTTACCTGGGCTTGCAAGGAGCTCATATCTCTCCCACAAAAGTCACATTAACTGCTTCACTGCTGCTGCCCAGAGTGAGGTGGTGCAGATGGTGTAATTTGCAGCAGTAAAACAGACTGGCCAAGTAACTGGGTCTCCTTGCTGCTAGCCAGGAAAATTCAAAGATCTACTACTGTCTTGTTTGCTTGATCCCATCTTCCCGGACTGCACTACTTGTCCTTAGTTACAGATTCTGTCTGCCAGATCAATTCCTATAAACTTATGTTATCCCCTGATACACAGTTATTGCAAATGAAAAATATGCAGACCGGACTGAGCATCTATTATACTTCTGCTCAATACTCTGTAACAAGATTGATGACTCCTTCAGCTCCCAGTCCTGCTCCTACAGAAGTCAATATATTCATTGCCAATATGAACAGGAGCAGCTCCCTATTTCGATAAAACACAACCCCCACAAATGTACATCTCTGCATTCTTTGCTCCCCAGCAGGGCCTCAATGCCCTTGCTGGCTGTCACACATCCCTAAGTAAGGACAGACTTAATGCCCCCTGCAAGGAGAAAAACACACAACTGCAAGAGCACAGGCAGTAAGATGTTGCCAATGGGTTCAGGCTGGCCAGCAGACTGGAACAAATGGTGTGCTTTGCTGAGCCTGTTTGTGCATGCACTGAGCTCGCCTAACTTATCTGTTAATTGCTTTGACCTGTTTGTTTACTTCCTGCTCGGGAAACTCAGAATTTGCTGCACTCAAAATGACTTCTGGATTGCAGCATTGAGCAAACATTGACTTAACCTCTTCCGTTACTCTATGTCAATATTTCCAGTCTATTCATATGCATGTGCTATTGCATGGGATAAACCAGGATTGTGTTCAAAACTAATGCTCTTTTATTTATCTGGAGATATCGTATTGCACAGGCACACAAAGCACCCACATGAATGTCTTTAATAAAAAGCTTAACCCTTATCAAACAAAGAATATCTACCCATGGAGCACCAGATCAGAATAACTTCAATTTAGAAAGCTTTTCTTGCTCGCCAGCGCTCTCTGTTCCCCACATGCTCTCGCTCCATGACCTATTACACCCAGGGTAGCAGGTACAGGCAGCAGATGATCCCTGTTTCCCAGCTGCAGCAAGCCAGCAAACAGGAAGAGCAAGATACTTTCAGTGAGTTGTGTTTGAGACACGACCTTCACCCTTGGATTGTACAATTAGACAATAGTTCGAAGGGCATCCTAAAGCTGACCATTAAACATTCCAGGAAAACTAACATGCAGCAGTGACCAGTGCCATCAAAACTATTAAGATTAGTAGAGCGTTCAGGCCCTTACAGCAGCATTTTGTATGGGTTATGTGACTGGTGAGCAGAATGAAAAATGAAAATCATTTAGAAATATCTAATTTTGTATTTGAGATGACAAAACCAATTATTTCATTGCTGATACCCACGATCATTCTTTATTCTGCTAAATTCTGCATGTCTTACTGATTACCTAATAGATATTATATTTCTCAAAGGGTGATTTTATAAAGTACTTTTGGGACTCCTGCATCTAAAGGAGACTTTGTAAAAACAAACTTTGATCCGACTTGTTTGATCTAAAAGCCAACCGAGCTAGGTAGAAGATGAAGAGCTGTTTATGCACTGGCTCCCTTTTTGAATAATTCTTTCCTTAAGTAGTCAAAGGTTCAACACAGTTCAAACTAATCACAGTATTTCTTTTTCATGGATGATAATTAGAATTTTTCCTCTTTGCAAGTTACACAGTTCTCTCCTATGCAACATTTGTCAGATTAGCCTTTAAATCAACCTTTAAACTGTGCAATTTTGTAACTGTGGGGTTTTTTGTTGTTATTGGTGGTGTCGGTTTTTTGGTTTGGTTTGTTCTGGTTTTTTTTAATGAGCTAGTATTCACTGTTATTTTATTTTTCTAAACTTCTACAGCCCAGAAGGTATACCCCCTTTTCCAAAGCCAGAGGTGGTCATAGGAGTGCATGCCTAAGAGATGAAAAGAGAAAAATCATTGAACAAAAAAAGCCCGTTTTCAGATTCCCAAATACACAGGGGGGAAACCACTAAGAGAGCTTGGGGATGATTTTCCACAGAAATTGTTTTACCAAATATACCTGTTGGAGTAGGCAGAAATAGGAATTTGGAAAGAATCCTAGCTTCACCCTCTATTACTCCAACAAAAAAATGAACTCCCTAGCCATATAGGCAGAAGCTGAATTTTCTTCTGTGGTCAGACAGTATATATCTAGGCAGATGACAACAAGCAGTTCTTGGGACATGATTCATGTCCACCCACCTGCAAATTAAATAGGCCTAGCACCTTAAATCAGTGAAAATAATGTATTTTATTAGTTAGTATAGAAATTTATCATAATTCTCTTTTCTTGTAAGTTCCCAGAAAAGGAATACAAGTGATCTATTAAGATTTTTTAAAAAAATCTTTCTTACATATAGTAAAAAATACTTTATTCTGTGCATTAATTCTGAGTATTGAAACAAAATGGGTTTAGGTCTGAAGGGAATGAGTTAGATTTTAGGACCTGACTTGAGTGGAGATTTGATTTCTGTTTATGAGTTTGTGAATGCAGGATGGACAAACTTAGCAGCATCTCAGAGTATTTTTACAGACTCTGTGACTGAACAAGAAGCATATTTTGCCAGTCTAAACCTAGTTCTTGTATAGTCTTATTCAGCCAAAGAAGCATTTGGGACACTAAAGTAGGACAGTTTTTTGGTAAGACTGTTGTAAGTTGGAAACTGGAAGCTGAAATCAGACACAAAATGTATGTCTTTGCTCAGACATCCAATTGAGGAAGTTTAAATGCAGCTTACTTCCCTTTGTTTGTAAAGCAAAACACATAAATCAAGCCTTTTACTTAAATCTTCCAGCTTTCTCTGAGAAACGGGATCCCTTTCAATGAGCCTCAGGCATTCCCACTTGACTCAGGTTAATGCATTTGGTCTCTATAGAAACAGCAGCAGATCCACATGTAACTTGGAAAGGTCACCTCACTTTTGTACAAAAGCTCACATTGTCTCTTCCTTCTGTTCCATAAAACAGCAGTAAAAAGAAGCAAAAGGCAATGCACTGCACTCATCCAGAGTCTCAGGGCTCTTCTGCTCTTGCAGACGCTGATGAAAGACCAGGCCCTTCAGTGCTTGCGCTTGCTGACCATCATGGGTCAAAAGGAAACACGAGCTTTTAAATACAAACTAAATAATACCATGGAATTGGCAGGAAATTCAAACTGCTCTGGACTGTCTGGAAGCCAGCAAAGCTAATGAGCTGTACCATTTCCAAATGGGATCTTGGCAACACCATCTGAGAGCTTGTGTACATACAGAGTTGTGCAGGTTTGCCTTAAAGCATAATTCAAAATATATTTAATTAAACAAGTGAAAAAATAATATGGAAACTTAAACAGATATCAGCAAGCTTATGTCAATTTGATTAAGGGAGCAGTTTAAATTGAACCACAAGAATCCTCTCTTAAATAGTGCAGAGCTGTCTTTTATCCAGGGTTTTCTAGTGTTTTAGCTGCTCTTGGTTTAAAAAGCAATTCAAGTTAAAAGCAGTCTACAAGTCAGTTCCCAACCTCACCATCACATCTGTTATTACGAATGGTGAAAATTTTGGGACACAGCAATCAGTGAAAGACAGAGAAGAATATTGGAACGTATAAAGAAACCTACCTGTAAAGGGAGAGGCCTTTTCATAGGAAAATGGAGTACCAGAAAGAAAAAAACCCTCCTGAATATCATATGATTTCAGAGCACTTTTTTATGTATCGCCTTGTTCAAATGTTCGGTTACACAACCTTTAGTGCAAGGAATATTGCTCTTTTGGGGGAAGAAATGTAGGTGAGAGAGCTCTGCTTTACGTGTGGAGACATTTCACGAACAAGTCATATGCAAGCAAAATGGTGATTAGTCAGGAAGGTAACTCCGGGCCACAGCTGCAAGCAGACAGTCCTAGGGCAGCCCAGTCAGCCAGCCACTCCCATTCAGGTTTGTTTCTGAGGTTTGTGGATTACAGGATTCATGCAAACACCATCCTTACTCTTTCACTCTGCCCTTATTACACAGCTGCTTTCTGCACTGTGGTATTCAGGGCAAAAGTAAAGCCTTACTGCTTGTACATGCACTTATTGAGTGCATTGGTTATGTGGCTGAGAGTGAATACGTTCCTCATAAAATAGTTGCATAAAAAAGAACTTGTGTTTTATGCATAAAAGGCTAATGACGAGATCAACTCTGTAGTTGATAACAACTCAGATCTTTGCTGTGCAAAATTCTGGTAACTGTATACTGACAGACACTGTCACTGGCTTTTATTGTCTCCCCAGAAGAACAAGCAGTTGCATGAAGACAGCACCACTCTTGGGACCTGGGCGCATGCAAGTGACTCTGGCTGATGCGCATCTTCAGCTCGTATTAAATTATTTGCCAGCTTTGTAGCTTGTGCAACACTAGTCTTACTTTGAATTTCCACCCAACCTTCTTGTTAAGGAAGCTGCTGGAATCTAGCCAGCCAAATCTCTTCAAAAGAAATTTGCTCAGATGTCTATAGTTATCATGTAAACTCATATACAATTTAGCTCAAATCTGTTTATGTCTTAATGAAGTTTGTTTATACGAAAACAGAGAATATCACAGGGTATCCTTCAACTTTCTAGCTCCCCCCGTGCTGCCCAGACTGGGCAACAAATTGAATTAGGACTCCACAGAGACTTCCTGCAGTTGCAAACCTGAATGGTACCTGGGTCAAAAGGCTCCCAAGAGCAGATGGGACCTTCAGATGCCACCGTAGCGTTAACTGATGTAAGGCAAAGCAACAAGAAATGCTTCAGAAGCAGAGTTCATAAGGGTCTATGCTCTAAAGCCAGATTTTGTGTACTTTTTCCATTAGTTTTCACAAGAGCTGAGAGTAGACATCTCTGAGGGCCAAATCTGGAGTTAAATGGAACTACCCCATCTATTTCAATGCAGATACCATGGTGCAAGAGATATGGTAGCATCTTGATAAAGCCACATTGATAATCATATGTGGCATTTTAATCTGGTATTTAACAAGTTGGAGCTGAGGTGTGTCGTATGTTTGTAAGACACATTTGTCTAATCCTGAAGTCAACTCGATTTTTTTCAATAAGTGCTCTACTAAAACAAGCACCAGAAATACTTTGGAAGATATGACACTGCTCCTCAGTTTTCTCTGCCACCACAAGTTACCTCCACCGTCCTGTCTTTATATTGAGCTATTCCTTATATTTGTATTAATTAAACTTCTTTCTTGTCGAACACTCTCCACCTTTTTTCCCTAACTAAAAAAAAAACAGGTATGCTTTTTTTGCTGCTAGCCCAGCTCAACCTGTACCCAGATAACTAAATTCCTTGTGTGCTTCTGCAGATATCTCGAGGTTGTCAGTTCTTTTTCTGCTCACCTAGAGCTGCTGCTCTGGAAGACACATATTCTTTGCCCCAGATATTTCTAAGATGGAAATAATCAGTCGTTGTGTAACAGAAATCAAACTCTGCTCCAAGCAGTATGTTCCAAGTTAGAAAGATTTTATTTCTGTTCAAGGAGCTCTGCTTGCACAATGGAAAGTAAATACCTACTCTCATCAGTGGAAGATTTAGCAGGAGAGGGAAAAGGATCAATGCCAGTTCTGGCTGTATGACATTAGTGCATTCTGAGTGTCTGCAATAAATTTTTAACCTTTTCCAGCTTCCCTGGGGATGGGCAGGTATTCAAAAATATCAGCACCCTCATCCTAAAGCTTCACCACGCAAACCAAAATGAATGAGATGTTTAGCAAACCACTGATAGGTACATCTTAAATTTATTATTTAAAATCCCTTTTACTAGGCAAATAAAATATTTTATTAAACAAATAATAGAGAGATTACCTCTATGTGAGGCAGAGTGTAATGAGAAGGAATATCTGATTTTATCAAGGGCCAAAATTTTCCATTAATTCTACTTTTTTTTAGAAATTAATACTCATGGAAGACTGTGATGAATGAGGCAGGTTTCAATTTAGAGTATACTGAACATCAAGTAGCTTTGTGAGCTCAGTGCCAATATTGCTGCAGAGTTGCCTGTCTGTATTCTTCTTCTCTTTTCTTGAAAAAGTTTGTGATTTCTGTGTCCCTATCAAAACATGGTACCATGGTGAGTGCCCACATAATTCTGAAACAAATTGGCTCAAGGCTTGAATGTGGTGTCATGCTGCCTGATGTTGCTCGCAGATAAACACCACATAAAGTGTGTGGGAACAGATCAGGTTGTGTAACAGCCCTTAAGATGCTGTGAAGTCTTTATCGTCCTGCAGCAAACTTAAGCTTTTTAAGTACAAGAGGTATTCTTTTATTTGGCTCCAGTAGACAGAGGTGATACAACAGGAACTACCTTGTTAACGTGGGGCTTGGATCACCAGCTTGGCACATGTATGACACGGGAGTTAAAGGGGCAAGAAGAGATTTTGTTAATAGTAAAAGCTTATAGTGAAACGCAAAAAATGCAGGATGAAAGAGGTCACTGCTGGAGACTGCCAGCAGTGCCCAAGAAGAAAGATCGGAAACTCAGACTAGCTCAAACCCTGACTACCAGTGGTGGGCCAGAGGAGGAAAGGAATGTGAAGGTTAGAAATCTGCCAAATTATAACGTAGGCATGGCACAGTACCAATCCCTGAGCAGGATCTCAGCTCTGGAAATGGCCACGTAAAACCTAATGTAGACACCTCTAAAAAAGAGTCTGACCAGTAAGGATCCTTCAGTGCTGATGTCTGAATCCCAACTTTATTGTTTGTGCTAATCTCCCTCATGTCCTCTTGCATGTGGATTTTAAATCACTTGTATTTAACAAGTGTTTTAAAAGTTTTCAGGGTGAAAGGTGCTATACTACATCTTTCCAAAGCTAAATTTGATATACTTTGAAACTTAAATATTTTCCAATTTAGAAGTTATATATATATATATATATATGTATGTATGTATCAAGCTTGGGGAGGGAGGCCTTATAACTCTTTATAACTACCTGAAGGGAGGTTGTCGTCAAATAGGAGTAGATCTCTTCTCCAAGGTAAAAAGTCACAGAACCAGAGGAAATTGCCTCAAGTTGTACCAGGGGAGGTTTAGATTGAATATTAGGAAAAAATTCTTCAAAGAAAGGGTGGTCAGGCATTGGATTAGGGTGCCCAAGGAAGTGGTGGAATTACCATCCCTGGAGATGTTCAAAAGGCATGTGGATGTGGCACCTGGGAATATAATTTAGTGGTGAGCTAGTGGTGCTGGGTTAACCGTTGGACTCTAACACATCCTTTGGTTCTATGCCTTAATATTTCTATGATTATATATATGTATATATTAGCAATTTCAAAATCTAAATTGCTGTCTAAGTTATTGCTACTTTATTAACATATAGCACAAGCAAACATCAAAGAGGTCCAGCAGTCTTTTTAGGCCCTAGTTCATCAAATTAGATCTTCAAGCAAGATCTTTGGATAAAAACATGCTTAGTGAGCACATATCCAGTCAAGTCCGGGCCTGACCTGCTGTGCTACGTTAACTATTGACGAACGGGCAGGTTGTGTTGGTGTTTGGCACTGCAATAGCGTGCAAGAAACTTTCCCTCCCAAAGCTGTCACTGTCTCCAGCGAGGGAAAACCAGTCCTTCAGTTCCTTAAACTCAACCTCTACATCTCTGAACAGCAGTGTTTGCAATCCAGAAGGAGTAAAAATGGAGGGAACAGCTGCCTAAGATAAAGTAGTAACGCAAGGTACACCAGGCCCAAACCAATCTGCAGAGATCTGGGTCGTAGGAAGTCAGAAGCAGGGATTTTTGGTCTTCATAGGTGCAAAATTGGCACTGATGTCACTGGGGTATATTTATAATAAATTATTCTGAAACATATGTACCATAAAATTAAGTATATATGTAACTCCACCCACAGTTTCTCTCTTAACAATGTTTTGTGCTTTGTCTCAACGTCAAGGGAGCTCAGCTGCACTTGCAAATTAGTGTTAATTTTGCACTGCAGCTGTTGTATGCAATGGATCAGAGTAATGAAAGGGGTTTTAATAAAAATTAAAATGAGTTAAATTGTGGTCTCATAAGTAATTTTTCTACAAGAGGAACAAAATACTAATTCCTCCTTTGTATTCTTCCAGTAATTCAGCATTCCGATATCATGGTAGTCACCGTATTTGCATTTTTTCAAATTTTGTGAGTTATTCAGTATTCAGTTGCAGATCCTTTAGAGTCAGTGCAGTGTGTCTTCTGAATGCATATTACTAATAGCTTCACAATCAGTATTCTGCACTCATAACATGGAAGGAATTAACTGATTTTATGTGCTTATGACATTCAAAGTAAAATATCTGAAAGATATTAGCATAGATAACATCACTATATGCATGAATAATAGCATGTATCCAAATAATAAAAATTACAGTGAAAATACACACTGCTAGAGTCAGTCTGTTTCTCAATCAGTAACGAACTAAACTAAGTTTAATAACATTTGTGAGTTTTTTTAATAGAGTCCCATTAAGGAGTATTTTTTCTACAGCCTTTTGTGTCTCATTCCCTAGGCAGCAATCCTGCAGACACTGATATGTGCTTGATTTGCAGTATCCATGTAATCCCAGAGGATTCAGTGGGACTATTCATGGCTTTAAACACAAAGACAGGCTTAAACGTCTGCAGGAGAGAAGACTTAGATTGTCCTTCTGCGAAGAGCTCATCATGACCCTCTGAAATGGCCAAACCCCATGAATTATAACAGAAATGTGCCCCTGAAAATGGAAAAGTTATAAAGCTGAGTCTGCTCATGGTATGTGTAAGCCCTTTGCAAATGAATGGCAACATTGATGTTGAGCAGGGAAGAGAGGCTTCCTATCCCTGACTCCTGTGGTAGCCCTTGGGGGGGACATACATTTTTGTCAGTCATCTTTGTGCATGCAAGTCCAGAATACAAAAGCGATTATCTAGTTAAGATTAATTTCAGATCTAATCTGCTGGTTTTCCACACTGTAGAACTCCCTGGATGCTTCTTGGTTTTGTCCCTCTGTAATCAGATTATTATTTGAAGTTCCATCCATCGCAATTGATTTGCTCTGTAATGCATCAAATTGGTGTGATATGTAATCTTCTAACGTCTTCTGATGCTTCTTTCCCCAGTGCTGCCTCAGTTACTAAACAGCGTTGTGATGTGAAGATGTTAGACAAAGTAACATGTAATGTAGTTGCTAGTTGTAGGCAAGCAAGGAGAGAATCCAAAAATAGGAATTGACAAATGCAATGTAGTTTTACTCAGTGCCAGAAGCATTGCCGTAGTCAGCCAAACTTCACAATTTTTTTTGATCTTTGAGCCTCCTTGCCCTCTGACTCCAGAAACCTGTTAATCAGTTCAAAAGCTACTATCTTTTTAGCATCACAGGGAGCATTTAATATCAGCCACTGATTGATTTTTGATATTCCACTGAAAAAGATGCAAAACACCAAAAATCCCCAATCCTGCATCATGTGAATCATGTCAGACAAATGTTGGACCTGAAATTTCCTGTTTGAATAATAATGTTGTGTCATACACCGATGGTCATCAGATCGAGTGAAATAGCAGCATAATGAATCATGAAACACCATAAAGCAATGAAGGTGTGAAAGCCTTCACTCAACTGTGTTTTAAGTTTTACAAGTTTCATTCCAGCTGGAGCGGAACAGAGTAGTGAACTTGAGCAGAAGTACCTGCTAATTTTTACAGCTGGTTTGACTATCATGCTATAAACCATATTTGTTTGTGCCTAATAATGATAAAATAAGAAGTAGCACCTTTCATACTTGATGAGTCAGAATAGCAGGAGAAGTGAGCTATTTTATTGAGCTGAGTGTCTGGGCTGCCTTTTAATGAGACTCACAATATTGATCCACAAAAGCAGGGCTGTCTTGGAGGCCTGAAAGATAGACCATCATTTTCATTTTAAGTCCTGTATTAAAAGAAGTAGGTCAGCATAACACCCAGATTTTGCATTTCCAGTAGCAGAGATCCTTGCATGAAAACAGGTGTAAGTGAAATGAGTCCTAGTAAATGTCAAGTTTTTCTGTAGAAACAGACTCTTGAATTCATTAACATAACAGTGTGAAGGTCAATAATTTAGTAGTATTAAAAACTGGACAGAGGCATGGCTTACCCAAACATCCACTGGTGCTATAAATCGTGATAGTGAATCAAGGTTTGATCTTCAAGTTTCACCATCCGAAGCAGTGTTTTAAAGTTTAAATGCAAGAAGTGAAAGTATCTTATCTTCTTCCGCAACATCTAGACTTGTTTGGAGTGATAGGCAGCTACGAATGGACCTAGATCTGTTGTAAGAAATGACTCCTAGCCATTTTTCATCTTTTATAAATCATTTAATATTACTGACCCACTGC
The DNA here is from genome assembly GCA_035041135.1 of Platyrinchus mystaceus. Classification (NCBI taxonomy): domain Eukaryota; kingdom Metazoa; phylum Chordata; class Aves; order Passeriformes; family Tyrannidae; genus Platyrinchus; species Platyrinchus mystaceus. The sequence goes on from JAWWLV010000088.1 coordinate 62,578,049, forward strand.
TGCATTTGTGGATTCAAAAGAGGATTAATTCAGAATATTACGAATTAGATATTATGAGAGCACAGGTAATAGATGCAGCATTTTGCTCAGCAGTCTCTGGGTTGAGCTTTGGGAGCTTCTTGACCTCCTGGTGACAAGGTCCAAGATCATTAGAGAGTGCTTGGGAATGTTTTGAGAAACTTAGAGGTACCTCTTGCTACTTAGTAAGGACAAGGTAAGGGAAGATACTCTGGCAGCTTTGAACAAGCGTGATTAGCTGCCTTTCACCCAGGTGCCCAGAAACTTTGCTATAGCTGCTCCCAGTTAGGGAGGGTCAAGCATCCTTTTAGCTGATGTTCAAGTAAGAACTGTGTGAGAATGCAACTCCCAGAACACAGCTAACAGATCACAGAATCATAGAATCAGATGGGTTGGAAAGGACCTCTGAGGTCATTAAGTCCAACCCTTGATCCACTACCATCACAGTTACTAGACTATGGCATTAAGTGCCACATCCATATAGAAGGGCATAAAGAAGAGGGACTCAGGTCAATTTGTTCTGCTTCAAAAGTCTCAGACATGGTGGTAACATATCACAGAGTGCTTCCCTGGCAGCAATCTATGCCAAGGTAGAGACTACAACACAGAATAAATTGCAAATCGTTGCTGCAGCCCTGCAAGTGTTCTAGGCTGCAGGGAATGCTTGGAGTCTCTCTGTGAGGCCAGGAGAGATGTCCCTTTGTACTGCAAAAGCCCTGCTGCCAATTGGAGGAGTTAAAGGTGAACAACCTCAGAGATGAGAAAAGGGGGATAGACAGGACCTTCTCTGAAGTGTAGCATCTTGAAGAACCATGAATCCCACCTGCAATAGAGGGGCAGGCAGTGTGCTCTCCTGCTGTTAAAGCAAGTGCAACCTCTGGAGAAGGTGAAGGATGGAAGCTGGTGACTTCTGATGCCAAGAGGAAGGCTCTGTCCCCACTTAAGGGCTTGCAACTGCAAAACAGGTTTACTGCCCTCAAATTTGAAAAGGGTCATGGATATGTCGTCTGCACAACTGATGACATATGTGACGTGTGATCACACACAGGTATTGTGTATATTCACAGTATCCAAAAGCACTACCTTTTCAAAAGACACAAGCATCTCTGCCAGAGCCTAGCTGCTTTATGTTAGAGCATGAAGCTGGGTCAGCTGAACTTTTTGCTGGCTTCTCTCTTATTCTCTTATGTCATAGTCTAGAATGGAACAAAGCTATAAATAACTGAAATCTCAGTTTTCACTCAATTGCACTAGATGGAATTTTGTTGAGCTCTGCTGCCAGTTGACATTGGAACAACTTAGTATATCCTTTGAAATCAGTATTGCAAAAAAGTCTTCCTAGAACTACAAAGCATTCTCACTTCAAATGAGAAATATTTGGACAATGTAATAATGATATTCCTTGCTTTGTATAGCAGGGCAAGAGTGTTGGTACCTGTTTTGTTCTCTTTTTTTTTTTTTTTTTAACCCCTCATCTGAGATTTCTTCTGTTTATTTGCAATTGTGAATTGGCAAGGTCTTACAAATGCTGTATACATTTTTATTCTTGTGTTTTGCCTCCAGTTTTCTTTCCATGTTCAAAGCAACTTACAGTTCAAATGACTGCGTTCATGCTGAAAAAGACTCATTCACTGTTTGCAAGAAACATTTACTTAGGTGAATAGTTTGAAGTTTTTCTTGGTAAACAAGAGTTTAATGGATAAATCTACATTTTTTCCCCTGGCATAAATATTTGGATTATGTGTCTACTGCTGCAATATATTTTTAATGCTCACTGTCAGTCAAGAGTACAAAAAGGACCATGTGTCTTCTCTACACACACCTGCATATCCTTATGAAATACTGACATTAGGACATATCCTCTCATCAGTGGGCAGTCTCAACCATGATGATTAACCTATGTATGTACTTCTTTCCATCTCTGAGACATATTGAAACATAAATTGAATCTAATGGCTTAACTGTGCTCAGAAAATATGATGCAAACAGAAACTCTCCTAAAAGTACAATACATCAAAGGAACGTTTCACTAGGATGTCTTTTAGATAGAATATCAGGAAAGGTTCCTTTAATTGAAGTGTGTTATGCAGACAAAAGCAAAAAACATGAAACACTAAAGGAAAATGAAAATCTATGGGAAGTGATATGTATTGGATCAGTTCGTTTTGGCTTACTTATTGCACACAATTTTCCTTTTATGTCTTCAATTTGCTGGGAAACGATGTGCCTCTGTTCCTGCAATTTTTTTTTCCCTAACAGCTTGTCATTTCCACTGTTGACTTTAAATTTCAAAATTACAAATAAGATAAGTACTCTGGATTGTACATAATAAAGCCCTTCCTTACCTGCCACACAACTTCAAGCACTACATGGCCTTGAAGAGGTCACGTTTAGGCATTTTTTTTTTTGTTTGGGACTCTAGTTTGCTATTAGTTGCAGGACTGTGTTTCTTGCTTGTCCATCTTTAAGACACTTTTAATAGCACTATGAAACTTTCATTTAATAGTATTTAATTAATATTCCCTCTTGATAAGGATATCTACCAGACCAATTTTACTGCCTTGTTCAAGGATACAATCTGCTTTGGGTAAGAATACGTAGTGCCACAACTACAAAAGAAATCTTGTCAAAGAAACATATTCTTACTCCTTGTGTGCTCTGACTGGGGACTGTTCATGGGTTTCCCAGTTGATTTTTCAGCAGAAATGCTGTGCTATTATAGTTCAGCTAGAAACTTTCCTTTGTTCAGCTGTGTCACTTAATACACTGCTAATGCATCTTGATTTGGCAATCAGATGAGTCATGCAGAAGCCTCCATCCAGCTATGTTTTTTTCAGTTTACAGGTTCAAGTGTTTCTAAATGCCCAGCTTTTTCTTTCCAACATAAATATTCCTAAGTGTCATCTGATTTACTTATGATGGCAACAGTTGTATCTAATTTCTGACCAATATGTTTATTTCTACCATAATTGTCAAAAAACTCCATTGCTTTCCAGAAGTGAGGGAGAGCAAGTATTTTAAAAACTCTTTCAGATTTTATTGTGGTGGAAGTGTAGCAACTGTAAGAACTTACAGCCTCACTCAAATTGAATATTAAATCACTGGTTTTACGCAGTTGTAAATTTTGCAAACAACATACTTGGGGATGTCAAATGTGTGTTCCTCACACATTAGTCATGTAAGACACCACTGGGTCTGGACCATTAAACTAAAGAAGAAACAAAAGGGTCTGATTCTTCATCTGTTGAAGTCCCATGGATGTAAGTTCAAAAGAACAGTACTACCCTCTTTGGTTTCTTAGATATTGTTAATCTATATTTAAAACCTGTGTTTTAATTAAACTTGAAAATTAATTTGCTTTAACATCTGAGTAAAACAGATAAAAATTAATAAAGTCTGACCCCATTATGGGTTAGCAAGGATGAAATAATTATTCTTCAGCAGTGCAGGACACATTGTACTGAACTTTCTGGCACAAGTTAACAGTAAGAAGTCAAAGGAAGTCCAGGAAATACCAGAAATCTTGAACTGCACCAGGAAGTTTAGGTTTGCAGTTTCTCTTCATGTAAATTTAAAAATCATGTGCTAGACTTTGTCACTGCTAATAATTATAGAAAATCACCTGCATAAATTGAATATAAGAGTATTCTAATTTGGAGCATGAAATTGATCACCAAAAAAATAGTTCCTAAGGATGTTATAAGGATGATGTTCTTTAAAAATAATGCTAATTCATGTATCACAACCTGGTCTAAATTCAAAGTGAAGAAATATCTTCCTGAATCATTTCAGTGTCTCTAGAAAGCTACCACTCTTGGCTACAACTGCTTTTTACCATTCCAGGTGCATTCAAAGGCTGAAGTCTCATTTAACCTCAGCTGAAAAAAGAACCAAAGGAACAAAGAGATACATGGTGGTATTTTGGCTGCAGATGCTGGCAGTGTAATTAACTGAAAGCATCTAAAAGAAAAATCCAGCAGTACAATATTTTTTTTTATTGGGTAAAATAAAATTCATACTTACATGAACCCAAAGTTCTTCAATGAATAGTCCTCACATAGACCTTCAATGCTAATGAATTTCCTTGTACAGATATTTTCCAGAGAGTGGGCTTCTACCAATCCCCACTGAACCTGCTGGCCCTGACATCAGAAAGTCCGTCTTGACATCTTGCAGCCTTCTCATGACTCAGTGACAGCTCTTCCTTCTTTATCCCTTAGGCCATTCTGGGAGACCTTAATTGGAGAGATTCCTACTGTTACATTTCTTTGGTTTTTCTTCTGAGAATGATTGATAGCAGGAAAAAAAATGAAATGTGGCTGCCCTATTTGATAGATATGATAGCCCCATCCATGCTCATCTGGATGCCTGTGCTGTAAGAGGTACTTCCTGGTACAACACTTTCCTTGACAACAGCTCTGCCAGTTCAGAGCATGGTCTGAAGAACAAACTGCCTGGCTCCTGGATCATAATCTGTTGTGAAGGATTCTGCTTACAACTCTTCTTTTGCACTACAGCCTCTGTCCAATGCCTGTGGGGCGGCCAGGCACAAAGGAGTGAGCAGTGAAGTCTGGATGCTGCTGACAACTCCTGCATCAGTCTGTCAGCCAGGCCCAGGGTGCTCTCACAAGCTGTTTACTGTTGCTCAGCCTGTGATGGAAACAAAAGGAAAATACTGTTTTAGGACTCATGAGGAAGGGGGGAGAAAACAAAGTGGAAAATCACTCCACATATAGGTTTGATAACCTGTGAGTGTCACCAGTTCTCCCTCAGACCTGAGTCAACCTGCGGGCAACACTGGTGTTGCCAGTGGCCTGAGATCTAGAGCTCCCCATTGCCTGGCAGTTTCCACTGCTGCATCTGGAGCCACAAAACATGAAGGCCTGAGGTTTGAGGCATCCCCGGGTAACCCAGTGCTGTCCTGCATGGGAGGGATCTTATTGTTTCAGGGGAGAGTCAAATGCAGAAGCTGACAGCTACCCAACCCATGCCTCTGAAACAGCACCTGAGTGCTTCCCTGGAACAGGGTCAGGCAGCCAGCTACCTGCCCTGCTCCAGAAGCAAGGCATGCAGGGGTGCCAGATGGTAAGCAGGGGCCATGGGGTGCACCTGGACCTCTCAGTGGACTACAGTACCTTCAACCTACTGATTTGAGAAAGACCTAAATGTTTACATCCCTGCCAACACCACAGTACTATGTAAGCATAGTGTGACAGTGGTGTTTCAAAATGCCGGAGAGCTGATATCTCTCCCTGCAGCAGGTGCTGCTAGTTGCTCCTTCAATTTTTTTACACCCACACACTAACCCTGACTAAAACTTAGCAGATTGTGTAGTTCAGTGAGGTTGTAATAAAAGGTAGTGGGATTGCAGGTAGGCTGTTTTCTGCTGCAGTAATGTTGTTTGAATGGGCTCAGATTTATCATTATCCTTGGTTGGCACAGCTGTAACTGGCAAAGCCCATGATCATTTGCTAAAAGGAGGGGTGAAGATGAGGTGCTTTTGCTCCTTATGGCCCTCATTTCTTTCTCCAGATGCACTATTTGCCTCTGCAAATAGTCTGCCTCAACACCATTTGTGTTCTGGGGAGGGGAACAAAGCAATGAGAATGAATTCCTTCAATGCTAGAAGCTGCTGGATGAGTTTACCCAGAAAATGGGATTTGTTAACGTAAGGAAGAGAAGGTAATGGGGAGAACTTATTGCTGTATATGTCTCACACGAGGGCACAGAGGAAATTGAGTTAGACTTATTTTGAAGGTGCACAGTGATAGGAGAGGCAGCAGACACAAGTTAAAACAAGGGAGATTGCTGTCAGATATGAAGAAAATTGTTTCACCCTGAGGGTGATCCCATGCTGGCATGGGTGCCCAGAGAGGTGCAGCCCTCCAAAGGATGCATTAGAGGACCTGGACCTGTGCAACTCATCTCGTCCCTCCCAGCCTAAATTCCTCTGTGAAGTGTACAGTTTGATGCTGCTAAATTCATATCTGGCTGTTTCTTGTGTTCAGCAACACAACTCTTTTGTTATTCAACCTGGTACAAGTCTATCTTCCCCAATCTGTATTTTCACTTACAGCAATGGAGAAATGAAGTACTGTGGAATGGGCTTCTCTGAAATTTCTATTAATGCAGGATGTCAGTCTATTTATAGTGACATCTGTAGCTTTGGAGACCTTTGATAACTTCATTTCAGAGTATATATATCTCTTCATCTGATCCTTCTCCCATATTCAGTGTGATGCACTCAGCATGTAGTGGCAATTTTCCACCTCCAGAGGCAAACAACAGCATAAAATCATTTATCACAACTGGTGTAATTGAGAAAAAAACCCAGAAAGACAGATGTTGAAGGTTAGTCAGTCACATCCCTCATGCTGAAAGTCAAGTGATCATCAAAATTCTGCTGAAAAATATAATTTTTTAAAATGCATCCTTAAGGTATGAAAAGCTGTTTTGCCACTCTGATAACATGAGTATGATTGAAGGAGGGAGAAAGCAAGTGCAGCTGCTGAGTTTGGCCCCAATGTGTTAGACTGCACAATATGACTGAATTAGCCTGACCTGGCAGGACGTGTTTCTCTGGTCAAAGCCAAAGAGTTGTGTGGAGGCTCTGTGGCTCAGGTTGTGTGTAACACATACAGTATCCTCAACACTGGTGTTGGTGTGGCTTTGAATTTTGCTGTCTTACAACTGAAACTTTTCCCATTTGTATTTTCTCCCATCCTAAAACTATTCAAAACTTTTTTTCTGCCAAAACAGATATGCATTATACATGAAACACAGCATAAAGCATTTTCTTTTTAATTTTCAGGAAATCTGTTAGTGCCAAAACATAAACTGCTTAAGAAGGAGGAAAACTGGGGTAAGTGATATTTGGCAAGATCCACATGTTCCATTTGTTTGTGCAACAATCTCTGCTGCTGACTTACAGCTTCAGAGACAGCTGTGTAAATATAGGGCTGTGATGGCTGAGGAAGCCAAGAGGCAAGCTGTGGAAAAATAACAGATAAAACCAGACATGTTTTGGATGCCACAGGGTAAGGCAGAGCTGAGCTGTGCCTCAGACATCTTGCTGTACTGCTACAATACTTTCAATATGCTTTTTTGGAACATCTTTCCTGTTATTATTGGGGAGTGTTGTTGCAGTTCGGGTTTTTTGTCTTTTTTTTTTTTTTTTTTTTTTTTTTTTTTTTTAGTGACTTGACATTAAAGTTTCATTATGAAAGAGACTCAAACTGTTCCTGAAAACATTAGTGCCAAACACTGCTTTGCCAACTGACCAGGAAGCCTTGAAGGTATCAGCTTGTAGTGTCTGCTAGCTTCTTATAAATGGGATTTAGTCATTTGTTTTGTGAAGCAGTCCTAGGAACTGCACACTTATACATTATGCTGCCACCCAGTCCCCATGGGAGCTGACCTTCCCCAGATAAGGCCAGCACAAGCATTTTCCTACAAGACTAATGCTAATGCCTGCAGCCTGCTGCGCAAGTTAAGCCTTGGCAGGCTCTCTAATTTCTTTTTGCTTCTGATAAAGCTGCAAAAAGATCATGGGTATAAAGAGTCAGACTGGATTAGAAAAGGTTATCTACTGAATTTTTTAATTGCAAATATTCACCTATAAAGCATATTAAATTCTGCCTAAGTTTTCCAGAATTAAGCAATATTATGCAGCAACAATATTCAGCAATGTTGAGAGACGTGACCAGTCTTCGCGAATGAAGATCTGGGAAAGGTCTTTTTACCTTTCAAGCCTGCGCAATGGATTTTTTAGGTGAGACA
>JAWWLV010000088.1:62607478-62622963 GCA_035041135.1 Platyrinchus mystaceus
AATGCAACTTGTATCTGGATATTTTTCCCATCTGCCACAAGCAAGATTTTGTAGGTAAGGCATTGAAATCAGGAGGAAACTCTATGTATGCTGGTAGCCATGGGAGTATGGACAGCAAGGAGAAAGACAGCAGAAACAGAACCTGTAAGGCAACAGCTGGACAAGACTATGCTAGTGTGATATGTACCAAAGATTGCTGGTGAGGATGGACCCAAGGCAAAGGTGTAAGGTGTGTAACAAACAGAGGATTCCAAGGCTGGAGGAGCATGATCCTAGCAGAAAGGAGGTGGGCTGATGTGGAGAGTGAGGGACTGTAGCATGTGTTTATGAGAAAGGCAGGAAAAGAGGAGGCTTGCAATAACAGATTTGGGTGCACAGACATGGGGTGAAAGAGTGAGGAGTTGAGACTTGGGAGAAGGAGTACTCTAGGGGATGGGGATGTGATCGAGGAGTGTGGTGCACAGCATACTGCACATCAAAAGTCACTGTGGTTACTTAAATGCAGTCTGTGCTCCTCCCACCTTGTAAAGCAGACAGAGGTACAGAAGCACAAACATGAGCAGTGTTGCTCCGCACTCACCCCTCCCAGGGCTGCTACAGAGATATTCTTCTCTCTCCCCTGCTCCACCTTTTTACCTTTTGGAAATGTGATAGCTCAAAATAAGTACCTTAATTTTAGGTAATTCAAAACTCTGGGGTAAATGGTTTACATCCCAGTGTTATCTGACACATCCTGTATATTTATTGTGAACAATCAACACACAAAAGTTTACTTCCAACAAGCAAGCATAGTATTTTATTGGGTATATGCAGGAACTTCCTTTTATTAATCCACTGCATCTATTTTTCACTCTGATGACAAAAAAATGCAGCCTTCAAGTACTTAAAGGGAGTCTACAGGAAAGATGGGGAGGGACTCATTATCAGCTGTAGTGATAGGATGAGGTGGAACTGTTTTAAATTGACAGAGAGTGGGTTTAGATTAGATATCAGGAAGAAGTTCTTTACTATGAGGGTGGTGAGGAACTGGAACAGGTTGCCCAGAGAAGCTGTGGATGCCCCATCCCTGCAAGTGTTCAAGGTCAGGTTGGGTGGGGCTTTGAGCAGCCTGGTCTAGTAGGGCTGTAACTAGATGATTTTTGAAGTCCTTTCCAATTCAAAGCATTCTGTGATTCTATGACTACACAAGTATCTTTGTAATGTATTCTGGCAAACCTTTCCTTTATGAAAAATTGCTACAATGTAAATTCATCATTGGAGTGCATGTAAAATACTATCAGTCAGATGTTTATCTCAGTAATAGCACTGTATTTCATTAGCAATGCTCCATAACACTGTCGTAACCGAAATTACAATTTGGTTCAAAATAGGAATAGAAACATTATATACATGAAAGACTTAAAAAACCCTTTAATATAAGTTGGTTCTTAATTCTCTCTGGTGCTCAATTGGAAACAATTTTGTAATTACTTCCTTTGACTTACAAAAAGGGGGAGAAGAAAAACAATAGAACTATATTTCTTTGAAGAAATCTGAATAAAACTGAAATGCTTTGGGCCAGCTTTGCCGCTTGTGGAAAATCAATGTTGCTTCAATTACTTCATTGACTTCAATGTAGTGGTGTTGATTTACAGTAGTGGGGAGCTACATAATGATTAATAACAAGAATACCTTGGACTTTCATAGTGATTTCTATCTTGAGACTCCTAATTGCCTGTCAAACTCTCTCTCTGTCCTATAATTTGTGAAGATGAAGTAAAGTATTCTGGAGCTCATAAACACTTCTAGTTCAAGACAATTACAGATTTATTTAGAATAATGTTTTATTAAGAAGTCTCATTTAATTTTCTTATTTTTATGTGCATGATATAAGCAAAAGAGGTGCCTGGAAGTAGTTTGAATTGTTGTTTGTAAACAGTCCTTTTGCACAGTGTAAAACCTTTCTGAAATTGAAACGCAGCTCAATCCTGCTGTCATATTGCAGACAAATTGAGCAATTGTCTTAAGTCTAAAATCTTGGCAAGATACCATACAAACTATCATCCCCTGAGATGATCCAGGTTACTTATTACTGCTCACTCTGTGTACCCTTCAGTTTGCTGCATAATCCATGTATGTGGTCCTGCCATTTCTTTCCTCATGTAGGGTTGTTTTCTTGTCCCCATAAAGCTTTTCTTGGTTCTTTTTGGGGGACTCTATATCACTTTACTCATTCCATAGTGATTTTTGCATGAATTATAATGCATTGCAGACTCTAGTTAACTTTTCATGTCTATTTAATGAAAGAGAGTATAAGGATGACCCTCTGTAAGACCTGTCTAGAGATCATAGAAAATTACAGTTGTTATAATCGATGTACAAAATTTTCCAGCTAACAGCATTAAAGCTTCCAAAAGATGCCCTATGAAAAGCAGGGGCTGGCAAGGATACTTGTCTGGTGATGCCCTGCAACTGGTCGGCACAGTCTGTCCTAGCTACTGGTTGGACCTGGAGGCATGAAGTTGCAGCATGCCAGATTTGGGATATTTTCGTCTAATGTATAACTTCCTAGGTTGTTGTAGTCTTTTTACTTAATTCTGCTTTACTTAATTATGGTGAAGGGATGAAAGCCACTTCGGCCCATGAATACCACTGAGGATAAATATTTGTTTATTCTTCAGATTATTTAGAGCCATGATAGCAAAAAGTACTGATGAATCCGCTGGCTAACAAACAGCAACAACCCACATTATATCAAAGTAGTTGAAGAGACTGGAATTGGTTTCAAGTACCTGTAAAGCACTCTGCACTCTCCAGGAGTACAAACCGTGTTAAGCTTTACCCAAACATGGGACTGTTGTCTATGTTTGTAGGTACTCATGGCTTAAGAACAAATTTCTGTTTTAAATGGATACTCTGACAGGTTAGGGATACCCATTTAAAATACCCCCTGTTCTTAGACTGATGTCGACCCTTTTCAGCATGGAATGAAAGCAGTTCTTATTATGGAGTACTCAATCATGCCTATTGTACAAATATGAGAAGTGGAATCTGTATCTCCCATCAGCTGAAGTACCTAAAGCATCGGGACTATGATCCATGCTGAAGATGACTAAATATTTCAGTACTTTAGATAACAAAGAACAATAGTATCGAGTACTTTAAAATCTGTAGGTGGTACTGCATGTCAAATTCCTAGCAAGTCATTAAAATTTGAAAAGCATAAAAGAGTCATTGAAATGTTAACTAAAAGTGTTTAAAATAAAACCTTATTTTCTTCAATAACTGTCTGCAAGACGTAAGCACAAAACTGCACACGCAAAATCCCCCACTCCCTGTTCAATATTTAAGGGTTGGTTATGAGTATAAATGATGCAAATCTTCAAAAGTTGCAATTGCACATGTAAAGCTGGAGTAACTAGGCATTATTTCTACATCTTTTAGAATGCAGAAAATAATTTATTGGAACTCAACTTTTGATAAAATCACATCCTGGTTTAGTAGCCCTATTTGCAATTTGTTTCTTAACACTGGAATATTTTTGTCTTGTTTTGTAAATTAGTCTTCATAGATTAGCACAGCCATCTGGCTAAAGTGCTTTAGGAATCTGTTTTGCAGAATGCACCCTACAATATAATTTCTTTTTTATTGCAGTTATTAGTTATGGCTGAATGTAGACTAATGCCATCAGAAACTGGCATGCTGGGGTTGGTACAGGCTTCAAAGGCTATGACTTTTATGTTCTGGATCTTTCCTTGGATTTGCTTTGAAGAATATATTTGGGTTCATAGTACCAATATTTTGGAGAAAGCATTGTTTCTAAACAACTGTGTTTTTTAGGAAGCTGGGACATGAGCCAGCGGCAAGTGGATGCTGAAATTATTCAGAGACTTATGGCAGACAGGGATGACCAGTCAAGTCAGATGCTGAATGAAGCAGGGCTCTGTCAGATATTTGGCTCTGAAAGATATTTTACCTACAGGATGTGATACCAGGAGTAGTGGTACAAATTAAGTAAATAACCGCAGCAAAGGGATGGAGCAATTAAAAGCCCTGCAGGAGAGGTACAGTGCAAAGGACAACTGGGGAAGGTTAAATGAGTGGATGCCAGTAAAAACAGGATGATTGGTCAGAAGGTAACTTTATTTTGGGTAACAGTATTGTGCTATTTGAATAGCTTCCAGTTAGCTCAAGCAGAAAAACTGTATAGAAATGTAACAATAAAGCATCTAGAAAAAATGCAGAAAAAGGAAGAAAATTGAGCATTTAGGTCTACTGAGATTGTCCATATTTGATTTTATAAGTTAGGTAGCTAAATTAGAGGGTTAGTTTTCTATGTTATTAATAGGAAAAGAGAGAAAGGCGAAGGCCTGAGAGAAGAAAGCTCCTTAAAGAGTAATTCAGAGCCCAGTTTAAATGCAGTTGTCCTAGTGAGGAATTCCTCTGTCTCTTCACTGACTGTATAGGAAGCTCTAAAACACAAACTTTCTTAGTTATCTAAAGTACGGCAAGTAAATATCCACCAATGGGTACAGAAAGAAAAACAGAGTTTGCAATCAAAAGGAGAAGAAACAAACTGATAATTTTGGGGGGCAAATGCGGATACAGAATGAAAATCTGAAAGGGTGCATAAGAGCAGAAGGGAAAAGACAGGCTAAAACCAGTCCATGACAAAACAACCAGAATCTAATAACAAGAAATTATTTTGTCCAGAGGAGCAGTTGTAGAGAATAGACAAGGCTCAGACAATGCAGTTCTGATAAAAGAAGCTTGAGGCAGGAAGACATGTGGAGGTCAAAGTAAGCCTGCAAAAAAACATCACATGCTGTGGTAAATAACACAAGCTGAGCTTGGCTTGCTGGTCATAACAGAAGACAGAGGAATTTCAGTGAACTGTATCACTTTGCAACAATTTGCTGGTACTAACAGAGAATGCTGGTGTACATGCACCAAAGCTAGCACCTTCAGCTCTGAAAAAAATCATCACAATAGCAAAAGCCAATACTTGCAGTAGAAGTAAATGGGATCCCTGACAGTAAATGGGATACCTCTTTGTCCATTTTAATTGAACGAAGATGTACAAGACAGTATAGTGCTGCAAAAATAATGGACCAATGAAGAAAAGACTACCAGCAGTTCAAGAAACTACTTTAAGCACCTACCTCTGTCTCCATATGACATAATAACTTGCAATAGTATTATATTTAAATTACCCATTACTGAATTAAAAAGGATCATATAGAATCATAGAATGTTTGGGTTGGAAGGGTCCTTAAAGATCATCTAGTTCCAACCCCTTCTGTCTGAGCAGGAACACGTTCCACCAGATCCCATCAAAAGCTCCTGGTAAGGCATATGCTAAAATAATGTCTGAAATGCTTTTTCCTCAGGAAGTGATGGAAAAAATAGAGGGAATAACTTTTCACATTTAAAGAAGAGATGAAACATTTCACTGAAGTAACACTTCACATAGCAAAAATAAGGAAATATACAAAAGGGAATACTTTCTACAGTTTCTACTGTTTACACAGGAAGACATTCTAGATGAAATTATGTCAAATATTTTTCTCTCTTTTTTGAATCTGCAGGGTTCTGCCAGGGTCTGGGGGCAAAACAAGATGCATATAAGTGTACACCTTTTTTATAAGATGTTCACCACACACTGCCACATTTGTTTTGTTTGGCATGAGGTGTTTCACCAGAAAGTGTCATGGATTGTTTCTGATGCAGAGTAGGAACTTTTGCATAGAGGTTGGCTTTGATCTAAGTGAGACTGTCTGAAAAGACTCACATAAAAATTGGAGTAACAATATGCTTACTGGGCCAAAGCTGACCAAACACAAATATCAATACATTATAATAGAATTAGCATGCTATAATTAGCAAATACCACAATATATAGAGAAATTCCCTAAGGTCTTGGTCTTCATTGGTAATTCTCTCCAACAAAGGAGGGGTGCAAGTAGTCATCAGGAAAGCAGTTGCTGCAGAACTCATGGCTAACCTAGTCTGTCTGCACGAGCAATCTGAGAGTAGTGCTCTTCCAGACAGCCTGTACTACATGATTCCTGGAACAGAAAGTTTAAGGAATTTGTGACACTGAAGCATACTTACAAAGTCTGTCTTACGAGAAATGGCCATAGATAGTTCAAGAAGGTTACCAACACCCTCCTCCTACAATTGTATAGTCAAACCCAGAGGCTGCTAGCTTATTCATCACTAGCAAAAGCTGACAAATATGCATAAATAAACTGACACAAAGCCTATGGCCTCAGCTCCTGGCTGTAAAAATACCTGCAGAAAACAGCAAAGGAAACAGAACACTGAGCCTGGTTTCCTAAGTAAATATGGTAGCTCTCTCTCTGCTGAGTCTTAATCCAGTAGCTTCTGAAACTGTTGACCAGTCTCAGCTAAGTCTGACAGAGAGGCAGTTGTCTCAAAAGACAGCAAAACTGGATACTTGTGTAAAGAAAAGAGACAGTATTGGTCTCTTCACTGGAGAAAGATTGCAGCATGAACTCAGCCTTTATTAGACACCAGAGAAACCACAAGAGGGATATTATGAATGCTCCAGTTAAAGCAAAAGTCTCAGTGAGAGGCAGCAAGTTATTAAGCAGCTGGGAATCCAACCACAAGACAAATCCATAGGCTTCATTAGTTTTGATGCTCATTGAAATAGTTCTTATTTATGGGATGCCAGCACTCACTGAAACCTCCCATTAATGACTTCCTGCCATAGCCAAAAGCAGTTTCACAAATAGATCATTTTTTCATCTACCAAAATATGATTTACAAATAATGTATAAAACTGGGAGTGGTCTAATGTTAAAAAAAAAACCAAAACAAACCCAAGCCACAACTTTTTGAAGATCTGAAGATAAAGAGATAGCAGACCAAGGTATAGGGCTATGTTACCTATATGCTAACAGCTTAAAAAGGGAACTGGGTTCTTACAAAATGTAGGTTTTGACTCACAGAGTTCCTGCTGAGAATGAGTTCCCACAACAGCAATTAAGACTAATGCACTGGACAACATATTTCCAGTCTCCAGTTAATTTGAAGACCTTGGTAATAAGAGGAAGGAGATATTAAAAGCCACAGGTTTGGTGATTCCAAAGACACAATGGAGTAAAAAGAAACTTCTAAAAACTATCTGGAAGTAACTTAGGGATTTAAAAATCTATGGGAAGAGACAGAGGGTTTAATACTGGCCTTAAATGAACGTTGACATTAAAGTAGTTGTTAGAGCTCTGTGAAAAATGCAGAGCAAGTCAAGTGAAAGAGCTCATGTTGATGGCATATGAAAAATAGGTTTCCTCAAGCAAGAGATTCAGTCCTGTGCTCTCTCATGGGCATATCACTTTACTTTTTTTCCAGTTTGCTTTAGTTTTCTCCTCAGTTCAAAATAGTAATTAATATAAAGAGTATATGGTCCTCTTATAAATAGAATTCCTGATTGTCTAAGACTTTCTGCAGAAACAGGGAAATGGCATTTTCTGTGCTGAAAAATTCTGTGCTGAGTTATGCATGTATTATTTTGTAGCTACAGTTCTTTCTTTAAGTTTTTGTGAAAGCTACCACATGCAAACATAATATTTTAGTCAAGTGAGCCTGCAAAGAGATGCTGTGTAATGGATGTTGAATCTAGAAATTTCAAGGAATTGTCAGTTCTCAAACACTTTTTTTTTTTCTCATTAAAAGAATTTGTATAAAAGCTAGAAGAGTAAGGAGAACCATAAACCAGACATTTTCTCTTTAACCTTGGCCTACATAATTATGGTGGGTTTACAAAGGACAGGCTCTGACTTTAATGACTTGCACATGACTCACACAGGCTACAGCAAAACATATTGTAATTCTTTCAGAGAAATACAGTTTTCCCACAAAAACTGCAGATGCAATAACAGTCCATAGAAATTTTTGTTTTTCTTGCCAAGCTGTAGACACACAAAGTAGCCTCTGAGAATACGGATAATTAATATGACTTTTATAGTATATATTTTATAGAAAACTCTATAATTTGCTTTTTGTTCTCTTCCCAGTTATGGTCAACTCTAAATCAACCATAATTTCAAGATAATTTCATAAAAGATACCCATTTCTGGGTATCCATCCCACCTTCTGAGAGCTGTGAATATTTTTTTGGTTTGTAAAGTTAAAAATACAATTCTGGGCCACCTTTCTTGGGTTTACCTTAATGTCTGACCAATCTTACTTGCCTTTACTTGTGGCATTAGAGGTTATTAGAATATTTTGCTTTCTACAGATAGGCATCCTCAAACAGTCATTAAACATGAAATAAAATTAAAAAGAATGCAAATTCAGAAAAAAATAAATAATTTAAAGTCTTTTTCAATTTTTTTTTATGATCCAGAATCAAGAGGTTATGTTTTCTATGAAGTATTGCATTCATTTGTGCATTCTGTAGTTAATGTACAGAGGTCTCCCCAAAGAGTTTCCAGATATCTTTTTCATACAGTTTTTTTCGTATTTTAAATTTTATTCGCTTTCTTGCTCCAGTCTTTCACAACCAAAGAAAATCAAATTCTATTTATCTTCTTTCATTATCAAGGACATACCTTTTTCATTGTGTTTCTTTCTACTCCTAAATTTGTTTATGTTATTTTGCTTGTGTGTTTTCTCTCCCCTGCACTGCCTCGGTTTCTTAGATCCCTAGATCTTTAGCTTGCCTCTGACTACTCAAGCTAGTTTCCCAGATTGCACCAGGCAAATAACCTCTTTCTCCTCCTATAAAATGCACCTCCCCAAACCCTTGCTGTTTTTTCTCTTCACTGATGTTGTTTTCATGCTCCGCATTATGTGCATCCTGTCCCATAGAAGCACGACAATGCCCATCAGCTGCAGATGCGGCTATTGGAGCATTTCACACGTATCAACTATGTATCCTTATATATGTATGACAGTTGTGACTTCTGTTTGGATTATTTTCTATACTAGTTTAATCAAATAACTTATCAAATTGTTTCTACCAAATCTGTTAGAAGTTTCATTATCTGCTGTAAAAGCAACTACAGCTAAGTTTGGGGGTGGAAGTGGGTTCAGGGTATTCTATGAATAAAATACCTTTCTTCATGAGCTTATTAAAAATATTTTAATAAGCACTCTAACTACCAGATCACAGTTTTCAGAAAATAACTACTTCTTTCTTTTGCATTCAAGAATACACTTAGCAAGCGTCGGTTGGGGGAGCCGATTCATGCAAACAAATTCATTCACAGTCAGTATCATGAGCTTTGCCTGTTGTCTAACAAGTTCCTGATTTTACTAAGAACGTATCATATAACTGTGAGAAAAATGTGTCAGAAAATCAATTGTCACACTTTGTCCATTTCTTGCAACTGGCAATGTTTTCACTGAGTTCATGAAACAACTGGTATCACACATTCGGAGTAACAATTACAACGCAAGATAAATAACCTTTACACTCAGACAATATTAATCAGGGTACATGTGCAAGTACATACATATATATAAGTATACATACACATGTAAATACGTCTTTAGCAGGAACTATTTTTTTTTTTCTTTACCTAAATGACAAAAAACTATTTTTTTTTCTTTCTTCCCCCCGCCATTAACTGTGCTGTTTTGGGTATAAGCACACTGGCAAAGCAGCTAACCTGTGAGCTAATTTTCCTTCAGGGCTTTGAACCAAACCATTACCTACTCCATACCTCAGTACAGAAAAACACTCTGTGCCACCACGATGGCAGAATTCTGCGTCACTTAGATGTTCCCTTTTTTGTAGAAGTGATAAGTACTGGATCTGCCAAGTGACAAAATCATTGACTGCGACCTAAATTCTCCCTAAAATGTGGTCTTTAGAGAGAACCCACACACATTGCATTGACTTCTCAATCCTACTCCATCTATAGTTGCTTATTTTGACCTTACTTAGGAACAGATAAGCTTATTCACAGAAAGGAATAATCACCTCTTTAAAAGTCTTGTTTTCATTTTATGGCAGAGTTGGAAGTTTCTGACCTATCTTAATTTGCTCATTGTATTTCTACTTAACTGGAATTAACACAACTTGGTATATCTGTTACTCTTCTGCTCACAACAAATTTCATACATGCTTCAGGCCCTAAAGAGGAACTTTTGATATGTTGTTAGATTAGAAGAGGTTTTTTGTTAAAAATATGAGCAACATTTGAAAATTATGAAAGTAATAATCTCTCCAATTAGTTTATGAGCTCTTTATTGTGGTCATGAGAGCTATAGACCCTAAACTTTATTCTAATTATGAAATGAGAACGCTGAAGTTATTGAGATTGTCTAATTTGAAGAGATTGTAAGAGAAAAAATGACTAACAGTGGTGAGTTATGTTGTTTCTAAGAGCAACCAGCTTTGCTTCTGTTTTGTTGGCAATCTTTTTGGCTGACATTTAGAACAAAATGTAATTGTTTTGACTGCAAATACTTGCAATTGAAAGACAATAGTCCATTAAAATGTCTTTCTGAAAAATATGCTTATAAAATTGTGCAATCAGATCGCTTTTGTGTTTATGTGCCTTTGTTTCAGACATCCATTTGCTAAATACAGGGACACTAATTCCTAGAGACTATATCTTTTGGAGTAAATACAACTGACAGCTATCAAATGCTATCTTCTCAAACAAGCTGTTTTAATAATAATACTTGGGGAACACAGTATTTAGCAGCAAACAGTATTGCTCGGTGTCTATCAGAAGACAAAGATACAATAGCCCAGGTATTTCTTACTTCTCCTTTTCAGGCTATAAGCAAATTATGTATTCAATTGCTTATAAGAATGGTGTGAATTAAACTTATACCAGTTGTAACTGGGATATTAGGATGTAGAATAAAATAATATAATAAAATATTTTGAAGGTACTAAACATTAAAAAAATATTGCTAGGTTAAAGAAAATTTTTAGGTTTCTATATACTCTAAGTGAAATAAAAATATAAACTAAATTAATAATAGTAAACATACTGTTTTCTTTTCCTCAGAATTACTATTCAAAAGAAGCCAGGGAAATACCTACTGTTAAATTCCTTGGTTTAAAATGGCCACTTCCCTTTCCAATTTTTTGTGCATGATTCATAGGACAGGTAATTTTTTTTTAAACTTGATGTGAAATTTTTTGATCTGCACATGGTTTAATGAAATCTGAGGAGCAGCTCTAAAATCAGAAGAAAAGGTCATTATTACATGACAATAGAATTAGAAATAGATCCTTTTGTCCAATAAAAATTCTGCAAGAATACATACCACATAATATCAGTTTCTGCAATCAAATAACCATTGTGACATCATCTGAACACCGAGTACTCTCAGAAGTCTGAATTTTCCAGTCATAAAAAGAAAACATAATTTCTCTTTTGTAAAAAAATACTACTGCTATTAATAATTTTGTTAGCTTCAGTTAGGCCAATGTGGTGAAGCTAATGTTTCTGTAGACTTTCCCACTAAGACTGTTTGATGATACACAATGCAACAAGGGAAAGAAGAAAAAGAGGCAATTTTTTAAAAACAGTATTATAATATAGTTTGTTGAATAGTTCATGTACTTGCAAAGTCATGAACTCTAACTTTTAAAAAATGTTACAATTAAAAACATCTTTGTCATTAGTATTCACCCTGCTTGTATACGTGCCCAATCATACATGTTTTGATTACCCAGATAGATACTTAAAAAGTGAGGATGGATCTGAACTCAAGATGTGCAGTGCCTGTGAAATGAGGGAAATGTACGTGAATTCAAAATCAACTTAAAAAAAACCAAAACAAAACAGAAAAAAACCCCAGGAAAAAATAGAAGAATTGATTATGAGAGTTTACATTATTTTACTATTTTATATTCTCCATTATCACATCAAGCTTTAAGGACACTGTTGGGTTTGTTTCAATTTTTCCACCAGTGACAGTGTTTTGCATTCTCTTCAGACAAAAAACTGATGGGTTTGCATTGGAGAAACAGTGGAAATTAATATAGGTAAAGTTAGGTCAAATGCAAAGATCAACTCAATCAAAAATAGAGAAATAAGTATTTTGTCAAGTCTCTTTGTTAGATGTTATTTGTAATAAAAGCACACTAAAAGGATTCTATTGATTGATTGACAGAATTAAAAACACAAGGGTTATATCACAAGATTTGTAAAATCAGCGTTTGACATCTCTGATATAACAGACAGCAGAATAAAAAAATACCTTTGATAAGGCTTTTTTTATTATATTCTTTTGTGTTTTGTGGAACTGACTATTATTATATGACAACATAAATCCTTCCTTGATACGTGTAAAATTTTTTAAATTGTCGTTTTTATTTGACACATAGAAAAAAAGCTATTATGTCAAGTCTTTCTTCATATTTTAATCTGTTTAAATGCCAAGCCATTTGTATCAATGTCCTGGCAGTTCTGTAGGTGATGCAAGGAAGGGCAAAGAGCTTTAATATATGAGCTTATAATGACAGTAGTAGGGACAAACATTGGTGAGAATTTAATTTGTGAAAGCTTTGATTCCAGACCACAAGAGCACATTTTAACAACTGGAAAATAATCAATGATGACTCTATTCTACAAGCACTAAAGGAAGCAAAATGCTCAGAAATTGAATCAATGACCCGGAAAACAAGCTCAAATTCAAAGGTGATTTGATGTTTGGAGCTTCTGAAAAAGTGCAGACTGAGGAATTTCTTTCTGCTAGCAATTATAAATAAATTGGCTATTAAATGGAATTAATAGATTTCATGAGCAGTTCATGTATGTCCCAACAAGAAGAATGGGATTTCTACAATAAGTCTGATCTCAAACTGGGAAAGATTTGGACTATGGCTCTAGACAAAATTATTTATCTAACAAAAAAACAGACTGCAAGTCCCTGAAGTGCAAATCAGTGGAAGCTGGGAAGGGATTCTGGGGAGTAAGAATTTCTTCTTATATTTTTTGGTGTAACATGAGGTATTTGTCTCGGGTACTTTGCAGCACATAGGCATGTCATGGTTTGACCCCAGCCAGCAGCCTAACCCCACACAGCCACTCACTCACTCCCACACCAGCAGGATCAGGGAGAGAACTGGAAAGGTAAAAGCCAGAGAACTTGTAGGTTGAGATAAAGACAGTTCTAAAGGGAAAGCAAAAGTCATGCATACAAGCAAAGAAAAACAAGGACTTTACTGCTTCTCACAGGCCAGCAGCTGTTCAGCCATCTCCAGGGGAGCAGGGCCCCATCATGTGCAGTGGCAACTTGGAAGACAAACATTCTCACTTCAAATATCCCCTGTATTCCTTCTTCCACCTACTTTATATGCTGAGCATGATGTCATATGGTGTGGAATATCCCTTTGGTCATTTTGGGTCACCTGTCCTGGCTGTGTCTCCTCCCAACCTCCCATGTACCCCGAACTTCCCTGCCAGTGTATCAGCACGAAAAGTAGAAAAGGCCTTGGCTCAGCAATAATGAAAGCATCTCTATGTTATCACCCCTGCGTTCAGCACAAATCCAAAACACAGCTGCGTAGCAGACACTGAGAAGAAAATTAACTCCACACCAGCCAAGACCAGTAGGGACATTCTGGCTGGAGTAGAGTTAATGGAGGGATTCTGGGGAGTAAGAATAAGCATTTCTTCTTATATTCTTTGATATACCATAAGGTATTTGCAGTTTACAGCATGTAGGCATCAATAAGTACCTCCTGTATGTTACGCACGTAGTTTACCACTGGGTGAAATCCCCAAGAAGCAGGATTCAGGGGTATGTGAACCCTTGGTCTGATCTAGCAGGATAGTTTTTATCAAAAGTCTTGGGACTGGCCACCAGATAATGCTTCATAAAACAGTCAGCTTCTGGCCTGTTAGCTGCATGGACAATCTTAGCACATTATTCTGTGTTCATTATTTTGGTAAGGGCAAACCAACGCTATGGGAAGCATGTCAATGACTGACACACTCTTTTTTCCATAGAAGCTGGTTATGCACCATGAACAGTGTGGAGCAAAAGAATATTTTTCAAAAAGTTCAGACAGAGGGATGCTATATATGAGAATACTAAAAGAATCTTTTAGGTAGAAAAAAAATACTGTGTGTTTATGGATGGATTATGGTGTTTCCCCTAAGCAACCATCACTGTCAGAATAGCTCCTCAATTTTATGCTTCTCTCTATGCTTCTCAGTCGGAAGATCATCATCCATGTGAGTGATGTGCATTTGCAACATGACCAGCAGGCCTTGACAGTGACAAGAAGGAAGATAGACACTACTGTTGTGTTTATGCACAAAGCAATTTCACCCAGGGAAGAGACAGCAGAAGAGACTGACTACAATCATATGATCCCACTCAGTTTCATTTTGAATCATCCTAAAATGCATTTGTGCTGACCTGGTCCTTGGTTACTCAGTTTGATACAGAATACAAAGAGACAGTCGGTAAATGTAACAGAAACAAAAAGAAACAAAACAAAAAACCCCCAACCAAACAAAAAACAAAACAAAATAAACAAAACCAAAAACCAACCAAACAAAAAAAACCCCAATGGTGTGCTATGTGCTTTCCAGTGCTTTTCTCTAAGGATTTGTGTTAGTGGAAAATACCTATGTTGGCAGCCCAAGAGAGACAAGGCTGCTGCCACTACATGTCCCCAGGTCCCCCATGAGGCTGAACACATATTCCCAGTTGACACACACACAGAGCACATGCATGCAGCACAAAAATACATATATATATATATATATATATATACACACTTCTGGCCTTACAGATCATGAACAGACACACAGACCACTCACATCAACACTGACAGCACCACCTCATCCTGCTCCCTGGAATAGCTGTGGAGGATGGCTGTCCATAAGTGGAAATATAAATAAAAAGTGGAGTCCTGCAGCAGGAGGACTTTGTCCAGCAGCTGCTCCCGATCCCATTCTCTCCAGTTATTGCCACCTGGACATAAAAGCTCCTAAAGCCACAGCCCCACTCAGGCTTCTGATACAGACCATCATCACACATGTACACAGCCAGAGCTACCCGGGACTCTCCTCTTTCAAATACCCCACTGACCAACAGTCACTCTTAACCTAGATGAGGCTCTCAAAGTATTCCACACCCATCCTGGCCCCCAGCTGGCTTTATGAACCCACTGACTCATCTGACCTTATCTTTGTCAGCAATCACACCAATACTCATCCCACAGACACACAGACACCCTGCCACACACAGAGAGTAAAGAGCCCCTTATGGGAAAACAGTTGAAGGTGGAGCTATTGAGGAGACATGGCAGACTGTGTGGTCAGGAGCAGGGCATAGCCAGACAAGCATCCTGACCAGACAACTCTTTACACAAGTAAACCCTTTTATTCACTTGTTCCACACTTGACAAAATATCTTAAACCCCTCCTTTGTCCCACTTTTGGTTGCTCCCCTGAACATCCCATGATAAAACCTGTGCAGTCCCAAAACACTCTTGCCTTGCACCACCTGATGTGTCCCACATCTCCAGCTACCATCCCCCCTTAGTAACC
>JAWWLV010000088.1:62623063-62674271 GCA_035041135.1 Platyrinchus mystaceus
TGTTAATAGCCCAACAAACCATATATTTAAACTACTTAATATCTCTTATTTAAGCCAAACAAAATGAGAAAGCAATAAATCAGAACAAGAGAAAAGCATATACAAGGCACAAGAGTAGGGAAACAGAAAAGCCAGAGTCTACATCCTCATACTGCTTCTGTTTATTATATAAACTGGCATGATAATTAAAAATATTTTCTCATTTAGCCATTCATTCTTGCTAGAACAAGAGGCATCACACACAACCAGCACTGGGAGAAGTCTGTTGGTGCTTAGTTTTCCTAGAGAAGTGTAAGCTGGTGTTCTGTGCAGGGCTAGAGAAGCTCATCATTTGCCTGGGTTATTGTCGCCCTCACAATCAGCAGAGCACAGCTTTGGCACCAAGATCTGGGATAACACAATACTTCCACGCATGCCTTTAATGTTACTGCCACAAATGGACAGTAAAGATAAAAGATAGGTACTTCTAAATACTTAATGAAGTCTCATCCTGAGCACATGCAGCATTTTGCATCTTTTACCCTAGATTTCTGTAGCAGTAAAGTATCATGAATTTGATCAGTCAGTACCATGGGCAACAAGCAACAACTGAGAATCTTAGAGTAAGATCTTGCATAAACATCTGGGTAAAGGCACCACAACTACACTACTGAATTCCTCACAAGGTGGAGTATCATGGCAATAGGTTGGAGGCTGGGAAACCTTATGAACGAAAATCTGTACAGTGAGACGCATTAGTGTTCCTAATGGAAATAATGATCAATAGTGTCATATTGGGGTCTAAACGCGGACGTCTGGAAATTATTTCTCTTCTCCTAGCGGTTGGACTTTTCACAGGATTTTCATTCAAATGTCAGACAAGGAGGCACTGAAACTAACATTTGTTATTAAAAGAAGGATGTGATAAAGAATTAACTTTATAGAGGGATTGCATCAAGGAAAAGTGATCAACAAGTGTTAGGCAAGGAAATGTAAATATATTAATGTGTATAAGATGAATTACTTCTGCATTGACGCTATAGCAAAAGGCTGACCCATCACAGAGATATATGTCATATAGCACGTATCATTTTGTGACATACAGCACTGAGATGACGTGGATAAACATTGTTCCTTTATGATACACAAAAGGTGAACATCCGTGCTATGAGCAGTTAGACAGTGTACCTCACTGAGTGTACATAATTCATCAAAGAGACCAGACAGGAGACTGTAAGATGCCTCAGTTTTTCCTCTCAGACAGAGCCCAAAGGGTTGCAACAGGCACTTGTCGCAGGAGCTGTCTCCTGTGTGCTAATGCAGGGCTTGGTCCTTTACTCTCTCCTGTACAGCATGAATAAAATATCACAGAGAGATTGCGAAATGAAAAGTATTTCTGTGACAGCGGTGTCCAGATGACACCCTTGAAAAGACATGCTTGTTTTACACAGGGCTTAACCGATCTACGCAATTTACTGCCACAAGCTATTTTTGTGGCTTAACGTTTAGCAGATTTCAAAGTAGGATAACACTTTTACAGACATAATAAGAACACCTACATTTACATTAAGTCAGATAAAAGGAAAACACAGGATGGATATTAATATGTAGAGAAAAGGTAGGTTTCTGTTTGCCTGGGCAACACCTAGCCTAAGGTGAACTGATTCCTAGGATACAAGTAACATGGATAAATAAGTAAAGGCTATTCTATTAGGTATAAGCCAGTTTTAACTGTTTAATCTTAGAGAAACATATACAAGCACATTATCTCACAATTATATAAAGACTTCTTGCACCTTCCTCTGTAACATCTGATATGAGCTACTGTCAGGGAGAGGATATCAGAATACTGATGGCATGAGTCATCATGGCAGTTTTGGTGTTTCTTCTTCAAAATATCTCTTTTGAGATATTTGATTCTTTTGATTATGACAGAAATATCAAAACCACACAAAATAGCATAACACTGCAATAAGTATAAGTAAAATTAAAATAGAACTAAAATCTTATTTCCTGCAACCACTCCAACAGAAACTAAAGAAGTGGGGAATACAGGCTTTTTCCCATGCTAAAATATTATGGGATTTTTTTGTCAGTGGCTAATCCTCTCATAATTAAGTCCCTCCCGAAGAGTTCGAGTTTTTTTCCCCCACAAAATCACGGACTTAAGATGCAATAATTTTACAATTTTGTTCATTTTTCTTTCTTGTTAGTTCCTTTTTCTACCTTCCACTCCATGAGTCTGGTCTTTTAAGACTCTACACTCTTCAATTCAAACACTATAGACTCGGGCATGAAAATCTGAGCTAGTAGGTATACAGGTAAAATGTAGCACCATTCAGATTTGGCATCTCTTACTTATCTCCTACTGTTCTGACTGGTTCAGAACTGAGCAGTCTTCTAGTTACAGAGTTCACATGAACAAAATGGATATGGCACGGCAGTGCATGAAGGCTGGGGTAGTGCTTGACCAAGCCTCCTTAAAATTTCCATGTTACCAGTTCTTTGCAAGCTTTGTAATGCACAGCTGGAGAAGGCCAAAGAGAGCATGGGAAAGAGAACATATATTTGGATGTTATCTTCCCCTCCACGGAAAGGAGTGTTTGCAAAACTGAGAGATGAGCCAAGGCTCAGGAGTGACCTCTTCAACTACCTGTCTCAAAGGAGGTTGTAACCAGATGAGGGTCAGCCTCTTCTCCCAGGCAACTAACCTGGATGAGAGGAATAGTCTTAAGCTGTGCCAGGGGAGGTTTGAGTTGGATGTTAGCAAGGACTTCTTCACAGAAAGTGTGATTGGACATTGGAATGGGCTGCCCAGGGAGGTGGTGGAGTCACCGTCCCTGAAGGTGTTTAAGGAAAGACTAGACATGGCATTTAGTGCCGTGGTCTAGTTAACATGGTGGTGTTTGATCATAGGCTGGACTTGATGATCTCAGATCTTTTTCAACCTAATTGATTCCGCGGAGGCAACGTTTGGTTGTCACACCCCCCCACGAATGCTCACTCTCACATTAGTTTTACAGGCTGTCCCTGCCCGGGGGGGGCTTGGCCTCCACCTGCGCTTGGGAGAACGCACATGGCTTTGATTTAAGCGGACGCAGCTGCGGGGTGAGCGGCCCCGGGCTGTGGCGGCTGAGGGCGGGTGGCGGCGGCGCGGAGGCGCCGGGGCAGACGGAGGCCCCGCGTGCCGAGTCCGCCGGGCGGCCGCGCCGCCGCGGGCACGGCGGGGGGCGCCAGAGAGCGCGGACAACGGCCGCCCTCCGGGGGGCGGCGGCGCTCATTGGCGGCGGCGGAGGCCGCAGCGATGAGCGGCGCCTCGCGATTGGTCCGCAGGTGCGGGCCGGGGAGGGGCGGGCCGGGCGGAGGGTACATAAGGAGGGAGCGGCGCTGGCGGAGCGCAGGCGGTGTGGGCGCGACGGGCAGTGGCTGGCGTGGGCGGTGGCCGGGACGCGAGAAGGGCTCAGCCCGGAGCGACGGCGACGGCGACGGCAGCGCCTGCTCCTCCGGTGTCCGTGGCAGCGGCGGCGCTGGCTGTCCCCAACCATGCTGTGCTATGTGACCAGGCCGGACGCGGTGGTGATGGAGGTGGAGGTGGAGGCGAAAGCCAACGGCGAGGACTGCCTCAACCAGGTGAGGGGTTTCTGGCCGCGGGAGCGCCGGGGCTCGGGGAGGGGTGGCTGCAGCGGGTGTAGCGGCGGCCACTGGGCAGGGCGGAGCGCTGGTGCCCCGCAGACGCGTGTGTCCCGCTTGCCAGCCCGCCGCCCCGCTCCCGAGGCGCCGCGCTCGCGGTGTGGGCCGGGCGGGCGCCGCGCTGCGGGGCGGCGGTGGCGCGGGGCTGGGCTGGGCTGGGCCGTGCGGGGGCGGCCGCCGCGCCGGCGGTGGGGGCGGGGAGCGCCGAGCGCCGCAGTCTCCCCGCTTCCCTTCTGGTGTTGTGTTTTGTTTTTTTTTTTTTTACATATAATTTATTGTATTGTATTTTTTAATTTATTTTTTTTTTCCAACCGCTCTCTCCGTGCTGGATGAAGGGGATGCTGCATCCCCCGCCTCGGGGCTCGCCGGTCCCTCTGCCGTGGGAAGCGCAGGCCCGGGCCCCAGCGCTGCGTCCCGCTGGAAGTGTTCTCGGAGAGGGAGAACGAGTGGGACCCGAGGCGGGGGATACAGCACAGTCTGTATCCGGGACCCAGCAGGCTGGACCTGCTGTCCAGGTGCCTTTTCGCCCTTCCGTCGCCAGCGGCCGTGGGGATGCTGGAGGGATCCAGACGCAGGAGTCCGGTCTGCTGGTGGCATCTAAATAAAACTTGTTGGTGGCTGTACTTTTCACTCCTTCGTGCCCAGAAAGTGCTACTGGCTGAGATGTTGAGTAGCAGATGTTCCTCTTTTGGAAATCTGCTAGTCCTCTGAAGTGCCTGTCCCTGGGGTGAAATTTGACCATGGAAATTTGACCACGTGCTTTTCAGCTAGTGGAGAAATTCCTCGTTTGTGCTTAGTGTTTCTCTCTCCGTGATGTTATGTATGCAACCTAAAATCCAGTAATTAAGTAATCCTTTGTATGAAGGTGCTGACAGCAGGGTTTCTCTGTGTGTGTGTGTGTGTGTTAAGTGAGCAGTCTGAAACAGCACTTCAGGTGTTATTTTTCATCATTATGTCGTAGCCTTATTATAAAGAAGCTCGTTCTTTCAGGTTTGCAGAAGGTTGGGGATTATAGAAGTTGATTATTTTGGACTGCAGTTCACTGGCAGCAAAGGGGAGAATCTATGGCTGAATTTGAGGAACAGGATCTCCCAGCAGATGGATGGTTTAGCCCCTTATCGATTGAAATTGAGAGTCAAGTTTTTTGTTGAGCCACATCTTATCTTACAGGAACAGACAAGGTAAGGTAAATATGGTTGTAAGTAGATTTAATGTCCTACTTTGTTTTCAATTTCTGTAACTTACAAAAGTGATTGCATATTTGATTTTTGTTTTTTATCTTCTGGTAATTTTGCTTGACTTTTCTGTGTAGTTTTACAATCTTAGTGTTAAGTTTGGGGTTTTTTTAAATAATTAAACTGGTAACATTAAGTACTGTGTAGCTATCAGTAAGTAATGACTGTGGATAATTTTGTGAGCACTCACTGCTGGAAGTGGAAGAAACTATGCTACTAGCAGCAGACTTTTTATATGGTATTTGTGTGTCCGATAGTAACCCCTGTTCTGTGGTGTTACTCTAGGTCATTCTGAACTGCTAGTACAGAAAGGCAGGAAACAATTCCTCCCACAGAGCAAAAAACTTGCTGAATTCCTTTTTGTCTGGTATTATGTTACAGTAACTTTCAAATAGCTACAGGCCCTTAGAGGCTACAAAAGAAACAGCTGTTTCACTACTTCTGTGGACAGTCCTCTTAACTAAATTGTTATACTGTTAGTAAATTAGTCTTCTAAGATTAGTAGTGAATACTCCCTTTTACTCCTTGAGTTTGATTATCACATGAATTGCAGTTGAATGATCTTTAAAGAAAGCTGTGCATATATTTATTTAGTACAACTGATTTTTTTTAGTTAGCCTTTGATAGTACAGTTAGTGTAAATTGGGCCAATTGAAATCCAGTGTCTGTATGATAGTGCCAAACACATTTTTCACTATTCACTTTAACTTGGTTCTTTCAGAATCCTAAACTTAGTACTTTCAGAATTAAAACCATGAATAAAATGTGGTGGTTCTCCACAGAATGTTTGTCTTAGGAATTTGGTCAGATGCTGAGGGTCTTATTTGCTGTTTATTTCATAGGAGAAAGGTTTTGAGTTAGAAGCATGCATGTATTGTTTTATTTTTTGATCTAATGTGCAGGGGAGAGGCTTTGGGGGAATAGTGGTTTCAGCTTTGTCAATCTGGTTGAAGTTTTCAGAATGCTATGCTGTTAGACCATGGTTGTCCTGTATAATAGCTTCAGTTAGGCAAATGCAGTCAGGCTAAATTCCAGTTTTGATGTACCTTATTTAAAAAAAAAAAATTCTATTATCCATGGCATATCTTTGGGCTCTTTTTGGGTATTTTTCCTTAAAAGAAACTTGTCCTCCTATTTAAATACTCTCAGTAAGTATAAAACCAAATAACAAAGGGTTTTTATGTAGAACAAAAGGAGCCACACAACTTCAGTACCTGATGAGGTGGAAGAGATTACCCTGAGCATGTTGGATGTGCCTCCACTCAGAACAAATCAGGGTGAAAATCTGAGGAAACCCAAAATTGGTGGTTTTATGCTATCATTTATGCTTGCTCAGCTTTACAAGGTTTTTGCAGATGTCTGTGTTCCTGCCTTCAACACTGTCAATGTGAGACTTGGCAGGTGGTGCAAGTTAATAGAGAGCTTGAACTGATGAAACATGCCCCAAGGGCCTCAAATACTGGATTGTGGAGCTAAAATGTAACAGCTTATACACCTATATCAAAGTAGCAGGTATTTCTCCATTGTAAAGGTGATTTTAAAAGGAAGTAGGTGGGACAAGCTTTCTTTTAAGTATTAATTATGGCTGTTCTGAAACTAATACTTTTAACAACAAATTTTAAAATCGAGTGTCAGTCATCAAAAGCTGTATCATAAACCAATACAAGTTGTACATCAACTTGCAATAACTGCCTTTTAGTTGTGTATGCCTAGTAGTTTACAAGTAGCAGACCTAGAATTCCAGTACCTGTGGTTAATGTCTATTCCTGTATTGTTGATACTGAGTTTCAGTAGATTTACTCTTTTTCTGCTCAGGTCTGCTTGAGGATTTACATACTCATGTAACTGAATTCATACTTAGTTTGTGTGTAAGCACATTTGGTATCAAGGAGAGAAGATGCAAAACTTGTTAAACCTGTTGCTGAACTTAAAAATCAATAAATGTATTGATATATTTGTATCAATATGTATATATTTATAATTGTAAGAATTAGCTGTACAGTAATGGGGTGTTTCTGGCAGAGCTGTTGCCTTCTGGTCTTGTGTGTGAAGAACAGTGGGGAAGTCTTGCAGTCTTTTGCTTGCTGCCTCTGATGCAGTTTTTACATATAAATCAGATGCATGTTGAGACTGCTTTTGAAATCTGGGAAGCTGCAAGTAATTCTAAATTTTGTTGATATGCCTCATCATGATTATAATAGCAAGTGTTTTGACTGAGTTGTTACAAGGTCTTTTCTATATGCTTTGGAAGCTTTGCCAACCGCAGTTGCACTGCTTCATTAGAGATTCTTGCCGTGTACTTCAATTTAAAACTCAGGTGTATGTTTGTTTGTAGCAACTTAATATTCAGGTTTCTACATGCTGTGAAAGCTGATCTGGCAACTGAACATCAACCTCTGCTTCTGTTATCTTTAATCAGCCAGTGGAAGATCATAGCCTCATGCATTTTAATCTTTTTATGCAAGGGAGCCGTCTTGTCTCAAAGGTAGAGCAGGTTATAATTGTACCTCTGACCACTGTGGCAACAAACCACCTTTACTAAGCACTTTGGGAATTGGAGAATTGCATGGAAAAACTTTCTTACTACTCTTTTTTTCCTTCTACAGGGCTAAAAGCAGTTTGTTTTTATTCTTTGGATCTCAATATCTAATTTTTTATTTGACTGCCTGGTACTGAATTTTACCACATGATTTCATAGCTTAGAATTGTTTTCAATGGAATGAAAGCGCTTCACTGCGAGAATGTCACTCAAATTTAATTTGCTGCTGTCAGAATCTTACA
Source organism: Platyrinchus mystaceus (assembly GCA_035041135.1). NCBI lineage: Eukaryota > Metazoa > Chordata > Aves > Passeriformes > Tyrannidae > Platyrinchus > Platyrinchus mystaceus. Next base: position 62,630,749 of record JAWWLV010000088.1, read on the forward strand.
AACAAGTCTGAAATGTGAACAGTGTGCTGTTATAGAGAAGTTTGAATATCTACACATTTTCATTTGAATGGAAAATCACATTGGCTTTAAAAGGACTGCACTTAGCTTAAAGATACATGTGATAGTCCAAGATCGAGATCATAAGATCTGGCTTATGTCACGGGTTTTTTTCACTATTTTCTGTATTTTTTGATAGGTCATGCAACAGCTAGGAAAAAAACCTCTGCTTTTCACTTCTTTTACTGAATGATTTGTGGGTGGTTCGCGTATCAACTGTTACGAAGTGTTGAATTGCCGTGAGGAGTTGGGGCTTAGAGAAAGGATTATACTTCACTAATCGGAATTTTGAGGAGACTTTTTGACTGGGGGCGGGTGAGATGCCTGGCAGCAGTGCGGGCAGAGTGCGCCGGTTGCGGGGCACTCCCGGAGGTGCCGGAGCCCTCCTGGGGTTGCAGCTCCCGGTCAGTGACCGGGAGTATCCCCGGCCCGCGGCAGCTCCGGGGTCCGGCGACCGAGCGGCGCCGGGTTGGGCTTCTCACTGCTGTCCCGGGGCAGAAAGCTCTGCGGCTCCGGCCACGAGCATTTAGTGCAACGAGGATCAGAGGAGTCTTGAAATTTGCATCCACCTTTTTAACAGTGGGAGTGTTTGCCTAGCCGTGCAAGAGGCGGATTGTGCACAGCACGTGGTTCTAGCTCTGGAAGGATCAAGTCAACCTCGTGGCGATCGCAAAAAAGAAAATTTTTAGAGTGAATAACTTTTCGAGCACTGCAAAATTTACCCAGATGTACTTCAAAATGGGCAAAGTTATTTGTCTTGCGTGGTATGACTGAAAATATTCATATGTAAGCCACGACGATTTAAAGGAACACATCAAATTCAAGCAAGCCACACAGTATCACAAAGCATTCAAAAGAGCTGTAGTTTGCCAGCCTTGAAAGTAGTAATTGTTGTTTTGGAGGCTGTTAGAAGGTGTGTGATGTTTGAGAGTATTTTAATTTATACTTACAAAGTTCATTGGTTTTGCAGTGTTATCCAGTTGTATTGATGAATTAGTAGTAATCAATAACTGGCTTGTAAAATATGTTGAGCAGTAAGATACATATAGTAGGTAGAAAATGAGGAAAAGCATTCTATTATAGCATTGACTAGCCAGAGCAGCAGTGACACGATGTTTGTTCCAATGCAATAAAAGTCTGCTGTAATAGACAGCAGACTTTTAATGGATCTGTTTGTCTAAATCAAAGTTGAATTGCACTTGGTAACCTTTCACCCACTCCGCTGAGAGCAAATAGGAACAAAGATACTGAGGAGCATAACTACACTTTGCTTTTTCATGTGGGGTGGTGGCCTTACATCTGCTTTTAAAAACAGAATGATATTCTATAGATTTTGAGATCTTTATAAATATATTTTTAGGGAGAGCAATTATGCTTCTTAATTTTGATTCCTTTGGATTACAGAGAGTTGTAAGTTTACTTCACAGTAGGAAAGAGCCTGAACCTGTGGTAAGTAGTGTCATATCCCAAAGAGAACAGACAGTTCCTTGAGATATATGCTAAGATTCTTGCCAGTAGTCTGGCAAGAGAATGAGGTTTTTTAGTTATGCTTTTAGCTTAGGAATCATTAGTCTTATGCAGATACTTTTTTTGGTAAAGGATAGGGGTTTGTCACTTTTTCCACTGACAGCTAAGCTGAGAGCCTAACATTTTTCGCTTTCTATTTTTCCTGTTTTTCTTTCCTTGATTATTAAAAAAAATAGTAGAGACTACTACTAGTAGTGCAAAACTTCAGTTCCTAATGTACATGATTGTCTTCAATGAGTTAAAGAGAAATTAATTTAGTATTATACTCACAACTTCATAGTACCTTTTTTTGTGGAGTTATTGCCAGTTCAGTTTGATGAACACTAACTAGGTGATTTGCTTGCTGTAGGAGTTTCATTGTGGTGAAATGCTGATGTCTGTTTCTGGTAGCAGTGTTCAGTATGTGCATAGATTGCTTCAGAGGGAGGCAAAAAGCAATTGATGTGATTGATATCTGGGTCTGTCACTTTGGTTTGTTAGCTATATTTTTTTTGTGAAATGGACCATCTGCTTAAATCTCCTTCCAACATCCCCTTTCTGTAGTATTTGTATCGAATTACTTGTGTCCCACTGTAATACATTATCTTACTATACATTTGATTTTATTGAGTGTTTTAATAAGCACATAAAACTTACATTATATGAAAAACACAGATGCAAAATTAATATAAAATAACCAGCGTAGCTAGTGCTTGAAGAAAGCCTGTGATACTGTTCTAAAACTGCTTTTTGTTCTTTTGGAAAGGAAAAAAAATTGCCTAGGCAATGATTTATGTAGTATAGCTTTGGAAAACTAATGTGTTGCCTTCTAATCAGTATTTCTATGTACTGTTTTGAACTACCAGACTCAAAGGAAGTGTTCTGTAATTAAATACACAGGTACATCTAGGTACCATGAGGTTCAGAGGGGAAGGTAAGACTATTTGAGGCAATAAAGACTGTCTTTTGTACCAATGCTGTCACGTGTAGAGAACTTGGGCTGCAAGTGCAATGGAAAATTCTGTTTGTCCTTAAAGCTGCCACTAGTTGTTCAATGTCCCAATATGTCTGGCAGGTGTTAGGATGACTACGAGCCACAACAATTGATGGGCAAAGTTCAGAGTTGTGAAGATTTAAAGATTAAATGAAGCTTTGGCAAGAGTAGTAAGAAGCTGCAGAATGTGCTAAGAGAATGTTGGGGCTTGGGGGGTGGGGTAGGAAACATACCTCTTGTGTGATTGAGTTACTTCTCACATTTATAACAGGTAATATTAATGTATCATTTGTAACTGAAGCGGTGAATGATGCACAGACAAACAAAAACATTTAGTTTCTTATATGGTGGACAAATTAAGACATTTTACTAGCAGTGTTGGAAACGTAACCTTAGAGAACTTACAAACAGTTCAATTTTCACAATTCATTATTCTAAAGCTTGCTAGGTGAAAATTCCACTAATTGTAAAATATTAGTGGTGAAATAATTCCTTGAAAAAATGAGTATCATCTTACTGCACAACCTGACTACCTTTAGAGGCAGGAGAAGCTTTAACAATTTTTTTATTGTACCTAGAGATTCCAGGAGAGGAGATTATGTGGATTAGATCACAATCTAATCTACAAAAACTTATAGATACTTTCTATGTAACTAATAGAATCTGTAATATGACCAGGTTTTCTACAGACAATCTGTTGGGTCCTTTAGAATTTGCAGAATTAGATAGGGAACTGCCTCAAGCCTTCTAATGCGTTAGTTTTCCTCGACTATATTTAGAAATAAAAACACATTCTTTTGCCTTTTTCTTTAAGGATCAAAAAACACTGTTTAGTTTTGTGTAAAAAAAGGAAAAGAATGATCTGCTTCTATAATCATATTCTGGCTAGTGTCATGTTTTGAACCTTTGAATGGGGGGTGATTTTACAACGGATATTAATATAAATTTAGAGCAGTGCAGTCTGAGTGTGGTTGGGCAGGCTAATGAAATCACTTTCTCAGGTGTATAAAATGTTTGCAGCCCTCGCTGTCCTGCAATTTCTAGATGTCTTTCCTTCCTCAAACACATTTAAGGACTCAAAATGAAAAAAAAACAAAAACAAAAAAAAAACCAAAAAACACCAACAAAAAAACAAACAAACAAAAAAACCCCACAAACAAACCCAGCAGTGAATTTGCTGCCTGCACTTCAGGGCAGCTACTCTAGCAGATCAGTATGAAGTCTCTCACTGACCTGTTAAGGATGCAGTTTAGGTTATTTAGGTGCAGACCAATGACTTTGTGAGATGGACTATTAAATACAGTGGTGGTTTTGTCTATTTTCTCTGACTTAATAAAATAGCTTATAGTGTAATCTGGGACATGAATTTGCACAGCTTTAGGTACTTCACAATAACTGTCGTTTATATGTGCTGTAACTTTGTTCCATTTATCAGAAAAATATAAAGTAGCTGAGTCTCTGTGAGATGTTTTCCCTTGTGTGATATGAGCCAGTTATGTGAAGTTACCGCACATTAGCTGATGTGATGCTGTTTCACATTTTCCTTAAACTCATTTGTCTTCCTATGCCATTGCTGACTTTTTAGTAATGCAATGTGGCAAGCCATGCATCTGCTGTAGCTGTTTCTCTAATGCATCTGTATTTGCAGGAGCAATATTTTGTGTTTCATCTTCCCTTGTGATGTCATTAAGGTCTTCCCAGCAAGGGGAGAACTCTTGATTTTCCCCTGTGTAGTCAGTGCTGTCATATGCATAAAAAACCCTGAAGATACAAGCATTTAGGTGTGGTAGTTGTAAATGTGTGTCAGCTAATGAGAATAAAATTGTCAGATCTTTCTTTGAAATACTGTATTTCTAATTAGTACTTAGTTAAAACGACTGAAAATCCTGTCTTTGTATTGTCAGAGGATTGAGTGCATGAGAAGCTGTTTATTTTATGAGGTGTTGATTGGAGCCAGGGAAATGCCTACTATTTGAATTTATTTTGGCCATAGTGTTTTAGTAATTTATCAAGTACTTTGGGTTTATGGACAAAGCCCCAAAAGGAGTCTGTATAACACAAGTATACTACAAGGCCACAGATGCGTGTTTCTGTGGCCCAGGCTGAAAGAGCTATGAATCAGCAGGGTAGGAGAAAGGGATTGGAGCTTGAAGGGATTTTGATTGGAGTTTGAAGTTTGCTTGGAAAAAAAGAGCCCTAACATGGAATAACCTGCTAACAGTGGAGGCAGCTATACTGCCTAAAGTTCTGGTCCTCTTGGCACCTAAACTTGTATCCTGCACAGTGTGAGCATATTGGCTTGCACCAGACCCCTTGGTGTGTGGGCAGGCTCGAGACCACTCAGTGTGTGGGCAGGCTTGAGACCCCTTGGTGTCTAGACATCAGAGCAAAGCAATTAAGCACTTGTGCCACAACTGCAGTGATACTCTAGCATGCCTCAAATAGCTTGCAAAGGGAGATGTTGGAGCTGTGACTTGTTGCAGAAAATGGATTGTAGGGCAACTTGGAGGATAATGGGGTATCTCTTGGGCTGCTATTTTCTTAGTTGCAACACTTACTATAGTAGAGCTAAGAATGAATGTGAATTTTGCAGGTTCTGTAATTGCTCATAGTGCTGAGAAAAAGTCCTATTTGCCCTGTTGTACAAAAGAACGTTAGAACGCTACAACAGAATATGTGTAAGATATCATCCATTCCCACTGGAACAAAAGCTAGTCATTTACTTTCAGCTTCAGTGATGAGTAATTCAGTACAGCTTTTATTAAAAATAGATAGCAATTAACTTAAGAAAAGTAAATGTCCCATTCCAGTGGAAGCCAAGACACATCATTGTGGGTGGTAGGCTTCATTTATAGAAATATTTTTTTCACTGATTTGTAACTGATATGTAATTCTGCATCTGGTTTCCATAAATACGTGGAGTCTTAAGAACAAATGGTAAGATATTTATATTTTGCCCCCTGAGGGGAGAAAAGGATGATTCAGTAGAAGTTAAAGTAGACTATAGGGGAAACTAACATGCTGCTGTTAATGTTGGTGGAAGTGTTCTTTTGTCTTTTAACTGACCTATTAGACAGTTAAGAGCAACTTCGTGAATTTTCAGCAAATTGTTGAATCTGCCTCGGCCCTGAGTGTAAAGGTTGGTTTGACAAATGCTTACACACAAGATGTTTTTGTACTCTGTTCCACAATGCCTTTTCAGGTGTTTCAAGTTGTTCTGTTAATCATGTCACTCATCTTCCCTTAAGTGTAGTGGCAAAGGCATTTCCACTGTGTAGAAGAAGTATGGCTTCTCCTATTGCGTGACAGAGGTGTGAATACTGTTTTGAGTTGTTCTTCCCAACTTTGCTTTTGTGAACTACAGGAGAACTTGTAAATGGCAACCAAAAATTTAAACATAGGAAACTAATTCAAATATTTCATTGATATTTTGTTCACTAAATTGAAATGACTAAGTGGCATCAGGAGTTAAAGCAGTCCTTAAGAACATGATTAAAATGGTAATTTCTTTTAATAGTACTTTTAGATGCCATCTTCAGTTGTAGCCTTCTGTTTAAGGGTAAGTAAATAAGATAGAGGCCTTTTTCTTTCCCTTGTGCCAGACTTCCTCTGCTTGGTACAACCATCACACTTTCTCAATTACCAAACTAAAGGTTACCAAATATATCTAATACGTTATTTGATACGTCTTGATTGCAAACGTCGTCTAACAATTTGTATAAGCAAATGTTTCTGATTCTTTTGTAGGCATATGTTTTTCTTGCATATAAAAGAAGATCTTCTCTCTGGTAATCTTCAGTGTTCTTCAGAGCATGCAATAGAACTCAGTGCATTGTTGGCACAGATGAAGTTCGGAGATTATAACCAGAACACTGCCAAGTACAATTATGAAGAGTTGTGTGCAAAAGAGCTCACCACTACCATTTTGGAGAGGTAAAAAGAGCACAGTAATACAGACTCCTTTTTGGAGACCAACAGCAGAAGATTTTATGCCCTTAATTGCTGGTGCTGTAGTGTAAAACACCAGCAGATAGATAGATTTGGAGATCAAAATACAACCTGAATTTGATGATCTGATTTCAGTTAATTTTTAAGCTCAGTTATGAGGCTTTTTTTTCTTCTTCTGTGAAAAGCAAAAGCTGCCCAAACTCAAGTACCTTGAGAAACACAGGTATCTAAGCACCTGGAGCAGGGTAATAAATGGTAAATATGTCTTAGATCTACACTGATGAATGAAAGTAGCAAGAATTTATCTGGCTTAGTACCCCTTACTCTGAGATGTAAACAAAATTCTCAGATACCTTCCATAGTTCAATTCCTGAATATCAGGAAACTTTGTGTCCTACTAGTGTGTAGGTTTTTTTTAGTTATGAGCTTAGTGGTGGTTCAGGGAAATATGTTAGGGGTCATGGTGTTCATTGGAAAGTCCTGATTTCATGTAGTGTTTTCATTTCTAAGGCAATTTCAGGATGTTTTGGTGATTCTCAATTATTTCCAGTTCACAAATACTGGAAATCTATAGGCAGTTAAAGCAGGTCAGGAGCATTTAATAATCTGTTTAACTAGGTCATCTAAAAACTCATGTTAAAGCTAGCTGCTGACAGTAACAGCACATATTTGAGTTATATCACCTATTCTTAATCTTTTTATCAACAGCATTATTGCCAAGCACAAAGAGCTAGAAGGTCTAAGTCAAGCATCTGCTGAATACCAGATTCTACAGATTGTTACAACACTGGAGAACTACGGGGTAGAGTGGCACTCAGTGAGAGATAGTGAAGGGCAAAAACTGCTTATTGGTGTTGGACCTGAAGGCATATCCATCTGTAAAGATGACTTAAGTCCAATCAACAGGTATGTTTTGTGGAACCAGTTGCATGATCAATTTTTCAGAAATACTGAGCATGCCTCTAGTTTTTACATAAATACACAACTGCTCTGAATTCCTAAAAGTGGCTATTGGGATGTAGGGTCTGAGGACACTACCTGCTTATAAACAAGATAACAAATGGCCTTAACACTCTTGATTCTTGTGTATTTTTGAGGCAGCATCTACAATCCAGCATTACTGACAATAGAGATCATTATAACTTCTATAAAAGTGCAATGTAGTAGTTTGTGGAAAATGTCCTTATTCTTACTAGCTAAATAAGCTTTCTGTTTTTTAATATTAATTTATAGGATTGCTTATCCTGTTGTTCAAATGGCAACTCAGTCTGGGAAGAATGTATATCTGACTGTTACCAAGGAGTCTGGTAATAGTGTAGTTCTCTTGTTTAAGATGATCAGTACAAGGGCAGCAAGTGGGCTCTACAGAGCAATTACGGAGACACATGCATTTTACAGGTCAGTATTGCCGCTAGAGTCATCTGCTGCTACTGCTCTTCTCCAGTGTTGGAACTAAGTGCTTAAACAGCCAGTGGTCTGATTGTACTTTGTAAATGCTCTGCAAAATTTCACTGTCTTTGCAGCCCCTCCTTTCCTCTTAAGTCCAGAAGCTGAACAGGTTTTTCTGTTTTCTGGGAAAGTAAGCAAAATTTTTCCCCTATGAATAACAGCACTTGGGTATATAAACTTATGTTCCTTGATACTTCATAAACAATACATACAGTGTTTTGTCCCCATGTAAGAGGGAGAATGAGATCAATGAAGATCTTGTCATTCAGAATACGTAGATCCTTTATTTGGCTCCTCCAGTTATGTTATCTGTATGCCACCTTCCTATCTGATGTATTTAAATCTTCTTACTGTTCCTCTGTCCTTGCTCACATGCCCAGGATTTTGTTTCATGATAGCAGCTCTATCCTATCCTATTGCTCTTTGAGGGAGAGGTGCTATATTCATTTGTTAATGCTGATTTTTAAAATCCTCTTTCATTCCTACTGTGATGTCCAACACTGATCAGTAGAACTGGTTGTCAAAAACACTTAGCAGTGTTTTCTTAAAATTAACTACCACATATCAGTTTCAATTCCTTCTTTATCTGTGTCTCTGCTTTTAAATTCTGCTGTCCTTCACAGTTTCTGATTTTAATTTAAGCAGAATTTCAGTTTGGCAATAGCATTTGGCCATAAGCTTAGATCTTGGACCTTAGGCCCTGTGAGGCTGTAGTCCTTATGTTCTGTTTGTTTTCTTTCCTGTGTTGCCTAGAGAAGTGATATGCCTTAATATGCTTCTGCAGATTCAACTGTATCACTGAAGTATGTGACAGGCATGGTTAGGGTAGCTGAAAATACTCAGTGGCAAATACATATGCTCTAATTTAATTCTCTACACTGTGTTCACACTGGTTCTCTTCAGAATAATATAATGTTAGTATGTAAAGTTCTGGGTGGAAATTTGGTTAAAAATATTACTTGACTCTACGAGAGTCAAAATTGAGACCCTCTCTAAAGAAAGATGTTATGCCAAAGACTCTTAATTGGAATTCTTTAAGGCAGTGTTTGGAAATTGCCATGCAAAGAGGCATTGTCAAGCTGAACTGTGGATTAAGCATTTGCTGTTTATATTAACAAAATACCTTAAGTCCCTCGCGTGGACTTGACTCATTTTACCAGACACTTCACATTTGAAGTAGTGAAGTATCTGTCACATTTTCATTTTGCACTTTTCAAAGTAGAGTTGTCTTGCAAAGAGCATTCAAGAGCTTAAATGTTACCTCTGACTGTTTAATTTCAGTTACTTCAACTTTGGTAACAGATTACTGTATGGATAGCTTTATTGGTATTAACTAATCAATTTTGGATTTGTCTTATTGCTGCTTATTATAGGTGTGACACTGTCACCAGTGCTGTCATGATGCAGTATAGTCGAGACTTAAAGGGTCACCTAGCATCTCTGTTTCTGAATGAAAACATTAATCTTGGTAAAAAGTACGTCTTTGACATTAAAAGAACATCAAAAGAAGTTTATGATCACGCAAGGCGAGCTCTTTATAATGCCGGCATTGTGGATCTTGTTTCAAGAAGTGACCAAACCCCACCAAGTTCCCCCCTTAAGTCTTCAGAAAGCAGCATGAACTGCGACAACTGTGAGGGTCTCAGCTGCCAACAAACAAAAGCCCTGCAAGAGAAGCTGCGGAAGCTAAAGGAGTCCATGCTTTGTATGGTGTGTTGTGAAGAGGAGATCAATTCAACCTTCTGTCCCTGTGGCCACACAGTTTGCTGCAAGTCCTGTGCTTCCCAGTTACAGGTAAATGCAGTGCCATTAAGTTATGAGCTACCAATTTATGTGGAAGATTTGGGGTTTTGTTTAGTTAATGATCATGGATTAATATGCTGATGTTCTAGTAAAACTTATTTTTAAAATTTGGTTTGTGGTAAATTAATTTCAAAGAACATTCTGTCTGGATGATGTGCTAACATAATTTGCAGTGAGGCTAAGAATGAGCTGCATGCTTCTCACAATATCCTGTCTTAAATATGGGATGGTGGAAAGTACTGTTATTGTGTGCACAGAGGGAAGTCTCTGGTAAGTGTAGAGACTCAAAATATGAAGTAAACTAACTTCCTAATGTTTTTCCTTTCCAGTCATGTCCTGTTTGCAGATCCCGTGTAGAGCATGTCCAGCATGTGTACTTGCCAACCCACACCAGTCTTCTCAACCTGACTGTGATATGATCTACATATACACTTTAAACCCATCATGTACTCTTTAAACTGCACTAATACGAAATGCAACCATTGATTGTGAAGAAGGCAATCACTGGCACCTATCCACGATCAAAAGTAAAAATACTGCATTTTTTAACATAAACATTCTTTGTTCAGCATGTCCAAAATGGTTTGGGACATCTTCTGAGAGCAGAAGTGTAACCGATTCATGTTACTTAAAAGAAGAATGATACATAAGTTTGTAGCACGGCAGTGTTGCCACAAAGCTAGGTAACCCTGGAGAAATGTGGTGTACACATACAGATGTACCCAGTGAAAGCAATGCAGCCTTTTCTTTTACATGCTCTAAATCCTTTTTAGTACAGTCACACTATTTATTTTAATAGTAAGACTAGCTTTTACAAATACCAGGTTAGTATGACTCATAGCTTCAGCTTTTAGTAAACTGCTTTAAAGAGGAGAGAACTTTTTTTAAAAGTCAGTTCTTAAACTGAAGTTATAAGGCTTCATCAAGTAGCTGGTTTAACTCAGAATTCTATTAAATAGAAAAGAATTCTGAGAGAATAGCTTCTGAAAGGTAGGACAAGTTGTTAATCTCCAAGTGTTGAAGGTGGATCAGGAAAGTCTTGTGGTTGGCAGCATCCTGTGCAAGCACTGTTGTGGGACTTCATTCATAGCTCTCAGTGGGCAGTCAGGGTACTCCCAGGTTTCCCACATCCAGTTTGGCTGGTGGTCTCAGGAGCTTCAGTCAGTTGCCCTTCAAGTTGGCTTTATTTTTGAAGACTGATTTTTAAACTATTAAACTATGTACCATTAATTTTTAAGGGTTGTGTATAATTTTAAATGCTTTCTTCAGTTAGCATCTTTATGGGATAGGTAATTTTCTGCTAAAATGTTTTTAATTTCCACCCCCCTACTTGGGCATTTTGGGCTCTGGTTTCCTAGTGTCTTCTCCAGGGTACAGAGGGAACTGGAGACCATGTTTGGGTGCAATACTGGCTTAATCAAAGCTAGAAAACTACACTGTCACTTTACTGAAACTTTCTGACTATACTTTTCATATTGCCTTAATGTAGCAGTAATGTGTGTTTATGCATCTGTTTCTTTGCACAGACATTTTGTCAAAATATTAAAACTCTACTTTTTTATGACACATTAGCATATAAACCTTACTCTAAGAGGGTATTTATTTTTTCACTTTGTAAAGAAAATTTTGTTTCCTCATGAAGCAAGAGCTTTGTCCTATATCGTAGGCAGCTTCTGTCTTTTTTATATTCAGATTAATAAAGGACTTTAAAAATCTTGGTGTTATTGCTTAGACTAATTTTGTTCTGAAATACATCTGAGGTCTTACTTTATGCTGTGTTTTCATGTTTATGGTCTTGTATGTATGTCATGTTCTAAGAGGGTAATGAAGCTTCCTCAGGTGTGTGCCAGAGAGGGAAGAAAAGTAGCATGGCATAAACAGGTTTGTTCAGGCAGTGAACTTTAAGACAGCTGACATATTCCAGCTGTGATCTAGCCTTCAGAATTGATTTTGTGAAGAACTTTCCTGCAGTAAACTGCCCTAAATACTTGGGGTATATTCCAGTGGTCAGAGAGAAAGGAAAGTATGCGGCTTGAGACTAGAGAGTTGGCTTTTCAGCAGTCCTGTCTAGGAATTTCTTAATTACAGATGTGCAGATGTCTTTTCTTGACTGGAGCTATTCAGATTTGCTAACTTATGACTCTTACTTTCACATTATTGAAGAGATGGTGCTTGAACACTTCCCAGGTGCTGCCCTGTCACTGACAAGGGAGGAATGGGTATGCAAGTGTGTTCAGAGAAAAGTATCCAGCTCCTGTGCCAGCATACACTAGTGCTTGAGCAAACCTTCCTTGCATCCCAAGATTACAACCAAATTATGTTAGTAACATCTGATCTATTATCTTATGGCATCTGATTTAAAGCATGCAATACGATCAAGCTGTTAAAATAGGCAAGCACTGTAATTAAAGGCGGTCCTTGTAATTAAATTGGGTGTGTAATGAGACATCCCTAATAAAAATAATGCCAGTAGTTAGAACTCTAATCAAGGTGAGGTTTGAGATAGGTTGTATTATGGCATTGGCGGAATTTGGGCAGAGCCTTTGACTTCTGCAAACAATACTCTGTTTAATCTTGAAAAGCTGTGCAGGGGATCAGGCACAACCAGTGAGGTCTAGGAGTCCAGGCACGAGCCTGGCTGGTGTGGGTTGTGCCTGAGACTGCTGGGAACCAGGTTCTGTATTGGCAAAGGACAGCATGGAACATGAGTGGAGCTGATACATTTTTCCAGTTACGAGGGGTGAGATCAGTATGCTCCCCAAGCAGTGTGGGTTCTTTTGTGGGTTTTTTTTGGTTTTGTTTTGTTTTTTAAATAAAATGCTATTACCTGTTCTGAGAACTGAGAGCAGATCACCTCTTCCAAGTGTTGTAAATAACCAAAAGCCTCAATTGGTTTATATGTGAGACAAAATAGGATGCAAAACAATGTGAGAATTGCTTTGATTTGTTCACAGGCAGCTTTATTCCAAAGCATGATCAACTACATTTCAAACAATGCTATGCTAGAGAAGTTTTGCTTAACCATCTGAAACTGCTGTGATATATATTGCTCAATGTTTGCTGGTCTAGTGCACTTTATTACAAGAAGTAGTTTGGCTGATACACGTGAGCTGCCAAGTGCTATGAAGAGTGTAAAAGAAACAATAGGAAATCTTGAACTCCACAGGCCGTGTAGCCATGCTGCAGAAAAGGCCTTGTTTGCTGAAGTGCTTTTTTTTTCTCCTAAGATGCTTTGGCTGAATATTGTAATGGATGGCAGTGGGAAAATTCCCACACTAGAAAATAACAGAACAGTTTGTAAGAGCAACTGGAGTTCATGTCCTTTACGCTTCTTCCTCAGGAGCGGAAAGATTGATCGCAAAGCTTCGTTTGGCACTTGTGCTGATATCTGCTACCCAAAGCTGATACAACTTGGCAGGAAAACTCATAGAAAATTCAGTTTTCATTTATCTTCAGAGTTGCAGTGCAGCTGCTGTAATCCCATCAGGTGCATCACTTTAAAAGGCTATAGTCTCAAGCTTCTGCCACAAGTACCTAAACAAGAAAAACTCACCTTCAGAGAGAACATGACTTGCTAGGTCGTCAGTTCAAGAGCCAGAGCCATGTTAGTGACTTGCACTTCTGGGGGTAGAACAGCATTCAAAAGCATCCATGTGGAGGAGAGAGTTGTGTGTAGGAGAACTGTAGAAGTTTAGTATTCTACTAAAATACTGTCATGCTTAAGTATTATTAATAAGTAAGACAGGGCTGGGAACTCCCAGACTTCCACAGTATCTGCCTCCCTTTCATCTTCCCCTTGCTGCTTCAAGGTCTCTGTTTATGGAGAGCTCAACCAGCAAAGGGCTTCAAAGGCGGCACTTTGAGATGTTCCAAGCTCCAGCTGTTATAAAGGCACAGCTCTATCCTCCAGCACATAGTCGATCATTTCAAGATACATATGAATGTTCTAATGCCAAAGAACTGTAGAATGAAGGCTTCTGTATTTTTAAACTATTTTGATTTCTTCCCCAAGTGCCATAAAAGCATGTACACAGCAGCATTCATATATTTTGAGGTTTATTTCCTTGCTATGTCAGCACTGTCGTGTTCCTAGGAGAATGCCCTTGGGGGAAAATTCTTATCCCTCAGCCTACGCTATTTCACTTCACAGTAGCACACTGGCATGTTGATCAAAGATGGGGAAAATTACAGCTCAAATTTCCTGTGTACGGTTTTAAACAACCAACTCCACGGAGTGTGAAAATTATGAATTGACAAATTTTAGTTTCAGTAATGCCTGGTCAAATATTCTTCTGGAATCCCCCACCCCATTTTCACTGAGAGCATGCTGTAGTGCCAGGTGAGTGCTTTGATCACCTCTGTGCCCTCAGAGCGTGTTAAAACGGAAAATAGCAACTGGCAAATGGGTTTAAAAGTAAGAAATTGTGGTAAAATTGTGGAGGTGAAAAAAACACAACCAGGGCACACTGACAGAAGAAAGGTGGACTCTCCACAGCAGGACATGAGCACCATTTTGCTATAGGAGCCTGGGTGGGGGGCTCCTTGTGTGGGCTCCAGCGCTGGGGCAACCCCTGGGATAGGTGGCCTGGCAGGAGTGCCACTGACCCTTAGCAAGAAGGGTTGGGTGGGATGTAGTCTGGGAAAAGCAGGACAGGGGCAGGTAGGATACAGGGCATGCTTGGGCAGGCAAACTACTGCCAGGCCAGTAACTCCTCAGGGAAACCCCGCTGGAGCATTCTCCAGGCAGGCCACAGCCAAACCTCCCTGTCTGCATGGAGCCCTGAGCATCACACAACTTCAAGGTAAACCACTGGCTGGAAATGCATGGTTCAACGTGACCTGCAACAGTACTGGGTGATAAAAGCCATCATGTTTTCTGGGTCTTCTAGTTTCCTGCAAAGGGTGGTGAATTGTGAATCTCTCCATGTGAGAGCGGGACCCAAGGGGTTCAAAAGAGTGCATAGGGCTGGAGATCCCCTGTCCCCAGGCATGGTAAGCAGGGTTCAGTGTGACCTCTGGTTCCTGCCAGGATGGGGGACTTGTAGGGGCTGTCCAGTGGTGAGCTTTCAAAACACTCATGTGTATGCCAAGTTCCTGAAAGGAAAAGGTCAAGCAAACAGACCATATCAGCTTTCCCAGAGTTTGAAAACAACTTACTTGCTGATTTCTCATCAGCTGAAATGCAGAATTCTTTTCAGCTGCTTGGAGGCTGGGGGAGGGTGAGGCATGGGTGGGAGGGGAATCAATCTGCTCCTGAAAGCTCATGCCTTTCTTTGCCTTCACTTTGACCCTCTCCTAAATGACCTGATTTAGCCTGTCCACGATTTTCTGACCATTCCTTATTCCTGAAGACTTTTCTGTTCTCTCACCAGTGATTTCTGGAATCCAGGTTCTGAAGCCAACCTTCCTTCTTCTAGCAGCTGTCCACATAAACTCTGCCCAAGGAAACAATCTGTGACTTTATTTGGCCAACCCCATCCAGTGATAATCACATACACCTCACCACCCACCTCTTTCTGTGCCTTGTGCAAAGGGCACCGTCTCCATCTCCAGCAAGAAGAAAAGAAATCAGTATAAATTAATCTTTCTGCTTACCGTTGGGGTGCCTAAATAAAATTGTTTGTCTATAGCTACCCTCTCGGAGTCACTTAGTGGTTACAATGGGAATGACTGGGGTGGGGCGGCAGGGTGTGTGCATATGAAGGTGTTTGCCAGCTCTGTTTTATCCGGTAGCAGTCTTCCCTGCTTCTTCAAAGCAAACCAATGCAGGTAATGAGAGCCAGTAACATGGCAACTTTTTACATGAACAGGCTTGCCAGAACCAGATCTTCCTCTCTCCTGCCAGAAAGCTGTTTCTCTGAGGAATCCATGCATCTGGCACCAAATTCCAATCATAGCACTACAACTGCGGGGATTACAGAGACATTGGCACCTCATCTGAAGAGACAGTATTTGTTTTCCTTGTTTAGAACTATAAATAGTCAATAGAGGACTCTCATTTAAGCAGTATTGATGATTGAAATAAACCAGACACAGCCAAAAATTGGACTTGTGTTCCAAAGCCAAACCAACTCTTGCTTCAGAAGCTGAAGTTCCAAAAGGGCAGTGCAGAAAGCACTTGCCCAGCAAGCATACTGGCCCTGAAGGAACACTGACACACCAGGTGTCCCTGTTTGATCTTGTAACTGTTTGCCTAGGTCATTGTTTGAATTGGAACTTTATAAAATACCTTCAGCTCCGCTGTGGTTTGTGTAGCTGACTTCCTCCTTCCCTCTCCTGAGACCCACGAAGTGAAGCAATACTGAAGTGGCCTGAAAGCGCCCTGCCTGAGCAACCCGCTAAGAACAGGTATGTACTCTTGAAGGGCAGGTGCAGGATCTTTATACTTAGCACACTGGAAGTGGTGCTTTACCACCTTGTCACTAGAGCTCTCCTGCCCTGGGGGAAACATGCCTTTGAACCTCCCCTGGGGCTGAAGAAGTAAATGACTGCAGTTGTTCTATTCCCTGGGTGAACAATGCCTTTGCTACAACAGCAGGAAAAAGACTGTGTCTTTCTTCCCTGATCTTTTTAAAAAGAAGAGAGAGAGGGAGAGAGAAAAGATTGCTTGGTTCCTGTTTTTAAGAATAATTGCTGGCTCCTTCTTGCAGAAGACATTTGAGACTGGTATGAATAAAAGGTGCAAAAAAACTTTTGGAAGAAAAAAGAGAGACAGAAAGTTGTTGCCACAATGGACACTTTTGCCCCAAAGACCATGATGCTGGGTAGGTTCCCAAGTGCACAAGTTCTGGCATTTCCCCCTCAATTCCTGTTCCTACCAGTAGAATTTCCCTCAAAATCAACTGCCATGTCCTGCAAGCAAAGGTCATAGAATCATAGATTTGTTTGGTTTGGAAGCAATCTTGAAGACCGTCTAGTTTCAATGCCCCTGCCTTCAGCAGGGACACCTTCCACTAGGTGAGGTTGCTCAAAGCCCCATCCTACCTGGCCTTGAACACTTCCAGGGATGGTACATGCACAGCTTTTCCAGGCAACCTGTTACAGTGCCTCAACACCCTCACAGTAAAGAATTTCTCCCTATATCTAATCTAAGCCAACCTTTTTTCAGTTTAAAGTCATTCCCCCTTGTCTTATCATTGCATTCCCTTGTCAAAAGCTGCTCTCCAGCTCTCTTGTAGGCTTCCTTTAGGAATTGGATAGCTGCTCTAAGGTCTCACTGGAGCCTTCTGTTCTCCAGGCTGAACAACACCAGCTCCTTGTCTGCATAGAAGAGGTGCTCCAGCCCTCTGAGCATCTTTGTGGCCCCTTCGCGGTCATTACTTCATGGTCGAGAATTGCAAACAATAGTTCCTCTCTCTGGCAGGGAGCTCTGTAGTGACAGAAAGAGGTAGAGTAACACCAGAAACCAAGAACAGTCTAGTTAGTGTAAAATCAGGAGCATAGCTGTAACTCGTGCTGAAAATCATGTCCTTGAGCTAGAAGGGAAACGTGACTGGGGAGAAGAACTAACAAGGGTAAGGAGTAAGTGACAGGAAGATAAAAGGGTAACTCCCCCAAAACCGAATACCTTGCTGTGTTTTTTAATAATAAATTGCACCACATTGTGTTTCCTTCCTCACTCTTGCTTATGCAAATGTTAAATTAAGAACCACAAGCTGCCAAAACCTTCTTTATCTAATATCAGTCACAGCCACATAAAAACAACGTTGTTTTGGTGGCATAGATACAACAACCCTCATGGCTAATCCATCCTCAGCTGAGTGTTGTCTGCCTGGATTTCTTCTAAATACTCAAGTCCTTTACGGTTGCACTGGGGCACATTTTTCCTTGGAGCCTTTCCTTGCACAGCCTGTTTGCGAAAGAGATACAGCACTGTTGTATGAAACACTCTGCAGCTTCACCACCACCTTACTGGATACCTACCAGTTCCATGTGCGAGGTGATATTTTAGTTTTTTAGGACTTTTTCCCTATTCCCCCACATGATTGCAAACTCCCTTTTCTATGTCCAGTGCACCCCTATCAAAATACATTTATCTTAAGGTTAATTCCCATGGTGCTGGATATCTTAGTAAAAGGATACTTTCATGAAAAATATCTGAAAATGTGATGTTCTCGCTTCATCATGGTATTCTGCTCTCCACACACCAATCTCTTTACTTGTAATCCCCTTGTTCCCCCTTTCTCCACAAAACACTGCCCTGCTTGTCACCTCTGCCTCAGTCTCATTTTTCTGAGTGCCCTTTTCTGTACTCTGTTTCCTGGATTCAAGCCAGAGGGGCACATTAGCTTCCTCAACTCTATATCACCTTCTGCCGTCATGATTTTATATTCTTTGCTACATAGCAGTATTTTCCCTACTCTTAATTTAAGCCAAATCTCCAAATCCTCACAGTTACCTCCACGATTTTGGTTCTTCCTACAAATTGCCTGTCCCCTTTGATCTTTTTCCTTTTTCACAAAGAACATCGATGCATTTTTTAAAACATGAGATGTCACAGTGTGGGCACTTGCATCTCTGATGAACTGTACACCAAGAAGCAAAAGACAGCTGGTCTTCCAAAAATGGTGATGCTGCTATATCTTTTTGAGGAAAAAGCCAAACAGGGACAGTCAGTAATTCTGGGCTTTTGCTAGTGATGCTCTTGAATCTACAAAGGTTTGAGAGGAAGCACATCCGTAGCTAATTCACCCAAGATGAGAAAAAATTTGCAGCAATGCTTCCTGCACAGTCTCCAATAAACAAGAGTTGCTAATTGTTTATTGCTTTTGTTTCTCTCTGCTGTCACTGACTTAGCCTTAAGCAGACTCCATTCCAGGCTGGAATTTTTGATTCTTGTCCATCTGCCTGGGTGTTTTTTGTCATACCTGTATTTCCTCTTAGTGGTCTTCTTACAAGGTATGACAGTTTGGCACAAATACAAGTCTGAGGCCAGCATCTGAGCTCTCTAGACCTTGGTCATGGCTTTTATCTGTAAGGGGCACTGAAGTGAAACCAGATAAACCTGCAGCTTGGGAGTTCAAAGTTAAGACTGCCATCTGGATTGGGATCTCAGCTGCATGGTTCAGGCATGTCTCCTGTTTTTGTTAAATATCAAGACATGTTCTTTCCCCTTGACACTCCTTCTTTCCCTACAGTTTTCAGCTTGAAGAATCAGGTAATTACTACCCTGGGCTTTCCATCCTCTGGAAAATACTCTGCCCTCCTACAAAAGATAGGTTTTTCAGCTCAAAGAGAAGTGGGCGAGCTATCTGTGCTCCTTGTCTTGTGATTGTTTCTCAGAAAAATTAACATTTTCTTCAGAGCTGCTTAGGTCTAAGGGAGGTGAGTCATAAGTCTCGTTTTACTGTGTGAGCCTTTACATGGACATTAATTAGCATGGGATATCAGTTATTCTCTGACCTTGGTTTCCCTTATCCCACCAAACCATACATTCCCATCCATACTGCTATGACCAACAGGATTCCCAGTTTCTCCAAACTGATGTTAACCCACCTGGACCGTGTGAAAGGGCCATATCTGAGGCCTTGTTGTGACAGGGTGACAGTGACATAAGAGGACCTTCCTCTCAAGCATTAAGGACCGATCCATCCATTAAGGTCTTTGTCTGGATATGGCTCCTGCTGGCATTTTCCTTGGCATAAATGCAGTGTAACACCAAACTGCTACAGGGAGTCGCTGTCTCTGCTGCTCCACCTGGACTGTCGGGCTTCTTCAGCCATGCAATGGGATTAGAGAAATAAATGGCTTGGTTTTATGAAAACTAAACCTCTCTGGTTGTTCATGGGCTCCTGCCTTCGTTGCTAATGTGATTGTCGGTTGGGTAAAGCTTCAGTGAGGATCATCATCTCCTGGAGCAAAAAGTCCTCCTTTCCCTCCTGGCAGGTTTGCAGTGGGAAAGGAGCACTGGGAAGCTGCAGGGAAAGGACCTGGAACCTTTTTGCCAGAGAGAGGCACAAAAGCAAAGTGAGGCATTTTGAAAAGGCCCCAAGATATGAGTGCTCCAGCTCAGTGTGGGTAATGTGCTGTGGGAGATGTACCCTAAACTGTGGTCCCAAAGCTCAGAAGAAATGTTCCAGATGAAGAAGGACATGGGGACACCAGTATCATCTTCCTTTGTAGTTTTATCAATAGATTGGTGTAAGTTGGAGTGAAGTGACTACAGAGTCTGTGTGTGCACAGGTACCGGCACAGGTACCAGTACACAGGTACCACACTGCGGCTGCTGGTGCCACATCTCTGGTTTTAAAACACTGTACAGTTACTCTGACAATAATATTTAAGTGATTCCATTAGGTCCCTTTCCTTTTAAAAGAAAATTATTTAAAAAACATAAAATGTATTTGACATCCTTGATTGCATTCCCAAATCACCAGTCTAATGTGTTAAGAGTCTGAACAACAGCTCAGAGAAACCAAAGGAAATTCTGTGTTACTTGCGGACAACAACTGCCCAGAAAATGGAACAGGCACCAAGGAATAAGTGAGATGGAAAGAATCTGATCCTCCTCATTAAACTGCTCACTCTTCAACAACAGATGGTGTGTTTGCGAGTGTTTGCTGTTAAGAAAGTTAAGGCCCTGGACCAAAGAGAAAATATAAGCCACATTTAACTACTTGCATATGTTGACTTTTGGAATCATTTTCAGCCAGATATAATGTCAGACATCTATACACTGACCCTTCAGTTTTGTTTGCCTGTGCTCTTTCATTTGTCTGTCATTATGTTTGTCCTGTGACCCCACATGACAGAAAAATGTTCAGTATTGTTTTACCATACATAGCAAACAAGCTCAGACAACTACTTAAAAGAAAGGAGAACTGCAGCTCATGGAAGGTTTTGTATAGCAGAGATGTTTTAATATAGGCAGGAGGTAACAATTATTATGTCTGCCTCTAACATCATTCAAATAACTATGCCAATTTGCATCACTCAGAATTGATTTTACTGTGTTGCCTGTCTGTTTCAGAGTGATGGAAGTGTTTTTAAACCTCAACTAAAATTTTCTAAGAATGATGCTAAGGAAAAACATGTTGTTTTGCAATCCTAAAAGATCTTGCCTATGCAAACCCCTTGTGTGTGTGCCATCCAGATCATATAGATGCATGTATTCACATATATCTATGTATTTCTGCATTTATTTATTTATTTATATTCTGTTGTGGTTATTTTTCTTCCTGCCCTGTCTCATTCAAATGAGTTGGAGACATGCTAGTGTCAGTGAGGGAGAAGAAAAATGGCTTTATGCATAAAGCAGCAACACTCAGTGCTGGAAAGCTGGATTTGAATTCTGCTTTTTCATGGAGTTCCCACACTATGCCAGCTATGTGATGTAGGATGCTTTTCCCAGCTGGTTGTTAAAACACATTTACACTGCAGATGGTTGTCCAGAACCTGCAGGACAGCTTCTTTACTCTCCACGAGTACCTGCAGCAGGCCAGTCCTGTGCTGCCTGGCGCTTCCATTTAGCAGCCCTAGTTCCACCCCTGTATCTTCTTCTGCCCCCAGACCCCTACTCTGCTGTCACGCAGCACAAAGGCAAGAGTGAAATCGCCTTTTGTAACTGGATTTTCAGTCAGATCTGACCAAAGTCAGATTACATGTGAACCAGTGCTCTAATCACTGGGCTGTTAGATTTAAGCATGTATGTCAAAATTAATTCCACCCCCACCCCCACAGCACCTTTTGTTTTATCTTTGCATCAGGCATTTCTTCTGTAAATTTTCTGCTGATCACATCAGATTCTTCTGCCTATGCAACAACAGATTGAAATTGGTTTCGGATGCAGGGAAACATATTCCCTCTTCCACCTTGTACATAAGCCCTCCCAAGAAATGGACACAACATGCAAAATGTTCGTTACTTTGATTCCCTCAGATCCTGCTAGAGCATACCAGCAGGGCCTGTATTTCCTCTTCCAAGGGAAGCTGCACAGTAGGTCAAAGAGCATTGCTTCCCCGAAAGGGATCTAGGGCTTTGCTTCATTGAGCTGAACTCCCTCTGCAAACCACCACATCCCGAACCCACTACCGGTGATAAGAGGTTCTAATGGGCAAAACTGATATTCCTTGTTACTTTGGCAAGTCTGTGTTAGTACAATTTACTCCAGAGTTTGGACCATATACCACCTGCTGTCATCATCAAAACACATTTTGTTTTAATATTAGATGAATCTCAAAAGCATTGCTGAAAGAATAAAAAAAAAATCACCCATGTGCTTCTTTACTGGAAGCAGCAAAATGATTTCCACTAAAATACAGTATTAAATCTCATTCTTCTATTCTGCTGTGAAGCAACAAGAAAGTTATCTCATAGGCAGGATTTTTCTAAGATTTTTTGAAGCAGCTTCACAGCTGTCACTGATACTGTCAAATTGGCATACTGTATACCTTGAAATGCCGTGCACTGCACAGTCATAAATCCCACATGGATTTATCCAGCAGGCTTAGTGTCATTAGCCCCTGTTACAGACAAGCTGCAGTGCTGAATGAGCGCATAACTTGACAGAGGTCATCCAAGGTAGCAAAGACCTCGCAAGGGAGCACAGATTTCATAACAGCCTCTCATTTTCTGAGCGTTGCTGGGTAAGCAGCCTGGATGCGATGCACTCTTGCTATCATTTCCTTTTGCCTTCAACGGTTTCTATTGAGAATGCATCTGTGAGTCATTTAAAAAAAAACCAAACCAAACCACAAACATTTCTCAGGCATTTTGTTGTCTGTTTTCTGACCCTAAAAAAAGCTACCTGTCATTTTCCAGAGTCATTGCCAAATCTCAACGTGGCTGTTTTTAATATTCGTTGTAATTGTGTTAACATGTTCGCTGAGCGAGCACTCCTAGCCTGTGCTGACCGCGTGGAATTCAAAATTAGCACAGTAATTATATTTCACAGGCTACTGGTCGCTGGGAAATTTCACCTCGCTTGTGAATTTACATGTTCTGAAATAGGTCGGAGAAGCAGATGGCTTTGAAAGAAGAAGCGAAATAAAAAGGGCTGGGAGTCAAGTCTCCTGTTTTGCTTATTAGATTAAGCCCTTTACTACAGGGTGAGTGCTCACATCCAGTTAGGTGGTTCACTAGCACTGAGTGAATCATCAAGAGTGTCTCTGGAATTTTCCTGGAGGGTATTTTCTGGGTAGCTTCCAGGAGTATTTATGCACAGTGCATCCGGAAGCATGGAAGCACTGGTTTGTTATTCACCACAGTTCCATCAGGGAGTTGCAAAAGAGCAGCAGATGAGCCCGACATCTAAGAGCCTAAGAGCAGAAGATAAACAGTTTTCTATTACCATGATGCTGAAATTGTAATTAAATATAGGCATTGCCAACTGCAAGATCTGTTAGATAACTGAGCAAATGTATCTCTGGGGAAGCAACCTTTGCCTGAGGTATTTTTCTCATTTCTGTGGACACATGGAAAAGTATCAACATCCTTATTCAAGTCCTTCTTTGGTTATAATTTCAATCCCAGTAATTAAAGACAGTCTCAGTCAGCTGAAGTCCCTCAAGGAAAAGGAACAGAAGCCCACTGTATCCCTTCACTGTATCAGCACATTATGGTATTTTCCCACATATTATGGTAGGGTGAAAAATAAATACAAACACTGCAGAGACACACAACCTACTTCTGCAAGTGCTTTCATGCTGTGTGCTGTCTGCGTTTGCCTCTTTTTTGCTTTCTGTTTTCTCTTTTACTTGCCTTCCTTCCTACATACCCACAAACACTTGATTTATTTCTCAGTTTAATAACATCAACAAAAAAAGAACGGAATTGCTTTAATGACCAGTTTTATTTTTGAAAGAAGCCAACAGTCATGCATAGCCAACTCGCATGTGGAGTCTCTTGCTCAGTGAAGAGGCAGCACCATCTGGAAACCTGTCACGATGCCTCTCTATTACTTCTCCACTATGATATGTATCTGCAGAACCATTGCATGGCCACAGTATCTCTGCAGAAATACAACTGCACCGCTAGTCATGGGTACCTGGAGACAACCCATGGGCTCCTGATATGAAGATGCAAGTCCTTTCCACATGCCCTGAAGGAGAGTTTCTGCTGGCTTTTGGCTGAACACACGCCATGCTTATTAGGTGGCTGATCACGTTGTTCAGAGGTACTAGAGTATCAAAACTAAGGATTTTAGTTTCCTATATGATAAATCTACCTGGAAATGCCAAAGCTGTAATACCCTCTTTTTCTTTCCTCAAAGTCTGCAGGAGAAAAACAATACATGTACTTTTCCTGATTGTTGTGCTCCTGTCTGTACGCAACAGACAGAGCTCATGTGAACTATATGTATGCAAAGAAGTTCCTAGGAAAATCCTAACCCAAGAATTGAGTTTTGTTTATCAGTCAGAAAGCAATTAGTAGTAACACTCTTTTCTTCTCTTAGGAAATGAGATCCACCATCTAATTGACTACCTGAAACAGGTTTGAATGCAATGCTTGCAGTTCTCTGCCCATTAACAGCACCTCAGACACACCAAAGCTCAGCCCAAAATAGTCAGACAGCCTTCTAGTACTTTAAGGGGGCTTATAAAAGAGAGGGAGAGAGACTATTTACATGGATAGAGACTAATAGGACAAGAGGAAATGGTTTTAAACTAAAATAGGAGAGATTTAAATTAGATGTTTGGGAGAAATTCTTTACTGTGAGGGTGGTGAGGCATTGGAACAGGTTGCCCAGAGAAGTTCTGGATGCCCCATCTCTGGAAGTGTTCAAGTCCAGGTTGGATGAAGCTTTGAGCAACCTGGACTAGAGGAAAGAGTCTGTGCCCATGGCAGAGGTGTTAGATGGTCTTTAAGGTCCCTTCCAACCCAACCCATTCTAGGATTCTAAGATTCAATGAAAAGCCAGAGGCTGTTGAGTATCTGTTTATCTGTGCTCTATTTTTATGCTTAGCATTGCAAAAATCAAGAACTGATTGTTTATTTATAATTAATTGAGGTTCTTTTCCTCAGCATTAAGCAATGAATTCCTTAATGACATTCAAATCAAGTGTACACTGAGATGGAAATGGAGGATTATTTTAATAAATATATCAATAATTCTTGTTAGTAGAAGCCTGGAGTCTTGCCTTGCCTGACAATCCAATCACAGTGTATGTTTTCTTGTTTTACTATTTTGATTTCCATTGGATTTATATAGAAAAAAAATAGAGTATCATTGTATAAAGAATGTATCCATGTCAAATAATAAAAACATGAGGTTGATAAGAACGGCAGAACAATAAGATGCCTTGAGCAATTCATCTTATCATCAACCTTGAAGTATGGCTAAAAACATCTTACAAGATTCATAACCAAAGTTATCTAGGAAAAATGTGGCATAATGCTGTGAGGAAAAAACATATAAAGAAAAACTAAAAGTTGTTCTTAAATATTTCAAAGAGCTAAATTCTTCTACAACATAAAGGCAAATAAGACTATAATAATTATTCATGCTGTACAATCATTTCACTATATGTAACATTGTAGCTAGAATAGATCAGAAAAAAATATAGCTCTGTTTTTGCCTTTTTCTTCGAGTCTGTTTTTCATGGACAATATTCCAGCCCAGTGATTTTTAGACAGAGGCCAGGTAGGTTTTGATCTGCCATCTTACCTACAGAACCAGCTTGCAGCAGACAACCCATCTCAGCCCCAGCATTCCAATGCCTCATATGTGGTTGTCATCTCATGAGAATGAAACAAGACCAGAGGGCTTGAAGTCATTTACATTCTTGTGAGAACAAACAGAAGAGGCTTCAAATGAGATTACCCCGAAAGATACTTGGATGTTTCAACAGTATTAAAAAGTGTTAGGTATCACTGGCAGCCCTTATAAGACACTTCCTTGAGAAACCAGTAAGAACTGGAAGTAAGATAATTTACAGAAATTTGCTATTTTAAGGGTTTGTGCAATCTGGAATGACACTACACCCACAGCAGGGCCTGCCAGTGTGGTCATCCAGACTTTTGCTAAAGGTCTGAGTCAAAACTTGTGCCATTCCTGTATGGACCAGCTACAATCAGTTCCTTCATGAGGTAAATCAGAAGCAGCTCAACATGGTCCTATCATACTTTTAGCTGTCAGCTGCAGAAAGTAGCTCACCATGACCACTTGACCTATGTGTCACCAGTGTGCAGGATGTGCCTTCTCAATGCTGTCTGTGTTCAGAATGACAGGAAGACGGAGAAAAGAGAAGCTCTGATGCATGAAACACAGAACAATCATAAGCATACAGAAGTAATTTATATAGCAAATAAATCCCCCAGTCTTGTACTGCAGAGTGAGAGAAACACTGAGGATCTGAAGCATACCCAGCACAGTGCTCAGCTCATGAGGAGTGCTCTGGCCCCAAAAAGTATTTGAGGAATGGAGCATGTGCAAGACACAGGACAATAAACATTTTTCCACCAGAAATCCAATGCTTAATGCAGGCAAAGTAACAACAAATAGGAGCTGCTTGCATTCAGCCTATTCCCCAAAATTGGAGCTACCTTCACCAAATACTTTAGGCAGCAAAACAGGTAGGTGAAGAAGTGGCAAAATTACGGTTTATTGACGGATATGAGAAGGCAGGGACACAGTCAGGCACCATTGTTTCTGCTAGGGATCAGAGTTCAAGCCACACTGACCTCTTAATTGCCTGGAGTTCAGCCCAAGCAAGGCTGGCATCAGTGGTCTGTGAAGGCAAAGGTCATGGCTGACCAGGCCTTGCTCTTCAGCAGCATAATTTCTAGGGCTTGTAGCCCAGATTTTACAGGCATAGCAGTAACAGTGCTAACTGCTAATTTATTTATAACAAATTCCTAATTTATTTTTGGCTCTCAAATGTCATAGAGAAAGTGGGAATCAGTCAGTCAGCAAGACTGACACACAGCAAGTATCTCCAGGGAAGAGAGTGATCTGTACCACTACTATTGACTTTGCTTGGCACTCTAGACTGCTTTTTCCCCTTCTGTTTTTTGCACAAGTTGCATCTAGAGCTTGAATTCATCTGGTTTCATGCAGGGTGCCAACTGATCATCCCCAAGCATGTGGTTTGAAGCTCTCTGATGGACAGGTCATACAGGCAGAGCCTTATATCCTCATTGAGAGCAGGGGCATGTTTGATCCTTATCTGGAGCAGAGTTTTTGGTGCAATTTCTTTCAAAGGAAGCCAAGTAATTTTGTGGACCGAAATGAGAATGATCAGGGGGTTCATTTCAACACTATGCTACTGTACCATATCAAAATGCAGCCACAGGTAAGGCATTTCATGTTACTAGCCATACGTACTAACCATGTATGTGATCATATTGTTCAATCTTATCTATCTGAAACAAGAGGAAATAACAAAAAAGGACTCTGATTAAGGACTATGCTCTTTGGAGATGTCTTTTTGCCCCCCAGATAAAATCTGTGACATGGGTGATTTGGAAGCACTGTAGAGAAGCCTGAAAGAATAAAATCTAGAAAAAGCATGGAAATTACCCTAGTAATAAAGCATTAAATAATCTCTCCAGAGCTTCTTGTAGATAATGAATATTAAAGGCCTTTGTGAATTTCATTGTTTTACAACCTGCAGCCCTTGTGTGAGAAACGCTTGTTCTAGAGGAAATTAGAGTTACAGACCAGTGAACAGGATATTTCCTTCTTTTGCAAAACTCATCCAGGCATGTTAGAGTTGCATGTTCCCAAACAACACAGGTATTTTCTCAGACAGGATGTGGACCAAAGACACACATCCACCTCCACTTTCTTAAAATGAAGCTATAGCCTGCTTCTCACATTAGTCCGGAAGAACAAGCAAGTCACCTACTTCCTTTGTTTGGGAGTGTTCAGAACCTGTAGGAGCTGAAGCACTAAGGAAATGAAATAGCCTTTTAAGATACTTTTGTGATCACAGAATTTATACACTGAGGCTCTAAACTGATTCGAGAAACACTGTGCTCTTCAGTGGGTTGTCATTTCTAACAGGTTTTATTCAGCAGGTCTAAGATCTTATGAGTCATTCCGCTGGCTCCTTATTCCCTGACCAAGGTCTGAAAATAGATATTTCTCCAGCTTGCCACTTCAAGACAAAAGCCAGGAGTGCCACAGAACTTTCCAGCAATGTCTATCCATATCTCTGAGCAGCAGTTTTATGGGGAGGAGCAGGTCTATTGTCCTGTTTACTTTTTTGTGTGTTCTCACTACAGCTGACCATACTTTAAAATGGGTTTAGTTCAGCAGAAATCTTATTAAAAAAATCCAATCCTAAAGACCTCCATGCATTGTCTCACCAAAGTTTTTTACATCTTTGGTGAAAAGCGGAAAAAAGAAAAAAAAAAAAGAGTAGAAAATAACTTTAGCTTTAATAGATGAACACAAAATTTCCACTTGACAAATCATTTGGCTTTCAGATTCTTTACAATCTCGGTAAAAAATCTATAATAATCATATGTTTTCTCCTTAAACTGACCCTGCTAGTGTTTTAAAAATGTTTATTTGTTTAACAATAAACTGTCTTTTGAATGACAATATCATCTGAGTATTTCATCACATTTTTACTTGTATCCCATCCCAGAAAAGCAGTTGGGTAAGCAGGATATTTCAATTCTGTTTCTGAGGTGAGATCTTATTTATTTTATTCCCCATGGGAATTCAGAAATTCTGGAACATAAAAGTTTTCTGTTTTTTGAAACATCAGTTATGATGTTTGAAAAATCAATGTTTCCTCAGCCTGCTCCTCACGTAAGTGTCTGAGCAGCTGGTTCCCCACGTGGCTGTTTTCCTATGCAACCCTCCTGGAAAGAGGGGAGAGTGTCTGAATGGGAAAGAGCAGAAGATGGCAGGTATTGCACAAATAACTGAGATTTTGTTCCAGAATAAGAAGAGTTTTCAAAATCTCCATCTTTCTCATAACAGAGAAAATCCTGTTCCCTTCTGAGTTATTTATTAGAGATTCTCTGTAAAAGGGCCCCCTAATGGCTAACTGACCTCTGCAAAAAAAGCAATTTACTCTGTAGAGGGATTTTGTCTGTGTTGCTGTGTTAGCTTGGGGTCTCAGTCCTGCTAAGCCCAAAATCCCTGTTGCCCATGCTGCTTACCCTGCTGGCTTATCGCCTGCATCTAGCTAGACTTGAGTGAGCCAGTTGGCCTTTCAGGCAGAGACACAGGTCCCATGTTACACAGGCTCCTACATTACTGCAGAATACCTCGTTATAATTCAAGTGTTTCCTTTGGATGTAAAAGAAGCTGGCAGCACTTCTGAACAGGCACTATTTGGGGTGAGAGGTCTGGAGGAAATAGGGCAGGCTACGCCGGCACTCGGCAGGAGCTCTGCTGCGCTACGGCTGCTTGCTGAAACGGATGAGAACAGTCAACACTTGATAACTGCCTTTGATCTTTCTTTGCAGGTAATTTATATGAGTGTTTCTGGCTTTTGTGTTCTCTTGAGCATGACACTTGTGGGCAAAGGAGCTCAGACTTCAGGCTGGATTTTTATGCCACAGAAGAGAAAGAAAGCTCCAAGAAAAGCTCCAGGTAAAACCATGTAATCCAGCATGTGGAAAGCAGGGAAGGATAAATGGCTGAATTCAATGACCTTTACAACTAATTTCCAATGCTCAGCAGTTTCCGCTGTGTTTTGTTAAGAATAGATGACGACAGGCAGGAGTTTGGGCAGGAGCGATCCATGATTCAAGGCTACAGTGAACACCATGTAAATCCTGTATCCCTGTGCTACCCCTAGCCAGATCAGGCCCTGGTACTCATAGCTGGGTCCTGAATCTGTAGACAGCCTGAATTTCATCTCCACTCTTCCATGGCAAATAAATATACTTCTATAACATTCCAGATCCCCCAATATCCATTTTAGAGCCAAATTTCTGAGTGCTCCTGTCCTTTTCCTTTAGAGGGCCTAACATGCCACATTATCTTCCCTAATGAAGGCAATTATGCTTTGCAAAATGAATATATCTTGCTGGTTATGATACAATTGTGGTTTATATACAGTGAGCACGATTGTTACTGGCATGATGCTGTACTTTGAAGTTCTGGTCTTGCTCTATCTGTCCTTTTACTTCATGGCAATTCCTCCTCTCATCTTACTTTTTCACTTCTTCACCCCATTTGGACTAACAAGCTTTCAGGCAAATGCTGTCTCTTATATGTTTGTAATATCAGCCCCTCAGCTGAACTGCTGTCCTTACGAGCTATTACAATTGCAATAAGAGTGAAAATTAGAATATTCGTCCATCATGGAAACACCAGTGGTAAATCCAGTTAATGAACTTTAATGCTCCTCATACCTACCATGTTGCTGCAGTTTCATGGAGTGACTAAGTGACTACACCAAGACAGTTTTAATGTACCCATCCTGGCATAAACAGTTTTCTACCAAACTCACCAGCCACCAGCTCTTTTCCTGTCAGGATACACCCTACTGGTACCCCACAACATCTCCTGAGTTGCCCATGACATCAGCTGCCTGGGAACTAGAAAAAAATTCGTCTCTCTAATCCTCAAAGCTTGCTTGAACAGATTTGCTGGCACCATGCCTGTGCTAGAGGACAGGAACATTTAAAAGCACATAAATTTTTTGGCTCATTGAAATCATTCTGTTGCCCTGTTTTTTCATTGCCATTCAGCCTGATTTGCAAGCAATTTTCTCAATGGAGTACTTCACAGAGGTTGGGAGTATGCTGTGTTCAACACTGCATTCTAGCCATAAGCCTCGTTGGTGTGTTGGTTTATTTTCTGGCACTGTCATCTTGCAAGTAACACTTACCTTCCCAGGTTTTGGCACAAAACACTTCCTACTTAGTCATCAGATGCCCAGTGAAGCTTACTTCATTCAGACAGATTCTGTACTTCTTTTTCAAAGCTCACTTTCAGAATTCATTTCTGCTTGTTAATGCAAGCCTCCGAGCATGCTGCTGCTGTGCATTTTTAAACACTTACCCAAATGTCATCTCTATTATTTCCAAACTCTCAGACTCTTTGGGGATAGCTTAGATGCAAATGAGCTGTCAAAGAAAGATTACTTGAACCAACATTCAGAATGACAAAAGGCTTACAGACTGCATGCACAGCACACGGCTTCCAGCTTCCCAGTCAGCTGTTATTTGCCAAAATCAAGGGTTTATACACAGTCCAAAAAACCGTTCAGCTTTCTTACAACGGGGCAGTTTTTCTCCATTGAAAAATTTAAACCTCTTAGATCTAGGAAAACTCTGATTTCCATAGCTTCTCAGATGTTGCTCAGCTACTCACTCAACCCACACATTCTTTGTACCTAAAAAGGCACTACAGAATCTGCTGTCCTCTGCAAGGTGGAGTAGTTTCTCCCTGTCACACACTTTTTAGGGGATATTGTACAGGTGGATTAGAAGAAAAACTGCACTCACCTACATGTGCAGCAGTCTGAGAAACAGTGAGTGTTGCTCTGATAGAACAAACCAGGATTGCTCTTTCAAAATGAAGGCCCACATCCATGGAGGCACATGGTATGATCCCTGGGGCTGTCCAGTGCAGGAGCTGGACTTTGATGATCCTTGTGGGTCCCTTCCAACTCAGAATATTCTGTGATTCTGTGATCCAAGAGGCTCCATGAGGAGATGGAAGACAGTCACTGAAAACAAAGGCACCATTTTGTGAAGCCCAGCTTTCTAACTGCAGATGGCACCCCTGATTTTGCTAAGGTGACATACATTTTGCTGAAGAGCTGATTTCTTCAGTGGGAAATAAGGGAGCACCAGAGACTGAGGAATTTAAACCAAAACCTGACCTGTTTTAGCACTGTCTCAGTGTTATACACAGGAGATACATACACTCATGCACTCATTAAAATGGGACAGCAAGCCAAATTCATCTCTCATACAACTACTGACATCAACAGACGGCTCACTGTGTTTGAACAGCAGCTGTCACAATTTGTTCCCTGAATAATATTTAGCCAAAATTAAACCTAGATTTAGATAGCAGGTACTTTGCAGATTTTCTGGTGTTGCAATAAGCATTGAGCAAATTCTAGAATAGCAGGGTTTGAAGGGTGCACAAGATATGCTTAGTTCTGATTTCCTATGTCCCCTGAGAACTCCTCCCTCCCCACACTGGCAGTGGTCCAAGTTATGCCTTTTTCAGCAAGATAGTCAAATACAGTTTTAAAAGGAAATACATACATTGCACTTTTCATCTCAAGAGCCTGGAAAGTGCAGCTGGGCATTAATTAATCAGAACAACATCTCTGCAAGTTAAAGGAATATTTTTATCCCCTGTGTGGAAACTGAGGCACGAGGAACTCAAGTATCCTACAAAAGGTCAAAAAAGAAGTTCATCACAAGAGAAAAGAATTTGCCTAATAGGTGATAACTGTGGGCTACGAAATACTCCGTGTAATTGATGAAGAGGAGTTCTGTGCTTTTCATGGTTTATTCCTGCTGAGAGATGCTCTTTGCCCACAAACTGCTGAACCAAGACTGAATGTTAATCAGTATGTCATACCGTGTTGGTCCTCAGCCCAAATCACTGCAGTCTGTAACCATTGCCAGCCCTTTTTTTTAGCTCTGTGGTGTAAGGGCTTCAGGTTTGAAAATAGCCAAGACTTTAGAAAAAAACAACAAAAAAATATTTCAGTGTGGTCAAATTTATATGCCACTGTTGTCCTGCAGGAAAGTATTACTCACTGGATAAAAGGGAGTCATGTCAACTGCTGCTGCTGTTGTTCACAGCATATGAAAAGGGAAGAGTATTGTTTTCATACATATGCCACTATCTTTGAATGTCTGTAGTGGGGGAACTTTTAATATTTCCAACACTATGGATTGCTTCTCATGTCTGATACAGGGCTAGACTGGGGTGCATACCAGAATTGCCCCTCTGCCTGGCACCTTACTTTGCAATCTGCCTGTCATTTTGAGCAGTGTCTTCCTAGTAGTTCCTTGTGCCCTTACATCTACACCTCCTGACTCAGAATAAAATTGCTTTATTCTCTCCATTTATTCTGCATTTTTTCAGTGGTATACCAGGGATGGGATCCCTGGAACCATTGCTAACCTTGCTGTCACTAGCAAAGCATCCTAAGAGGACAGGGAGGGGACAGGGACTGCATTTCCCTTACTACACCATGTGCCATGAAAGCCTCTCCTTGGGCAGAGCTGCCAGGAAAGGGGGAGCACAGAGGAGTTACAGTCCTCTCAATTTGTCTGGTTAAATTCTCTCCCTTAAGAATGATTCATGCTGACCTAGAAAATGTAACAGAAATGGATATGTCGGTTACCAGGTTACTGCTGTGCCTTGCAAAATCATGGCAAGCTCTTTCCCAAGGGATGAACTTTCACTTCCTGCCCCAAGTGATACTGTCCTCTGAAGCGCTGGGGTAACTGCAGTTTAAGTGGATTTAGTCGCAGCACAGTTGACACTGCCTATAGGGTAAAAAAAGGCATCTGTGGAAATAAAAAGACCCTTCTGCATAAAATTAAAAAAAAATTCTGCAGGAGCTTAGGCTACATGTCTCCAGCTGAGCACTGGAGGAAAGTCACAGTGGGCTCTCTACGCCCCCAGAAACCTCTTTAGCTGCACTGCCAAATCTACAGACAACATTTTTATGTGTTGTGTTGAACGGAATAGCAGAATTTTATCTTTAAAGACAGAGGAAATATGTTGGGCCCCATGGTAGTGACTGTTACTTTAATATCAGACTGTCACCAGTATAGAAGGCTCTGCCTGTACTCTCAGGCAACTTGAAGCAACAGCTAGGATTGTGATGTTTGCCCGTTTGCTTATGAAGTAGTGACAACTCTGAGACTCAAAAGGGACACTACAAATCTATGCACTGCCACTCAGTCCATTGCCAGAGCTCCTAATCTTTTGTCCTATATCCGTCATTTTCTAGGGGTGTGTGTTATTCTTGTACAAAAGCACTGCAGCATAGAAGAAATAGAATATCTGAGAACTAGAAAAAAAGGAGAGGGAAGAACTTTTGATCTCAAATAAATAGCACTAGAGCTGCAACACCGGATGTATTTTTTTCTTTCCATACTTAATTCTAAAGAGGGATTTTCTAACTAATCTGCATTTGTTACAGAACTTGGAGAATTTCTACCATTGTGCTACAGACCTAGGAGATCACGTGGCATAATTTAGGCTTCCCTCCCTACAGAGCATACTAGTTCTTTGTTACGATGGTGATAGAAAAAAGGACACAAAAAGGCCGAGTGCAGGCCAGGAAGGGCTGTATACCCTGGTGTTGCAGAGAGTCATCTGTGGCACAGGTTTATTTGCCTTTATTCAGTTAACTTGTGTTAGCAAAAAAATTGCCAGGTCTGCAGGAGGTGAAGCAGCATCCAATTAAGTTACTAACCACTCTACTAGTTGGACAAAACAAACACTTTTCACCTGAAATGGTGTGTGTCTCTCCAGTAAGCCTGGAGAGATTAGGGGGCTGAGCTTTAAAGGTGTAATACTTCTGGTTCAGGGTTGCCAAGTATGAAAATGACACAAATGATCTGTGTGCAGGAAATGTGGCAGCAAGGCATTGTACATGTGAGCTCAAAATCTGGGTTTTTCTGGTTTATTTTTTGGTTTTGGTTTGGGTTTTATTTTTTTTCAGATGCTACTAAAAATAGCCTTACACATCCTGAGATCCTACCTAGGCGGAAAAAAATGCGTAAGTATAAAAGAAAATGCTGAAAAAATGCGTAAGTATAAAACAAAAGGTATTTCACAAAACTCCTGGATATTTTTTCTCATCACTGTTGTTTTGGTTATGACTCAGAAGTAGTAAGGCAACTTGGCATTTTGTTCACTTCTTAGTGTTTTGGACAATGTCTATACAATTATTTGAGAGCTGATTTAGGAGTAAGTACACTGAGTCCTGCAAACAGCACATTTTCTATCATAGCTGGCAATGTCCCAGATGTATTCAGAGTGTTCACACCATGGTTAGGAAGAGTTGAAACTGGAGTATTTGCAGGCGAACTGATCTGTGGCACGCTTGGCCTCGCACATCCCCAACCTGTGCACAGCTTACTCATAAGAACTTGGTCCTGCATATATGATCAGGCTGTTTCCTTGCAGAATGTATGCTTGCATCCAAATATTATAGCTAAGCAGTAAATCCAGGCAGGACCACAGGGTCAGACTTGTATTTCCCAGCACAGCCTACATATCACTTGAAACGTCCTTCACCAAGGAACAGGGGGTACTCATGTTGTCTATGCTGAAAAACATCTAAGGCAACACCAGCACACCAACTCTGGGCTTTGCAGATGCTCAGCACGTCTGAAAATCAGGCACTTTATTTTGGCATTTGTATACAACTGCCTTAGGGGTCTCATTTCAGAAATGCCATTTGCAAATTCAGTTCTAAATAATTTATTGTGTCTATTCCCCTCAGAAGGAGCTGCGCAGATTAAACACCAAATGCTTGTAGAGTCCTCAGATAAGATGCACTACTGACACAGAACGTATTGTTAATCATGATTAATTATTATTATTCTGCTGGCTGACAGGCATCTGACTGACGGTTACTCTCTAATCCCTATTCTCTCCCCAGATTTTCTTCCTAATTAGTGTCCTCTAGAACCTTGTAATCACATGCCCCGCAAATGAACTGCACGTTATTCAGCCGAATAGATGATAGTGGATTGGATGACTTCCTCTGTCACCAGCAGGGTAGGAGAAAAGGAGCGGGGAGACGCTACAGGATGTAAATGGTGATTTTTCCCGGCGGGAACGGGGAATGGAAGCCGCGGGCACAGGGCGGGGGTGCAGCGCCCTCTGCAGGCGGCGCCGGGACGCGCAACGAACCCGGCCACTGCATCCACAGGGAGGAACGTTCTGGGAGGGATACGAGGAAGAAACCTCTTCCTTCTGTGTTGCTAACAGACTATCTTAACCGGAGGGGGAGGAGGAGTGGAGCGGGGGGGGGAAGAATAACAACCTAAAGAATAAACCAAACCAAAACCACTCTAAAACAGAATATGGAAGATGTGGCATCACATTTTTCCTGCGGGAATCCCTCGTACATTGTCTCAAGTTGCACCAGCAGAGGTGTATGTTCCTAATACGTTAGGTATTAGAAGAAATTTCTTCTCGGAAAGGGTTGTCAAGGATTGGAACAGGCTGCCATGGGAAATGGTTGAGTCATCATCCCTGGAGGTATTTAAAAGGGTTGTAGATGTGGCACCTGGGGACACGGTTTAGTAGTGGGCTTGGAAGTGCGGGGTTAATGGCTGAACTGTACGATCTTAAAGATCTTTTCCAACCTAAAAGATTCTGTGATTCTATGAAATATATTCAAGCACGGACCCCAAGGCAAGGTCAAACGCAGAGTCCAGCTCTCATCCTTCCCAGTCTGTGGTGCAAGGAGGCTGTCTGGTTCGGTGTCCTCTGAGCCACATGAGCCCTGTGCCCATGAGTAGGGGTCTACGGGCTGGTGCACCCCTACTTCCCAAGCCCTCTCAGCCCATGCAGACCTATATCCAGCCAGGCTGGAGGGATCCAGCATGATGCACAGACAGAGAGCACATTCTGTGCGTGCCAGAAACGTTGGTTTTAGTCATTTCATCTAGATGTAGAAATTAGCAAGAATTGAAAAGATGTTTGCAAGTAAGAGGAGATAAAATTCTAGACAAGCTATAATTGGCAAACCTGAATGAGAACAAGCAGTGAGCTAAGATCTCCTTCACCTGACTAAATGATGCCTGGGAGTGTTTCAACAACACAGTAGGAATTTTCAAGTACCAGCCATATATACTTGTCAAGATTGCTTCAAAAAACAATGCCAAAGTTTCTGATCTAGCTGCCACTGAAATAAAATTTGACTCATTCAAAGACACTCAATAAATTATAAATATAAGGTCTACATCCTTCAAAAGAGCTATACCAGCTGAGGTTTAGCCTGTATTTCCCAGGACATGGAGTTTCATTCTATCCTTTGAATAACTATCAGTTCCTAAAAATTTCCTCAGTCTGCAGGCTTGCTGCAACAGGCGTGTTTGTGGTGTATAGTTCTTTTACGTATGTACTCTCTGTATGTCTCTGTCCCTATTGCTCTCAAAAACACAAATGTAAACCCACATTACACTTCAGCATCAGAGGCATATATGGGAGGAAGGCTCCACCTGGAGCATAGACAAGCTAGACAAAGCCTTTAATGTATTTTCTCTCCAGACAAGCCCACCACTACATATCCATCACGGTCCTGCAATGCCATGATGGGCCACCACTGGGCAAAGAAGTCAGTGGCGAGCTCTCTCCTGGAAGGGGCTGTTGCATGTGATGGCTCATTGGGAGCCAGGGACATCTGAGAGTGTCCTGGCATCTCCCTTTTCCTCCAACTTGCAGTCCTCATGGTAGCAAGGGCGTCTCTCCAGCATGGTAAGTAACATGTGGTACAAAACCCATCATCCCTCCGAGTACACTTCCCTTCTACCACCTAACTGAACTCCCATATTCATCTGATCAACTGGTTAGATTAGCTTAGTTTAGTTTAGTTAAACTGCACATGAGCCAGCAAATTTAAACCTAGGGATTACTATTTTTTCATAGTCTGGAGTGATGAGGGAAACAAAAAAGCCTTCATGGTGTTGTCGCTCAAGAGAGAATTAACTTTGTACCCTGCACATCTCACATCTGTTGGCAGCCCTACTCAGCTGAGATTCAGAAACAGACATCATCAACTTTTTATCACATTCTTTTCTCCAGACTTCCTGTTAGTAGGCTACAAAAAAGATTCAGAGTGTGTGCAAGTGAGGTGGGATCTTAACATTGCAGGAGCAGAAATTGGCTCTCATAATGACATCTGATGGCCCAATAACTGATACAGTCTCTTAATACATATGCTCACTTCATGGCAATTAGATTTGTAATCTAAGCATT
Organism: Platyrinchus mystaceus; assembly: GCA_035041135.1. Classification (NCBI taxonomy): domain Eukaryota; kingdom Metazoa; phylum Chordata; class Aves; order Passeriformes; family Tyrannidae; genus Platyrinchus; species Platyrinchus mystaceus. The sequence continues at coordinate 62,668,338 of JAWWLV010000088.1, forward strand.
TCTAGACTTTTTGCCAGGAAAGAATTGGGAAATTAATGAAGGCAAATTAATTATTTGTCCCCATGGTTTCTGATGTAAGAATACAGCTGTTCTTTATCAGCATAATTCATTTTTAATGTCTCCCAAAGCTCAGCTCAGCTATATGCCCATGTTCGTCATATGCCACACTTCTGATTAAATATCAAATGGTTTTTAAATATCAAAAAGGTTCTGCATTTCTGAGGTCTGTTATGAGTTGTGGGAAAAGAAAAACAAGGACTCCTTTTAATCAAAGACACATGACTTTTACATGATGACACTATCACTGGCTCCTGTGGACATAGTCCCAGTTTACACTTAGCTAAGTGAGGGGAGATAGATTGTCTGCCATGATATATAACAGTCTGCTACACTGAAGCCCAAATGTTGGCTTAGGAAGGTAATCAGAAGTGAAGAAAGATGTCTTTTTACCAAATTGGGCACCAAACACAGTGATTCAAGTGGATTGTTTTCAAACATCAGAAATCTGAATGTTTACATTGATCTATTTATTCCTATCTTTTCCCTCACATGATAGTGTAGCCTCTCATACCTCATTTAACAAACTCCACAAGACTTGTTTGCCTGACCCCAAGGGGACACTGCAGCTCATCGATTTTCTTGACAAGTTCTTGCTCTGGTGAGCGATATATTACCACCTGACGGCAGCGTGTCAGGGTGAAAAGTAGCCTGCAGCTGAATGCAAGAGGGTTCAGAGCCACGGCAGCACAAGAGAAGGAGCGGGGAGCGGCAGTGTGGGCACAGCTGGGAGCAGCCCGGCTGCTCAGCTTTGTTTACTGAGGGACCGCGGCTGCAGCTCTAATACAGTAGGGTCAAGTGAGGGGAGGGCAAAGAGGGCAAGGGGCTGCTGGCCCTGTAGCTTAACGAGGCTAATTATTCCCTTACCCACAGAGCTGGGCAGAAGGGTTCAGAAAGGCAATTGTGTTATGCCTCTTTCTTCCTGAGAAGAGGTGCTGCTTAGGTAGCTTGGAGAAGCTGATTATTGCTTTCCTCACAGTGCTCTGCCTAAAAAGGATAGAGCCTTTGCCGTCTAAACACAGTCGAAGGTAGACAGAAGGAAAGATAGACAGACAGAGGACTCAGAAATACAAAGAATATCCCTCTGCTGGTCCTTTTTGCCCAGGATACGGGATCAGCATAGCCACTACAGTGTACTGCAGGTGAACTGACATGGCAAAGCAGGAAACGGGACCTGGAAGAGACAGGGAGGATCAGACTGAAGGAAGGAAACTCAAGGGAAATTGTAAGAGAAGCTATTGAGAATGGTAAGAAGAGAGAGGCATTTGGTAGTATGAGAGTCAATTGTGTGCCTGGAGAATAGCCATCTTTTGTAAGGATGGAGCTAACAGAACAGTGATTATGACTGTGCCTGAAGCAAACGTTCATGGTACTACTGAGATGTTTGACAATTTAGTCAGGGGAGCTCAAGATGAAAGGAAAACATATTAGCACAGTGTGTGCTGCAGAAAAAAAGGGAAGGAACGGTATCTTATATTTATATCACGTCTTTCATCCTGAAGGATCCCAAAGTACTCCACAAACTACATATGGAAGTGAATTCTACCTTTGTTGAATATGGAGAACAGGGGTGAAACATGCCAACTCTTTTAATATCAGAAACCAGCACTGCTGCACAGCAGCTTGGGGAAAAAGGGAGAGATGGGTAGGCACAAATCAGAATGCAAAATAATAATTTGCTAGGCAAAAATGTGGGAGAACAGAGTAAAAACATGCAGTATTTTCAGAAGTCTTCATTATACTCATGCAAAAAGACTGTAATCGGGATCCATGCCTTACTGCCTCTGGGTGCTGCATATGCACTGCAACAAATAATGTTCTTACTCCGCAGATTTCCCAGCAGAGGCACTACATATGAGATTAAAATCCAAGTAATCTTGAGTTTAGCCCCTTTTTCTCCTACCTGAACAAAATCTCTTAAATTCCTTTAAATTTTATTGACAGAATGCATATACCTATTTACCACTATTAAGGGCAGTATTTCACTTTAATATAATTTTTTTAACATGTGTGTTCACAGGAAGATGAGAACAACTAAAAAACGTCTGCTTTCTTCCTAAAAATGAGGAGGGTAGTTCATGAGATTTGGTCCGTTAGTTTCAGATCATATTTTTCCTATTTGATTACTGCAATATCATGGACACCCAAGCCACATGTTAGATATAAGCCAACACAGCTACAGATGTGCAGCTACTTTAGCCTCACATGCTAATAATCTTCACTTTTTAAACAGCCTTGCAAAACTAGAGCATATTTTACAAGCTCAGGCATTAAATTTTCCCTTCCCGTTTTATCATAATGATATACGAGAACATTCAGCAGGGTTTTATTTGCTGTGGGAAAGGGAGGCAGCATTTTCTAGGTCATTTTAAGAATATCTTTAACTTTAGCCAGAGAGGAATCATGGGTAAAAAAGGCATACTGGTGACAACCAAGTTGATGTTAATCATAATCCCTGTGTAGGTGTCTTTATGAAAAAGTGTGTGACAGCTGATAAATGCAGCAGCTTTTATCTACATCCCATTAAACGCTTAGACTGCAATAAAGGATCAAGCCAATTTTTTTCTATTTCCCATGATAAGATCCAAATTAAAGCAAGTTCTGCAGAAGCAAAACTCCCTGGCCAAAGCGTACAAGGTATTTTGAATTGTGGGAAATGTAATTTTAAACAGAAATTGAGGAAATTAAGGTCTTTTGTCGTGTCAGACTTTTGTAAAAGACACTAGAGAAAATAGCAATGTCAGTGAGGTAACAAAACTGCCTCGGTAAATAAGGAATTATATTTACAAATAAATAAATCCATAATAATTAAGATGAAAAATGAAAAATTCCAGGTTTACGTAATAATTGCAATGATTAAAGTGTTTAAAATAGTTCTAACATTTTGTAATATTAACATAGGGGGTTTTGCCTGTAGATGGTGCCGTAGGGCAGCAAAGTTGTTAAGCTTTTCTAAAGATTAAATTAGGTTTGAAAGCTAGTTATTACCACATGTTCACAGTTTAGAAACACTTCTCCAGTTTAAAATTTGTAGCAAGATTTTCACCCAAAATGTCACATTTGGGGTGAAAATTTCACAAAAATGTCAAGGAAAGGCCAGAAAATAAAGAAAATGCCATTTGGTTACATAATGGGTTTGATTTCTTTTAATTAATATGCTTTTCATTTCTATCATATAGAAGTGGCAGTGTACTTATTCAAACAGGCTTTGAGATCCAAAACAAAAAAAAATACTACTGCCAGGCTTAAAATAGGCAATGTCCTGACTCCTCTTCATAGGTAGGAAATGGACTTTCAAGACCTTAGTCTGTCTTATGCTTGAGCGACTGATTAAATTAATGGTGTTAAGTACAAGAGAACTACATATTATTTTCTTCCCTGTGTTAACTACCTTGATCCTGAGTAACATGATAGCGATAAGTCTATAATTCACTAACTCCACATGAAACACGTTATTATGAAGGAAGCTGCACATTGATATAGGTAAGTTAAAAATAAAAAATAAAGAGGCAAACAGCAATGTTAGTATTTTCACTGCCCCCCCTAGCCGTGCTGTGACTGCTCTTTGCATACTCTAAAATCAGCTGCCAGTGAGAAAAACACTTGTGCAAAATTGCTTCTTGAATTCAGTATTTTCCTCTATTTAAATGAGCAGGTTGAATGGACAATGGATTCTTGGGAGTTTCTAGGCTAGAATTATTGGATGAAGTTCAGGTGCAAGCCTGCATCCAACCTGGAGTGCAAACACTGAGGGAAGGAAAAAGTATGGCCAGCCCCAGTTGAGTCAGGCTTGTAACATGGTGAAATTCTCAGGTACTGTCATGACATCAGGTGATTTGCTGACAAAAAATCATCAGCTGGTACACTGGAAACACCATAAGTTCATTTTTGCTGAGTTCTTCTCAGCCCAAATCCTTCTGCAATTGTGCACTATTGCTTTTATGTATTTATTTGTAAATATAATTCCTTATTTACCGAGGTAGTTTTGCTACCTCACTGGCATTGCTATTTTCTCTAGTATCTTTTACAATAGTCTGATAAATCAGCCTATGTCCAGCCACGACAAAAGACCTTCACTCCCTCAAACTGAGATGGTGAGTCCAAGTAGCCATGCTGTCTAATGACTTTAAACAGATGCAAAAACACAGGCTCCACGGACAAAGCAAGATTCGGAAGGAGGAAAACAGAAAAGGCCCTGGAAAATCCCATCCCTCCCTAAATGAGTCCGAAGAGCCACAAACACCACACCAAGGAACTTTTTCAGAGATGTAAGGAAAAAGGATAGGTTCCATTACCCAAGAGCCCCTTCCCTATTAAGTTTTGTGGTGTTATGGATAACCACACTGGTAGTGGCTAAGAAGGGGCTGATGCAGGATTGACTATGTGGGCCTGCAGGCAGTGTGTGGACAAGGCAGACAAAACCTCATGAGAGCAGAGCGGGAGCTCCGAAAGAGAGCATGACATGGAGCTCTGCCAGCGTGAACACACCCTGAGATGAGAGCTGAGAACTCCTTTTTGGTTTTAACACCAACTCTAAAAATGACCCTCTGTATTACTTTGGCCAGGAGGGCTTACAACTCAAGACCAGATTTCACCAGGTTTTGGTGGGAACAAATCCTGATGATCCTACTGGGAGTGAGTCCACTGTATTTGTTGCCTGAAGTCAACTTGTTATAAATGCTATATCAACATTTGCCACTTGTCTCTGATGAGTTCACTCCCCAGACTGTTTCTCCCTGCATTGGCATTAAGTAGCAACAACTCGATTGAAGTCAGCAGAGTTTTTCTGCTATAAAGCCAGTGTGAAATCATAATCAGAGTTTCAGATGCATAACTTGAATAGGATTTTGCTTTATCCTTAAGCTTTTCTTTCCATGTCTTTCTCTTATGTAAATGAGCTTTAATAATTTGACTATCAAATGACTATCAAATAAACTATGTAATTATCAAAAATTTTAAAGGCCCTTGAGATCTTGCAGGGGAAGATTCTCTGTAACAACAAAGTAATGTATGGAACCACTGAATCACAAAGTGGCTGAGGTTGGCACGGACCTTTCAAGATGGTGTAGTCCAACCTCATTTCAAGCAGAGTCAGCCAAGGCAGGTTGCCCAGGACAGTATCCAGTTAGGTTCTGAATGTGTCCAAGAACAGAGACTCCACAACCTCTCTGGGCAACCTCTGCCAGTTTTTACCACCCTCACAGGAAAAAAAAAGTGTTTTCTGATGTTCAGGTAGAATTTCATGTGTTTCAGTTTGTGACCATTGCTCTTGTTCTCCTAGTGAGCATCAGTGAGGAGAGGTTGGGTCCACATATAAATCTATGTAGCAGCAACAGAATACTTGTTACATCCTGTAAGATGACTTAACATTTCCACTGAGATAATCTCACTGTCTTTTACAGTATGTAGGACTGTACTTTTGTAATGTACAGAAATATCAGTTCACAATGGACAGTATAAAACAGGTTTTGACCATTTAAACAAAATCTACAGATCTCTTCCATGGCAGTTAAGCCCTATAGTAAACCAAACTGGACCTGAGCATGGACCTGAGCATGGACCTGGCCATAAGCTCTACCATACAATGGTAGACTACTCTTGAATTAGAATCACACTCCCTTGAACAACCCAGACAGCTACCACTCCTCCAGGTAATCTGAGGACAGTTCAGGGAACAGCATCAGACTGTTTCCAATATGCAGTATGAGCGAAATCCCTTGAAGCTCACATATGGCACCTAAATGTCTACATGTGAGCCACACTCTGTCCATTGCCCTTGCAGGGACAGATTGATGTGGTTGATTTTATTTATCAGCACAGACAGACTCTAAGCATATTTCATAACCAATGAAGGTCAGAGCTTCATTTAATTACAAA